>JARGCU010000017.1:13631000-14835500 GCA_029227775.1 Morpho helenor
TATTTCAGATAACGGCTGACGTCATTCGTTCTCTTTTGTCGTGCGGTATTCCTAGGAGGTAGACGTGTATGGGCGACCTATTTTGTATTTCGTGTTATTAGAATCTAATCTCAAATAATTGCTATTCGTGATAAGAGTGTCCAATGAGTTTCTTGCCAGTTCTTCTCAAGTGGATTAGTGTTCCGAACTGGTAGTAGAATCATTCTGTCGATGGATTTTGTAGTGCAAAGTGTTGGTGCATATGTTTATTACTTTATTATTCATTTTAAATTGAATTTAGACTTCTAATAATAATAATTTCTCACAATATAATAATATAGTACAGCTGTACTTTGTATGTGTTCACTTGTTTTGTTTGAGTATAGACTGGTGTTGTATGAATAAAGCACAGGCTTAACAAATTGTCACTACACGTCCACTCTCGCCGATAGCACTGGTGTTACTGATGTTGTATTTTGGGATAGTGTAATGTTTCTGTTGTACATAAGTATTAATGTCAGTATATTCATGTAAGTATATGTGTGTCTTGTATATAAATATACAAGGTGAGATGGATACACACACATACTCATTTCAACCCGTATACATTACAAGTGTGACTGTCCATTTTTCTATGAGGCGAATGAAGTCACGGGTTAAATGTAACGAACGGATTTAATTTTATATTCACACCACATCTCGTATTTAATTTATTGGTTACTAGCGGGGCACGATCCGGCGACGGACGAAGCGCGGCCTTCGACGCGCTATGTCAAGGCACACGGCGCGATGCCGCAACCGCTATGCCCCGGCATTTTAAATCTGTAATATGTGTGAAAATGCTTATTTGCCATATTGCTATTGGCCATATTGATCTATATTAAACCTACAATGTATTTAAGGTAATGAGGATTAATGCTGTATTGTATAAAATTGCTTAAAAAATAAGTCATTATTTTTCATAAAAAGTAAATGACAATAAATTGCTATTGTGGGTTATCCATTAAGGGACTTATAAGGATATATAGGGACAGACAGAGAAAGGGACTTTGTTTTATACTATGTAGTGATATATATCTATGTCTTGGATGTTTTGCCTCATTGCCCAATGGGAGCAGAAGAAAAAACAATGTAACATTTAACATTATCATAAATGAATAACATTTTATATAAAGAAAATGTTTTTTCTCTCTCTAGTCGTAACTTTAAGTTCGTGATCCTGGCTAGATTTTATCCTCGAGTGGATAATTTCTTTCCATCGGCTCTCACTGGTTGTTTTTTATATATTTAATAAAAAAATCTGATAATTATAGCAACGCTCCTCTGTGTCTGGTGGTGGTGGAACGGGAGGTGCGTATGCAGATGGGGTCCGTATGGAGGAGATCGTGGAAGGTGCTGTAGGGGCGCTGCACATCTTGGCAAGAGAGAGCCTCAACCGGACCCTGATCCGACAGCAGAACGTCATCCCGATATTCGTGCAACTCTTGTTCAACGAAATTGAAAATATACAGGTAACTTATCTCAGCAAAAGTACGTAAAATTTTTTGTGGGTCTGGGTATGATTCTATAATAAAATTTCGCAATCAATTTCAGCTTTGCAATTACATCAGTTTAAAAACACCGTCAAAAAAAGGCTGATCCAGAGAGCCTACTATACTGTTGAGTATTACTTAGAAGATAAGAATGTGTGGATATAGCTCGCTTAGACCCTGTACAAGACACTAATGACTAAATGTAACTAGTCATAAGAATTATATTTTTAAAAGAGCAACCGCCTAGTTTCTTTCTGGCTCTTCTCGGTAGGAACAACTTTCCGAACAAGCAGTAGAGTTGACGATTCAAAAGCACTTGTTTACAAGTTTATTTGAATAAAGAATATTTTGAATTTGAATCAGAAGTGATCAGAAATTTTTATCAATGTCAAATAGTGTATTTACTAAAAAAATTCATCACTCTAAGTTGAGTTGGCACAGCATGTTATAAACATGTTGTTATATGATTTGATAAGCTGTGATAGCCCAGCGGTGTGAATCTCTAGAGACGATCATGGGTTCAAACCCGGGCAGACACCAATGAGTATTTCTATTAACTTTTGTCTAATTGGTGATTTATCACATGCTTTTCGGTGAAGGAAATCATGAGGAAACCTGCAATTTATGACACGCGAAAACATTGTGAGGAAACCTGCATATCTCTAGAGAATCCTAGGAATATGTGAAACCTACCAATCCGCATTGGAGCAGCTTGGTAGGTCTTAGCTCCAATCCTTCTCTCCAAAGACGGAGATAGGAAGCCTATGCCCAGCAGTGGGATAGTAACAGACCGTTACTTACTATATGATTTGTCTGCCTTACGTTAACTTACCTCAGTCGTCTATTTCGACACCTCGATGAGAAATGAGGGTGGTCTATTCTACTCAGCCGGATATCACACGGCGGGGCAACTTACCTTAGTCGTCTTTCACGACACCTCGGCAAGAAATGAGGGTGGTCTATTTTACCCATCCGGATAATACGGCAGGGAAACTTACCTTAGTCGCCTTTTTTTGTATAAATAAACCTTTTTCTATTGTAGCGTGTCGCTGCTGGGGTTCTGTGTGAGTTGGCTGCAGATAAGGAAGGTGCCGAAATGATAGAGGCAGAAGGGGCCACAGCGCCTCTTACAGAATTGCTACATTCACGTAATGAAGGTATGTTATATCTTATACTAGCGGTCCGCTCCGGCTTCGCACGGCTATAAAATATATAGCCTATGTCAATCAGTGAAAAAAATGATTAAAATCAATCCAGTAGGTGACTTATTCATTAATGCTATTGGCCCACACGCATTAAATTTGAAGTGAAACATTTCCCCTTTCCCTATACCATGTAGATTTCTTGCTATCTTCGGAATATCTAAATTCATTCAATACTACATTTTTACTTATTTACTTTTTACATTTTTCCGTAGTAAAATCTGTTGCGTAGTTTTGAAGATTTAAGCATACATATGGAACATGGGGAAAGACACAGAAAGCTTCTTTGTTTTATACTATGTAGTAATAATATATTCATATTTACAAACACCGAGAATGTGTGTAATACATAAAGGAACATAGAATTATTTTTTTACTTGATACGACTGGCCCCGGGTCATGGGTTCGTCTTCCGCCGTGAGCCAACATTTCCTAAAAATAATTTGTTGGTTCGTTTATCTGTGGTGTATACAGGGTGGCAACGATCATACATTATAATTTTGGGTAAAAACCTCAGCAACCTACGTGAAACAAAACATTTAATGACGTATTTTAGCCATAGGAATTATTTTACGTTTAAAAAAAAACACGATTGATCTCTAGATCAATGACCTAACCTAACACACTATTCTAACCTAGACCTAAAAATTAAATAGGTGGGAGAGAGTTAAAACAATATTTTTATTGTTTTCTCTTACTTTTTTTACAAGTGCAAGCGTCTAATTAATTATCAATTTGCTTATGATCATATTAAGTTAAATATAATTTTTGCCCCACTTCTGATTTTGACTCATATCAAATAGACACCTTAGTGTACTAGTAATGATATTTTCATTACTATTTGCATATTTTATGAGCTGTTCGTTGCTATATTTATAGGTGTAGCGACGTACGCCGCGGCAGTGCTGTTCCGCATGTCCGAAGACAAGCCTCACGACTACAAGAAGAGACTCTCGATGGAGTTGACCAATTCTCTATTCCGCGACGATCATCAGATGTGGCCCAACGATTTGACGATCCAACCCGATCTGCAGGTCAGTTAAAGATATTATTTAATTAATATTGTCATCATCATCATCATCCTCCTGCCCTTATCCCACGTTAAGTGGGCTTGGCACAACATGTTACGAACATGTCGTCACATGATTTGGCTACGTATTATACGACCGGCCGCCTGCCTGACATCAACTTACCTTAGTCGTATTCGACACGTTGGTAAGAAAGAGGGTGGTCTATTTTACTTAATCAGATACCACACGATGGGTCAACTTACCTTAGTCGTATTTTACGACACCTCGGTAAGAAATGAGGGTGGTACTATTCTACTTAGCCGGATACCACAAGGCTAATCTATTATACTAAAATATCGTAAGAGAATGTTCTTGTTCTATCTCCAGCTTTATGTTTGTTTGGTTTAAACCCGTCTAAATGCATGCACTTCAAATTTTATTTAAACATAGAATTTATTTAATCGATGATTATAGCAAAATTACTTTTGTATTATGTACCTCAGCATAGTGCTTTATTAAAAAAAGTTGCTAAATTGTTTAGATGTTTTAATCAGATGTAATCGTTCTTATAGGACATGCTTGGGCCGGAGCAAGGCTACGAGGGCCTGTATGGGACGCGGCCCTCCTTCCACCAGCAAGGTAAGACGTAAATATATCTGCACACTGTTTGGAAGACTAACATGTTAGTTGGTAGAACATAAAATGTACGTACCATGCAACAGAATATAAATTAAAAGGATCTTTTTATTCTCTCTCTGGAATCGGTAAAATGCCAAAATGCGGTCTTAGATGTTGATATATTGTGCGATTTTGTTTAATAAACAGTAAATAAAAATTATAATAGTAATATAATAATATTACTATTATAATATAATTTATTGAATACTAATATAATTTATTAAAATTATTATGCTATTAAATAATACAATTTATTACATATTTATATAATACTAGTAATCGCGGGCGGATTGCGGCTCCGCCCGCGTGGAAAACTTAGTAACGAATATACTCTTTTGATAACCATAAAAATGGTTTAAGTGGGTTGACCTTAAAAGCTAGACATATGCTGTCGCGGACTTTTATTTAGAACTTTTAGAGGGGAACAATTTTGTAGTACATGATTTTTGAATAACTTTCAACGTTTACTCAGCACACGGCCAGGAAAGCTTTAAATTTTGCCGTACTATTTTACTACTAGTACTATTTTTATTGCTGCTCCTCTTCTATTCATCTAAGCGTGATGTTATATAGCCTATAGCCTTCCTCAATAAGTGACTGTCTTACACTGAAAGAACTTTTCAAATTGGTCCAGTAGTTCCTGAGATTAGCACATTTAAACAAACAAACAAACAAACTCGTCAAATTTATAACTGTATAATAATACTAAATATGCGAAGTCTGGATGAAATTTCTAGAATCCAACGCTATTGTAAGCTTTAAGGGCGTTATGAGCTATACACGCTAGCGGATGTCACATTTAGTACTTTGTGTTCATCTGTGGTTTGGCCTAAAACCTTATTCCGTGCTGACGAAACTCGTAATTTTTATTTAGACAGAGTCTTTAAAAAATAGATAAATATATTCTGTTCCATGGTTTCATGTACATTATACTAACATTGTAATTAGATAGAGAAATATTTAATTTCAATGTTTGAGAGCACTGTAAATGTCATGTTATTATCGTAAGAATGTCGTAAAGTTCTGTATAAATATGTTTCTCTCTTCTTTACACGCAGCTTAATCCGGGACCTATATATCACTAAAAACAGGTGATGGGAATATTATTACTATGATCGTTTTGTGGTGTTTAACTTATTTATATATTGTGTTACATTATTTGTTAACACATTTTTGTGCCGCATGACTAACTGCACTTGATTTCCTAAACTGACGCCAAAAATGACATAATATTTATTTACACCCTGTAGATTAATAAATTAACACAATTATGTTGTTTTGATCATATATAGTGATGACTGTAAGGCAATTTGATTTTAATTGAAAATTTAATAAAGTAACAGCCGTATAAAGGATGGTACCGATTATACAACATTAACCTTTTAAATAAAATATACATGATACAGAAGGGTGAATGACCGTACCACATTTTTTAATTCTATTTAGTATGTAATGCATAACCTTGACCAAAATACTAAATTGTGTGACAATAAGTGCGAAGGAGACAAATCTATAATGTTATTTTTCTCTCCTGTTTAATAAACAAATGTGCCGCGCTAGGTTAATCAACCATTACTAAAAAGGCAGATCTCAATTAAGTTATATTTATTTTGATCGAAAATACCCTCTTTTTTAAATGATAATTATTCTAAAGTTATCTTACCTATACGTTTAAGTGATGAGTCGATTAATTTAATTTCGCATCGTCAGTATAACTCTGTATACATAATTATGGTATGCTGATATTATACTGGATGTCGATAACCAAATTGCCTTTTAGCGTCAATATTTTGAGTGTTGCATTGTTCATTTGATTCACAGTTGGCTTGAGAACTTATTAATATTTTAGTATTTAGCTTATTTCCATAAACGTTGACCCTATTTTGATTTATAAATTGACGAAACATTCCTTAATACGTAGCACATTATAGTTTAACATTTTTTTTTTTTAAATCAACCAATTTATTGTAGCTCGGTAGAGACACATTCCAAAAAAATTAACTACCTTTTTTACGCCAAATTACTAAAATATTGGTGTGAATGTATTTGAATTCATTAATGTAATATATTAGAATTATAAGAAATAATCTTTTTACATTTCATTCGGTAATTTTTCATAATGATAGTTCACTATATCTAATGAAAGAATAATTTTACATTTTGATGGATTTCTTATTTGTATAATGAAAATTGACGAATTATAATAAAGAAGTTTTTAAACAGGCTATTTAGCTTTCTCATTAAATTTACTTACGTCATTTATTGGTTACAATGGTACCGTCATCACAAGGGTTTTGTTTTATCATTTATATGCCATTATTAAGCTTGATATATTTACATATGATGTGGAGTTATTATTGAAATACCTATTCCAAATTTAATACAATAGACTTTGAAATTCTGTTAAAACAAAAATATGGTATTTCAGGTTACGATCAGATACCGATAGATTCAATGCAGGGGCTCGAAATCGGTAGCGGCTTTGGCATGGATATGGATATTGGGGAAACAGATGGCGCAGGGGCAGCATCAGCTGATCTTACTTTCCCCGAACCACCCCACGACAACAACAATGTCGCTGCATGGTACGACACAGACCTTTAAACAAAACAACAACAATATAAACATGTTTTATTTTAAGCGGAATACATTATTTCGAATGACGTATTAAGGTAGAGCCATAATGGTCGAACGTCACGCTGAAATATCTGATTAATCGAATGATTTAGTTAGTAATGGTAAGCTAATAACTGAGTTTTGTTAACAAACGATTATATACCAACGAAAATAAAACCAATATACCACGACGATAATTAATAACACAACGAACAAGAAAATTTCGAATATAAATACTAACTGTCTACTTATAGTTTTTGGAACTATTAAAAGCGCCACTCAAATCGGTTCAGCGACATCTAGAATTGAACAGCGAAAATGGCGCCGATAACTTGATTCGTGTATTTATATGCAATAATCAGTTCAAAACTTGAGTATTAGGATATTAATTGAAAAAAAAAACATTGTATCTACATGAATTAAACCCTGAAATTACAGATAAAATGAAACCTGAAATTACAGGAACTAAAATTTATAATCCCTTACCGTTAATTTCGCTTATCTAGCGTCTAGGAGTTATACTTTTACAGCTAGGCGAGGAAACAATACATATAAATATCAATACTTATTCATCTTTTCTTCGTTTCTGCATCGTTGTTTGAACTTTTAGCGAATAATATTGAGACGTATGAGTTTTGAATGTCCTATTAACGCCTATCATCTGACTTGATAGTGATTTACGTAATAATATTAATTCGATTTAAAAATGTGCCATTAAACATATCAGACGTTTTATTAATATGATTCTACCTTAAAGAATGTTATTAAATTATTGTTACAAATGAAAAAGTTATGATTAAGTTTTTTAACACACGACAATATACAATTCTGTTAAACAAAATTGATTTATGTTAAGATCTTAACAAAATTGTTAAACAGTGACATTTTAATTGAGATAGTCTTCAAAACTTTAATGTTCAATTCTCTGATATTACATTCTTTGAACATATCAAAGGCAGCTTTCGTATATCGTTTATCGGTTAATGTTTTGTAATGATCTAAATTTGGTAATACTCGAAATAACGGTAAAGCGTCGACGATATTTTTTACATTTCAAAAATATCAATTGATATATTAAATATTTATTCATTGGCTAAGTTAAAGATGACATCTTATACTTCAAACTTCACTCAAGGCAATAAATATGTATTTTTGTAATTTTTTATTTACCACATGTAATTTGATATTAAATAAAAAAACATTGGGTTTATGTTATGTTCTTAGATAAAATGAAACCTGAAATTACAGGTAATAAAATTAATAATCCCTTACCGCTAATTTCGCAGTTATTCAATAATTTTTATTATCATTGGTGCTATTTAGTAGCAAGAAAAATAAATAAAAGAAGGTAAAGTTGTACCTAAAATCGATAAACCGATAACGCCCCGCATTGATTATATCGAATTTTGTACGCGGACGTATAAAATGCGTGTAATCGGAAACTAGGGTATTGTTTAACTTTTAAGATATAAAATAGGCTTTAAATTAATACTTTGTAGGGACTACGATTTATCTATTACCGTGCATTTATAGAGTTTGTTTGTGATTTTTTTTTGGTTGAAACGATATGCTGAATTACTTATTGAAACGCATATAAGACTGTTTGATTGTGTAGGGATTATATTTTATATTGATTAATTGATTGCCATTTTTTTTAATATAATTTTGGATTACGCTGATTTTTGCTCTCTTTTGTTGCGTCAAATATTTTCACTAACTATATACAGAGTGGCGTCAAAGATACTACATTAAATGAAACCACTTATCACTGAAACGTAAAAGATAAAATTGTAATAATTCAATCTTCTCAAATATTTCATTTAAAATAATGGACATTTGAAGATAATAATTATAATTTAATTGAGATCTGGCTTTGTTAGTAATGACTGAACTGAAGCGGCCCGCTTGTTAAATAAACAGGAGAAAACAACATTATAGTTTTGTCTCCTTCACACTTGCATTTAGTCGGTCAAGGTTATGCATTACATACGAAATGGAATGGGTACGGTCATTCACCCTATATAAAACGTAAAATAATTCCTGTGGTTAAATTACTTTACTAAATTAACTGATTTTTTCTTATGTAGGCTGCTAGGGTATGTAGGTACCTGAATTTATGTATGTTTGGTACCACCCTGTATACTAAGAACATTACTACTATCGTGTTAGTCTGTTTACATTTTTACATGCTCTCAGTTCATCCGGTAGATCGGCTATGGCCAGTAATCAGCAAGTTAGATAAACGGTGACCCTTGCACGAATGCTGACCCTATCGCACTGATAACGCTGCTTTCCGTTATCGGTCAGTGGTATTTGGATCAGCTGATTTGTATAATATCGGTCGTCAAAACCTCCTCAGACCGTAGTCAACTTGACCCTTCGCTGATGAGGGAGACTTAGAGATTCTAAATACGGACAAATGAAATCTCTCTTTTGAATAATTTCTAGCTCTTACGCTAATAATGCATATATTAAGCGTTTTATTAAGTATTTGATATACTTGTTTAATGCATATTGCATTCCGAAACGCAATTTCAATTGAGAAGGACGAAAGCGAGCAAACGTAAGCGTAGAAATTAATGCATGATGTATAGAATTGCGATATAAGATTTTGCGATAAATTTCGTTATATTTTTTTTATACCCTTAAGAATTAGTAACTACATTTTCTTTCTGATTCTGTGGTTTGCCTGGCTTTAAAAGATATATGTTAAACTTCACTTTAATACTATCGACGATTTAATTTTTTTACATGTTTTGGCAATTTAATATGTTATTTTTGTGTACCACCCCTTTCGACCATTGCATATTTTATGTCATGGCTGAAAAAGCAAAAACTCAAATACGAAAAACTAAATTAATAATTACATACAATTAGCACCCGATGTATTGTGATCGTGGTCTATTATTTAAATACTTAATATTCTTAGGGACATGTTTTTGAGAATATTGAATTCTCTTGGCTTTAGTTAATTAGACGATGGAAAAACTAATATTAATATTGTAGAAATATTAGTAATATCGTATAGCGCCGTATTTTAGGGCAAACCAAATGTGTTTTAACCATGTAATAATCGGTAGCAACTCTTTTATTTTTGTTAAAGTGCGTATACATTACAAATTTTGTGATATTCGTGCCAAAAAACGAAAATAAAATACATTATATATTTCGTTATTGGTTAATGTTCTGTTAATACATTTTCGAAAACGAAGTTTGATAGCTCTAAGTGTCATGACCGTGTCATACTAAAGTAATTATAATATTATTTTACTTTAAATCCGTGATTAAATCAAAATAATAGTAAAGTTGCTTTTGTATTATGGACTTTCGAAATGTAACACCTACTTTCTTTTCTTCTATAATTGAATGCGTGTCATATATATAAAAAAGAGCACGAAACGAACTGAATTATATATATCTGTCGAATTAAAGATATTTTGCGAATAATCTACAAATGTTAGTTTTATAAAAGCAAGGACTATGTGATATGTTTTAAACTGAATGAATACAGAACTGAATTCAATAATTGAAGTGAACTAAAGTGTCTTCACAGCGACCCTTACTTAAAATGATTTAATAATATATATTTATTCAAATGATTTAATAACATAAACTGATCTTATAGAATTTCTTGTCATTTATAGGCGAAATTCATTGTCAAATATAGGCGATTCATTTTACATTGTAATATCAATGTTTTGACGCATAATGTATACGCACCTTAACAAAAATATGTTTTATAATTAATAATGATATCAATATATTTAGGCGATGCACACTAACGTAATGACGTCACGTAGATTTAGATTATTATAATCGTATAGTTGTAAGTTGTAGTATTAATTGCGTAATTCCTTTTAAAGTCTTCATATATAATTTTTCTATTTGATACTTTAAGTACCTTTACCAATGTTTTTATACTATTTCGATTATGAAGACATTGCTGAAGCCATGAGGTTTTTAGTCCATTTATGTATGGATATTAAAATTAATAAATAAAACTTGGTGTTTCATTTTTATTTGTAATCAAATTTCATGGAATTTACAGCTCGCACTATCCGGACAATAAAGTCAAATTTAATTCAATTCAAAATATTCTTTATTCAAATAAACTTGTAAACAAGTGCTTTTGAATCGTCAACTCTACTGCTGGTTCGGAAAGCTGTTCCTATCGAGAAGAGCCAGCAAGAAACTCGGCGGTTGCTCTTTTAAAAATATAATTCTTATGACTACTTACATTTAATCATTACTGTCTTGTACAGGGTCTAAGCGAGCTATATCTACACATTCTTATCTTCCTAAGTAATCCTCTACAGTATAGTAGGCTTTCTGGATCAGCCTGTTTTTAACGGTGTTTTTAAACTGAAGTAATGCCCCATGTATAAGTATAGGAAGTGTGACATTATTCTTCGGAAAGAGCGAGCCATATAATGCGATTGAATATAAGAGATTCGCGGAAGCGGAGCATAGTGAGGTTGAAAAATTATGCAGAAGAATTGCAGTGAAGCAGAATTATACAGTTAGAACTTTCATCTAGATCGACAGTGCTTGCACTAATACGTTTATTATAAACCTGGTACTTACCTATATTTACCATGATCCACATCTTATCCTTGCTCTGAGAGATTATTATTCTTTTTTTATATGGTATACAGCCTTTGATAGATTTAAATGCATCTTACCTATGTTCATTTTTATGTCATTAAACCATTTCGCATTACTAACTACTTATATGCGTTCTGAGAAGACTTCAAAAAGCCAATGTCGATTATGGGCGTCACGAAACTTCGGTTTTTAATCATAAATTACTTATTTAGAAAGATACATCAACGATAATATTACGAGTACGGGTATTTTAAACCAAAAAAGTTTATTAAGATTCTGTAGAAATATCCTGTAAAAGTTCGTTTATAGCATACCTAAGTTTGTATTATTAATAGAAAATCATACAAAACAAATAAAATAATAATAATTTAAATACATGGTTTCCACAAACTTGAGGGTACCTAAATAAGAAATGAGTGAAGTCTATGTAACGGGGAAAAAATGTACCTAATCGACATATATATGACATGACATATGTATGATAAGAACTGGTGAAAACATTTCGGACATTCATATGTACCTATTAGTAAAAGATTTAACCATAACAAATATACGTCGTAGTCTAACTACAGTACATTCTGTACAGTAATTACGCGGAGATATTAATTCTACAAGAAAATTTCGTCTCTGTAATATTATAACCCATAAATGAGAGTCTCGACACCAATTATAAAGTTGGGACACCTTTCAAAATGAACACAAATTGCTTTTATACTACCGTTCCTCCCAAGTTTTATTGATTGACGCGGTTTGTAAAGGCGGAGACAATATATGGATTTCATTGTTCCCGTCATGTAACGGAGTTCAAAATTCAAAATATTAAATGTTTTGAACAATGTTGAGTACATTAATGCGACAGCTTATTAATTTGTTACTAGGGAATCGTAACAAAACTAAGTGCAAGTTTTAAAAGATATCCATGCCTATACATATTCAAAAAGTAGATATTATATCTTCCTCTATATTCTTGAGGATTGTAATTTCATAGTTTAATTAAATTGTAACGGAAGGAATAGGAGGAAAGCGAAAGTTGTAGTATAGATGTAAAAATAGCTGGGCGAGGTGTGGTGACGGACGGAGGGGTGCGCTGCGGCGCGGAGAGCAAAGTAGTAGCGCTATTTGACGTAGTGATTTGTGCACAAGTTGATAAGAAAAGAATAAATTGATTTACTTTTGAGAAAATTGTACTTATTTCATCATCATCCTCCTGCCCTTATACCACTCTAAGTGGGGTCGGCACAACATGTAATAAACATGCTGTCACATGATTTGGCTGCGTTTTTACGACCGGCCGCCTGCCTGACGTCAACTTACCTCAGTCGTATTTTACGACACCTCGGTAAGAAAGAGGGTGGTCTATTCTTCTAAACCGGATACCACACGGTGGGTCAACTTACCAGCTTGTAAAAATGTTCAAAGTAAATAAGTAATTCATAATCAAATAAGTTGGACAAATGGGTTTCCTGTGTTGACCGTAAAAATTATGCTATCTACCCTCGACAGAGGTTTATTAAAAAGTCGTAAAGTGAACTGCAGGGGAGATACGGTGCAGCATATAATGAGAGTCGTAACTATTAGCTATAAACTCTTTGTTTTAATGGTCCTTACATAAAATTTTTGTGTAGCCTTAGGGAAGAAAAATACGTAATTTATAGAGGGTATCTGTGGTGTTTTAACTTTATGATTAACTGCAACTTTACAACAAGAGAGAATATCCGTACAAAATTCACTACCGTCAGTGCTTATCTATAAGAACCACGATAAGGTAAAATCCAAGGAAAACTCAATTTTTAAAATTATCAAGGTTTATTAAAGTGAAGTAATTTATCGCCGTATGTTAGATTTTTATTTTCATTTTGCACTCATTTTAAATTCGTTAACAGCAAAGCGATGTTGTTTTTTTTAAGTTTATTTTACAGCCTGGAATCGAGTCCTTTAAGGCCTTTTATAAAAATACTATTAAATAGTTTTAACAGAGAGAACTTATTTGTGCCTACCCGAGGTTTGAACCCGTGGCCTACTCGAAAGAGTCCTGTTATCTCATTGCTGCGCAATCACAGCTCCATATTGATATTGATATAATATAACACTGAGTCGTTGCCTTATCTTTGTAATGTAAAATTTAGAATTAGTTACGTATTCATTTCACATGGGGAAGAAATAAACAGTTTTCGATTCATTTCATATTCGTATGGATATGCAACATTTGTATGTAAGTATTACACCGTAATTAAACCAACAATATTGTAATTTCGCATAATGTATAAGTAGAACTTATTTCGCCTTACGGACCAGGTAACGACGAAAGACGACGTGAGTGGCATCCCTCAAATTGTTAGCAAAGGTGGGCGCGACCTCAAAACCGCAACGTAACTTCCCTGCCTTGCTACCGTCAGTTATTATGTGCAATTAGGACTTAGACCGCGCACTAATCTTGCACTAACTTCGACGTCGGATGTGCATAAAATAGTTTCCTAATTGTTGTGGCTGCGACGGCAATTTTGTGTGCAGAATAGACATTTTCATATAAGGTACGAATGTTCGCGCTTAAATAAACTATAGGTACGGTGATTACCTTAAGTAAAATGATAATGATAGTACCTAAATGATGTTTGCAATTTATCATACGAGTTCGGTGAAGGAAACATCGAAAGGAATCTTGCTTATGTTTGGAGACATTCTGGGATGTGTATGTCAATCCGCATTGGCGAAAGTTAGAGGGTTTAATTTTAAACCTACAAGCTTTAGAGCTTGAAAGCTTCCGATATCTCCTAGGGAGACAAAATGCCTTCGCCTTCCTGTGGGATAATATGATGTTTACCACTTTTATAATCCCAATACTCTTAAAGGCTAATCAGTCATTTCAATTTTCAGGTTAGGTTAATTTGTACACTTTTTATGCGAAACTTAATTGTGCTTATACGTAAAGCATATTACAAGATTATTTGGATGATAAAAAAGCCTGGATTTGAAATCCTTTACGCTTCATACAAGACTGCGGTTTAATAATGTAAAATTGAAAATGTTTAAAAGATTGACCGCCGAGTTTCTTTCTGGTTCTTCCGCAGTAAGAGCAACATTCCGAACCAGTTGTAGCCTAATTAATCATATTGATCCTTGACGATTCAAAAGTGCTTGAAAGAGCAGAAGAATAAAGATATTTTGATTTGATTTTAAAATTATAATACGAATTACATAACACAGAACTCCTGTTTATATTTTAAGGTGGCATTTAGATAATTTATTTGCTACCTAATGCTTCCTACATTTAGCGTGACACATGTTTTGAATTATTAACAGCGGAGTTTCCAAATCACAGCCTATAACCCTTAATCATCAAGAAATTTACTCATTTATGTTTGATACGGTTAAATGGTTTTCGGTCAGTTCCCATGCGACGATCCTGGGTTATTAGCATTACATTTGTGTGTAGACCTTATTACAACCAAGTAAAGACCATTTTAAGGATACAAAATATTAGTAATTATCGAGGAGTGAACTGTTGTCGATAATTACCGTGCCTGGATTTGCTTTGAGTGTTTAGCTCGATGCTATATTCAACATATAAAGCACTCTAAACTGTATTTGTTATAATTATTAATGATCCTTAAGATTTCCTAAAGCATGGAAATGCTTCATCTAATAATATTAGGTAATGTAGGATTTTTTTTATTTTGTTTTACTTGTACTTTACTTTATATTAAAACTTTTTTTATAACTATAATTGATCCAAAAAAAGCTTAGTTAGTGCTTATACATTCTAAACACTCGCCTGTACGCAGTTTCATACTAATCCGTTGAACTGTTAGATATCAAAGAGGTAGGTACAAATACAAACACAAAGTTTCGCCTTTATTTACCCGCGACTTTGTTTGCAACTACTTTACTATTAAAGTACCCTTAATAATGTACCAACTTCTATTTCCCATTCCAAAAAGAAAAACATAATTTTTTACACTATATATTAGCCCGGTGTATAATTTTGAATTGTACTAAGTATCATCATAATTTTTTTTTTAATTTATTAGGTTTGCCAACAGGTGTAACACTTACATCATTCAAACACTTATTCTTTTATACTATTACACTTATTCTGAATGTAAAACTTATTAAAGGTAAACACCACATGCAAGTGTAACTCAAAACTAGTAACTAAAACAATACAATAGAATTATTAAACTAAATGCAAGTTACAATTGATTGAGATAACAATTCGATATAGGACTAAGCTAAGTAAGTACACTAAGATTTTGTGGATTTTTTTTTTCTAAAATGATGGAGAGAAACATGGAATATATCAGGGGGATTAGTATGATTATAATCTTTTGATATAATTAATATTTTTAATATAATTGTTTTAGCGGTTTAACTGTGAAAGCGTGACAGAAAGACGGACTTTCGCATTTATAACATAAATATAGATTAGATTAGTAGTGTTATGAAAGAGCATGATCTTTTAACACAAGTATTACCATACTTACAAGTATACCATACTCAAAACCCTGTTTTATATTCATAAGATTTAATGGAAATATATATTTTTTAAATTTATTTATTATATATGATAATAGAGCTTTTCCGATATCAAATGAAAGCAGAAATGTAAACATATCCTCCGAATTACATTCGACAAATCTAAAACCTAAGTTGTATTGGAAACGGTAAAGTTGTTTTGACACGAAATAGCCCTGTAGGGTGACCGGGCTGCCGTTGACAGCCACAATTAGTGCTGCCCGCTCGTCACTGGAATGTTAATTAAATTTCTCGCCAAAGATTGTACCAACTTCCACCATTGTAAAGTTTCTCGGTGTTCTTTTTTTTATTCCTTCAACATTTTTACAAGTGAAATGAAAATTGTTTGCAAGCTGTAATTTTGCACGACGAATTAAAAAAACAGGGTGCAAAAAGTTAGTTATAAGTTAGTTATCGGTAAAAATCGTATCATATATACTTCTGTATTTATAGTTAGTATAAAACATCGTCATTCATCGTTCTCCTGCTCTCGTCGCACTATAAATGTTTCAACTTACCTTACCCCTTTGCGACACCTCGGTAAGAAAGAGGATGGTCTATTGTGAGTGGATCAGCCGGATACCACACGGCAAGTCAACTTATCTTAGTCGCCTTTTACGAGAACTTGGTAAGAAATGAGAGTGGTCTATTCTACTCAGTCTGATACCATACGGCGGGTCAACTTAACTTAGTCGCTTTTTACGACACCTCAGTAAGAAATGAGGGAAGGTCTATTCTACTTAACCGGATATCACACGGCGAATCAACTTACCTTTGTCGCCTTTTACGACAACTCGGTAACGAATGAGAGTGGTTTATTCTACTCAGGATACCACACGGCGAGTCAACTTACCTTAGTCGTCTTTTACGACACCTCAGTAAGAAATGAGGGTGGTCTATTCTACTGAGCCGGATACCACACGCCTTTTATTTAACAAAGTCCCCAAAAGCTGTCTGTCTGTGATCGATTTTCTTAAAATCTACTGAACGGATTTTTTTACGGTTTTCACTAAAAGATACAAATAAAAGATTTCACTAAAAGCAATATACCGGAAGGTTTAGGTTAATAGTACATTACGGTTTTATGTTAATTGTGTTAAATTTTGATTCGGGTAAAGTTTTGTGACACTGATTTCAACGTGGGCAAAGCACATCTTAGTTTGTATGCCTGTCTGTTACGGACGTTATAATTTATTCAAATAAACTTGTAAACAAGTGCTTTTGAATCGTTAATTTTACTAATCTATTCTTAAATATAAAACATTTCAGTTCTATTTTCCTCATCCCAAGTTTGATACTTAAAATTATCCACTCTCTTGAGCCATAACTGCATCGCGCTCAATTCAAATTAGGCCCACTGCAATAAAGGAAAATGAGATTTTTTTACGAACAGTGAAGTGTTGTTTTTATTGTGCAAAAATACCATTTCTCCCTCTGCACTGATTAGGTAGTTCATTTATTCGCGGCGGATTTATTATGGGCTCATTTATTTGTTCCTTGTCATAACTTTTTATACAAATCATGGGGCTACTTCGAGTTTTAAATCGATTTGCTAGAGAACGTGACGAATAGAATATTAGTGGTTTGTTATACATGAAATAAACAACAAGACAGCCTTGATTTAAGTCCCAACCAGCTTCGCACTAGATTAGATTGCAAGCTTTTTGATTTGTTGAATAATTATATTATATTATATTATTTCAATAATTATTTTTAAATGAGTGCCTGCCGAGTTTCTTGCTAGTTTTTTTGCGGTAAGACCACCTTTTCGAACCAGTGGTAGTTTCATAATAATTTGACGATTAGAAAGAGCTTAAAAAGGCGAATTTAAATAAAAAATGTTTTGAATTCGAATTTATCATATATTAGTATAACATACATGGTATATCCTTAAAAAGAACATATTCATAGAGAACGTTGAAAAATATTTGCTTAAAACTTATGATATAGGTAAATTATAAACCATATATACCATACCATTATAAACCATATATTCTATGATTGTGTTGATTCTATAAACTAAATTTTCAGATACTGTATAATGCTGTTTCTATTTAGAATTCGTATTAACATGTATGTTTATCTTAATTGGTATCAATAACATTGAAAAACTTAAAAACTAATATTATTAAGACATTGAACGCCTTCATATCAACCTTGTGTGGGTTTCGAAAGGTGTGTTAATGTGTTTATTATATGTCATAGAAATTATATTGGAAAATAAATTAAAAAAAAAAATGAAAAGTATTGAAATAATATTATAATCTCTTTTGAGCACTCAGAAAATTACGAAAATCACATTTCTATTACCTACAAGTATATAGCAATTCTTTTTGTGTTAAAAATTTACAACTGGAAAGTTGGCTAAATACAAATACACTAGGTACTAATAAAAATCGCTTATTTGACCCGGTTACTGCGTCAAAGACAAAGGAAAAAAGCCAAAAGACTAGGTATTTTATTAACAATAATTTCGTTTGACCCAGCCAGAAATCGAATTCAGAACCTCCAATGTTAGACCTGTTATTATATCTCAGCGTGACATAGGTCCTCAAAAGCAATAATTTTCCTCCATAATCCAATAAACGTGTCGCAAACAAAACAAAGGAAGGCACTCAATCAAGAAATAATGAGCCCCAAGATTAGATAAAATGTTCACTGGAGAAGACAAGAGCAATAAATCTCTCAGCGCCAATTACAAGTATGATTGTCGAGGTAAGAATCGAACCGGGTACTGTTCGGACAATGGGCCTTTTGGGAAATCCGCGACAAATGGGGTTGAGTGACCCGAAAGGCCGGGAGTTTTGATTTGATTGTCTTTGCATTATTTTATCGAAAATGTAACTGTTTTTATTTTTTATTAAGATAATAGCGAAGTAGTTAAGAATTAAGAAGTGTTTTAAAAGTAGGGGTGCGTTTGATATCCGTGATTAAAAAAACGGTTAAACTTTGTTCGCTATAAAAAGAAAATTAATATAGCACTTAAGGTTTTCATAAGGCTTTCATAGCTAATATGCAGGAACAATATTGATGAAATTTGATGTGGTTAAAGCTTATATAGGCTAACGTATAGGACTGAAATAAAATCATTTTTCTGAGGGAACAGTAAAGAATACATATATAAATGAAGGTATTTTCTCATTTAAATTGACGTGGACGCAGTCACGGATACATTTTGTTCTATATAAAAAATCTACTCCGTTATAAAGAATCTTTAGCTATAATATTGACTGTTAAGCTAACGTAGTATCATTGAAAAATTACCTACTATTTACTCACGTAATATCGAAAATGGTATACTATTTATATATAGCATTATCGGAACGAAAATTTGTTTTAATGTTAAAACTTATTAAATGTTCTTAGGAAAAATCAAATCTGTAAACCTTATATTACTTGCAGCTTTATCCAATATCCATTGTCGATCATAATTATTTACAAAATTTTATAAAGCATATTGTAACGGTTTCCTTCACACCCAATCCTATTCATCTCCAAATTTATAAAATTAATATAAAACATATAAGTAGAATGAGGCTAGAGCGCTCGCGCTCTACCTCCCAAATACGTAAAACAAGCGCAAGAGCTCCAGCACCCTAAATTATAATTGGCTCGTGATTCGTCTAGTTGGTTAGGACCCATGTTACGTTGTGTATGTAATAACTCAAATCCTTTTAGAGCGTCAGAGACCACAGATTCATCAGATTGGTGGCGTAAAGCAAGCTTAAATTAATATAATTTATTTGTTTTAAAATAAGTGCACGATACATGAACAGGTTATTTATTCAATACATATGTTAATTACACGAACAGATTCCTATAAGTCCTATAGATACATATTCATTGCACGAACAGGTTCCAATTATAGCTAATACACGAACGGGTTACTATAAAATTTAGTAAAAAATGCGAGACATTCAGAAGGTTGAATGTCTCTTATGTTATTACTTCATAGACTTAGCCATCAGAAAGGGTTTTAGTTTATATATATTATAATTACTATAATATTTGTTTGCCATTAACACGGGACGTAAAACTATGTCAATAAAAGCGGAATAAGACTTTTCAAAGCCAAACAGAAGGGTCGCTCGATCGTTAGATCGTACTTTAAACCATCCCGAATGGGAAGTTCTAAGATATTAATATTTAAATTGGAAATGTTATAGCCAACAGAAAGATCACTCACTCGATCTTAATACCTAGCCCTTAAACAACTCCGTAGAGAAGTTTAGCGATGTGGTATACCTCTCCCATCTATTACATTCTTCCGATTTGGAAAAATATAAAGGGAGCGGTATAGTCAGTAGCTCCGCACCCGCTACCAACGGTGAGCTCCGTCCATAGGATATGAGCCCCCCCCCCGTAGGGTTAGTGTTTGCAATTTATAGTGTGCCTGCGCCCTCGAGCCAGGTTATTTATATTATGTTGTATAAACACCCGTCAATGCTCTTAAAGAGATTTAGGGTAATTAAATAAGGACCGTAGTCCCAGGTAAGGACCTCAGTCCAAGATAAGGCACAAGTGCCCGGATGTAGTGCTAGGACCTAAGTCCAAATATCATTTCAGCCGTAGCTGTGAGTTGGCGTTAGCCATGATTGTGTCGATGAGGCACAAAGCCTTGTTTGTTGATATAAATATCCAATTCTTATAATAAGACAGCGCATCTTGCCAATAGCAAGCATTTCAAGCGGTGCGTGCCGCATTCGTCGTTGTAACCACATATAGTGGAAAATATAATAGCATAAAGCTAATACTGTACGTGACTCCTCGGATATCACATAACAGTAAAGTTGTAGTCGTTGCTACCACACGTAGTGGCAGATATCGTTGGTTTGCATATGACTCCGCAGAGATCACATAATAGCAGGTTTTGTGTTTCTTCTTTCCACGCGTAGTGGCAAATGTTTACTCCGAAGAGTTAAGAACGCAAAGCGCTCGCATTATGTGTTGATAATTCAATAATATATGTTTGTAGTGCTAGCACTATTGTGCTAAATATGTAGGTTTATAGCGTGATGTGTCCATCACTAACGCACGCCTTCAATGCGTCCTTTTGGCTGATTCCACGATCGGCATATAAGAATTAGTTATTTATATATTAGTTACGCGTAGCAAGCTACGTAAGATAGAGTTTTGGGCAGGCAACACTTTCTAACGCTAGTCCGCAATCTTGTTAATAAAGACCCGAACAGCGGCCCTACGACATGCTATAATGTCGTCGACGTTTGTGTATTACTATGGGGGAAGCCCTGAGAAGGACTATATCACGGCTAGTGCAGGTTTACCCCGCAAGACTCCGTGCGGTGAACAGTTTACTTTTAGAGTCCTAGGCGTCCAAAGATCAAACAAGGCTACACAGTAAAGATCGAAGATCAATACCGGCCTAAAATCCAATCCGTATCACCCAAAACTCATCAAGTAGCTCTGGCTGCTCTGTACCAAGACGGAAACCCATCCTGATATTCACAGCCTGGAGCAGATCGAGGCGAGGCTACACTACAACAACCGAAATCATTGCAGGCCTGAAACCATCGATCTGACACCAGTACTCACCAGACTGTTCGGTATAGCGCCCAGCACCACTCAGCGAAGTCACCCTCACCAAGTTATACTCAGGCACTATATCGTTCGAGAATAATATATAATTTGTCACATGTAATGAAATTACATTTTATTTGTTTAGTGAGCTAGGAGACCGAAGTCCCTCAAGACCGAAGTCTCTCACCACACCGTTATGCCAAGCCGAAGCTTTAACCATTTCACACTATAAAGTGTTCGAGAATAATATATAATTTGTCACATGTAATGAAATTACATTTTATTAGTGAGCTAGTAGACCGAAGTCTCTCACCACACAGTTATGACAAGCCGAAGCTTTGATCAATGGTTCAGGGATCATAGCGCTACCATGTATCGCCCCAAGTACATGTAAACGTAAGCCTTCGGCTCGCGGTACCAGGCCGCGAGCGCTCCCGGCATCGTCCGCCAGACTCCCGCCACCTATGCCAGACTGCCGGCGTGACGTTCGGCGCTAAGCGTGAAAAATCCAAAATGTATGGGAAAATTTTGATAAAAATATTTTAATGAAAAATCTACATATATGTAATGAGTATCAAATACTCATTACGAAAAACCATATTAAATGACAAACAAATATTTTTATTTATATACCTTCCTTAACATACTACCAATCCAGTACATAACTCTACCAATATATGCATGTAAGGTCGAGATCGTCACACTACCAATTCCGTACATAACTCTAATAATATATGTTTGTAAGGACGAGATCGTCACAATATTGTATTTATAGATTTATATATTCTAAAATGTTTACATTTTAAAATATAAAACATAAATAAATTTATAAAAATATTATTAACTAGCGGCCTGCCCCTGCTTCGCACGGGTATAAAATATATATCCCATGTCAGTCAGTGTAAAAAAAAATAATTAAAATCGATCCAGTAGTTTTGATTTATTCATTACTGCCCGTGGCCCGCAAGCGTTAAATTTGGAGAAAAACAATTTCCTTTCCCTATACCAAGAAGATTTCCTGCTATCTTTGGAATATCTAAATTCATATAGTGCATTTTTACTTATTTACTTTTACATTTTCCCTATGTATTTTATTTTTACAATTAATTAAAGAATGTCTTTAAACAAACTCTTGAAAGAGGGACATAGCTGCTAAAGTCGAAGTGTTACAGGGCGAAGCGCGGCGTCCTCACGGCATTTTAAATCTGTAATATCTCCGAAAATGTTCACTTAAATTACATGCTGTAAACGGCCATGTTGGTCTATATTAAATCAACTATTTATTTAAGGTACTTAATTGGATAAGGATTAATGCTGTATTGTATAAGAATTGCTTCAAAAATAAGGCATTATTTTTCATAAAAAGTAAATGACAAAAAATGCTATAGTGGGTTATCCATAAGAGATAGACATATACCATCGCGGACTTTTCTGTAGACCTTTTCAATGTGTACAAATACTTAGTACATTATTTTGATAAATCTCGTAGGGTTTAGCCTGCGTTTGCAATGTAAGCGGAAAAAAATGTAATTATTTACAGAAACCTCAGAAATTACAGTATTTCTCTACTCCGTATTGAATGTTATTATACGTACAAACCTTCCTCTGGAATCACTCTATCTATTAAAAAAAACCGCATCAAAATCTGTTGCGTAGTTTTAAAGTTTTATGCGTACATACGGATATAGGGACTTTGTTTTATAATATGTAGTGATGCTATTTAAAACAACTAGAATTCATGTCCATCTTTCTATATGGATTCTGAAAATGGAAGATGCTAATAATGGCTCAGTTTCGCGTTGAATCGATAAACTTGAAAACATGAGCCGAAAACGAGGATAATTCTTTGTATATAAATTAATGTAATGAACCGTACACGTGCCGACTTTCTCAATATTTCAATAACGAAGTCTTTGTTCAGTAGCGCCAGTAGTCTTAACTGCGCAGGTAATATCTATCGTTAATACAAAAACGGCAATGTATAAACGAATAAATCAGTCCATACTTCAAATGATATCAGTCGACCTTTGCTTCCCGTAGCGTACTCACGTTTCTTTTTCGTCCAGAGTATAGTCGCCCACAAAAGTTAGCTTTATTACAAATACAGCAAGATGGCATAGAGTAGAAGAAAAGTAAGAAATTTTATTTTATGTGTATTTGAATTTTAAATAAGTTACTGTTCTTTTTATGATTTATAGAAGCAAGCATTACTTTGCGGAATTCCATAATATAGGAGTTACAATAAAAATATTTTGCTGTAATCTACGTTTGTTTTACTTGTACAAACGCGGATTACAGCAAAGACATTTTATTGTAACTTCTATAATGTTCTTTTTATTAATATAAACTCAAATTACATTCAGCATCTGATATCTGTTTATTATTAGTATATAAGAAATGTCATCATTCCTAACTCACTCCAAGCGGGGTCGCCACAATCTGTTTCGACAATAATAGAAGAGATGTCTTCTATCATTTGTCAACTCTTGCGCTATTTCCTTTTTTTCAAGTTTCTTAAGCATAACATATTTCACTCAACCCATCCACCTTTTAGCCTCCCGCATGTTCCCATATCCACATTCATGTTTTCTTGGTCAGTTCACATGATTTTCACCCCTCCTCGTTACATATGATAAGAAATTTATCATCCTAAATATTTAAGATTTTAATCTCCTTTAAATAGTGTAGATTGTAGAATGACCCCCTACTTAATGTACAGATGACCTTGACCAAGCTAAAAAAACTTAACTTAACTTAGCTAGAAAAAGCTAATTTGTTTAGAATAAGTCGTCGGAAAAGTGGCACAAGATACCCGAGCCCTTAAAAAGACTTACCTCCATTATTGAACGTTTATCTCTAGCAAGGAATAAACATGTTATTATAATAGTACCTATATAAAAGCTTTACTTCGAAATAATGAATTTTCGGATGCAAAAGATAAAATTCTCTCTTTCTATGAAAACAGGTTATAGCTGCAAAGTAAATGAGATATTTTAAGTTATTCCTTACAAAAACAACTAAGCCCCCGAAACATTCTGAAACTTTGTTAAGGTGCGACCACAAGCGAAATATTTTATCCAAGTTTTCTCCATGTTTTCCTGTATTTTTAATGATTATTATAAATGAAATTATGCTTATCTTAAATATTTATATGAGTAATCTTGTATACAGTATATATATTTCTAAATTTTGGAAACGGCTCCACCGATTTCATGAAATTCAACATGTGGGGGTTTTTTGGGGAAGAAAAATCGATCTTGCTAGGTTTTATTAAAAAAAAATTGTGCCTGTTTTCGGGCATTGAAAAAACTGTTGAAACCGAAATAGATTGTGAAGCTCAAATTTTACTGTCAATTATGAAGTTTTAATAGCGCAATGGTAAACGGATGGATTATATATGAAAAAAACCTGGGTACAAATCCCACTTGTCACCGACCCTTACTCTCTTTTTAATTGCATTTTTTTTATATATTTTAATAAAATTACCGGGCAAGACTCGGTCACCGAGGTGCTATATATTATAAATTGAAGTCCCCTGTCACGTCTGTCTCTCACTATATCTTGTCTGTAGCTGAAAACCGTGTTGGTGATCATAATATTACGTTGTTCGCAGGAAAGTTTTGAGATATTCGTTAAATATATTCGAAAAACTCGGCGCCGCTTTAAAATTAGACCTAAGGGTTCACAAAACTTCAGCAAGTTGTTTCCATTAAAAAAGTAATAAAGAAAACAAAATGTCATAAACCGAATTAAAACTGAATGTTACTCTATGGTTTTTCTTTGTTTTGAATTTTTTTTTAAAGATTTTTAAATCGTGTTCACACATACTTATTTTATTTAATCTCGTTAATTTTTATTTTCATAAATAGTCTTGACAGCTTCTTGTTAAATGTTACCAAGTGTTCGAACATTTAATTTCCATACAGTACTAATATCTCTTTAAATTTTCATCTATAAATTTACATTTCACGCGCTTAAGGAAAAATAGCTAATTTGTCTTATTATTATTTTTTAATTCTTCCCGCGCTTTTCAGTGAAAGTAAACAGGCATACCTGCATACATAAAACCTGCATGTCTTCAATCTTCTTTTTTTTTATTCAAGCCTTCATAATTTATTTATAATTATTTTAGATGACGACGAGAGTAAGCTTAAACTAAGCAATTATATTACCTTGTATTGCACTTTTATGTTTAATTATAATTATTTAAATATATATTTATAAAAATTTATTTTAAGTTAGTATATTACTAGTAAGCATAATTTAAATTCGTAATTTTTGATATTTCGGTAACAAAATTTACTTTACTATCATATAAATTGTCTCATTGCGTAGATTAGTTGGAAGAGATAATTGTACATTTTTTATTAATAATGTTTTTTAACATTGTTTATGGACTTTATAGTACGCCGTGTGGTATCCGGCTGAATAGAATAGTACCACCCTCTTTTCTTACCGAGGTGTCGTAAAAGGCGACTAAGGTAAGTCGACCCGCCGTGTGGTATCCGGCTGAGTAGAATAGACCAACCTCATTTCTTACCGAGGTGTCGTAAAAGGCGACTAAGGTAAGTTGACCCACCGTGTGGTATCCGGTTTAGTAGAATATACCACCCTCTTTCTTACCGAGGTGTCGTAAAATACGACAGAGGTAAGTTGATGTCAGGCAGGCGGCCGGTCGTAAAAACGCAGCCAAATCATGTGACAGCATGTTTATAACATGTTGTGCCGACCCCACTTAGAGTGGAATAAGGGCAGGAAGATGATGATGGACTTTATAGTACATAAATAAATAATATCAGATATTTTAATATCAGAATTTATTCTTATCTTTTATTACTTATTAAACGAATTCAACACGAAACATGTCACATTCGTGGTGACAAAGCCAACACTGTTACATTGAATTCGTACTGAGCACTACGGCCTTTACAAACCGCGTTAATGAATGACAACTTGGCAGCAACGGTAGCATAAAGCAATTTGTGTTCTATTTTGAAAGGTGTCCCAACTTTATAATTGGCCTGGAGTTCAATTATTACCGGGGCCAACAATGCTCAGATAAAACCAGTGACACGTGAGAATAACCGTGTAACAGACATAGGGTTAATATACTAGAGTAGGAGAGCCAGACTAAAATGCGTCTATCCCACTATAAGCGGGGAACAACATGTTATAGACGTATTGTCACATAATTGACCGCCTGTCTGACGTCAACGCCTTAGTCCCCTTTTACGACACTTTGGTAACAATGAGGGTGGTTTATTATTCTCAGCCGAATACCACGGTTCTACTTACTTTAGTCGCCTTTTACAACACTTAGGTAAGAAATGAGGGTGGTCTATTCTTCTCCGCTGGATAACACAGTGGCATTGAGGTTATAAATGTTATGGATTTATTGAAATATAAGTATTGAGTTTCTCTAAATAGACTTTTGATATTTTTTCTGAAGTGAACTTTACTTTTGGTTCAGTAAATTATTACCAAAAGAGGCACCAAGAACTTCAATTGTATTAAAATACTTAGAAAACATTTCCAAAATATATCAAAACAATTCTTAAACACTTTATTACTCTTAATTACTTTAATAATAATTATTTTTAACCAGAACAGAATGCCGTCAAAATGAACTCCTCTTCCATTTTTAAAATCCTCTTATGTTGAGACTTAAATATTGAAACTAATGCCAATATTTATACTTCCTCATACACTAAACTTAATACAATAATTATTATCTTATTATACAAATGTTAAAATTGCTTACAGTCGGCCTTTCCTGACTGCTTTCACGTCCCGTGAAAGTATACAATCAATTTAAATCATAAAATCTATTCAATCTTAACTATAGCTTAACACTTATAATTATTACTAAGTAGTCGAGTGGCCTCTTCATGTCCACAACAACTATTCGCAAACGACATTTAGTTGAGTGACCCCTTCATGTTCACAACAACCATAATATACTATTCCATATTAACGTAAGAAATTTACGTAGCTAGGGAAATTCGTTATTCTTATCTCAGTAACAATGTAGATCTAAAGTTCAAACTCTTGAATTTGTATTAATAACAGACAGCCTAATTAACTTTTCTGCAGTAACGTGAAGCCAACAAGTCGTGACCGCGCCGCTACACCTCATATTAAGAGTAAATCCTTTTAAATGCATAAATAATTTAGCTGACGTGGATTAAGACGTTTGATATTCACATCGAAGCGTAACTCATCCAACAATTGCCTTATTCACTTTAGTTTAATAGTATACTCAGTGAACTAAATTAATAAATATTGTAATGAAATAATGGAAAGACACCGTAAAAAAGTAGAATTCTCAGAGAAAAATGTCCACTCCTGGGATTATAAAAATAGGGAGGGATTATAATATAATACAAATTAACGCTTGGCTTTCGGATTTTGATAACAGTACTACCTATAGAGTAAAATATTATCATTATTATAATATTACATTTAAAATCTGAACCTCATAATAATAATAACCTAACCTAATAATGCTGTTTAAATGATCTTTAAAAAATTAATTGATTAAATTTTGTTTAAATCGGTTAAGCAAACTTTGTGACAGATATTTTTTATATAATTTTTTTTACAAATATATTAATACCGTTATTGGATACGTAACTACGAAAAACAAGGTTATTTGAATTGAGCACGGGTAATTCTATTATAGAAGCAAATAATCGATGCCCTTAATGCTGTCCTGGAAACCGTGCGTAGGCAAGGGAAATCATATTTTCGTCTAAGATAATATAGATAGCCATAGAGTTATTATACTAGAGTAGGGGAGCTATATATTGGCAGGCCTGTAAAGTGTAAGTGAGTCACAAAATAATGAGAGGGAAGATGAAACTTGCATACTTCGTAAGACTAATCATACATAAATACGAGAGACAGATCGATAGTCTTTGCTTTTAGTTTTTCTTCATTATAATTAAAAAAGTACATTTTTGGGCTGGCTCTCGTACAATGTAAATAGCATCCGATTGTCTCATCAATTAATTGACAATTCCTCTCACATATTTATAATGCATTAAAATAAGTAATTAAGGCAGTATTTTAATATGAAAAGTTGTAAAAAAAATTACATCCGATAAGGCAGTTCAGTTGGGTTCAACTTGGCAGTTACCAATGATACGACAAGAAGTACAATTGAATTTGCGTTCTGTGGTATAAATTTTGAGATCCACCGTGTGGTATCCAGCTGAGTAGATAGACCACCCTGATTTCTTACCGAGAAGTCGTTAAAGGCGACTAAGGTAAGTTGATGTTAGGCAGATGGCCAGTATTAAAATACCTAGTCAAAGCCTATCTAGCCACTACTTAGAGTGGGATAAGGGCAGGAGATTGATTATGTAAAAAATTAATGTTCAATTTGACAGTTAAGTTGAACTGACAATTTCAAAAGATATATAATTGTATTTATTGTATTTATCATAGACCACCCCCTTTCTTATCGAGGTGTCGTAAAATATGACTAAGATAAGTTGACGTCAGGCAGGCGGCCGGTCGTAAAATACGTAGCCAAATCATGTGACAACATGTTTACAACATGTTGTGCCGAACCCACTTAGACTGGGATAAGGGCAGGAAGATGATGATGACAATTGTATTTGTGTTCTATGGGTATGGTGATTAACTTCGTAGCCGCGTAGCATATCTCGTAGCAATCATTCAGTCTACCTTGTGTTGAAACTATGTGAAACACTACGGTGTGATACAATGCCAATTCGTATGAGACGTAGCAACCCTCATCTTGTGCTGCATCCTAATCCTCTTAATAGATTCCGACGGACGCTACTCCGTACACACTGATAAATAGACCTCTTTAATGAAGCGACAATGTTACATTTGGGAAAGCTGATAGTTATTGCTGTGTTTGTACATTTGAGTTTATCATACAACTTATATAAATCGATTGCTTAGACTCAGTATTCTATTTGCAATCTAATATTGACGGTTCGATTGGAAAACAATCTTGCCGTTTTGTAAACAAATCCCATTCCTGATATCCGTGGGCGGCGGTGATTGCTTTACCGATGGGCGGCGTGCTATTTATATAATAAAATATCGATTATTTCATTTCAAGATATGACCATTGTATTAAGATTGTTGAAGATTTGAAGATTGTGGTTTATAAATATCTACTTACTTAGATGATAAGAATGTGTGGCTATAGCTCTCTTCGAACCTGTACAAGACAGTAATTACTAACTGTAATAAGTTTTAAGAATTGTATTTTTAAGCCAATAGCCGAGTT
The DNA here is from genome assembly GCA_029227775.1 of Morpho helenor. Lineage (NCBI taxonomy): Eukaryota > Metazoa > Arthropoda > Insecta > Lepidoptera > Nymphalidae > Morpho > Morpho helenor. Next base: position 13,660,942 of record JARGCU010000017.1, read on the forward strand.
TCTTTCTTGCTAGCTCTTCTCGGTACGAACCGGCAGTAGAGTTGACGATTCAAAAGCACTTGTTTACAAGTTTATTTGAATACAAAATATGTTCGCAACTTCTCCGCATCAATTTGAGGTTTAAAATACCTTCAATTATGTACAATATGGTTTTTGCTATCCCCGCATCAATAACGAATAATCCAGAGGAGTAACAGATTGGCAGATATACTTTCTCATTTGTGATATTAGTATATGGATGCATAATAATACGAAGTAGTATTATTATCGTAAACGTATACTAAATTTAATTTTTATTTAATAAAAAATTGAATTATATATTATTGATTTTTTTTAAAGAGTGACTGCCGAGTGTCTTGCTGGTTCTTCCCGATGATAGCGATTTTCCTAAAAAGTCGTAGCTTCATTGTAATTTGATAATTTAAAAGTGCTTGTGAAAGCCAACTTCAATAAAGAATTATTTGAATTTTAATAGATCTTAGCAGAAGGAAATAGTCAATCATCATCCTCGTGCCCTTATCGCACTCTAAGTGGGGTCGGCACAACATGTTGTCACGTGATTTGGCCACATATTTTATGAATGGTCTAGCGTCAACTTATCTTAGTCGTATTTTACGACACCTCGGTAAGACAGGGGGATGATCTATTCTACTCAACCGGATACCACATGGTGAGTCAACTTACCTAACTCGCCTTTTACGACACCTCGGTAAGAAATGACGTTGGTCTAATCTACTCAGCCGGATACCATACTGCATAAGAAGGACACAGTTAGTATAAATTAGTTATTCTACAAAATTTATAGTACCAACTAGTCAATGAAGTTAAATGTATTTGAAAATAGATTTTACATTAATATTAATATTGATGAAGTCGGACGCTATCAAAGCAGAGGATATTGGAGTTTGTTTTATGAGAAATGTTTCGTAATCTACTTACTAACTTTAGAATTAGTTTATTGCTTAGTAACTATATTTATTACTAGTAGATTTATAAACTTTCGCGATTCATACTAATTAAAATATAAACAACCGGGTCACATCGCGATAATCACGTTACCTTTGTATAAGGTTCGACGTGGTCAAGAACTGACTGGTCAGTCAGTTCGTGACCACGGTGGATGCAACTCTGCCGAAACGTCGAACCTTATACAAAGGTAACGTGATTATCGCGATCTGACCCGGTTGTTTATATTTTATATTTATTACTGTTTCTTTTAATATAACGCCTAATTCCTTTTTTTTGTAATATTATAGAAGCCATGACTTGATCAAGGTCCAGAATTTTTTTTATATACAGAAAAGAGGACATCGCCATAAAACTGTATATATCTGGTGAACTCCTTGGATATAGTCTACGAAATCTGAAATGCGTGGGTTTGAGATCATTGAGACAGGAGAATTTCTTTTACTTACTTTACTCTTAAATATTGTTATATATGTCCATTTTCTACATTTACAAGAAACGTGAAACTTTTTTGTAGCCGCCGTGTGGTATCCGGCAGAATAGACTACCCTCATTTCTTACCGCGGATGTCGTAATAGGCGACTAAAGTAAGTTGACCCACTGTGTGGTATCCGGTTGAATAGGTTGAATGATCACCCTCTTTCTTACTGAGGTGACGTAATTTAAAAAATTCTTAGAACATTTTTAGTACATCTTTAAAATGACGTTTGAGACGGACGCACAAAAAGGAGATACTTGATTAACGTCATTTGCTTTCTCTTCTTATCTCATTTGCTCCTCTCTCTAGTATCCGTACTCTAGTATAATAGCTCTATTATCATCTATACTGATATTATATAACACATTTAGAAAGTCTGTCTGTTACGCTTTCACGATTAACTAACTGAAGCAATAGTGATAAAATTGAGTAGAATTAAAACTTATATACCTACTTAACTAACAAATGGGACTAAAATATCCGTAACGTCTTCATAAACGGAATATAAACACATAGTATAAATGAATAAATAAAAATATATAAATATATGGGACACTTACACACACGGTCGTCCGTCCCCAAAGTAAGTAATTTAATACTTGTGTTACGGTAGACAGACAACTGGTGAATATATACTTATATAATTTTTAAATACATACTTAAAATACAAATATACACCCAGGCTCGAAGACCAACAAATTCATTTATAGAAAATGTGTGCCCTCGGCGGGAATGAACCCGCGACCCGTGGAGCTGAAGGCAGGTTCACTACCCACTGTGCCAATGGGCCATTCAGTATAGTTTAGAGTATTTGAAGATTTAAGACAAACATGAAGTCACAGGTACAGCTTGTATGTTATAAACAATTCTTGCCTCTGAATTATATATCAGTAGAGTTATATCAAATTATTTATTTAGTCTTAACACGTTTTTGCTTCTGTCCCGATTTTATTTCTCGACAACCCTTTTCGGGCCAAATTAAATTATTTAAGTTAATACATATTCTTGCAATATTAATTAGCGACACCCCGTCACGCAGCGACCGAGGAAATAATGTTCAGATTGAGCAAACAATATAAAGCTTTATATTCATTGGTTAAAGTTATCAATGCTTTAAAATAAACTAACCAATTTTAGATTAAATTCGTTTTTCGGCCATTCTAAAACCAAATTACCCTCAATATTACGGGGCTGGCGACTAGTTGTAGGCTTCCAAACTTGACTTTTTCAGTTACAATATAATAAACATTAATCAATTAATATGTTCATTTTTTATTGGCATAGAAGTTTCTGTTAGCAAGTAGCAACAAATACATTGTTTACAAGCACTTAGACTATTTAATTTAAATTATTATTATAATGTAGCTGTGATAGCCTAGCGGTGACACCGTGCGACTCTTTCGTGTTCAAACCCCGGGCAGGCACCAATGAGTTTATCTATTAAAAACTTATGTGACTATACACTGTCCATTATATTAACCATCTTTTGACAGATTGACGATTTACATATTTAGTGTTGTCCTAAAGATTCTCGTATGCGATACCATTCCGATTATAGTACCTACTATCATTAATCGAATTACGTACCTAAGTTATTCGATTAATGATAACCTACGTAAACTAATAACAGATATAGAAATCAACATTTTGATTTAATATTGCCTTAGTTTTTTGAAAATAAATGTTAATCCGTGTGTATTTATTATAATCATAAAAAATATATTATACATCAGCTGGCAACATCAACAGACCTTCCGCTCGGCCGCCATTTTGACGTGATCTGTCACTCTCAACGAAACGCCCGTGATAGTCACACGCATTTACGTTCGCTGAGTGTTCTCTCGCATCTGTTACACCTTGAGTTAAGTAGCTTTATTCCTCGGAAAAACTTTTGTGAAACTTATATTAATTGATCGTGAAAATGCCGAAAGGACGTGTGTTGAAAGCACAATCGAGACAGTTAGTGTTAAAACTTCATGAGTATTTTGAGCAAGAAAATCAAAATGGCGGACCTCTTATACCTATCACGCAAGTCCGAAACCGTGTTGCAGCCGCGTTGGGGATCAGTCTATCAACTGTGACTAAAATCACTACTGATGCCTACGGCAGGAGCGGCTTGGAGCAAAACAAACCATCTACACCAAAAAGAAAGCGCCGGGCTCATAAGGTGACAGCTGTTGATGACTTTGACGCTGACGCTATTCGTCGTCATGTATATGATTACTACTTGAGAAAAGAAATTCCAACTTTGAGAAAACTTATTGTTTCTTTGAAAAGAAGTGGTCTATTTCATGGTGAAAAATCTTCTTTGGTCAAAGTTTTGAACACAATTGGCTTTTCATATAAAAAGTAAAATAAAAGAAAATTATTAATGGAACGCACAGATATAGCTATAGCACGTTGTGATTTTTTAAGAGAGGCAAAGAAAATACAAGATTGGGCAAATATTGTTTTCACGGATGAAACATGGCTCAACGCTAACCACACACTATCTCGTTTCTGGACTGATGATACTGCTGATTCCACTTCCTCAGTACCAATGGGAAAAGGTGAGCGCCTAATCATTTGCCATGCAGGTACAGCAAAAGGATTTGTACAAGACGCACTGTTGGCATTTAAATCGAAGAAATCAAATGACTACCACGAAGAGATGAATGCAAATGTGTATGAAGAGTGGTTCAAAAAAATGCTCATTTCATTGGAAGAACCATCAATAATTTTTATTGATAATGCGCCCTACCACTCCCGTCAAATTGACAAAATGCCAACACAGGCTAATAAAAAGCATGAAATAATTAATTGGCTTCGGGACAATGGAGAAAATGTGGACGACTCAATGTTAAAAGTTGAATTAATAAAAATATTAAAAACCAAAAAGAGAGCAAAACGCTATGTAATCAATGAAATGGCAGCAGAATATGGCCATACTGTTCTTCGGATTCCTCCATACCACTGCCAGTACAACGCAATAGAACTTATATGGGCACAAGTAAAAAGGCATGCTGCGAGATGCAATACAAGCCCCCCATTCACAGCGAATAAAATGTTGCAATTGCTAAAAAATGCTTGCACCCACGTAACGGCCGAGAACTGGGCAAGTGTGGTGGAAAGAACTAAAAGAGTAATATTCTCTGATTGGGAACGTGATATTGCGTTTGATAATATATTATCTACACAAGAGCTAATAATAACTGCTACTGAAGACTCCTCATCGGAGGAGTCTAGTGTTGATTATCATTCCGACGACTCGTGCTAATAAAATAAATTAAAATATCCTGATTGTTTTATTTGTATTCATGTATTAACTAAGAAGAAAGTAAAACTTTATATAATGTTATTAAATGTCTTTTAATACTCGTAACATCGATTTCTACCGATTATTTTTAATCTGTGGCATAATCGTAGTAACCATTATGTGTGACATCACTAAGTGGGCGGTACCCATCCATAAAGTACAAATATTATTTGTATGATATTTGTACGTAAGCAATACAAAACTTAATGAGCGTGAGCTGTCAAAAGACTGATAATATGATGGACGCAGTATAATTGATAATTGCAATGTATTATTACAAATTGCATGACTTTAAGATTTAAGTCCATCGAAATTTGTAACATCGCATATCGATATATAATATGATAAATACGAAAAGACTACAAAAAAAGTCGAGACTAATACTTTCTGAAACTTTTACCTTTTAGATCGCTTTTTGTTGAATTTATAATTAGAGGACGATAATAGGCTGTCGTAACCCGATGTAATGGTAACCCGATGGTTTGGCGAGTAATAGTCTAATACGCAAAGTTCAAAAATTGAAAGCTACATTTGTACATTTAGAACTTGAAACCATGGAGATGCGAGATTTTTTTAAAGTAACTAATATCTGGGTTTTAGAGGTTTCACGAGGGTTGGCTTATGTTACCGCACGATTAATAGGAGACTAAGGAATGCGTCACATCTAGTGATGTATATTAAATTATAATCAATATTTATATCAAGTGCTATAGTTTTGACATATTGCATCTTTAAATAAGATACTCTATTGACATAATTATTTAGGCGCCAGCGTTTGTGGCGCCATCTTAAAGTTGTTAGAAATGGAAATAGTCAAATGTCATCTCTTTAGTTATTTAATACTAAAAACGCGGTAATCACGTGACCAAGCAAAAAAAGGGCTTGATAATTGTCTATAAAATAGCAGAGCTTGCCATAGCGAAGGAATCTTGCTGTTAGATTTAACTATAACGGTTACCATACTGTTACTGCTGGATTGTGACGTCATTGTACGATTATTAAATACCTACGTGTCCAAATCATGTTACAACATGTCTGAGGGAGTTCTGTTCCTGAGGTTAAACCGAACTAGTGTTTAGTATTGGACCTCGATTTTTCTTCTTCTTTTACACTTAATTTAAAATAAAGAATCCATTGAGAGATTTAATGCGGAAACGAAGCCGGCAGTGTTGGGATTATTCGATGAGGACATGAAATCTCTAGTAAATAGTCGGCTTGTTATCTGCTCACGACTGGGAAAGCCTCTTTCACCTTGAAGTGAAGAATAACAACGGAAAATAATATTTATCTGTGTATTAATTAATACGTGAAGCAAAATCTTTATACGCCCTTTCACGAAAATAACGCGGAGAGGATTATGAAATTTGGCAATATTGACATAATGAAAAATATTAAATCAATAAAAAATCATTACACACAACCACGCATTTGATACACAATCATATACTTTTTTATGGATAAAGTACAGACTTTATCCATAATATTACGAGTATAAACGCGATTAGATTGCGTTTGAAAGAGATCAGGTTGCTATCATAAGATGAATTAGTTATTAATTTATAGTACCTGGGAACTTTGCTCGGTAATTTTTTAAAGATATAAAAAAAAATTAAAAAGAAAAGGCGCCGATTATATGTGGGATACGAACCCGGGTTGTGAACATTTTCGGTCCGCGCGTTACCCGTCGGCTATCGCAACATTACTTATAAAAACAGCTAAAAATTCTTTGCTTTTATTTACTTTCAATTCTACATTTCAAAATTTTTTTATCACCGAAAAACAGGGATACTACAAGCTGAATTTCAGGAAAATCGTTGGAACTGTTTCCGATGTTACGAATATATATACTCGTATTTATGCTCGAGACAGCAATGAGTTATAGAAAAATTATTAAGTAGTCTATTCATGGAAGTATGGAAATCGATATCTGCGTTAAATAAGAGCGTAGGTATAAAATCGAAATTATCGTAGAGCGTCTTTGTTATTTATTATCACTGAACAACAGATTCGTTTCCAGCTCATTGCTTTATTACATTATGACTTCATACATTATTATTCACAGGTGACATTAAAATCAATACAATTATAATATATTACTACTTGAATACCAGACTCTACATCTTACTTACATAAAATAGTAATGTATGTACGGTCTTACTATATATAAATTATATTGCTAGTTTATTGGAAAATTTTATTCAAGTTCAAATAATCCATAAGTAACGTAAATATTAACAGTCTTAAACAGTTTGAAAAATTTCTGAAAAACTGAAAGTAACAGTTTTTTATTTTGCTCACTGCCATAACATTATGGCATACTGTTATGAGATAAATGCGCCGACGTTCTTTTACAGAGAAGTTAAGAAAAATAGGTGTTTTTACATTACTTCAGAATGTTTCTATTATAATTTCTCTTTTATAGAATTGTATACAAAATTTAAAAAAAATTGTTTATTATTTTAAAAAAAATGTTGATTGAATTAACTTGAAATTTAGCATTAGCTTACGGTTACTGGTTTGCACTGGTTATTATTAAGACAACTTTCTGATCCATCATGCACTTTACAGTGAAGAAAACATTGTCGAGACAGCACATCATAGCTTAGAGAACGCTTAGAATACATTTAAACTGCTAATTTACATGAGAACAGCATGGTGGGTCTTAACTCTAATAACGGATAGACAAATAATATTCCTAGTGATATAGTAATAGGTCGCTACTTTTTTTTGGACTATATATAAAACAATGATTAAAATTAAGTAATAACGTCTAAATTAACAATAATCCATACTAACGTCAACAGTCTCTTATAAGCTAACTTTATTTATCTCGTAAAGTACTTGTTAATACTCAACCCCCCGGGGGTGGAAGGAGTCTGGCTTCTCTAACTTACTTCGCGAACACCCAACTAGTTGGCCGATTTGTTTGTCGATTTCATAAAACACCAATTGTTGTTGATCTTTCGCTGAATATTTATCCGCACCGGAACGTCCACATTTGTAAAGTTCAAGTAGAGAATGCGCAATTTATATTAAATTCCAAACAGGTTTGAAGATGGATTGAACGATTATTGCTGGTCAAATAGGGGAATCGGGGTGTGTGGAGATGAACAATTTTGTAGACATAACTTGTTTACACTACTTATAGAGTTAAAACAATTTAGTTAATATAGTTTTAAATAGTTGACTTTACTGTATGTCTAAGCGGTTTTTGAGACTATTAGTAAAGTTACTTGTAATATTTATTAATATCATTCTGTATATCGAAAATCGGAGGAAAAGTAAAAATACAATTAAATTAAACAAACAAATGTAAATCACCATATAACTGTATAAATCAAATCGATACTTTTTATAAATAATATTCTTTGTTTGGCGAATAAATTAAGTCGTGGTTAATTTAAGAACAAAAACTTTTATTGAAATCATTACCGTACCATATAGCTACAATGGCACAACAGCATTAACTTAATCTAAAGTAAGGGAGGAATTCGAAACTGGGACGCGATCGTAATAAACAGCTTTAGAAGTTATTAAACAAACTTTTAATTTGATCTTGCGGCCGGCGATAACAATGCAGCAAAGTTATGTTAGGCAGGCGGGGGAGCGGTCGTCGCCAATTTTTCTCACATTGCAGTACAAAATCGTACTTCTCAGTAAGAACACCTCGCAAAACTTTGTTCAAAGTAAACTCGCGGAAGTTACGAAGTAGCCCGACACCCGCCCCGCCTCCAGTCGGCCCGCTCCTCGGACCGCTGCCCGCTCCGCTACCGTCCCCGCTATCCCGGATGCCAATCGTCTCCCGCCGCCAAACAAACGGACAAGTTTTAATGTTTTGCTCACAAAGTGTATGATTAAACGCGGAGAGCGGCGGAGAGAGTCGGCCGTAAGTTATTGATTTTCCCCGACCGAACCCCTGTCGACTACGCGACTCGCGATATTATGATTTGAGTGTTCTACACGACTAAATCATTCAATAACTTTATAAGACGTGCTCGAAACAACTTTTTAAAATCAACAACACGCATAAAACACTTTTAGGGGCAGCCAAAAAAGTTTACATGGTGGAAACTAAGTACTTGCAAGTTTTTTCGTGAAATTGTTATGAGAAAAGTTAGTAGTACTGCGCAATCGTACCGCGGGCGGCAAGAGACGCGCACCCCACAACTTCAGGTCGCTCTACGTTCCGAAGTTAACGCAAAGTTCCGCCATTTTGGAACATGCTCACAACCCACTTGTTTTATAAAGAAACTTTTTATTAATTCCTGTGGGCCGCGGAGTGTCAGTAAGATGTTTTGAGGTTAGGCTGTAAGTCGATATACGTTTTTGTGACTTGAAACCGTTGTTTTTCTGTGTTTATCACTGTGTTCTGAAGCTTTGAGAGTGTTTTCAAAGATTTCAGATGTTGTTTTGAAGTGTTTCACGAGTGACGTTTCCCGGATGAGGCTCTTGTGATTTGTGTTTACTTCGGCAAGCGTAAGGAGGACGCTACGATCACTTCTTGACCTTGCTTGTGGACCTGACGTACGGGTAACTGACAGGTAATAAAAAGTTAACTTAGTTCTACTAGTTTTTTCATAGTTTAAAAGTTGTGTATGGAAAAGTTTTAGTTGAAAGTACTTCGAGTAACTTATACGTACATGCGCGTTTGTTTATTTGACATACTTTAAGTCATTCCTGGTAGATAATTCTAACAATGAAGATTTTACTCGAAGTAAGTGAGAAAACGATTTCGTAACTAAAAGGAACCTTACAACTATTTAAATCTAATTACTTATTGGATGTTTACTATTTTCTTAACATACAACTGGAACTAAATACAATGATTTGTAATGTATGAAGTAATATAATTTATTTGTAAACAAAGAAAGATATAAGGTAAACTAGTTACAAGAGAAAACAATGGAAGTAGGAAAAAACCTCGAACGTGGGACGAAGTGGACTTGTTTTGTTTAGTTTTCGCGGAATCGATGAAAGGAAATATAAACGCAAGAGGGGAGATATTTTTAAATTATTTTAAGAACAGTGTGACCTTGTCTTAGCGTACCGCGAGATTGGAGATCGATATCATTTTATAATTGGCATATCTGAACTCTTGAGCCGCTTTTTAATGAAATACGTCGTATTAATTTATAACTTATCACACTAAATATTTAATGTAAGTTTAACTTTTTACTTAATATATGAACATTTGTATGCTTTGATGTTTGACTTTTGTTACTCGTGAAAAAAAGGATGAACGGATTTGGATGGAATATGACACACCGATTGTTTACGGATTACTTGGATTAACGATTATGGTATTATGATCACGATACTGAAGTTTACTAAAAGAATATAATTTTGCAGAATTGCTTTACCGTAGTTGAATATGAAATGAAATAATGAAACGATATCGCCCTAAATCAAATAAATATGCCAATAACCTTTTTATGTAACAGAGGACTAAAAGTAATATTTCGTCGAAATATCTTCTCTGAGCTATAAATAAAGTAAAAAGCCCAAGATATTGAGGATCGTTTTATTGAGGACGCCATTACAAAGTCATTTCAGTAACCGGTCCCAGTCTCAGTCTATTGTAGAGAAGGAAAATCTTTCTACAGTCACGGCTCTCGATGGGATAACGTAGACGAACCTTGCCTACTAAAGGTCCTAACTAAACTTTGTTTGTCAAACAATAATTAACTCAATCCCGACTACTCAAAGTATAAACTCCAATAACAGTCAAGAAAGCTATGAAACTTTGTTAAATAACTTTTCAGATAACTTGAACTTCGCCTATTTGCACAAAGTAGTAAGCGGAATTCTACCGCGAGCTAATTCAATCTGTGCTCGCTTGTAATAAATGTTGTTTTCGCGTAATACCAATTGGGGAGTTTGTGTACTTTGCCAAGTTAAAAGTTCTGGACTTTACGAAGCAAAACGCGAACTTTTGTAGAACATTTCAGTGTAGTTAGTACAATGTTATAATGGAAATAAGCACTTCAAAATGGCGTTGCCTGCAGATGTGTTAATAAATGTATATATGTAGACTTGTGCGATTATAATTAACATAGATTATTGGAAACTTTTATTGATATGATTAGTGCCCTTTCACATATTTACACCTATTATATTTGACAAAAGAAATAGATTAATTGTTAAAAAGTATATTATATTATAAGTAAAGTATTTAAGACTCACAATCGAATAACACTTTTGATATGCCTTTTGACATGTTATATGCCTTGTTTTTCTTTGTATCCTACATATCTATAATAATGCTAAAGAGTTCTTTTCCCTTTAACGAAACATAAACAGAGCGCTCGCTTGGTTAGCGAGGCATAATCTAGTGCCAGAAAATAGTCGGTACTTTTCCTTTTATAGATAAAGATTTTCATTTTAGTCAAATCAGCGCCATGTTTTTCTACCGCTTGAGTTAACTCAAATACAGTTTTCAACATAAATCTTAATTACTAACACTTAAATAATACCAAAAATTGTAAATGCTTACAAATGGTAAAGATATAAGGGGAACAAAATTCGTTCGAATCGAAATCAAAGAAAAATTTGCCAACGATGAATCCTGTTGAATTGCAGAGTCTCTAGCGATCGACTTGAGTTGGTTATCAGTAAAATAAGGATATCATTACAATACATAAGGATCAATACCCTGTTAACCTTTATGGTTAACAAATATCGTTAAAAAAAATAAAGAAGACATAAAAGTTCTATACAATGAACGTTTTATAACAAAGACACCAAGAGCCTTTAATATAATTTCGTCAAAACATTTCTTAATTTCATAAAACCAGTATGTAGTAATTGACCTACTTTTAAATGGCAATTCAGTGAATTTTCATTTAATTATTTAGTACTTGCTTAGCCCACGGCTTCACCCACGTGGAAATCTACGTGTTACAGAATTATATTATAATCAGTTAATTTGCAATATTTTTCCCGCGTAAATACCGAACCTCGCGGGAATACTAATGTAACTTACTATTAACGTAAATCTTACTCAAAATGGAAAAAAAAAATCTTTCCAACACAACAAAAATTCGTTTAGTTAAAGTTGTTGAGGAATTTATTTTATAATATGACATCAGCCTCCTGCCCTTATCCCAATCATCTCAGTTATAAACATGTTGTCACATGATTTGGCTTCGTAATTTACGACCGGCCGCTTGCCTGACGTCAACTTACCTTAGTCGTATATTATACGACACCTCGGTAAGAAACCAAGTGGTCTATTCTATTATTATAAGAGTTTATATATAAAGTCTATTCTATTATTATATTATATAGTGTATTTGTTATATTATTATATAATATGTATAGAATTGAATCGTTTCATATATCTGTAGGTATATCGATACACGCGTCGTGTATCTTTTGCCAATGTATAGAATCTGTAGGTGTATTTACCAGGACAACATAAAGATGCTATTTTTAGTGTTGTATTTATTTTATTTTTAGTACTGTATATATATTGTATTATATTTTTAGCGTTGTGTTTATCTACAGATTAACAAAGGTTATTTAAAAAATAATACCATAAACATTTTGTTGGTAGCGTTGACTGTTAAAAGGGGCAGCATAAAGTTTCATTAAACTTTATAATTGGTTTTGTACAACTCACGATCGTTATAAAAGAAGATCATAATTCGTTAATGTGAAAGTACCTAATGATTATTACTTTCGAATATAACCTAGTATTTGTAGAATAGTAAAGTAGAGTAGAATAATGTAGTATTAGTAGAATAGTATAGTAAAGTAGCATAGTATAGTAAAGTAAAGCAATATAGTATGAGTAGAATAGTATAGTATAGTAGAATAGTATTTTCGATTATAACAGTATTTTTTAATATAACCTATCCTTTAAGTTTTATTTCAAAAATATCTTACTTTTAAATAAATATAAACATTACTTTTTAGTTTTTAAGCTATTTAAAAAAAACTGGGAGACTCACGGCTTTATAGAGGCTAGTTCGGTTCGAATGTTATATAAAAAGTTTTTGTACAAGTTAATTCTATTAAAAGCTTGTTATTTTAAGGATACAATATGAGTAGAATAGACCACCATCATTTCTTAGTGAGGTGTCTTAAAAGGCGACTAAGGTGAGTTAACATTCCGTGTGGTATCCGGCTGAGTATAATAGACCAATTCCATTTCTTACCGAGGTGTCATAAAAGGCGACTAATATAAGTTGACGTCAGGCGGGCGGCCGGATTAAAATAATTATCCAAATCAACTGACAACATGTTCAAGACATGTCGTGCCGACTTCACTTAGAGAGGAAAATGGGCAGGAGAATATAAGGATGAACACAAGTCCTTAGAACTAGGTGAAAACTCAAAAAAAAAGAAATTCTAGGATATATGAGCTTTGTCACCGGAATAGAGCAATAAGTCTAAACCCTATATCGCTCATCGCCTTTAAAGAGGTCGTTCTCTTAAGTATTGGCATATTAATGTCTCTAATTTCACTATTATACACTTTATTAGTATTATCAGCTATAAAAATCACGATTACATAACACAAAACACGTAATACACGATAAATATTCTAAACGAAATGGGAAATGTTAAAATAATGACGTACTGATTTAATTATGTATGTATATTCAAGTCGACGTTCAGAATTTACTACTAGCTCCTGAATAAACCTTAATAACTCATATTTCAAAAGGCACTATGCGCAATCTGTTCAGCTTTAGGGAAATGAAACTTATGTTAGTGTTTAAAAGTTGAAATTAGTTTGAGTGGGAGAGTTTCAAGGGACTTTATGACTGTCTCTTTATATTTGCCCCGTTTCTTTTTACATGCTTTGAACAATAAATGGCCCTCAGGGACGCAACTCTCTTTTAGGCCTGAAGCAGATGCGAAACCTAAAAGAAAATTTTATAGCGTAAAAATCTTATTCGTTTCTATAATTAATATAAATATTAATAATAATAATAATGCCGTGTGGTATCCGGCTGAGTAGAATAGACGAACGTTATTTCTTACCGAGGTGTCGTAAAATACGACTGAGGTAAGTTGACGTCAGGCAGGCGGCCGGTCGTAAAAAAGCAGCCAAATCATGTGACAGCATGTTTATAACATGTTGTCCAGACCCCACTTAATAAATACTATCATTATTATTCTATCTGTCATCTATGTATCATATATCTGTCCTTATCCCATTGTAAGTGGGGTCGGCACAACATGTTATAAACAAGTTGTCACAAGATTTGGCTAGGTATTTTACGATCGGCCGCCTATCTGACGTCCACTTACCTAAGTCGCCTTTTACGACACCTAGGTAAAAAAGGGGGTGGTTTATTCTACTCAGCCGGATACCGAACGGTGAGTCAACTTACCTCAGTCACCTTTTATGATACCTCGGTAAGAAATGAAGGTGCTCTATTCTTTTTAGCCGGACACACGGCTGGTTTAATAGTAATGATATTATTTAATAAATACTAGATAAAAAAAGCGCAAAAATGTGTATTCACCACTATGATATATGAAACTAGATGTGTCGTTACAAAAGTAATAATAAAATTATTATGCTATAATCCGCAATGAAGTAAGATAGAAAATATATATACCTATATATTGCTAAATGTAGAGTGGACAATCCGTTTTCCTACCTAATACATGCAGGATTCGTAAAAACACATGCACAAACCTCCACCTCCGTCTCCACAATACACAAGCACTAAACACGCTCACTATCGCAAACTCAACAATCGTTTCGCCCCCCAAACCGATGCATCATCAGGACATAGACTCCACGATAAAATCGCAAAGCGAAGCATTACTCAAACAAGCTTAGTTTTATACTAATGGGTTCTATGTATCAGGTATGAAAACGGATTGTCCGCTCTACATTTTGCATTATATATATTTTCTATTTTACTTTATCACGGATTATAGCTAAATAATTTTATTGTTACTTCTCTATTATGGATCTCCGCAAAGTAACGCCTACTTCTATAAATTAGATCTGTTGATATTTAATCTTCTTACAATAGTAATTTGATCAGATATTCGAAACAAAGAGATGTTTATCTTATTGGAAATGGATGGAAATGTTTGTTTATTTAGAACAGCGTAGACTGTACAAACACCTATCGGCAATCGACTAATTGGGCTATTTGAGGTTGTTATTGAATGATGTTATATTCAGACAAAAATTAACTGTTATTTTTTTTGCCTTACCTTTTCAATCACTTTAATGAAGCACAATTGTTTAATTTCTAAAATGAAAGATTATTTTGAGGGTTGGTGTAAGTTTAAATAGTTTTTTTATATTTGTTTGACCTTACTGATTAAGTCTTTAGACACATTATAGAAAATCTAGTAATTTTTCTTTCCGACAAAGTTACCGCACTTACTGTCACCTTTCAAAATGACAATAAACTTATTAATAATACAATATATTAATAATAACATTACGATTAAAAAATACATAATAAAAACATTACAACGACACGAGATTTATAGAAAAATATATTTTTGTAACATTAAATTCTGTATGGTATGAACTTTCCTTTTAAATTGAATTCAGAACTCTTCAAAATATTTTATTTAATGTACAGCTAATATTTGTGCCCGTAAAGCCTTAATTATTACATTAAATACCTTAGAGCTACTTATGGACAACCTTGACGTATCGACGCGGGATCACAAGTAACGAGAATATCTTTCAACATCACGTTTTGGTTACGTTCCGTTCCACGTTTAAGATTGCTTTCAAAGAAAACTTTTAAAATTTGATAGTTGTTTTAGTGGGTCACCCGACTTGAATCTGGGTTTATTTAAGTATTTATATAAATTATATATGTATATTAACCAGATGACTCTCACTCAAAACGCAAGTATTAAGTTACTTTAGGGGCGCAAAATCGTATGTGTAATTGTCCGATATATTTATTATATAATTCATTTAAACAAATTGAGATATAAAACGGGGAATGTAGTTGCGTTTTGCAAACAATTGTACATGCATTTTCGTCCTTAAGAGTGTTGTCAATACAATGCGACTGTAAACAGACTGCTTCAATTTTATTGGGCACGATTCATGAATAGCAAATAAGCTTGCTCTGAGGAAATTAGGTTATGAAAACTACAATTTGCGGTGAGAGTAAACATAATAGTTTTATGTGGTGCCATTATCATAATATTATACCCACGTACTCCGCATATAAAAAGGGTGGAAAGGATGATTGTCTATCTGAACATTATGTAAATAAATATTGCAAAAATGTATGTATAAATTACATGTTTTAGATATTTTTTTAATATTTTTTACGACTGTTAGAAGCCGTCATGTGGTATTCGTATGAGTACAATAGACCCTCATTTCTTACCGAGGTGTCGTAAAAGGCGACTAAGGATTTATTGAGTATTATTTTATATATTTTTTACGACTGTTAGAAGCCGCCATGTGGTATTGGTATGAGTAGAATACACTACCCTCATTTCTTATCGAGGTGTCGTAAAAGGCGACTAAGGTAGGTGGATCCGCCGTGTGGTATCCGGCTAAGTCGAATCGACCACCCTCATTTCTTGCCGAGGTGTCATAAAAGCGACTAAGGTAAGTTGATCCGTTGTGTGGTATCCGGCTGAGTAGAATAGACCACCCTCATTTCTAATCTAGGTGTCGTAAAAGGCGCCAAAGGTAGGTGCGCTGGTCGTAAAATAACTAGCCAAATCAAGCAACAACATGTTTAAAACATGTTGTGCTGACGCCACGTAGAATGACATAAGAACAGGAGAATGATGATCGTCATCATCGTTCAATGTTTATATCATCTTCGTAAAATATAACTAAGAAAAAAAGTACGCATTAAAATATGTGTGTCAGAAAGTTGCTTGTTTATTATAATTTAGGATTGTAATTGAATATTTCCTATGCATATTACCCCGGTCGAAATAGGAAGAAACATTTCTACACTTTTTCTATTTTATATCATAAACGTTCCAGTGGTTGTAAATTTGCGGTTGCTATACTTTTGAATAGTATATTTAAATCTAAGAAAAAGAAACGCTAAGTACAAGAAAAGCATAAAAAAAATTGAAAGCAACGAATGCGACGCGATACGTAAGCTCTCGTGCATTTCTAATTGAGCTATTTCTAGACTACTTTAGACTTGTAGTTTTATTTATAATTTTATTAAAATACATTAAAAGACGCCTTCTTTAGTCTTTCAAAGATGGTTCTTTAAAATAATAATTAAAAGTTTAAATTGTTTTTCATAATAATGTTTCTATACTAATATTATAAAGAGGAAAGATTTGTATGTTTGTAATGTTCTCACACAAAAACTATAGGAACGTTTTCAAAATTTCTTTCACCATTGGAAAGCTGCATCTTTCCTGAGCAACATATATTACATATTCAAAACAAATAGGGATCCCTACTAAAAATATAATAAGGCGTGAAAAAATTGGTAACAAATATCTCTCACACAGTAAAATCTCTACATTAATTAGATTATGAATTTAAGTGTAATTAAACACTAAGAAACTTAAGAGAAATAAAACTTTTTTGTTAACAAAAATAAATCTATTCTGCCACTTAGTAGACTTTCCACTACCACAAGATCGGTATGTACGCGGGTAAAACCGCGGGTTATTGTTAGTACTTAATAAAGTAACGACCTGTTACTATCCGACTGCTTGACATAAGCCTCCTCTCTCCGTTTTAGGAAAGAAGGAATGGAGCTAAGAGCTAACACGCCGCTCCTTTGCGGATTGGTAGGTTACACATATCCCTAGAATTCTCTGGAGATATGCAGGTTTCCTCACGTTGTTTTCCTTTAACGAAAAGCGTGTGATAAATTGCAATTATCAAACAGTCGCACGTGCTCACCACTTTGCTATCTCAGTTTTTTTCCTAAGTTATCAATAATTAAGCGCACTATTTACAAAAGAAAAACATACCTATATATATATATCTTGATCAACATTTTATTTCATATTTGTCGTCTGGTTTAGAGAACAGTAAAAGCTCGCACTTGACCGGGTTTCTTTAAGTAATCTTTAGCGTGCTTCCAAAGTTTAGCGAAAGAAAAAGTTTTTAATGGAGAACGTTCTAATTTGGATTGAACTTTTTTTGACGGCCAGTTTCGTTTCAGTTATTTATGGCAAAAAAAATTGTTTTTCTTCGGAGTTTCATTTACAACTTCTAATGGAAGTAACGTTTTAATTTATTTCGTCCCTGTTCCTTTGATTTGGCTCAGAGACAACGTTAAGCCGTCGACATTTGGTGCTATCGTTGAAATTAGTTAGCAATTGTTTTATTTTGCATATAACATTTATTTGGAACGCCGTGTGGTATCCGGCTGAATAGAATAGTACCAACCTCTTTTCTTACCGAGTTGTCGTAAAAGGCGACTAAGGTAAGTCGACTCACCGTGTGGTATCCGGTTAAGTCGAATAGACCACCCTCTTTGTTATCGAGGTGTCGTAATCGTAAAATAGGACTAAGATAAATTGACGTCAGGCAGGCGGCCGGTCGTAAAATACGTAAAAAAGCTTAAATTTGATATCATTTTTAAAATTGTGATGACTCAATGAGGAACGGGATGTGGTATCCGGCTGAATAGAATAGTACCACCCTCATTTCTTACCGAGGTGTCGTAAAAGGCGACTAAGGTAAGTCGACCCGCCGTGTGGTATCCGGTTGAGTAGAATAGACCACCCTCTTTATTACCGAGGTGTCGTAAAAAACGACTTGGGTAAGTTGACCCACCGTGTGGTATCGGGTTGAGTAGAATAGACCACCCTCTTTCTTACCGAGGTGTCGTAAAATACGACTAAGGTAAGTTGGCGTCATGCAGGCGGCCAGTCGTAAAATACGTAGCCAAATCATATGACAGCATGTTTGTAACATGTTGTGCCGAACCCACTTAGAGTGGGATAAGGGCAGGAGGATGAACTCAATGAGGAACGTGAGTACTATAAAAGTTAAAGTATCCGGGATCAAATCAGGCCATTTATTTATTTTATTTTTAAATAACTGAGTAAGGCTTTGTCACCTATGTACTAATACTTTATAAGCGTAATATAATAGTTTTACATCAAAGAAGATTGAGAATCAGAGTTATAATGCGTACAATTTATTTCCTTTCCAAATGTTCCTACTGATCTCGTTACTACCAAGAACTCCCAAGAGCTCGTGTTCAAAGATATAAAAAGTTACGTGAGTTATTATAAAGGCAAGGTCTTCATGTGTTATATTGTATTAACATCTTTTAAATTGGATATGACGCAAATATATGCCTGCTATGTTAAGCTAAATAAAATATATTATAGCAATATATTTTATTTAGCTGTGGTGGCCCAGCGGTACACCGTGCGACTCTTTCGAGGAGGCCACCGGTTCAAACCCAGGCAGACACCAATGAGTTTTTCTGTTAAAACTTACGTGTCTAATTGATAATTGCAATTTATCACACAATTTTTGGTGAAGGAAAATTCTGGGGATATGTGTAACCTACCAATCCGCATAGGAGCAGCGTGGTAGGTCTTAGCTCCAAATCTTCTCTTCAAAAACGGAGAGAAGAGGCCTATTCTCAGCAGTGGGATAGTAACAGGCCGCTACTTACTTTACTTTCTTTATCTGTATACTTGAACTAACATTTACACGCAATCTTATCAGCACAATAAAGCTATTGATATTCCTCTACTGAATGGATTCCAAATTGTGAGATCTAGATTGTATATTAAGCTGTCGAAATCACGATTTCTTTTTACCACCTATTGCAAAGTTTGTCGTAGAGAATCTCGGTAACGGCTACAACGATTTTCCTGAAATCCAGAATGCAGGAGGTTTTGAAGAAGAAAAATCGATCTACCTAGATTTTATTTAAAAAAAACTTCGTTATATCCCTGTTTTTGGGCATTAAAAAAATACTAAAATTTACTTTTAATTTATTGAATATATTAAACACTATTTTTACTATTAAATGTCAAGTCAGCGTAGCTTATTCGGGGAACAGGTGGTCGCGAGAAATGAAAATACCTAGGATTTGATTCTAGGTATTTTCCTACCTACCCTATTATGATTATTTTTTTTTAGTTTCTTTTTTTTTGTAAAAAACTTGCCGAGTAAGGTCAACCAGGTATTTTATATTTATTAATGAAAAAACAGTAAATACGAATAGATTAAATAATACCAATCGCCCAATCGTTATATATGATAACTTCTCTAACATCGGAAATCTATTACTTAACAAAGATTAAATTCTGTAAATTTTATCGTACTTATTGAAGGGCGTCGTATTGTAGCATAATAAATCTTCAGGTTACTTGTTTAAAGTTTTAAAGTCTAGTTTTCGTTGGCCTCTCGGCTGTCTAATTAATCCATTCTCATTACAAACTCAGTGAAACTTGGAACTAGCAAAAGTACTTAGTTTAAGTTTGTTGGATATACGCCGCTCTGGCGTTTTCTTGTAAGATCGTGTCGCAAGTAATAAAATGAGTGCTATCCCTTATTAAATGTTTTTAATGCCTTAAAATTAAGTATCTTTATACATAAAAGTCCTATGTCGCGCTCAACTAATTTCAATGTAATTTTGTAAATGTGTATGGATAGTGTTAGGAATCCAAATCTCTAAGCTATGACAGCCTATATTTAGACAACGGCTGTCGTCATTCTCTTACTTTCGGCATGCATCATTCGTAAGAGGTAGACGTGTTTGGGAAACCTCTCTAGTATTTAGTGTTATTAGAATCTAGCTATTCGTGATAAAAGTGACCATTCAGTTTCTTACCAGTTCTTCTCAAGTGAATTAGTGTTCCGAACTGGTGGTAGAATCGTAGTGATATGTGTTGATGCACAGGTGCCCGGCGTGATTCCCTGAACGCATTCGTTTATTTCTCTATTATTCATTTTAAATTGCATTTAGACCTAATTTCTAACAATAGTTATATTTAAGTTACCTATAGAAGTTATATTTAATTGCTGCTACCCGTGAAACGAACCCAAAAATTTGCTATATCGAAAAATCAAAATAAATTATTACTGACATATCGCATGATTTTAGCTTAAAATTTTACCAATACAGCAGTTTAAAAACATTATTAATAAAAGGCTAATACAAAAACCTACTATTGAACTATTGATGATTACTTAGATGATAATAATGCGTAGACATAGCTGATAGGTACTCTTCGACCCTGTACAAGACAGTAATGACTAAATGTAGTTAGTAATAAGAATTATATTTGGAAAAGAGCAACCGCCGTTTCTTTCTGGCTCTTCTCTGTAGGAACAGTGTTCTAAATCAACAGTAAAGTTGACGATTCAAAAGCACTTGTTTACAAGTTTACTTGAATTTGAATTTGATAGGGGTAGATATGAAAATTCAAATAACACGATATCGCATAGAGCAATTATCTCCTAACTGCAAGTATGTAATATCGTGACCTATTTCTGAGGCATTCGCTTCGAGAATTTAATCCAACACCGAAAGACCTTCTACAATTCAAGTTGAGCTATAAGTACACTTTTATTAAATTACTTCGTGCGCAAAGAAAATCTCCATCCGAACACCTTGCTTAATTAAAATGTAATGAATAGTACTTGTACAGTGATTAGTTTATATATTTACTAGCGGCCTGCCCCTGCTTCGCACGGGTATAAAATATATATCCCATGTCAGTCAGTGTAAAAAAAAAAGATTAAAATCGATCCAGTAGTTTTCATTTATTCATTACAGCCCGGGGCCCGCAAGCGTTAAATTTGGAGAAAAACAATTTCCTTTCCCTATACCAAGAAGATTTCCCGCTATATCTAATATCTAAAGTCATATACTACATATTTTCATTTTTCCCCTATGTATTTTATTTTTAAAATTAATTACAGAATGTCCTTATATACTACATTCACAGCTTTCTTGTCATTAAACAAACTCTTGAAACAACGACATATAGCTGTTAAATGCGAAGTGCTATAGGGCGAAGCGCGGCCTCCTCACGGCATTTTAAATCTGTAATATCTCCGTAAATGTTCACTTAAATTACATGCTGTAAACGGCCATATTGATCTATATTAAATCAATAATTTATTTAAGGTACTTAATTGGATAAGGATTAATGCTGTATTGTATAAAAATTGCTTCAAAAATAAGGCATTATTTTTCGTAAAAAGTAAATGACAAAAAATGCTATTGTGGGTTATCCATAAGAGATAGACATACACCATCGCGGACTTTTCTGTAGACCTTTTCAAGGTGTACAAATACTTAGTACATCATTTTGTTAAATCTCGTAGAGTTTAGCCTGCGTTTGCAATGTAAGCGGAAAAAAATGTAATTATTTACAGAAACCTCAAAAATTACAGTATTTCTCTACTCCGTATTGAATGTTATTATACATACAAATCTTCCTCTTGAATCACTCTATTAAAAAAAAACCGCATCAAAATCTGATGCGTAATTTTAAAGTTTTATGCGTACATACGATATATGTGACTTTGTTTTATAATATGTAGTGATGTTATTGTAGAAACCCACAACTATTTACATGATGTAATTTTTGGAATATTCTTTCTTATTTTGATGTGATTATGTATTAGATGAAATTCTGTATTTAGTTGTTTTAAAGGACCCCTATGGTCCTTTGGTGGGCGGTATGTTGTGTTAAGTCAGTTCATATACTAAGTCTGTCGCAATTAAACATTGACTATAGAAACACGTCTGTTATTAAATTCCTTGTCGATCATTTTAAGTAGTGGAAAAAGTTAACCTTATTTACATCACCAGTCATATTGATCAATATTAAATAAATAATATATTTAAGGTTCTTAATTGGATAAAGATTAATGCTGTATTGTATAAAAATTGCTTTGAACATAAGCCATCATTTTTCGTAAAAAGTAAGTGACAAAAACTGCTATTGTGGGTTATCCATAAGAGATAGACATATACCATCGCGGACTTTTCTGTAGACCTTTTCATGGTGTACAAATACTTAGTACATCATTTTGATAAATCTCGTAGGGTTTAGCCTGCGTTTGCAATGTAAGCGGAAAAAAATGTAATTATTTACAGAAACTTCAAAAATTACAGTATTTCTCTACTCCATATTGAATGTTATTAGACATGTAAATCTTCCTCTACAATCACTCTATCTATTAAAAAAAACCGCATCAAAATCTGTTGCATAGTTTTAAAGATTGAAGCATACATAGGGATATACGGACATACGGACAGACGGAGAATGCAACTTTGTTTTATACTATGTAGTGATATTATTTATTTTTACAATTGATTAAACAATGTCTTTACATACAACATTCATAGCTTTCTTATCATTAGACAATATAAACTTTAAAGAAGGACATTTAGTTGCGCCCCCGGTCGCTGCTAAATTCGAAGTGCTTATAGGTCGAAGCGCGGCCTCCTCGCGGGATTTTAAATCTGTAATATCTCCGAAAATGTTCACTTAAATTACATGCTGTAAACGGCAATATTGATCTATATTAAATCAACAATTTATTTAAGGTACCTAATTGGATAAGGATTAATGCTGTATTGTATAAAAATTGCTTTGAACATAAGGCATCATTTTTCGTAAAAAGTAAATGAAAAAAACTGCTATTGTGGGTTATCCATAAGAGATAGACATATACCATCGCGGACTTTTCTGTAGACCTTTTCATGGTTTAGAAATACTTAGTACATCATTTTGATAAATCTCGTAGGGTTTAGCCTGCGTTTGCAATGTAAGCGGAAAAAATGTAATTATTTACAGAAACCTCAAAAATTACAGTATTTCTCTACTTCGTATTAAATGTTATTATACGTACAAACCTTCCTTTTGAATCACTCTATCTATTAAAAAAAACCGCATCAAAATCGGTTGCGTAGTTTTAAAGTTTTATGCGTACATACGATATACGTGACTTTGTTTTATAATATGTAGTGATAAGATATATTCCCTGACTTTCCACTAATATGCTTCTCTGCTTTTTCAACCGATGGATGTCCTCTGCTGGACATAGGGTCTCTTCATGGTAACATTGGTTCTTCTATCGGATCTCCTCATTTCTGATTTCTGATCTGATAACTGGCCCGTTGGCGCAGTGGGTAGTGACCCTGCCTTCAGCTCCGCGGGTCGTGGTTTCGATTCCCGCCGAGGGCCAACATTTTCTATAAATGAATTTGTTGTCTTCCAGTCTGGGTGTATATTTGTATTTAAGTATTTATTTAAAAAATATATAAGTATACATTCACCAGTTGTCTGTCTACCATAACATAGGTAAGTATTAAGTTACTTAATTTGTGGACGGACGACCGTGTGTGTAAGTGTCCCGTATATTTATTTATATTTATATTTATATTTCCGATTTGATCACGTAGAGATACTCCGAGCATAGCTCGCTCCGTCGCCCGCTGAGCGACTCAAAGCCTTCTTATGAGGCCCATAGTCAGCAACCAAGTTTCAGATACGCTTCATGTCATTTAAACTTTCGTATTTACAGTATGTATTAATATGGATTTTAAATATAACTATTGATTTTTTTGCTAAATATATAAAAACATTAAACATATCATATAAAATCCAATTTTAGAACTCCATTTTTACTGTACTACAAGTATAAAATACAAATCAAATATTATGCAAAGGCGTTTTGTGTTATTAAAGTTGAATGTGTGACAAGAAACGTTCGAAGTTCGAAATCAAAGCATTTGTTTATTTTGCATATCTGTTGCAGAATGTCGCGTAAGGCGCGGGAAAGCTATACAATCCGCCACTTGCTTCAGCTGCCAAATGCCTGCGTATCGCCCGGACCAAATCCTCCCACATCGTCCATAAAGGTTTGTCTTCACATATATTTCAATGAAAACAAATTTTGAACTTAAATATGCTATTTTTTTGCCAGAGGGGAGGATAAACTTTTCTATACAGGGTGACTGTTTGAACACTTGCAATATTGATAGAGGATATTCAGTATTCGATTCTCGTTCTAAATATAAAATAAAAATAGGTGCTTAAAATTTTACCTAATTACCCAGAAAAAGTAGTTAATTGTGGACATTAGCCTCGCGTAAACTATTTGTTTACATTATCGCCGCCGAAAAAATGTTACCACACCCCCTTGGCCCCTTGGCCCTTACGCTAAATCTCACGACACGTGTACTTCAGTCAAAACAAAGCGCGCGCCGGGTAATTACCGTTAGTCGAGATAGTATTTGAATTGTGATTGTAAAACCAAATTTCCAAAAAAATGAAGAAGGAACTAGTTCGGGCCTAGGCATAGTGTTCTAGGATCAGTGATGTAAGAATGCAATGATCTAGGATTTTGTATAGTTTTGTTATGCTCCGTGTAAAACAGTGTTCAGGGAATTTTGATTTAATTTACTGTGTCAGCCCATGGCCAAGGAAGTGTTCAAGAACAATATTTTAAATACGCCAAAAATATCATATCAGGTAATAATAACTCTTCCTCCTACCACGATGCACTAAATATATATATTCCTAAATGATAAACTTATTATATATTTGTTTTGTACCTCCTATCCTGATATTTTTGGCTATCCCAAGCCAGGTAAAGTATGAAGGAAAACGGATCGTCGTTCCTATATCTTATCAAAGGTCAAGGCTAAACGCACTCACTTGCCCTAGTGGCCTAAAGAAATACTTTATACGTTCCTTCCGAAGGATGTCCGTAGTTTTTCAGTCCTGGGGTCATTAACTTAATTAAAGTTTTCTTTGTAGTGTATTGACTTTTGTTTAAATTGTCTTTTAAACATATCATGAGACTACTAATTATTATATCCTTGAATAGTGCAAGTGTTCAACCAGTCACCCTGTATATTTGTATTCATTTGAGAGCATCTAATGAGTTTTAAAACTGATACAAAACCAGTTGTCGCCATCGCAAATAATTTCATAGATGTCGTATCAATATTGCCAACCTAAATATAATAATAACACCTCAAAAATTGATTCCTTAATAAATGTATATAGTAACATTAAACATATAAAACGAATATTGAAATTAATTACAGTTACATATTAATTTATTGTTTAACGTAAGTTATAGATATAACCTTATTTTTTTCGTCTTTATTACAAGTAGACGTATCTCACTTTATTCTACAAAGTTACTGTATTTTCTCATAGAGGGCGAGTTCAGAAGGCTTCGTTTCTTATCAAAGTTCCTACAACAGCGAATAGATGGCGTTAGCGCTAAAAAAATTATAGGCTGTACGTCTTTATTGTCTTCGTAAAAAGTTTGCTGTTTAAAAATAACTTTAGTAATTTTATTTGATTATTAATTCATAAATATAGTGATAATATTAATAATTAAAATAATAAATGTTTATTTGCAGACTAATTTTGAATGGCCTAAAAAATACATAAATTAGGTGAAATATATTCGATCAGGTGGGTGATGTGTTGTACTCCAAGCTAGGTCATAGAATAATTTGTGTTGAGGAGTAACAGGCAGGACTAAAAGGCATGGAACAGACCTATTTCCATTAACGTGATACGTATAATAAATATATGTACTAAATGAATTTAGACCGAGACGTTACATCTTTATATTATAATTAGATGTAAAACGTGCGTTCAATATATCTTAAATATAACATTTTAAAGTATGTGAGCAAATTAGATGGTTAACTTTTCGGTATTGTGATGATATGTTGTTATCTTAAAGAGCTTAAACATGTTACACTAAAGTTGGAATTCAGTATGCAAATTTTGATCTACCGGATTACTTATCCTCCACATCCAATACTCATCCTCCTGCCCTTATCCCACTCTAGGTGGGGTCAGCACAACATGTTAAAACATGTTGTCATATGATTTGGCTACGTATTTTACGATCGGCCGCCTGCCTGACATCAACTTACCTTAGTCGCCTTTTGCGACACCTCAGTAAGAAAGAGGATGATCTATTCTACTCAGCCGGATACCACACGGAGGTTGAACTTACCTTAGTCACCTTTTACGACTACTGTGTAAGAAAGAGGGTGGTCTATTCTATTCAGCTGGACACCACACGGAATACTAAACAATCAAATAAATCAATCGAAATATCAAAATCAAATTAAAATCATAACTTAACTATCATTGAAGAAATCATATTAAACATCTAAATCACTACATATTATAAAACAAAGTCCATATTTTCGTATGTACGCATAAAACTTTAAAACTACGCAACCGATTTTGATGCGGTTTTTTTAATAGATAGAGTGATTCAAAAGGAAGGTTTGTACGTATAATAACATTCAATACGAAGTAGAGAAATACTGTAATTTTTGAGGTTTCTGTAAATAATTACATTTTTTTCCGCTTACATTCCAAACGCAGGCTAAACCCTACGAGATTTATCAAAATAATGTACTAAGTATTTGTACATCTTGAAAAGGTCTACAGAAAAGTCCGCGATGGTATATGTCTATCTCTTATGGATAACCCACTATAGCATTTTTTGTCATTTACTTTTTACGAAAAATAATGCCATATTTTAGAAGCAATTTTTATAGAATACAGCATTAATCCTTATCCAATTAAGTACCTTAAATAAATAGTTGATTTAATATAGATCAATATGGCCGTTTACAGCATGTAATTTAAGTGAACATTTTCGGAGATATTACAGATTTAAAATGCCGTGAGGACGCCGTGCTTCGCCCTATAACACTTCGACTTTAGCCACTATGTCCCTCTTTCAAGAGTTTGTTTGAAGACATTCTGTAATTAATTGTAAAAATAAAATACATAGGGAATATGTAAAAGTAAATAAGTAAAAATGTACTATATGAATTTAGATATTCAAAAGATAGCAGGAAATCTTCTTGGTATAGGGAAAGGAAATTGTTTTTCTCCAAATTTAACGCGTGCGGGCCACGGGCAGTAATGAATAAATCAAAACTACTCGATCGATTTTAATCATTTTTTTTACACTGACTGACATATTTTATACCTGTGCGAAGCAGGGGCAGGCCGCTAGTATATAATAAACGTAGCGATCTATCAAGAATTTACGTTTAAAGGGAATCGATTTAGTTAACGTTAGTTGGCCATAGCAATGCTCCCCTAGATCGCATTCTTACTAAAACTATTTCAATTGGCCTTTACGTATTTATTTACGAAGCAAATCAACTATTTATTTGTGCAAAGATGGCTTTGATCCTGAAATGATCGTGCAAACATGCTATTGACCTTCCATTAAATATTTGTACGTTAGAATAGTGAGGATATGACTTTTATTTTTTTTTCTGTGACACTAAGATATTTTATTGCTTTTACGAAATAAACAGATTTTTTTGCAGTTATCAATTAAGTTTTTTAAATAAGTTACTAATGGAACAAAATGATATAATTTGTGTTAAAAACATAATATTTTAGTGTAACACGACTTTTTGTACATTGTACGGTTCATACCAATAACCAATATCTATCACCATATTTCATCTATGACATAAAAATCAAATGTTATAATACCTAACCCGCAAACTAAGACGCTACTACTTAGTATAAAGTTCAAAATTCAATGGTGATTCAAGTTTTAATTGAAGTCTATATAAAATGTATAAGTATTTGTATAACTTCAAATGCCCCAAGAACCTATCGGGTCCATTTGAGCTCAGTACCAACTGATACTGCTTAAAAGGACTTCAAAGAGATGTTAATTAATAGTGTATCAGTAGTTCTGCATCTTCCAAGCTCCCATTAAGAGGGGTTCTAAAAATCGAGTCATAATTGATATTCTTTACAAGTTTGAATTTCTGGGTTTAATTTTTTAAGTGTTTTTTTTATCTGAACATAGTAATAGTCATTAGTAGGTATTTCAGCTGTAGAAGATCGACACTAACATGCCATAATGAGTATTATCTATCTATCTCTTCTAGGTTAAGGTTACGCGAGATAAAGTATCGCTAGTACAAATATATTTCGTAGGTAGGTCCATATTAACGTATTTCACTCAGAAAAAGGGTTTCTTTTCACGGCCTGCTGACTGTTAGCAAGCCGCCCCTTGTCCGGCTCGTTTTGTCTACATTACTACGCCCTGTAAGAATTAATGTCCTTACAAGGGTAAATCTTTGCTTTATCCCGGATTGATGCGCATTTCTTACTATGTTTTCGTAGTTTATTCGCTTTCAAATCAGACAGTGCTTATAATAGTAATACGGTTTTATTTAAGCCTGATTTTCTAGTATGCTGTATAAATTTAGTTTTTAAAGTGATAGTTTTTAAAATTTACAGACTATATCTTGGAAAAGTTGCGAATCCTTATTACTCATGTTATGCTAAGTGTTATTTATTAACATTAAGGCTTAACTGAATTACCAGGGATCATATAGGAGAATATAGACAACTCTTGAATAGAATTTATTTATTGAGTACGTTAAGAGCACGGAGTAACCAAAATCACTGATGGATGACATTGTGTATAAAGCATTGTTTGCGAATAACAAACATAAGAAGTTGTTGTGTAGTTTTTGGAGAGACTGCAATTTGGGTTGGTTGACGCGCAAAGTTCGAAATATAAATGGCATCAATGGTCTCATTCATGTCTGACACAGTTTACTCGCCCGCTTAGTCGAATATAAATATAATATAAATATATGGGTCACACACACGGTCGTCCGTACCAAAAGTAAGTCTCAGTTAATCCGCTGACTAAATGCAGACTGTCCGTATTTGATAGTATGTTAACCTTTCATAAAATAATATCAATAAATACCTACTTGGATTTGAGGGCTTGTAATCAGCAAGTGAGGGGCATTTAAGTCTATATATTTTTCGTTAATCTGGTGAGTGTTAAGTGATTAAGCACTCAGCGGGCGGTCGGCCGGTCTTTTATAGGCCGATTTGTTAAACAGTTGCACTCAGGGAGGAAATTAAGTGATGGCTTAGATTTATCGATAATATAGACAATTTCATATTATTTTATTGATGTGTATAAACAATATTTGTTTCCGGCTTAAATACATTGTATTACTAAAAAATATACGTACTAAAATATATGTGCTTGGTGGTTATAGCGATATATCCTTTTCTTCAAGGCAGAAAGAGGCATTTGTCCATCACTCGAACAGTAATAGGCTATCAATTTATTTTTATACAATCTTTAGTGTTATTTAATTAATTTTAAGATCTCATTTCGTGGCGTCTGATGATGATTGTATCTAATTTATGTAAAAGCATTCATAGTAGTTAATATATTTTTGTTTATTTGTTGTTGCTAATGTTTGTTTATTTAACCAATATTTTGAATTATTTTCAGGTAAAACTATCTTTGTTAATCGCGTAACATCGCCTTTAAGAATATATAAAAACGGTAAGAGGAAATCGTATTTTATTCAATATCATCATAACAATAAATCATAATACAATCGAATATAATACTATAACAATAAATTAATACTACATGTTAATATGATAATTGTTTGGGTTCAGGTTACAACTGCTAAATTTTATATTTAACAAGTTTATCTTTCATATTAATTCAGGTCACTTAGTTTACTAATTGCTATCAATACCTAATACTTATTCACCAATATCAATTTTAATTTAATTTTAAATAATTTTTTAAAAAGTTAAACAGCAAATATCTAAAAAATCTTGGCCTGCTTGAAATTATGAAGCTTAAAATCTTACGTTATCAAATTTATTTGAAAAAGAACACAAGAACGAATTGTCTCCTATAGTAAGAAAGACTAAGATAAGTCATTGGACCTGTTCTGAGATAAAAGTTAATTTATAAGTTTTAGTTAAAATTAAGTTGCTTATTAGCCTTAAGGCTAGATTGTGACTACAATAAAGTACCTCCATAGTGATGTACTTTATAATAGGAAGAAAAATTATAGAGTGGACAATCGGTTATTATATACATGATACCTACAGGCAGGATTCGTAAAAACACATGCACAAACCTCCACCACCACCACCACAATACACAAGCACTACGTACGTTCACTATCACAACCGATTGTCCACTCTACATTTAGCAATATATATATTTTCTATTTTACTTCATCGCGGATTATAGCAAAATAATTATATTATTACTTCTCTATTATAGATCGCCGCAAAGTAACGCCTAATTCTATAAATTACTATTTTTGGTTTGAAAAAATTTATCGACATATTCACTGGTCAATCTCTAGTCGGAACAAATACGTTATGCCGGTAATATTTCTTCTGGAGCTGGCCACCTCGCGCCTTCACGCTTGTAATTTACTGACGACCACCTAATGTATGGTCTCCGAATTGAAACATAAAGACTAATTGTTATTTATTGAACGGACTTCTTGAAAGGTTGTAAATATAAGCAAGGAAAATATAAATATATTACAATTCAAAGGAAAAAATATAGCTCTCTTTCATTCTCTTTATATTTTTGGAAAATATATAGACGAAGAAAGAGAAGTAGACTTAAAAAGAAAATAATTACTGATACTGAATATAAAAAAATGATACAGATAAAATGAAAAGTATAACAGAGCTGATGGTAAAGTCCGTAAAATAATAATACAAAGCTTTAATATTTTTACACTATTTTTTTAAACGTTTCCAAAATACTGAAAACTCGACTTCTAAAATTTTGTTATTTTTGTGCTTGCTCATAGAATCTGACACAATTTAAAGTAAATGCTGCAACAAATTTATAGCCATTTATTGTTATATAGGTATCTCGTCATATAAAAAATGAGTTACGTTTGTCCCACATATAGAAGATGTTTGATAATCTTTTTCAATGCCTTTTATTCAGTGGTTGTTAAATAAAATGGTTGTTAATATTTGTTCTCAATTTTAACAAAAAATATCGAGTAATTTGACTAATACTAGTATATAAATAGCGTAGTATAATAGTATAATGCTAAACTATGATGTGTGCAAAGTATTTTGATTTCGCTAACTAGATTTGAAATTGGAATTAGAAATTGGTTTTATAGGTTTAAAGTCAAATTTGTGTTCAAACAATAACATAGGAAATATATGAAAAATATATCGTGTTATTGTAAAAAATATTATTTAACTTGTACTTTTACTATACTACATGACTTGTATAGTAATAATGCTTTTTCTATGATATTTTAATAAAAGCTACATCCGACCAAGTTACACTATTCAAGTATTTAATTCATTAAAGATTTAAAAACACACTAAGTGTTTTTAAATAAAATTATTACTCTTGATTAACTTCTTGAGCGACTAGAACATCCTCTATCTTACCTAGGTGTCGAAAAATACGACTAAAGTAAGTTGACGTCAAGCAGGCGGCCGGTCGTAAAAACGCAACCAAATTATTTGACAGCATGTTTATAACATGTTGTGCCGACCCCACTTAAAGTGGGATAAGGGACTATAAAAAATTACCTAAATTAAACTATAAGTTTCTTTAACAGTTTCATTTCAACGTTAAATTTCAATTTGCATTCCATACAACACTTAACGAAGCAATATACCTAAATAAATATTAAAGAAGAATACGCGGCTTGGTAAGACAACAATCGATTACAGGAGCCAATAAACGGGACGTCTCAATGAGTTAGGTCCACGTTTAGAACAGTATTGCTCCCACGTGCACACTTCGCGATATAATCCCGCAATGTGCGCTGCACGGCACGTTATCAGTGATTGCCAATTCATCCAACATGAACATGTGTTACGAGAATTTATTATCTATTACATATATCAATATAACGTATTTTTGTTTTTGGTAACGTTTGACTCTTGACTTAGGGCCTGTTTCACAAGTTACTGATCATCATCTTCCTGCCCTTATCCCACTCTAAGTGGGGTCTTCACAACATGTTATAAACATGCTGTCACATGATTTGGCTGTGGTTTTACGATCGGCCGCCTTCCTGACGTCAACTTACCTCTGTCGTATTTTAAGACACCTCGGTAAGAAAGAGGGTGGTCTATTCTACTAAGCCGGGTACCACACGGGGGGTTGGCTTACCTTAGTCGCCTGTTACGACACCTCGGTAAGAAATGAGGGTGGTACTATTCTATTCAGCCGGATACCACACGGCGTTAATTATAGTATGGCTTTATTTTTTTTAAAGTACCAAACAGGATCCTTACTCATTTATAATTTAACGATATATCATAAAGTTCTTGTGACATTCTGTCTTGAGGCAGCCTGTAAGACGTGACCCTCCACCGCAGAATGCCAACCACCTAACGAGTTTTTGAAAGCGCCCCCGACAACGAAACCATCTTAAAAGGATTTGCACTTTGTTAGTAAATTGTTGTCTTGTAACAGATAAACAATAGTTCATACGCGAACGAAAAATTACAAAGTGGTAATTTTTTTTTGACTAGCCCGTTGGCGCAGTGGGTAGTGATCCCGCCTTCAGTTCTGCGGGTCGCGGGTGCGAGTCCCGCCGAGGGCCAACATATTCTATAAATGAATTTTTTGGTCTTTGAACCTGGGTGTATATTTGTATTTAAGTATGTATTTAAAAATATATAAGATATATTCACCAGTTGTCTGCCTACCATAACCCAAGTATTAAGTTACTTACTTTGGGGGCGGACGAACGTGTTTGTCCCATATATTTATTATTTATTATTATTATTTATTTTGTGTATTGATTATTAAAAACAGTGACCAAAAAAGCAATAAAGAATCGTACGAAAAATAGATTTATAATAATCTGAATATGTTGCCTACGTCGTCATGTATGAATAAGTAAATAAAAATTGGAAAAAAGAAACGCAAAACCAAACACAAATGATATTTTTCATCATCGTTATTCTCCTGCCTTTATCCCACTTTAAGTGGGCTCGGCAACAACACGGTCTAAATATGTTGCCACATGATTTGGCTAGGTAGTTTACGGCTGGTCGCCTGCCTGATATCAACTTACCCTAGTTGCCTTTTACGACACCTCGGTAATAAAGCGAGTGGTCTATTCTATTCAGCCGGATACCACATGGCGGTTATAATGATATTTTTATACATAGCAAATTAAATGTTATTCTTTTTTCATTTAATATTAATGTGATACTGTACACAACTTTATCTGATTAGATTTCAGTACTAAAGATTAAAGTAGCCTTTGTCACCGTTCAACCATCCCTTTATTCAGATGCAAAAACAGATCGAAAAACGATTTCACATTTATAATATTCGTATCCATATATAAAAAGTAGCTTCCATATATTTTTTTGACCAAAAAACTCAAAACATAATTATGGACAACTAGAATTTTTGAAGGAAATCGATTTTTTATACTCCTATTTACTGTAACTCTAAAGTCACGTGTAAACGTGTAAAAACTTTAAAAATCAACTTATTTTTATTTACTAACTTTAAATTTTTATAATAATAAAATCCTCCTGCCCTTATTCCACTATAAGTGGGGCTGGCACAACATGTTGTAAACATGTTGTCACATTTGGCTACCTATTTTACGACCGGCTGCCTTCCTGACGTTGACCTACCTTAGTCGTATTTAACGTAAGAAAGAAGGTGGTCTATTCTGCTCAGGCAGATACCACAAGGCGGGTGAACTTATCTTACTCACATTTGACGACACCTCGGTAAGAAATAAGGGGGGTCTATTCTACTCAGCCGGATACTACACGGTAAAAACTAACTAGACCCAATAAACTCTAATACTTATTACGCTGAAAGCAAGATACTTAACCATTATATCTCAAGTTAACAGTCTCCGATCCACCAAAATCCGCTGATGATCCGTCCATTAAGTATTCATCTCGCGACATTAGAGGCTGCGTTATTAAAACCACCTGTAAATCCCACACTCCTGCATATTGCGACTTGTCGACTCTCCACACGTACGGGGGGGTGCGGTCCCTTCCGCCCTTGTGACTTTTGTCTCGAATCTCGGCGCACGTCTTGGACATCGGGGACACGTCTTACGGAATTAATAATAAGCCAAGAAGCCGGCTGCGGTTTGGGCCGCAATGTGCCGAAATTTCTAACCCTCATTACTGGTCCTCTGCACTCACCGCGCGCTTCAAAACTTTCGGTGTTCGCGCTCGCGTTCAACTGTTGTTTATTGGAGTCGCTGAGATCTTGCGACGCGTTTTAATGGTCGAATTAGAAATGTTATAAATGCTTAGATATTACGACTATGATTAATAAAATAATACTTTTATATTATGGATATTCGCGAAGTAACGCCTAATTCTATAAATTACTAATAAAAATATGAATTATAAATATTAACAGCGCGATATTGTACGATAATTGTATAACGAATATAGAATTGACTACACGTCCACTCTCATCAAAGGCTCTCGTGTTACTAACGTGCTGCATTTTGAGTCAGTTTCATTTTTCCTATGTACATTAGTATATGTGTGAGTTAGCGTGAGTATCGTTAACATTTAAATGAGTTAATCTTGTATGTATATTATATATATTCGGAATCTCGGAAACGGCTCCAACGATTTTCCTGAAATTCAGCATGTAGGGGTTTTGGGGGAGAAAAATTGATTTAGTTAGGTATTATGTAACAAAAAATAGTTTTATCCCTGGTTTTGAGCATTAAAAAATACTAAAATTTATATTGAATAAATTTTTGCCATAAACTGTCAAGTCAGCGTAGCTTATTTGGGGAACGGGCAGTCTCGAGAAATGTAAATACGTAGGATCGATCCCCAACTATTATTTTTTTTTTCTTTTTTTTAAAGTTTCTTTTTATTTTGTAAAAAATAACCGAGCAAGGCTCAGTCAAGCAGATATAATGTTTTAAGTACTTACCTACTTAAATATTGTTTTTAAATTGTTAATGTGATAGAGATAGAATCCATAACCAAGTTTTATAAAGCATTTAATGCAAATTGTAATCGGAATATGAAATAAATTGCACGTAATATTCATAATGGTACTATGAAACTGATCTAACAAAGATCGGGTTTTGCGATCTTATTCGAGTAAAGGTTAAACAACATTGTTAACAAGTATCAATCCGTTGTCAAAGGGTTCTCATCGGCAATCTTGTACGCCTCGGGTGGTGAGAATACGAACTGTCTATTTCAATAATACAAGTTGACATTTTGTCTCTTCTTGCGGTCTAAACTTGCGTGCCGTGTGAAGTCATAGTTATTCAATAATTGATGATGATTTTTTTTTAAATTAAATTAACAACTACATATTTTTATTAGAAACCGCCGTGTGGTATCCGGCTGAGTAGAATAGACCCTCATTTCTTACCGAGGTGTCGTTAAATGTGACTAAGGTAAGTTGACCCGCCGTGTGGTATCCGCCTGAGCAGAATAGATGGGTGGTCTATTCTTTGTTACGTAAAATACGACTAAGGTAGGTTGATGTCAGGAAAACGACTGGTCGTAAAATACGTAGCCAAATCATGTGACAACATGTTGTGCCGACTCCATTTAGATTGGGATAAGGAGAATGATGATGATATTTTTTATTAATGTAAAATTTATACTATTTTTTTAGTCGGTGAGAGTCCGACTTAACCGCGCTCGTCCCCATCGGGTGGTGATGAGCCATAATAGGTTTTCCTGAAACAAAAAAGAAACATGTTATAAATATGAAGTCACATAATTTTGCACTTCTATTCTACCACACGGTAGGTCAACTTACTTTAGTCGCCTTTTACGTCACCTCGGTAAGAAATTAGGGTTGTCTATTCTACTCAGCCGGAAACCACACGGCGGGTCAACTTACCTTAGTCGCCCTTTACGACACCTCGGTACAAAATGAGAGTTCTCTATTCTACTCAGCCGAATCCCACACGGCGGGTTAACTTACCTTAGTCGCCTTTTACGACACCTCGGTAAGAAATGAGGATGATCTAAACCACTCAGCCACCACATGGCATATACAGATAATTACAGATTTAACAAAATTTTCTTCCCGTACAAATTCGAACATAAAAGTATAGAGAAGTTAAACTTGTATATTAACATTTTCCGGAGCATGAAAGGTAAGTCATTTACTAAGACATGCCTATCCGGTGAAATAGCGGATACTCATAATAATTTCACGAGGAGCGGGGTGAAAACATTTTCCTAAAATCAAAAGTTTCCATTCAAATTTCAATTACTTATTCGTTCGATGCGTGTGCTGCATGCGAGGGTGTTTAGGAAATGAAATAACACTTAGATATGATTTATGCTTGAAAATATTGTGTTATTATGAATAAGTCATTGTTTTCTTAACTAGATCGCGCCATTTGTAAGGGAACGTAAATTTTAATCTTTGAGAAATAAATGGTTTATGATTGCTTCTTGTGTGAGATGAATTACGCAACTTCGTCTTTGTGGACTTTAAAAATAACCCGCATCAAAATTTAAATTCAAAATATTCTTTATTCAAAAATATACAAGTGTTTTTTAATCGTCAACTGTTGGTTCGGAAAGCTGTTCCTATCGAGAAGTGCCAGCAACAAACTCGGTCGTCACTCTTTATAAAATAATACTTATAACTAGTTTTTTTAGTAGATTTAGTCATTCCTATCTTGTACAGGGTCGAACAATATATCACCGCATTCTTATCATTTAAGTAATCCTCAACAGTATAGTAGTAGGCTTTCTGTATCAGTCTCTTTCTAACAGTGTTTTTAAACTGCTGTAATGGGAAAACTAAAATTGATTGCGGAATTTTATTATAGAATTTTATACCCCAACCCCCGTCGAGTAATATATTGAAAATTATAAATTTTACCCTTAATGTATACATGCATTATTTTATTAAATACTTTCGGATAACCATACTAATATTACGAAGCCTATCTGTCTGTTTGTTACGCTTCTATGGCTCATATATTAGAGCAATACTAATAAAATTCCTTACAATCGATGCTTGTATATTATGGATGAAAAAATCATTTTTCTTCTGGGAACGCTAGAAATGTTTATAATTTCTTATTTCCGTGGGAACTTTAATACCTGTATGTTTTTCATAAAACTTATCAATCTTTCAATTAAAGTTACAATTTAAGTTAAATGATATGTTCTTATTAAACATAGTTATTTTAAAATTAATTCCATTTAATCGCGTACTTATATATTAAGTTAACATAATTAAGTTTACATTTACATTATTTTTATATTAAGTTATGATGATGCATTTTCCATGAACTTTAATACCAGAAATTCTTAAAAAACAAATAACTTAATACGTTATTTATAACTCTATAATATTTAGTGTACCAATATAAGAAACGAAACCGAAAATGATACGGTAAAATTGTATATTCAAATAAAGTAGTATATTTATTAGTACTAAAAACACATTCAAAACTTTCAGTGATAGCATTAGTACGATTTCAACTTATATTACTTATAATTTTTTTACAATTGTACATTCTTAATATTTGTAGAGGTTCCCATATCGTCTTTCAATTGGATGACTTCTTAACTGAAAGATATCTTAGTGCTTAAGATACTTGGGATAAGATTCGATCTTCAAGCTGCAAATAAAATTTATCAACCAAAAGGAACGTCCACACAAAAACAAAACACGAAAGTTGGGCGTTCCAGCGGGGTCCTCCGCTAAATTTATATCGCTTGAAAACAAGAAAACAAAAGTGGAGCCGCGCCAAAGGTACATTATCTTAACAAAGTACAGCAATTAGGTACACGTTCCACATCTGACTACAATAATTTAAATATGATAAAACAAAGTGAGACGCTGAGGCGAGGAATAAGGCGGGCTCCGCTTAACTTATTTATAAATTCTTCCTGTATTCGTAAGACGCAAGACGGAGGGCCGAGGGCAACCCTTCTCCGTATAATGCAATAAAAGGGGCACTCATATAAGTATCGCCGCTTTACGTGTACCCCGATAAGCACTAATCCTTTGCTCTTCAAGGGCGGAATGATCCTCCTTATTTTTGACATCCGACAAGTTTTTATTTATAAAAATTAAAATTTATTTTAATCATAGAACTATAATTTGAATTATAAAACCAACTATATTGGATTCGTCTGACTGATTTTGAAATCGTGTCATGCAGAGAGCAGAGAGAAAGCCGGGAGATAAAACGCGGCGTTGTCATTTGGTAGCTAAGAACATTGGAACTAGTTAGAAACCTAATTAAGCATTATTTTAACAAGGTGCCAAGAATCTTGGAATCGAAAAGAGTTATAAAATTTGAAAGAATATTTGTAAATTATTTAAAAGCTTTTACAACGTGACAACGTGCGACTCTTCACGGCTCGGGTTCAAACCCCGGCCATTACTATTTCTATTAAAACTTATGTGTATTTTCACACGCTTTTCGGTGAAGAAAACATCGTGAGGAAACCTGAATATATTTAGAAAATTCCGGGTATATGAGTTACCAACGAATTCGCATTCATGGTAGGTCTTAGCTCCAATCCTTCTCTCCAAAACTGGAAAGAGGAGTCCTGGCCAATAGTAGGATAGAAACAGACCGCTAGTTTACTTTACTTTTTATTTAAACTTGTATACAAATTTACACATTTAACTTTCTGTATATTTGCCTTTAGATATCTAATACGCAATGCAAATAATATACTGCACTGTTTGGCAATAGCAGATACCTATATTATATTTAATTTACATCGGTCTTTGCTTAGATTTTTTTGTTCATATTAGCCTTATCTAATTTGTAAAACAGAAATTCCCTCGTTGCCATATTATTCTTTTACTCAAGCAGTAACCTTACATTTAATTCCAGTTAAAACAACGGTTTCCAAAACCGTCACCTCATTGTTAAAGTTCAAAGAATGATTGTACGGGCACAGAACTTAGCGGTTATCGTTAACAAAAACAAGTAAGCCGATTCGATACGCCACAATCCTTACTGAGTATCTGGGGGCCGTCTCAAAGCTATAAAATTACAGATCAAAACTCTATCGACCCTGGCCTTTATTCAAAGCCACCGGAGCGCACTATCAAAGAAACTCTTCTTAGGAGTTGCCGTCTTAGGGTTGACAAGTTTAGCAAGGGTTGCGAGATGCGGGCGGGGTGGGTTTTTGAATGTAAATAGTGGTGCGTGGGTCTCATATGAATTAAAATTAAGTAATTAATGGGATAGACGCGGTGCGGGCCCGGCCTTGCTATTTAGATACTATCTACTTGTTTTAATTGCTGCAATACGATAATTGTAATTGTAATTTAGCTGTAATTAAGGTGACCCTTTTTATGTAATACTCATTATAAACTTGCTATTTGGGTTCTATATCGTATATCTGCGTTTGTACTATTAAAGAATTTAATATCTAGGTAATTTATCTAGAATTAATCAGTCTTTACCTCTAGGACTTAAAATCTAAATGTATTTTGAAATAATTCTATTCCACATAAATTATAGTGTGTAATAAAGTTCTTTTGCTATAATCCGCGATGAAATAAATAGAAAATATATGTAATTCTAAACGTAGAGTGGACTATCCGTTTTCATATCCGATACATGCAGGATTTTTAAAAACATATGCACAAACTTCGCGTGTTGTGCTTGTGTATTGTGGCGGCTAATGGGTACAGATTAAACGGAGAGTCAACTCTACATTTAGCAAAAGTAATAATAAAATTATTTTGCTATAATCCGCGATGAAGTAAAATAGAAAATATATATAATGCTAAATGTAGAGTGGACAATCGGTTATCATACCTGATACATGCAAGAGTCGTAAAAAACAATACGATTACGAAATACAAACGATGATATAAAACAATACAAATTCTCTCACGCAAATAATTAAATGCTAATGCTAGGCTTAGAATATTTAAATGCTAATGCTATACTCTTTTAATTAATTCTACATGCTATACTTTATTATAAAATTCTAAATTTAAACAATAGCCATACATACAATTATGATATAATTATCGTGCGCACCATTCATACAGAATCATAATATTAGTCATTAACAGGAGAAACTGGGTGTAGAGCCAGCAATAAATAATTAAGACCGGACCCAAACCACGCATTCCTTCCCAGATGACGACGACATCTTAAAATATGGCCACCCTTTCTTCAGCTGTTGACTTCAACCCCCTAGCCACATACTGTTCAGCATAATTAATAAATGACCTACTCGGTCCCTTAAGCCCCAATAAAGCTACACTAGACTAGTTAAAAGAGTATAAACTCATTTAATAAATTAACATAGACTATGTATTAATTTTTAATTTAATTATTGATTAATAATTTGTCGTAAGTTAAGCTCAGTTTACATGAATGGAAAAAGACTTTGCTGCGTACTAGATAAATAATCTGAAGCATGTATCGCAGAGGATATTCTAAATATAGAAAGCTCAGATATAGAAAGAGAGCAACTCATTCGATGGTCTCGGTAATCGCTTTTACGATAAAATTCCGCAATCCATACTAGACAGTCTACAGACAGGTTAAAATTATGTGTAAGAGATATGCTATTACGTAAAGGATATTACAAAATTGATGATTATTTAGAAAATAAAAATGCCTGGATTTGAAAATCCTTTCAGCTTCATACTGAGGTTTAATAATGTAAAGTTGAATTTTTTTTAAAGATTGACCGCCGAGTTTCTTTTTGATTCTTCTCGATATGAGCAACTTTCCGAACTAGTTATGGTTTCATTAATAATAATTAAATAAATATATGGAACACTTACACGCACGGTCGTCCATCCCCAAAGTAAGTAACTTAATATTTGTGTTATGGTAGACAGACAACTGGTGAATATATACTTATATAATCTTTAAATACATACTTAAATACAAATATACACCCAGACTCGAAGACTAACAAATTCATTTATAGAAAATGTTGGCCCTCGGCGGTATCGAACCCGCGGCCCACGGAGCCAAAGACAGGGTCAACCCCCTAAAAGGAAAAGGGCTACCCACTGCGCCAACGGGCCAGTCAAATCAAATTGATCCGTCTCGATTCAAAAGTGCCTGAAAGAGCTTATTGGAATAAAGATTATTTTGATTTGAACAGTCAAGCGAAAGCCTGTATCCGTACACGTCACACGTGTCCGTGTCCTGCCATTTGCACAGTGTTAAATATTCAAAGAACAGGACAAGGTTGACCCAAGTCTCTCGGGTATCCAATACCCTTACTTTATAAAGTCGGGTTTATCCCGCGAGCGCTCATGCCTCCCTAATTTCCGATTTGTCGACCTAAAGGGTTGACTGATTACCATCTGACTTGTCAAATCGCATTGAATCACCTTTGTTGTTGACGTAATGACGTATATTTGATTACTACGGCGAAATTAGGCGAAATCATTTTAGAGGTTAATTATTGGTAATTTATGCCTTATGAAGATTATTTCGAGAAAAGTAAGAGTATTTTGAATAGATCTACTATACTAGAGTATATATTTTTAATTTAAATTTTGCTACTAGTTTACGCGGCCAAGTCTAAAGCTCCCAACAGGCGAGCTATTTTTCAACCACGCGACCTTTAAAAAACTTACTCCAAACCGTAAAATACCTTAGTCATTCGTAAAAATAATTAATGCTACCGTACAATAATAATGTAAAATACATATTTATAATGTCAATGTCTGCGTCAATAATAATGTCAATGAAAAGACATAAAATAATTGATTGAATTGATTAATAAGAAAATCGATCGCATACAAACAGACAGCTTTCGGGGACTTTGTTTTATTATAGATATACATAAATATAACTCCATATACGAGCATTATTTCCTGTGGATTAGCCGAGATAGCTTAAAAGCAGA
Source organism: Morpho helenor (assembly GCA_029227775.1). NCBI lineage: Eukaryota > Metazoa > Arthropoda > Insecta > Lepidoptera > Nymphalidae > Morpho > Morpho helenor. Next base: position 13,703,292 of record JARGCU010000017.1, read on the forward strand.
CAAACACAAAAGCACAATATTAGTATTACCTTTAAGTTTTGGTGTAAAAAAACAATGATGTCGCCGGATAATGATAAATGAGACATTCATGAGGTGTCACAGACAGCCGTGTGGGATTACACGTGTCATTACGGCGGTAATGCGGCGAAAGCTCGGGGTACTTTAGACGCGTCAACGTGACGTTCAATTATTTATCATATGACCAACTCATCATATGAATGAAATCATGAATCAATGAAATCATATGAAAAATCATATATTAAATGTTTATTATTGACTGGTTGGTGTTTAACAACCAGCGAATCTCAACTACTGAAGTAAGTCTCTTCATGTAGCTTCAATGGGTTATTGTCGAACATCAACAAATCTCCAAAAGCTGTCTGTTTGTGTGTGATCGATTTTCTCCAAATCTACTTAGTAACGGTTATTACTTAGTTAATGGTATTATTTAGTACTTAGTTAAAGGTATTTAGTATTGTTTTTTTACAAACAAATGCAATTCTTGTGGAAGCTTTAAGTTAATAGTAGATTTTCCGGAAAGGTTTAACTTTTTGATGGAACTTTTGCGGGAAAATAGAGGAATTGTGGAGCAACATATACGCCACTTTTCATTTAGCAATCTCGTCCTTTTATTGTTGTTAGGAAAAATAGTTTCTTTTGGGAATAGTGCGTTTTATGCATGCAGATGACTGGCCCGTTGGCGCCGTGGGTAGTGAGCCTGCCTTCAGCTCCGCGTGTCGCGGGTTCGATTCCCGCCGAGGGCCAACATTTTCTATACCTAAATGAATATGTTGGTCTTTGAGCCTGGGCGTATATTTGTATTTAAGAATGTATTTAAAAAATATATAAGTATATATTCACCAGTTTTCTGTCTACCATAACACAAGTATTAAGTTACTTACTTTGGGGACGGACGACCGTGTGTGTGATTTTGAAAGTGTGCGGATATTTAATAAACAACTATGTAACAATTCGATAAGAATATTACATCGGTTAAATAACGTAAGCCGTGTGATATCCGGCCGAACAGAATAGATTTTCGTACCAAAATTATTTATATATAAAAAAAGAAAAGGAATTTGCAGTCAACATTGTAGCTGTGGGGCAAATGAAGGTTCGAAATTTAAATTGTCCAGTGAGGCTGCCGGCGACGTATCGGCTGTCACATTACTGCTCGGCGCTGGTGGTGTTATTATCAAACTTTTTGAAGGGTCTCCGGTCGCCGGCGAGACGCCGACCGCGCGGTCCGACTGTTGCACATAGTATATGGATTATTTTTCTCTATCTAAATTTAATTTCTTTATAGTACAATGCTTTGTTAAAATTAATATATATATATATATATATATATATATATATATATATATATATGTAGACTCATCAGTATCTTGGGCATTATTCTTAGAGAGTAGTGGGCGTAATTAGGGTATCGTGCATATGGAAAAGTACAACGCTTATCTTCAACATTATATTCTTCTTAACAATTTTCACAACTGCGCCATGACACGCATCTGTCTTCATCTCTCACATGCGCCGTCTGCATTCTGTCACCGCTGCGCCTTCTATTTTCAATGTATTTTCAATATATTTTTAATGATGGAATGATGGTTGCCAGGATGCGACACGGCCATCCTGCGAGACACACGTCCCCGTGTGTTGATCTGTAACAAATAAACGAACCCAGAAATTCCGTTCGGCCTATCCTACAATATCTGGGTGATTGGGGTCTAGATCTTTTTAATAAACGAACAAAACAAGGAAAGTTATATCTCGTCATAAGTGATAAGTGATAGTGATAAGATAATTGAACTATGAAACCCAACAAATAACATGTAAGGCCATGCCAAACCCATAATGCATACGAAAAGTACTGAGGCAGAGTACCATTGACTGACACTCACCATGACATTATAAAAATAAACAGAAAACCTATCAGAATTTACTTCAAAAACAACCCAGGTATCTTGTTCGTGGTCTACCGCTTCTGTCTCAGCAGAAGGGTCTTCCCTCAGGGATAACAAGTCCACATGACTCACGGCCATCGCTACACAGCTAGACCCGACTATACCACCCAGAGCTATCGCTCCCTGCGTACCCACGGACTACTCAGAGCAGATACCGATTTCTACCGGGCTACAGACGATACCCTGGTGTCATCGACCCCCAGAGCTATCGCTCACTGCGTACCCACGGACCACCCTGAGCAGATGCCGATTTCTACTGGGCTACAGACGATACTCTGGTACAGTCACCGACCCACCGAACCAAGAACCCGTCTGTATAGACATCAACACAAATTACGTTACCACAAATCTTGTCATTGTCAATAGATACTTGACTCTCAGGTATTTTTGTAAGACAATAAGACACATTATGTTTTTGACTAAAAGAGCTGAATTGGCAAAAGGTTAACAGTTCACCCCCTTCTTATAATTTCAGTTGTACAACCGTTTACTTTATTTGACAATCATTTGCAAGGTACTATAAACATTCTTGTTAGCCATCCCTATTAATGACAACATTATCAATTATTACCCAACTAAATTTATAAGCTATATATAGTCTCTTTTATGAGAGAACATCCAGGCCCAGAAACAAATCAAAGTAATAACACATACCAAATTGTGTGAAAGCTCCTGATGGCAGTTTGACCAGACATTGGTCTACAGTTTACACGTCGCTGTACTGGTACCTCAAAGAGCAGGTCCATTGGCCATGCAGCGACTCGCGACGTGGCCCGGCTTGCTTTACCTGTAGCATTCAAATAATTTGTAATCTGCTTGTCGTCGTAGTCCAGAGCTTACCACAGTACCACAGACAATAGTCTTTTGGTTCCAAAATCCATTTGCGACACTCCATTTTCCTGTGCCCTGCTGATCGCAACTAAGACCCTTGAATTGGGATCGCGTTGAATCTGCGATCCTCTATAAATAACTTTCGTTTCAAATAGGGGTATACTTGTAGTTCCTGGTGCAGCTTTTGACGCGAAGATATCTCCGGTGTGAATGCAAGCCATTGCAGTCATATATCAATTTTGTACCAAATGCGTAATCACCGTTCATGCTGCTATTTACACTATATTTAAATTCTTCCAACAATTCAACAAATACGTAACACGAAAACAGGCATATACAGAATAATTTTTAATCATCCATTGATCTATCATTGCTTAAATTAATAAGTGCAACCGCAGAAATTTCCAGAAAATGTATCTTCTTTTGTTTTTCCGTCCAAGTATAAGTCAGCTATAGTACACCACAATTTTACGTAAAATCATCATTTATCGGGTTTAAACTTCGGCCGATTGATATTATTCGTCTCACTTGGATTTTTTTTTCTTTTTGTTTTGGTGTTTGAATTGTTTTATTTCGTAACTCTTATAGTATCCGCCATTGTGAGTCATCATAGTCCCTTCATACTATCCATCCATTTGCACGATTGAATCCCACGACTGATGTAGACTCATCAGTATCTTGGGCATTATTCTTAGAGAGTAGTGGGCGTAATTAGGGTATCGTGCATATGGAAAAGTACAACGCTTATCTTCAACATTATATTCTTCTTAACAATTTTCACAACTGCGCCATGACACGCATCTGTCTTCATCTCTCACATGCGCCGTCTGCATTCTGTCACCGCTGCGCCTTCTATTTTCAATGTATTTTCAATATATTTTTAATGATGGAATGATGGTTGCCAGGATGCGACATATATATATATATATATATATATATATATATATATATATATATATATATAACAAAAGTAATGAGAATATTATTTTGCTATAATCCGCGATAAGAGAAAATATATGTAATGCTTTCTAATGTAGAGTGTACTATTCGTTCTCATACCTGATACATGTAGAATTTGTAAGAACTACAATACACAAGTACTGCACACATTCACCACCACAATCTCAATAATTGTTTCGCCCCGTAACCGAAGCATCGTCAAGAGATAGACTCCACGACGAAATCGCAAAGCCAAGCATTACCCAAGCAAGCTGTGTTATATAATCACGAGTTAAACCCCCCACCATTTAGTTGACTTTATCTTTGAACACGTTTAGCAAACTGGAACTTGTAACGTTTATCTGTTTGCATTGTTTGTAATGAAAGATTCACTTGAGCCGAAGCTTCGTGAGTCTAAATCACCTCTTCAATCCTTCTCACCAAAGCAAGTAAAGTTTTGCCAAATCAGGGGATAGTAACAGGCCGCTCTTTTTCTTATATCGTATTGTTTTGTTCTTTTTGAAGCTAGACAGATAGTTTCACCTTAATTTTAAACGATACGTCTTAAGACTGTTATAGTTTTATGTAATATTCGAAAGGAAGCTCTCTCCATACAACATTAGCCGGTCACTAGAAACAGGACGCATATGGTAATTTCTTATTCCAATAGGAAATAGCGGCGGTCACTCGCAATAATCCATCACGGGGTTATTTGTTTGTCCCGGGACATGTTTATATCGTTTTACGTATTCCTTACAGGTTTTTGATAAATATTTGTTCCGAGACAGTTTGGACATGTCCAGGAATTGAATATCCGGAATATGGGCGGGTTTTTGATTGGCATGTGCTGGAAATGGGAGACCTTTCTGTTTTATTTAAATAAAACTACTTATTTTACAACTATTAATATTATTCGTGATTTTTATTTTTGCATTCATAATCATTCACCTGCCCTTATCCAACTCTGAGTGGGTTCGCCACAACATGTTTTAAACATGTTACATGATTAGGCTAGGTATTTTACGACCGGCCACCTGCCAGATATCAATTTACCTTAGTCGCCTTTTACGACACGACGGTAAGAAATGAGGGTGGTCTATTCTACTTAGCTGGATACCACACGGCAAGTCAACTAACTTTAGTCGGTTTATACGACACTTCGGTAAGAATTCTATTCGGCCGGATACCATACGGCGGGAAATATAAATAGACTATAGACATTAATATTATAATTGTAAAAATTTATCTGTCTGTTACGCTTTCACTGCTAATCCGTTTGACTAATATTGATAAAATTTGATACCATTAAAGCTTAAACACCAGGGTACAATAAGGGTTTTAAAGTAAAAAAAACATCTGTTACTATCCCACTGCTAGACATAGGCCACATATCCACAGAATTCTTTAGAAATGTGCCGATTTCCTCACTGTTAAGCTCAAAGCTTGTGATAAATTCCATAATTTTTAACAGAAAACTCATTGGTGTCTGCCCGGGGATCGAACCCTCGACCCTCCAGAAAGATTAGCACGTTCTTACCGCTGAGCTATCACAGCTGTATCTTAGCTACAGCTTATTTAAACACTAGTAGACTATAAAAGAGTTAAGAAACGAGACAACAATGCGGCAAAAACTATAACACTATCCCCAGGGCCGCCACGTCATTACAGCCGAGGCTAAGGATCGTATGCATACAGAATAGACCTTATCAGTTATGCATAATGCGGAGACCCCAAAGGTGTGCAAAATATTGCACCGCCTGTATAGCCGTTTTATACATGCTGTTATTATTTTTTTAAGAATACTTTTTACGTGCTTTTATATACTTCGGAATTTTTTTTTATGCAAAATTATAGAAGAACGGACGTACTCATAGATTGCTTTTAAAGATGAGAAAAAGAACTTGCAATTATTCCGAAATTAAAATGTAAATAAGAAATTTATAGTATGAACAATGCCAACTCACTCAATTAGTGCCAATAAATTATTAATAAAGATGAAATGAAAAAAAGGTTAGTCAACAATACTTATAATAATACGTACTTACAACGTACAATACTTATAATAGTAAGTAGTATACTTGTACTCGTAGTACAAGTTGAATTGAAGTTATGAAATGATAATTTTGAAAAGTCTATTTGATATATATTTTATGGCTCAACGGCTAGATCGATATTGTTAAAATTTTGTTAAAATTAGGAAATATTCGTGTTGACTTTAGGATATTGAAAAACAATATATTTATATACATAATTATACATTATTTATTTATCATATACATAAATTATGTATATATTCATATACATAATTCAGGGTATTTTAACACTCACGTTAACGCGAACAAGTTGTGGATAAAATTAGTATAAAATACTTACAAATATATTTTTTAAACTATTTTCCGAGAAATTGTGACAACTGGTAAAGACTGATCGATAAATACCTACTAAAAATCTGTACAAGCAAAATATTTATTATTTCGGTACAACGCTGTATATAAACTATGACATGGGATCTTAACTAAAACTAATAAATAAGTATATTTATATTAACAAATTTAATATAACTCCAGAAAGGTGAGATGAGCCCACAATAAATCTTTCAGCGAACAAAATATTATATCACATGATGAAATAAATATCACAGCCAAAGTCTTATTCTATGACTTGCTTATTGAATTAAATAGAACATTCTGTATAAGATACAAGTGACGATAACTCCGCACGATGTCCAATGTCAGCTTGATGGATTTTGTTCTGTGAATCTATTACACTTTTTTATTTCCACGAGGCCGAGATGTAGCTGTCCCATGAATATGAATGTATCTCGGAATCACATACATTTATTCACGTGTCATACAAATTGGTATTTTCAACATTGTATCATTTTTTTAGCTGCTACGACAACATTGAGTCTATAATATTTCTCGACACAATTACAAGCGCACTGCTTAATATACAACTTTCGTATAATTACTAGTGTACTACAAAGTTATTTCTACAGATTAATATCAAATTAAATAAAAACCTTTTATTTAGAACTATCACATTTATCCTACAAATGTACAGTTACAGAATAAAGAGAATAAAAAATTAAAATTATTTGCATATGCAAAGAAATGAATCAGAACGAGAACGAATGAATGAGAACGTTGCAAAAAGGAATATCACTCAATAGTTTTTTACGCACGCACACACACACACACACCCGCACACACAGTAGTTACAGGTGTAATCAGCCTTCAGATGAGATAGTAATAAAAAGTTAATTAGTTAGTTAACTTGGCATTAATCAAGTAAATCAGCTGGATTTCAATTGCATCCTTACCTAAAAAACATAATAAATTTAATTCTAGCATCCCATCTTTACCACTAAGCTACCAAAATGTTTCTTCTGCATCGTAATTAGGATACAAGCTCTGATGTTCCCATTATTTTCAAGCGTATATGTTAAAAAACCGCTGTCCAATTGTAATGCCTGTTAGAATGTGCTATATTTTAACAGTTTGAACGGCGTATATGGGTTTTCAAATGTTTATACACAGTCCTAGATTTTCTCATACAAAATAAATACATTCTGGTTTTAATACACGTGTAAAAAAACCAAAGTGGAGCGGCGCTAACAGTATAAAAATATAAAGTAATACAACCTTCAAACGTTAATGCACGTTGACTAAAGAAATACATATTTTTGCTGACGTGTATCAATGTTGTATCAATATCGTTTATCGAATTTGACGTGAAATATCGTTGCTCATAACAAAGTGTTACAGGACACAGTGACCAGCTACTTTTTTCTTTGAGTGGCACAGTTGCTATATTTACTCCTTATTATTAATATATTACACTGCTTATTATTGCCAACCTCCACTAGTTGGAGAGGCACTAAAAGAATAAGATTATTATACGTAATGTACGTGTAATTTTTCTTTCTAATCGCTCATACGAAGCAGCACCAATGGGTTAAGAATTTTATAACTTAAACGTATTTGTGATTTATACTAAAAAGGAATCTTTCAGATATCGTATCGGTTTCCAATTAGCGACACTGTTGAGTCTCATTATATTTTTAATTTGGGGGAAGGAATCTCAAATTAAAACGAGCGACGTCAAAGGACAAACCGGCTGCCATTAGAGCTAAATAATTAAAGTATTCGACCGTCTTCACAGTCGTTAGACGGAATTAAGAAACCGACTTGCTTAACTTTGTAATTTCGGAGGTAAAAGGGCCACCTTAACTCCAATACTAGTTAGGTGTTAAAGCATTCTTAGAAGAATTCTTTAAGTAAGAAGGTACTTTTGACATTATTATTCCTAACTAGAAGTGATTGCGGCTTGACCCGCGTAGAAGTCAGTGCATTTAATTAAAATTTTATACATAAAAGTAGTTATTCTGAAATAATCATAAGAGATAGAGCCAGAGATATTGCAGACTTTTTTGTAGTATTTTAGTAGATCTACAGTTATCTAGTGCATTACTTAAGCTTATATCTGTGGGTTTACGTAGCGCACGGGACTAAAGGCCGGCAGACGAGTTTTTTTACAGCAGCACGACCTCTATAACACAAACCGGACCTTCCGGACAAATCGCGCTTCTTTTTAATAATAAGCGACGTTGACATTCTAGCACCTTAAGACCTCAACGCCCATCGGTTCTCCGCACTATGACATAATCATAAACAAATGAATACTTCTAGCTTTCACATTGAGAACCAAGCAAAAATAGTTAATGTTTTTTCTAACCCTCGAAACTATTTTTATAGAAAAACTACATCGACCAATTGTTTCTTTAAGTCTGAGAACCAAATAAAAGAAAATAAGCACAATTACTCATTTATAATATAAGAATACTTATAACCAAAGAATTGCCTAAATATCTATACTAATAAATAAAATTTCGGTAATCTTTGATGCTAAGGCGCGGCTGACAAATGCTAAATTGATGTAAATTTGTACTTCGTCTAGACGTGTGAACGGGCCGCGTTTAGATGCAAACTAGATTTACTACTGCCTCTATGGACTCTACACTGGACGTTGAAACATTTAGCTAATAATATTTAACCTAGTGGAAATGCTGAATATTTTATATAATTGATGTCTAGAAACCGGCTATTTATTTTTGAAAAACATTGTTAATAAATACTAGTGTTACCTGGAACTTCGTTCGCACCAACTTAAGGGGTTTACTCAAAAATGCAATATGTGTTTTTCCTTGCTCCTAAAAGAAAAACAGAATGTTTTATGCTATATGTTTTGCTATTGTATAAGCTTTAATTGTGTCAAATTTCATCTATATTGGTGCAGCGAATGAGCCGTAAAAGCTTATGACAGACTGACAGACGGGTTTTGCTTTATAATATTAGTATAGAAATTTTAAAATATATCTCTTAAATTGCAAAATAATCTATACTATTAATATCATTCGCATATTTAATCTAATCAAAACCAGAGCATCTTAAAGCTATAAAACTCCGTGTCGCAAAGGTACCATTGGCGCGATGGTATTCAAATGGAATAAATCCAGGTTGCCGGGGTCTAGGAGGCTCTGGGGAGTGATCTCGACGGAGATGACCGCTCTGAGGTGCTTGACACTTAGATGAGACTCTCTTGCAAACGGGCGGTTCAACCGCAGTGTTTAAACGCTATCAAATATTTGTTTTAATTTATTCATCTATGCTGATATATAAAGCTGAAGAGTTTGTTTGATTGATTGTTTGAACGCGCTAATCTCAGGATCAAATACTGGACCGATTGAAAAATTATTTCAGTGTAAGATTATCCATTTATCAAAGAAGGCTATAGGCTATATAACTTCACGCTAAGATGAATAGTAGAGGAGCAGCAATAAAAAATATTACGAGAACGAAACGGTAAAAGTTATTCAAAAATCATGTACTACAAAATTGTTCCCCACTAAAAGTTCTAAATAAAAGTCCGCGACAGCATATGTCTAGCTTTTAAGGTTAATTCACTGTAACCATATTTTTGGTTATTCTTTATTACAATATTAATATTTCCACGCGGGCGGAGCCGCTAGCGATTGCTAGTTTTAAATTAAATAATTAAGTAAGAAATTAAAATATGAGACGTCAACTCAAACCAACTTAAGCGTTTAAGTACTCTTAATAATACAAAATGTATATTTTCACCGTTTTCTAAAGAAAAACAGACTTTTTTTATATTATATATTACCCAGTGTATAAGTTTTAATTAAGTCTTTCATCATTATTTGTCTTTAGATAAGACTTGAAAGCGTAACAGATAGTAAGATAGAACAGATAAAAATTCCGAAAGAATTCATAAATGATGGGAATGCGTGGATATAGCTGACCTTTGACATGACAAAATGTAATTAATTATAAGAATTATTATTCAAGAAAAACAGCCGCCGAGTTTCTCTGTGGCTCTTCTTACTAGGAGCAATTTAGTAGAAATAGAACCAAAAGTTACGAAAGTAGAGATGACGATTCAAAAGCACTTATTTACAAGTTTACTTGTATGAATAATATTTTGATTTTGATGTATCCAATTCAAAATATTAATCAATCATGAATCGCGAAAGTTTAAAATCTAATAAAATCAATAATGAATCGCGAAAGTTTAAAATCTAATGAAATTAATGATGAATCGCGAAAGTTTAAAATCTAATAAAATCAATAACGAATATCGCGAAAGTTTAAAATCTAATAAAATCAATAACGAATCGCGAAAGTTTAAAATCTAATAAAATCAATAAAGATTCGCGAAAGTTTAAAATCTAATAAAAAATGTTATTTAAAAAATACTCGTACGCTCCGAACGCTAGTTTGCGTGGTACAATGTCGCAGACAAATTACGATTCGGTACTACAAGGGCTGCGAAAGGGGTAATGTTTACATTTTAATGTAAGAATACCGTTGGCACTGCACGCTCGTTGAGGGGATCATTTTCTCGCCCGCAATTTTGGATTAAATGTGTCTTTTTGCTTTCACTATTAATGAAGTATTTGATTAAAGCATGCTAATTTAGGAAAGTTGTATGTATCAAATCAAAATGATCTTTATTCAAATTAGCTCTTTACAAGCACTTTTGAATCGTCAAGGATGGATTAGATTTAATGATACTGTTTGAGCGTCTGTACCACCGGTCACCAAGTGCCAATCAATCAATCCTCCACTCAACCAATCACGCGCCAGAACGTCTCTCAACGGCTACATTCATCCATACCATCACCAAAAAGAAACAACGTTCACTTCCAAGCAACTTTGCAAACTATTGTAATTTTTACGCAAATAAATATATACGCTAACAAACATAATTTGGACCTTCGATCCTGGATCTACATAAACGAATCAGCAATCCTGGAAATCATAAAAGCGCTAAGGAACAGTTTAAAAGGGCGAACCCAGTGTGTTCGTGTGTGGCCGGTTATTTGGAATTGTGTTGGGTTTGTTACTCGGATTCGCATTTGTAAGTACTCTTTCCTTTCTTACATACCACCAAAATGTCTTTTAAACCAGAAGACGCGATAAGAAATTTGATTAAAAGTCGCGGTTCAGTAAAAGGTAGACTCACGAATTTCAAAAAATACGTTAATTCTTTACTAGTGCAAGTACTATCGCAGCAACAACGGGCCGAATTAAAATTACGTTTGCAAGGGGTAACGGCTCTTTACGCAGAGTTTAACGAAATTCAAAATAAAATCGATACGTTAATTCCCGATTCAGAGTCAGAACAGCAGTTAGAAATTAGAGATAATTTTGAATGTGATTATTACAGTGTTTTGGCTCAAGCCCAGTGTAAACTGGGTGATAGTGAAGAAAGCAATAGTTCAAATTCATCAAATGTACAATGTGTCAAACTGCCGACTATATCTTTACCTACATTTGATGGTTCTTATGAGCACTGGCTCGAATTTCGTGACACCTTTTTATCATTAGTTCATAAATCTAAAGACATTTCTAATATACAAAAATTTCATTATTTGAAATCCTCGTTGCAGGGCAGTGCGCAATTAGTAATTGATTCATTAGAATTTTCAGCTGATAACTACACTATAGCTTGGGAAATTCTAATGAACAGATATAATAATAATCGTTTACTCGTGCACAATCATGTTAAATCGCTATTTTCTATTCAAACATTAAATAAAGAATCACCCACTTTGCTAAGAAAACTTATAGACAATATTTTGAAAAACTTACGCGCATTAAAACTACTCGGTGAACCCACAGAATCGTGGGACACTTTAATTATCTATTTAATCGTGTCTAAGTTGGATCCCACAACAGAACGCGAGTGGGAGCAGCACAAAAGTACACTTTTATCTAGGTACGAAGACGATTCTAAGTCGTCTCTCAAAATAGACGATCTATTAAAATTCTTACGCAGCAGGGCAGATATTTTAGAAACACTAATTGCTTCACATAACCAGGCGAGCGCGCACACGAGGGTTGATAATAATAAGCGAAGTTCTAACGCACATAATTATCATAAAGTCAAGTGCAATGTAGCTACCAACCGACCGGCACAAAAAACATCGTTTAATAATACGCGACAACAATCTTGCTTAATGTGTAACGCGCATTCACATTCCCTATATTCATGTCAACAATTTATTGATCTAACACTTCCCGATAAATTAAAATTTATTGATGACAAGCAGTTATGTGAGAACTGTTTACGTTCCGGGCATACAGTAAGCGAATGCAGGTTCGGTGCTTGTAGACAATGCAGTAAGAAACATAACTCGTTAGTACATAGGGATATTACGGAAGTAAATAATCGCACAACGTCACTGCACGCACTGAGTGTCGAGAGGGCGCCGGGCGCCAGTGCAAGCGCACCCTCCTCCTTCCCTCCCGAGCCCTCCGCATCTTACCGCGATGATTCATGTCAACCGTGTTACTCGCTTCACGTAAATAGTTCACCTGTGTGCAGTTCAAGTCGACAATTAACTAACATCAAACCGGTTTTGTTGTCAACTGCGATTGTAAAGGTAGCCGATAACTTAGGTGTTTATCATCAAGCGCGCGCAATATTGGATAGTGGTAGCGAACGTTGTTTTATAACGCAATATTTATGTAAGAAATTAAACGCAAATTTTATACAGTCCACTCAGCAAATAAAAGGTGTAGGAAATTCGGTAATTAAAAGTACGCAAAGTTGCAATATTAAATTCTATAAATGATACATTTAGCGCGCAGATAAATTGTATTATTTTGCCGCAAATTACGTCATCGCTGCCTAGTGTGAGTATGTTACGCAGCCAATTTAAAATTCCGCGCGAAATACAATTAGCGGATCCCAGCTTTTTCGATAGTCGGCCTGTCGACATTCTTCTAGGTGCGGATTTGTTCTGGGATCTGCTACAGGAGGGCAAGATGCGCTTAGATAACGGCCCTTTCCTAAAGAACACCAAATTAGGCTGGATTATTTCTGGGCCTATAGAGTTTAATACAAAACACGTTAATTACACGCATTGTAATTTCACTCAGTCCTCAGACACGAATGTTTTATGTAAACAGTTACGTATGTCCTGGGAGCTTGAGGAATCACCTATCAGTCGCATGTCGGGTTATACGCGCAGTCAGGATGAGCAAGCATGTGAGGATTATTTCGTCAATATAATAAAGCGCAGTGACGGAAGATTTTCAGTGCCCATCCCATTTAGACATTCGCCTGACACGGTAGGTGATTCATACGCGCATATCACGGGTCGGTTTCTCGCATTAGAAAACCGATTTAATCGTAATCTCACTTACAAAAAATTATACGCAGATGTTATTCGCGAATATATCTTGGCTCATATAAGTCGAGTACAAGTACATAATAATCCTCTTTATTTATTGTCACATTATCGCTGTTTTTACGAACACAATTCGTCTAAATTTTTAGTTGTAATCGACGCAAATGCAACCACATCCACCGGGATGTCGCTAAACATTTTACAAGTAGTCGGTGCGTCCTTGCAAGGCGATTTCCATGCGATATTGTTACGTTTTAAGGGATACAAGTTAGTCGCATGCGCCGACGTCGTAAAAATGTTTAAAAGTATATCTGAGCCACCCGATGAACGTGACTTGCAATTATCATTATGGCGCGATAATCCTTTTGATGGACTACAATTTTACCACTTAAATACAGTTGCATACGGGATGGCATCTGCGACATTGTTAAGTTGTAGATGTTTTAAGCAGCTAGAACAGGAGTGTGACAGTCGTGATGCGGCTAGAACAATAGTCGAGGATTTTTACGTAGAAGACTTTGTGGGGATAACGATTTACAAACTTTATTACGCATTTGTCGTGAAACTACTAATGTTTTACGGTTAGGTTGTTCCCATCTACGCAATTTTAATTTTGACGTTGACAACCCTATGGACAATAGTATTTCAAAGGAACTATCCTTAGGGGAAAACGTTAATAATAAAACCTTAGAATTAGGCTGGTTTAATCAATCGGATAATTTATATTTTTTCATACGCGCTATAAATCCCATGGTGACCAGCCTACTAAACGCATTATTCTATCAAGGGCTTCGCAATTATTATTCGCAATTTAAATTATTCGCAATTTGACGCTCTTGGACTCATTAAACAATTATAAGCGCTAAAATAATGTTTTTCTAAAATTGTGTCGAAATGTCGATTCGGATGAAACAATTCCTACTGACATCACAATTTGGAATCAATTCATTAAAACTTAGGCGTCACTGCAACGAGCAGCGATGCGGCACCTTCAATACTGTCAAGCTGCTAGATTATATTGAAATTTAAACGCACTTATATAAACATTATTTACAAAACGAAAAATCTATTTACAAATATAATACAATTTCTTACAAAATAATCACAATTTTTCCATTAAATTAAAACGCATCGGTATTCTTATTTAAATTTATTTTGTGATAATAATAAAATACTATTTATTGGGTTGAGTTGGTGGTCGCATTAATTATTTATCGCAGTTTACCTATGATAAACTATTCGTCTCTGTTAGGAAGTAATCGTCATTTTACCGTGTCATTATTTCGGCGCGAATATAAGCGTTTATTGCATGCTGCCCCGCAACTTCGTTTTTATGCGCTTAGAAACTTAGTGATCCATTGGTGGTCGACAGCTCGCGCGTAAAATAGTGCTCGAGTACAGTACATGTACACGCTTGCACGATCAGACCCTGTCGCCATTTATGGATAACTTACCAAAGGAACTAAGACTTTCAATTTTACGAACAGATGCACTACGCAGAGCCAGTGATCGTATTGAACCGCAAAGGTAGGTAAGCACGAAATATCGCTTTACTCTTTATATAAAACACGTGGAATTCATTATATACAGTTTAATTTATATCTTTATACGCATTTTGGTGGTCTGTTGGTTAGAAACAGGGGTGAAACGGTAAATATCACGTCCGACGAATAGTTAGTTACGCGCTTCTTCTACTTAGCCCAGCACATTTCCTCATTAGGCGACCCCTCACTGCACCTGTGTGCGCTGACTTAACTTACGTTCCACTATACAGATTAACGCGCTATTAAAAGTAGAACAAACACGTCAGTCGAGTACAGTTTGGACACGTCGGTCGAAGAAATGTGTCTCTGAACTGCAGCTGAGAGGCAAATAGAAGGCTACCAAAGGCGAACAATTGTAGAATTCAAGGAAAACACTTCGCCACCCCTAGAATGGACTACGGGCAGAATTATTACAACCTTTCCTTGCAAAGATGGCATTGCACGAGTCACATCAAAACTGCAATGGGTATAATTCGACGATCCGAGATTTGTTCACTGCCTGAAGAGGACCTTGATGTTGGAAGATTTCAACTCTTCCAAGGCGGGGAATATGTTTGAGCGTCTGTACCACCGGTCACCAAGTGCCAATCAATCAATCCTCCACTCAACCAATCACGCGCCAGAACGTCTCTCAACGGCTACATTCATCCATACCGTCACCAAAAAGAAACAACGTTCACTTCCAAGCAACTTTGCAAACTATTGTAATTTTTACGCAAATAAATATATACGCTAACAAACAGATACTATAATTATACAGAACAATTATACGTATATGCAATTTATTAAAATATCATTATACAATTATACTAATATACAATTATAATCAATTAGTTTTAATGTAGTTCGAAATTACCCTAAATAATGTAATATGTATAATTTTTTTTTTATATTTGTATACTATATGTTACCTTATTGTCATCATCCTCCTCCCCTTATCCCACTTTAAATGGGGACGGCACAACATGTTATAAGCATGTCATCACATGATTTGGCTGCGTATTTTACGACCGGCCGTCTGCCTAACGTCAACTTACCTTAGTCGCCTTTTACGACACCACTTTAAGAAAGAGGGTGATATATTCTACTCAGCCGGATATGATAGCTTTAATTCTTTTAATATAATTTTAATCTGTCACCGTATAACTTGAAAATGTTTATAGACAAAATGAATTGCCCAATCGAATTTCGAAACAGAAAAACTAAGTAATAAATGTTAGTAGATAATAAATTAAAGCAGGAATAAATAATATAAATCTATATGAAAACTGTAATAGAGTTTTATGACCACAAAATCATACTTGGAATTCAACTCTTTGATACAGTGCAGTAAAAATATGAGCCGGCTATAAAAGGGCCGTAACAATTTCAGTTAATATTAATCGTTTTTCTTTCGCGACCCTTCCGGGGGCCATCGCTTTATTTCCCTTCAATTCGCCCCTTGACGATAACTATGATATATTTATTATTACGCTAAGACTATTTCAAGACACCCACGAGATGAATTATTATTGCCAACAAATGAGTCAGTATATCTAGTTTTATTT
The DNA here is from genome assembly GCA_029227775.1 of Morpho helenor. Taxonomy (NCBI): domain Eukaryota; kingdom Metazoa; phylum Arthropoda; class Insecta; order Lepidoptera; family Nymphalidae; genus Morpho; species Morpho helenor. Next base: position 13,719,838 of record JARGCU010000017.1, read on the forward strand.
TCAATCAATTTATTAAAAATTAAAAAAAAAATTCCATACTTGTGCCGATCCGCCGTGTGGTATCCGGTTGAGTAGAATAGACAAACCTCATTTCTTACCGAGGTGTCGTTAAAGGCGACTAGAAAAGTCTACCCGCCGTGTGGTATCCAGTTGAGTAGAATATACCACACTATTTTTACCGAGGCTTCGTAAAATACGACAAAGATAAGTTGACGTCTGGCAAGTGGCTGGTAGTAAAATACGTAGCAAAATCATGTGACAACATGTTAAAACATATTGTCCCGACCCCACTTAGAGTGGGATAAGGGCAGGAGGATGATGATGATAAATTCATTCTAAAATTCTTAACGTAACGTTCTACATTATTGTAAAAAATATGACGTCAATGTGTAAAACCTGCTTGGACTGACAGCATGTTGTTTATAGAATTAGGCGTTACTTTGCGAAGGTCCATAATACAAAAGGAATATAAAGGAAAATATTATTTTGCTATAATCATAATAATATCTAGCACATTACAGCACAACAATATTTTCATTACTTTCGTAGCATATTCTTAGAGGAAAAAAGTGTCAAAGCATCATGTGATAACGACCCAACAGCAAAGCATCAAGATATTCTCTTCTCTCGTCTCGTAAAAAGCGTCTGTCTTAACAAATATATCTCTAAAAATGTATGTATTGACCAAGTTGTTATTATGGACTTAATGGTTTTCTGGCTGTCTATTTTAAGTACAAAAGTTTTACAATTTTTTTTTATTTATACACCTAAAGCACTCTTACCGATAACAATCATTTACAGATACACTTTTCAACCCTATATTCTATTTTGAGAGGAGTTTAAAAGAAATGCTCAAAAAATAGTGCGAAATATTGATTTATTATTCATGCATATAATCGATGTTGCAGTAGGAACATGAAAAAACGGATAAACTCAATTTTCATTTGTGCTTCACTTGTTTAGTAGCAGAACTGTAAGCGAACAAGTGGGTAGTATCATAGTAAAGGATGACGTATACAAATCCATACTGAAATAAATTTCATGTAAGTGGTCTATAATACAATGAATAATTTTTTTTTTAAATGAAATGAAATTTATTCGGAATTATAAAAATGCACTTTTACAATGGCAACGAAGACACTACAAAAGTATAAACTGTCCTGCAGATGTCAACGCCTGCCATCTTAAAATTTAACAATAAACAGTGTTCCAAATGATAACTAAACTTAATTATGTTAATATTAAAGAATATTTAAATATTTAATAAATTTTTTAAGTAAGTTTATATTATAAGTAAGATGTGTGTGTGTGCGTGTGTGTGCGTGATGATGATGATGAGATGAGTATGTTAAATTTACTTTCTCAAAAAATAAGCATAAATAAAAGAATTTTATCTCAATTAAAAAAAAATTATTCCAGTTAATGTAAACTCTAAGGGCCTGTTTCACAAGTTACCAATAAACTGTCGTTAGCTTATTCGGAACATAACTGACACATATCTCGGAATTTTGCGTTTCTCAGGTTTCTGATAGGCTTATCAGAAACCTGATAAGCCTATCAGACAGCACTTAAAGTCCCTAATAAGTTAACAAGTAGATCATGTGGCTGTTATTTTATTTATCTGCTGGATAGCAAATACCTATTTAAAATTGGCCGCGATTTTTTTTTTATTTTTCACTTTTTAGAGTCTCTTTTTAAGAGACTTTTATCTGCTACTTAGTTTATTTGTCGATTAATTATCCGACACTTTATCAGTAACTTGTGAAACAGGCCCTAAGGGTTTTAATAGAATAAATTAGAATTTAAATAATAAAATCTTAATCCTTTATCATTTTGACCAGTATAATAAATTCGTCAGCGTTAAAGGGATTTTCAAAAATTAAACTTGAAAACTCAGTCGCAATATACCCTCTCTCCATTGCTATCAAATAAAAAGGTTGTTTATATGTTAAGATACAATAGAAATATATTACGTGTATACGCATAAGTTACATACACAGGTGTACGAAGGTGTCTGTCGCACTTGAAATGAATAGGAAAAATCAAAATAAGCGTCCCCTCGGACGTCCAGCTAACGACCAAACTGAGTTCTAATCACGAAACGTCAAAAATGGATATCGGGAATTGAATTCAGCGACCTTCTTTTTTCGCGCAGGGCGTCCAAATGGCCAGATCAACTCAATAAGGGTGACGTGTTTACTCGCAACCCACAACTGCGGACTTTTTTACATTTTTCGAAACGTTATTTACCCGGTGTCGTAAAGGCATTGTGCCCGGTGAACAATGGTTGGGGATATTTCGAGCTTTTTTTTTCTTTGTTTTGACGATTTTTGTTCTTTTCCGAGTGTCCACGAACGCGCCATGTTGCTATTCATTTCTATTTTGCGGAACTGATACCATAGATGTCAAGTTGTACCGTTTAAAAGGTACGTTTTGTTTTTTGTAAGCTTAGCTCTTTCATCTTTAAAATTGTTACAAAAATCTCACACACGTTGCAATTTTTCTGGCCCTTTGGCGCGGAGCTGAAGGCAGGATCACTACCAAGTGACCCTGTCTTCAGCTCCGCGGGTCGTGGGTTCGATTCCCACGAAGGGTCTACATTTTTTAACAAAAATTTGTTGGTTCTTCGAGCCTGGGTATATAATATATATCCCCACTAACTACTAAAAGAGGAAACCCTTATCCCACTCTAAATGGGGTCGGCAAATCATATAAACATGCTGTTACATGATTTGGCTACGTATTTTACGACCGGCCGCCTGCCTGACGTCAACTTACCTTAGTCGTATTTTGCGACTCCTTGGTAAGAAAGAGGGTGTCCTATTTGACTCAAACGATAAGTGAACTTACCCAAGTCGCCTTTTACTACATCTCGGTAAAGAATGAAGGTGGTTTATTCTAAAGTCAGATGCGAATGCTAATTGATAGTAAACTACTAAAAGATTAAAAATGGATGAAACAATAAAGCTGTCGTTTTATAACGGCGAAACAGCGTCATTACTCTACGTTTGCTACAAGGCGTCATTCTGTTTAAGCATAACGAATTGGATCTTGAACCCATTCCTCGTGCGTACGTACAGTCGTGTTATATTTCGGCATGTTCGGCATGTTTATGAAATTGCGAGTTAGGGACGAGTTTTTTTTAAGAAATTCAAATTTACAATATTTGTCCGAGAACATTCCATTACCCAATGATATGTCATAAATAACTATACATTACATACATAAAATTATGGGGGAGCGATTTTTTCACCAAATGTTGTTTGGAATAATTGCCGGCAAAATGAACAATGTAAAAGATGGTTAGGATAGCTACGTAAGACCAGTGTGCAGAGCAAATAGCTATACTAGATTATAATAAATCTCTTTGACCTATAAAAGTTGCTAACACATAGGTATACTCAGTATGTTCATATCACTCATATCAACGTAATAAGGCACGCACCAACCTTAGAAAGCTCATTTAAAACTTCATTAGGTACATGCCAACCTCGAATCTGTATGTTTAAAAATCTTTCGATATAGGTATAAGTATTGTAATTATTATTTGTACAGAACTGAAAATGTTCTTCCAACCGTGCACCGAGACTGCAGTCCATTTACCGTAAAAAGCTTATCGGCAATTTTAGCTCTGCTTTAATAATAAAGAAGTAATAAAGAGCTCCGTCCTTACCCGTTTTCAATAAACACCTTTATCGATTATTCAGCCCGTCGTCCATACTTACATCTCTGAAGCCTCCGCCATAGACAGAAAGTTGGCAAACTAATTCACGACACAGGCATAGCTTGTGTCGGGTGGTTGGTAGGTGGTCGCCGGGCGATAGCCGGTGGCCGCGGGTGGGGGGCGCGTGGAGGGGCTGGGGGGTGCGGGGCGTGCTCGCGGCTGGGCGGCGCCGACCAATCCTGGCGAACCACCCACCCGAGCCCGCCCAACTCACCTGCGTCTCACCATTAAGCCCGGTTTTCTCGTACTTTTTTCGCGGACCTCGTATCCGTTCAGCGGCGCCGTCTTTTATTTTATTTTCTCCTTTATACCTCCTTCCAGGCTCACCTCCTATTTTGCGCCCGGCGTAGGTAGAAGAAAACCTTTTGTGAATACGAATGCCGAGCGGGTATCGGCGCCCGTAACTAACGAGCGCTGATATGTAGAATAAATAAAGATACTCTCCGAGACGCTCGTAATGAAGCCCAGGTACACAAATATCTAGTCATACACGTAATCACCCTGAACGTAACAACAGCAGATACCTAATTAGGGCGGTCGTATTAAATATTCGCCAGTAGGCTCGTACAAAACTTTCCTTTACGAGCGCCGTAAAGTGGGTAATAAACTTTTAATGTCGGTATCGATCCGTAAAAAGTTCGTCATGAAAGTAATCTGGGCAACCTTGCTCCACATTTTGTTTCAATGGCTCGAGGAGCGGCCGAAGTCGTATGCAAGTGTCCCTACCAGGGTGAACGATCCGAACTTGGAAAAAACTTTAGCGAACTTTGTTCGCGCGTGATTAGGAAGACTTAGTTTTGAAGTGAGTCGGGAACTGTTTTTTTTTCAGTTTTGAAAGTGGGTTGCTCAGTTTATGATCCGGGTGAAAGTCGCGGCGGATCGATGAACTCTCGCCGGGGTCAACTCCGCCGATCAAACTTTGCTAATAACCAAATTTAATACGAGGGGAGGCCACTGCATTGTGTGCTCAAGATCAAAACAAACGTGCTTAGAATAACTCATCAGAAATAGGATTAGTGGGAGACGAATGTTGGTTAATAAAGTTAAGAATAATTACTGACATATTTTTGATAACAAATGTCATTAACATTACAAATATAAAACGTTAAATGTCCGATCCGTTTTTTCATCGGTTCATCCGTTTTTTTTTCCTTTTATTTAAAGTAATAAACCATTGATAATACACTATATAGGATAGTAATAAACCATTACAGATGTAGGTATCTCTACCTAAAATAAAATAATAATCAAAGTCAAAAAATATTTACTTTACGTTAAACGATCTTTTTTTATAATTTTTTTTTAGATGTAAGTCATATTACTGACTTAAATGGTTTGAAGTTATCTTTTTAAGGATAGAGAAATATAAATATTTTTAATCAGCGTGGTGAAACTCCTTCTTTCCCAAGAAAGTCTTCACTTAAAATTCTGAATATAACAGTTTATAACTACTGTATTACCGGCCTGTTACAATTCCACGGATGGACATAGACCTCCTCTCTCCTTTTTGGGTTGTAGCTTAAACCCACGACGCTGCCCAAATGCGGATGTGCAGGGCTACCACATATCCTCAAAATCCTCTTAGAAATTTGCAGGTTTTAACACGATGTTTTCCCCGTGTGATAATTTACAATTATAAATTAGACACACGTTTTAACAGAAAAACACATCGATGACTGCAAGGGGTTTGAAACCGTGACCCCCTCGAAAAAGTCGCACGATGTCACAGCTTTTACTACAAGTAATTGAAAGAATTCTACTTAAATATATTGTCAATAGTTTGTGACATTATCTGTACTTGTAGTCTGCCACAGCCGCGGAATATATATCTGGTATTCTACCTTCCGCGATTTATCACATCGACTACACTATCGCGGCAATAAATCACTAGTTTTCCCTCATAATTCATTTGTGATCGTGCGACATAAGTTGTTTGCTGCGATTATCGTGCGATAATATTCCACGACATTTTAGTGTACTGAGATCTGTATTAAGAAGCCGATATTATTTTATTTTGTCTATAACTGTGAATAGTATCACTATATCTATATGTAATATTTACCAAAAATCTGTCTGTTAGTCCGTCTATATGATACGCTATCACTACTAAACCGGTAGACCAATATTGATGAAATTTGTCACACATTTAAAAGTTTTAAAAAATCTTTTAGGGATCAAAAAAATTCTTTAAAAAAAATGATTTAGATCTCTTAAAAGTTACGGGCAGTATTCAATAAATAACTATGAATACACTGAATCACTCACTAGCCCGTTTACTAACTCCATGCTAATTAAGTATTATTAAATCTACGTAGATTAAAATTACGTAGATATCTCTCTTTGTTTGGATTTGGTAAAACTGCCAACAATTATACAGTCGTATTTAAAATATTAATATTGAAATCTGAGTATCAAAGTATCAAGATTTAATCTGTGCGTTTAAGTGTCCCGTATATTTATTTACATTTATATTTTGGCTACTTATGTTATAATTATTCTGTTTATCCATCAAAGAAGGTCTTTGTCTAAAAAACTAAATTTTTGTAATTAAAGTGCTGAGAAAATATTGTAAGAAAATAGAAATAGTACAAAATCGAATGCAATGTTACTTTTTGATTATCGGTGGTACCATAACAATATTTTTCTGAACAAAAACAACCACGGCTCTATCTGATCTTTCCCCCATAATGACAAGTGCAGCGTCCTTATGACTTCAGATAAGAAAGTTGTCCGTCGCTGCGTCAGCTGATGTCGGCCATTTTACAAACGCTAATACGTGTCACATATTGTAAAGCAGCTGATATATTAACGTATTAACACTACTTTTGTTTTTTTATACACAACTATTTTTAAGTATTGTCATGGCATTCAAATTAAGTTCAAGTTTAAACCATTCTTTATTTAAGTTGACTTTTACAAGTGTTGAATCGTCAAATTGAAGCTACCACTGGTTCGGAAGGGTGACGAACCAGCAAGAAACTCGGTGGTTCCTCTTTTCGAAAATAATTATTTAAATATTATATAATTATTCAAAATAAAAAAGCGTATAATCTTATATAGTATATATGGCTGTAGCTCATGTTATGCTATGGATGGCAGGAACAAAACCTGAACAAATACTGATGTTTTCTTTAAAAACTTTACCAAATTCTCGTAGATTCGTACCATAGTCACTATCTTCAAATTTTTGGTTAAAACTAATGTGCATAATTGATATTAGTAACACATCAAAGCGAAATTGTAAAATACCAATCCACATTCAAAGAAGGTGATGGGTCTAAGTCTTAATATTTTCTTCCAAGAAAAGAGGAGACCTTTTCCAAACCAAAAATAGCTGCAATTTAGAGTAATTTAACATCAATTCAGCTAACTAGTTTACTCAAAAGTACCGTTTACTGCATTCATGTCAACGCTATTTTTTACATAGTCTGTAGAAGAAAAACCTGTAAAAAAAATTGTTTTTGTGACTAGATTGCTTATTGAAATATGTTGAAAAATTCGGAGGATATGGAAATTCTTCACTATTATGCAGATTTTAGTATTAACAATAGTAAAACTTATAAATGAGTTTAGAATATTTATTTCTTTTGCTATATCGATATTCACTTATAACCATCAACCAAATATTTTGCGTTGATTCGCGTTTCTTCAACAGTGTACAAGCTCCTTACCCGTATAATGTGGCATATGTACGGTTTTGAGATATTTCTTTTACGTGTTCTCATTTTCTTTAATATAAGAACTTTATTATTGAATTGAGACCTACTAATATTTATTAACCATATTTTTTATAAATGTTTTTTTAAATGATAAATCGATAATATAACGAATATAAAACAGTATAAGGTCGGTTCGCGCCATCAAATGTAGATGAAATCTTTTAAATAATTGATTAGCTTTTCCAAGATCAGAACTAAGCATCGGGCCTCAAATGCAAGCGATATTCAAATTGAACAAGCCTAAAACTTGGTCAGACATCATCATCCTCCTGTCATTATCCCACCCTAGTGGGATCGGTACATGTCATAAACATTTTATTTGTTGTGATTATTTATTTTACGGCCACCAGCCTGAGTTCAACTTACCTAAGAAGTGAGGATCGTGTATTCTACTCAGCCGGATACCGCATGGCAGGTCGACTTACCTTAGTCGCCTTTTATGACACCTCGGTAAGAAATGAGTGTGGTCTATAGTACTCAGCTGAATACCGCATAGCAGGTTGAACTACCTTAGTCGCCTTTACGACACCTCGGTAAGAAATGAGGGTGGTCTATTCTACTTAGCCGGATACCACACGGCATACACTTTGTCAGACAGTGCGAGACTTTTGATTGTAAAATTTAGTTAAGTCCGAGTAGGTTTTGTACATGATAAACTCCTAAAGCTTCCAACTGACAACGATGTAATAAATCTTCAATGACGTATCAAAACTAATAGCTAACTAAAATAATTAACACTATTAACAACAAGCTAGCTGTAAGATAGCTGTGGTAGTCCAACGGTAACACCGTGTGACTCTTTCAAAGAGGTCATGGATACAAACCCGGGCAGACACCAATGAGTTTAATTGCTAAAACTTATGTGTCAATTGATAATTGCAATTTATCACACGCTTTTCGGTGAAGGAAAACATCGTGACGAAACATACATACTCTAGAGATTTCTGGAGATATGTGTAACCTACCAATCCGCATTGGGGCTGCGTGGTAGGTCTTAGCTCCAATCCTTCTCTCCAAAAACGGAATGAAGAGGCCTATTCTCAGCAGTGGGATAGGAACAGGCCGCTACTTACTTCTTTTTTTTACTAACAACAATCTAAGGAAAAGCTGTTTTTATTTAGTAACGATAAAACTGCTTGATTGTTGTATGTCATACTTTTTAGTAGTACAATCGCTATTACCTTTAGGTTATGTAAGTTACTTGGGTCACTTAAAACAACATAGTCATCCAGTAATCAATATGCCGTGTGGTTAATAGTACCACCCTCATTTCTTACCGAGGTGTTGTAAAAGGCGACTAAGGTAAGTCGACCTGCCAAGCGGTATCCGGTTGAGTAGAATAGACGATCCCCATTTCTTACTGAGGTGTCGTAAAAGGCGACTAAGGTAACTCGACCCACCGTGTGGTATCCGGTTAAGTAGAATAGACCACCCTCGTTCATACCGAGGTGTCGTAAAATACAACTAAAGTAAGTGGATATCAGGCAGGCGACCGGTCGTATAATACGTAGCCAAATCATGTGACAACATGTTTATAACATGTTGTGCCGACCCCACTTAGAGTGGGATAAGGGCAGGACGAAGAAAACTCATCCAGTAATCGATATCATTTCTAGGCCATGCCGTCCTTAATATATTTAATATTCATATTACATCTACATCTAACAAATTTCTGTATTTACAAGACCATCGTACTGGCCTGAATTATTATTTTGAATAAATTTCAATCAATTACTAGGGCGAAGTGTGCAGAGACGGTAGTTTCAACATAATGCCGTCCAATCTCTTTGCATATTCAATAGATATCTTTGATGTTTAAGCAGTCAAGAATTTGCAATAAGACGCTATATGGCAACGTTCAAAAATTTGCATATGCAGCATAAGATATATGAACTTTTGTATTTATTGAGATCTGACTAGATATCTTGCATCCAATATCTGGAATCTAAGGCTAAAAATCAACCTTTTCCACAATAAATTGGATTGGAACTACATGTCCCTGTAAGTATATAAGGTTTGGATTCACATGTAATCCAGTCTTTAAAAATAATTACTTAATTTATAATAAGTTTTGTTGTAAAGAAAATCATCTTTAGACCCGCATATTTCTTGAGAATTTTTGGAATATGGAACAAAACTAATGAGAATATTATTTTGCTATAATCCGCGATATAACATTTTTTAATTAAATTTTTTATCACGGATTATAGCAAAATAATATTCTCATTAGTTTTGTATTATGGACCTCCGCAAAGTAACGCCATGGCTTTATATTGTTAGCATTTTCCCAGTGTAATAACGTAATAGACTGTTACATAAGGACATTATTTTTTTTTAAGCAGTATGACATCGTCATCTTAAATATGTGGTAAATTAAATATGCGCGCCCAGTAACACTCCTCAGATATTTTCATAATGTAAGGTAAAGTAAATCTCAATAAACACAAATAATTACAAAGCTACCTCTTATACAATACCATATACGGGAATTTCAATCTAACGAACAACGTAGGCTAATTCCCTTGTATTCAAAACCGCCCTTAATCTTGTAATTCATCTAATCTCCTTCGAAGTTGGCAATATGCGCCAATAAATCATCAAATAGTGCTGAGGCATGGTTTCTTATTAACCATTGTCTCGAATCGAGTACGTAATTAAACGGGCGATAACCATTATGGCCCGCCTCTGAAGACCTCAGCAATATTGATCCAATAAATTATCCACGGCTATATGCGGATTATTGGGAACGGCTTTTGTGGCTACCAAGATGCACCTTAGTATCGTATTTTAGCTTTAAATGCTGCTATAGAATTCATTCTACAACTTTAAATAGTAATTAAATTTTAGTATTATTGATAATTATATAATAATTAATAAATACCAGCTGTGCTCGCGGGTTCACCCGCGTGGAAATCAATGTGTGAAAAAAAAATTCCCGCGTTATATTTCAGTCAATTTATATAAGACCGTAACGTACTATTAATTTAAACATTCCTCTAAAATTGCGGTATCTTTTAGTATAACTGTACACAAATCAGTTTAGCAGATTTTGAGAAAATCGATCACATACAGACAGACAGATTCGGGGACTTATATATTCAAATTCAAAATATTCTTTATTCAAATAAACTTGTAAACAATTGCTTTTGAATTGTCAACTCTACTGCTGGTTCGGAAAGCTGTTCCTACCGAGAAGAGCCAGCAAGAAACTCGGCGGTTGCTCTTTTAAAAAAATATTTATAAGTACTTATAATAAGTATAGATATAGAAGTAACTTCATAAGTTGACCTGTGTACTCTTTTTTTATCAATAATGTTCTTTTTTCTAACGTTTTTTCATGGTGACATATAGGGTATAGTTTATCTTTATTTTTACTTACTTTCGTATGTCACTTCACTTCACTTATATACTTTTATAAATATATGATTTGTATTATTGATCTCGGAAAAGTAACGCCTAATTCTATAAAATACACTAAACTTGTTTGGTAGTCGAATGGTAATGAATCACTTTTCTTAGACAAAATGAAGAAAGGAAAACAAAAAGCTAATATACTGATTATTAACATTTTGTTTCATTGTTTTTAATGTATTAAATTGAACATAAAACATCTTCCCCAATGCCATCGTAATTCTGGTTTTAAGACAACTAAGAGGGGATAGTTTTAAGGCGATACAAGCATTCTTGGTCAGACCATTGCATAGCGTCTGGCATATTTGAGAGGTTTAACATTCTAAGAAAATACTGTTTGGCGTCTTGCATTCTTTTAAAAATATTTTCTTAACAATTTTTGTGTGTACTTTAAAATGATTTTAAGTTTTAGATACATCGAAATATCTTTGTCAAGGATTTAGAAACCCGACTGTTTTTCTTGTTTCGTAAATCAATGAAACTATCCTTTTTTTTCAATTTTTTGTAATCATAATCTGTACGAACGTTTAAAATATATAAGTATAACATTGTAATAATAAATTTAGTATTTTAATAGATAAACTGCACTATTTCTGAAATTTCTGAAATTCAAATAGTTTCATCACTTCAAAAATGAAAAATATTATAATCATATTTCTTAAATGACAATATTCCTAAATTATAACAGTATTAAATATAGTTGAGGAGCAGTTGTAAATAATATGTTTATGAATTGAACTTATAGGATTTTTTTAACTTTCAGATGTGTGTCAATTGTAGGCCAACTTAGACAATTAACAAGGTAATTCAACACATATACACTTAGTGTATTGAAAAACTAAATAAATTAAAAAAAATGTATTTATATTTACTATTTATTATAATAAATAAGTTTGTCATGATATTTTTTGTATACGCATATTGAGTTAAACAAATAGGAACAGGTTAATTAAGTTGTAAATTTGGATTAGTTTTTTATTTACAATAGTCATCATCATTCTGTTACCTTTATCCCACTATAAGTGGGGTCTGCACAATATGTCTTCTTCTTTCATTCTCCACTATCATTCGTCAACTCTGGTGCCACTCCTTTAACATGCATATCATTTTTCACACAATCCATCCATCTTTTTTTATTAAAAATAGAATGTATTAGAATATACAACCGTCTCCTAGACTATAATGGATACGACGGATATGTATATCGTCAGCACCGCAACTGTAACAGAACTTGTCCTGCGGCCAGCACAGATGTGTACACTTATTCAGACAATCCAACGATGTGTGCCTAACGTCCAAAGTTTTCAGCGAAGGGAGAGCGCCGCAGGCATCGCCTGGCGTCGCTCTGAAATTATTAGCGGCGATTCAGACATGACTATTTACTTAGTGCACTGTTTATACTCCAAGATGTTTAAAATCACGAATAAGTATCGACTACTTCGGAATTCAAATCGAATTTTGTACTCAATAAGTAACAATTATTATTTTTTTTTTTAAACTAGCGGCCTACCCTGCTTCGCACGGGTATAAAATATATAGCCTATGTCACTCAGTGAAAAAAATTATTAAAATCGATCCAGTAGTTTTAATTTATTCATTACTGCCCGTGGCCCGCACGCGTTAAATTTGAAGAAAAACAATTCCCCTCTCCCTATACCAAGAAGATTTCCTGCTATATCTAACATCAAAGTAATTATTAATTATAAAGAAAAAAAAAAATAATTATTTACGACATCACATTAGAAACATTACAGTATTTCTCTACTCCATATTGAATGTTATTATACATTCCTCTTGAATCACTCTATCTATTAAAAAAACCGCATCAAAATCTGTTGCGTAGTTTTAAAGATTTAAGCAGTCATAGGGACATAGGGACAAACAAAGAATGTGACTTTGTTTTATACTATGTAGTGATAATCCCTATAGCATGATTCAGTATTCACGCGCCATGGCTTATTATTAGCGTATTTCATGTATAACTTTGGTGTTTCTATACCGATTTCAATGATTCTTTTTTTATACAATGGTTAATACTATTCACTTTTTTATTTAGGGATGACTGAGAGTGATATAAACGTAGGAGTAGACAAATATAACCAGAAAGCTTCGAACTGCTAAGCTATCAGGAGTTACACGTCTTATTGTGAGTCAACCATAAAAGATAGACATATGCTGTCGTGAGATATTTTTTATATAATTTTAAGGAGAACATTTCCGTCATACATGATTTCTGTGTAGCTTTAACCATCAAGGTTGCACACGCGACGGAAGCTTAAAAAATGGAGTAACTTCTCCCGTTTTCCCGACATTTCCCTTCACTGCTCTGCTCCTATTGATTGTAGCGTGATGAAAAGTATACTATAACCAGCTCAGGAGTATGAAAAATAATTGTACCGAGTTTCGTTAAAATCCGTCGAGTAGTTTTTGTTTCTATAACGGTTATACAGACAGACAGACAGACAGACAGACAGACAGACAGACAGACAGACAGACAAAATTTTTACTGATTGCATTTTTGGCATCAGTATCGATCCCTAATCACCCCCTGATAGTTATTTTGGAAATATATTCCAGTTACAGAATTGACCTCTCTACAGATTTATTATAAGTATAGATAAATATATGGGACACTTACACACACTGTCGTCCGTCCCCAAAGTAAGTAACTTAATAATTGTGTTATAGGTGACAGACAACTGGTGAATATATACTTATATATTTTTTAAATACATACTTAAATACAAATATACACCCAGGCTCAAAGACCAACAAATTCATTTATAGAAATTGTTGGCCGCGCGAATCGACCCGCGACCCGCAGAGCTGAAGGCAGGGTCACTACCCACTACTCCAACGGGCCATTCATTAATTATAATTCACTATATTCTGTCTAGGACATCGTTTGAATGAACTTTAGTGTATATTATTGTAATATTATCTGTATAACTGTTACCTACGTTATGTAACATATACCTATAGTAAGTAATTAAAAAAATACATTTATAGTATTTTGTGGGATAGTGACCTATTTTAAAACGTTTTAAGTCTTCTTTAACTAACACGTCTCCACCAATCAGTAGGAGAGTGCTTGCATAGTGTTATACCCTAATTAGTTAAATAATTATCAATTCGATTTTCAAGTATACATAAATTTGTTCAAAAATTTAACTTTCATTTCTTAAAGTTTTATTCCTCGGAAACGATAATAACAGAAATTATTGTTAATTTACATAATTTCTTTGAACGTTTACGCTTGAACGCAGTGTTAATAAGACATATTTTTTTAATTAAAAGAAAAATGGATTAATACAATATATATATATATATATATATATATATATATATATATATATATATATATATATATATATATATATATATATATATATATATATATATATATATATCCTGCTGGCTCCTTTTTCGCACAAAGAATCAGCTTAGCGATTCAGCGCGGAAACGCTGCCAGCATTCTTGGGACCATTCCAAGTGGGCATGATTTGTATAGTCCTAGCGTGTAAGTAATTTAAGATATATATAACTTGTACATTTTTGCTGTAAATAAACATATGTGAAAGTGACCTAAATAAAACGTAGCGCCTTTAAAACTCATGAGTGTTAAGGAGGCCCATAGCTTGGAATACTAAGAAAACACTAGCTTTTTTTAATAATTCGTAGCGAGATGCCATTGAAATAAAGATTCCAACGTATCTAACGGAACTAAGGCTAATTTTGAATTCGGTCACTTTAATACTAAGATTGCGACGCATACTTCCTATATCGCGTAGACATCTACGCCGTAGCTTTGAGAGTATTTCATCCCTGTATGAATACCGCACAAGTTTGACGCATCGAATTTCTGTCACGTCACGGCCTTATTCGATTTTCAATAGCAAACATTTGTCCGCGAAGTTTTGCACAAATCAAATTTAAAATATGGATATTTTTATGTAGATTCCTCCCTCGGACCCATGCGGGTGACAAGTGGCGGCGAAGTGTATTGCTTTAGGCGAAGATGTATTGTGTGGAAGCTGGACCTATTCAATATTTCTTTTATACTATTTGTAAGGAACCAATAAGTGCACATATGCGGAATAGGGAGATTTCTGTACGAATGTTTCGTGGAATAAAACGTATGCAATTTTAGGTACAGAAACAGATGGGTTTTTTTATAACTATTATAAGTAAATATTAGATCAATTTGAGTAAGTTAATAATTCTCTAATCAATACTGTGAGTGTTACTTTGCGGAATATCATAACTTATGGGTTATGACAATTTTATATATTACTACAACTATATTATAGTATAAAAAGTCCATGTGGTATCCAGCTGAATAGAATAGACCACCCTCTTTGTAACTGAGATGTCGTAAAACGCAACGAAGGTAAGTTGACCAGCCGTATGGTATCCGGCTGAATAGAATAGAGCACTCTCTTTCTTGCTTAGGTGTCATATAAGGCGACTAAGGTATGTTGACGTCTGGCAAGTAGCCGGTCGTAAAATACCTTGCCGAATCATGTGACAACATGTTTATAAAATGTTGTGCCGTTCCACCTAGAGTGAGAAAAGGATATGAGGATATTGATTGAATGTTAATGATTCTCTAATCAATACAAATAGCGCAACTTTGCGGAATGTCGTAACCCAAAAATTAAGTGCGATTTTAATATTACTGCAATTATATCATGGTCTATAAAAAAGGAAAGTAACATGTTACTACCCAAATGCTGAATAACAGCCTTCTCTTTCTTATTATGGAAGGAAAGGAGCTTTAGGTCCACTTCTCTGGTGCGTAATGAAAATTACAAATCTCAGGAATTCTCTATAAGTAAGCAGATTTCGTTACAATGTTTTCCTTCACCGTAATCACGCGTAAAATCTATAATAGAAAATTCACAGATGCTCAGTTTTTTATTCGAATATCGATGGTAAGGGTCACGCTTTTTTACCACCTATACATATAAATATATATTTTTCTATAAATATAATAAAGTGTCAACAAGAACAACAAAGACTGCAACAAACATAGCCCTTCAATAGGAAGGCCCAATGATTCGAATTTATGCTTTATGCAGTGGAAAATGATAAATTTATGTGCGTCCAGTTCCTCCGGAACACTTCGACGTCTCAAGGAAAATGTCTCGATTTTTTATGGTTACTGCGGCACGTTTGCATAATTTACTACCGATTTTAGTATTCCATTTTGTCCAAAAATAATATTTTCGAAATTAATTCTGTTTTCCGAGAAGTACCGATTTTAAAAGATGGTAATACCATTTTGAGATAGAAAGAGCATAATGATAACTGAGAATTAATATTTTATTGTGTACTTCAACTAAACAAAGAGCATTTAAAAAAATCAAAGATTACATAATCGTCCTGCCCTTATCCCGTTTTAAGAGGGGTCGGCACAATATGTTATAAACATATTGTTACATTATTTGGCTACGTATTTTACAACCAACCGGCTACCTGACGTCAAATAACCTATAGTCGTATTTTGCGACACCTCGGTAAGAAAGAGGGTGGTATATTTTACTCAACCGGATACCACATGGTGGGCTAACTTTCCTTAGTCGTCTTTTACGATATCTCGGTAAGAAATGAGGGTGATCTAATCTACTCAGCTGGATAAAAGATAACAACACAATTTAAAACAAAAATAGTGGAAATAGGCATGAATGACATGGGTAAGAGCGCGCAACTTTACGCCACATCTTCCGCTTTCTATTAGACTAAATTGTAGTCAGAAGCTAGCCTGTAACTTTAACTGTGCAACATCTTTAAAAAATGTTCTACCAACCCCACTAAGAATGGTATAAAGGCAGAATGATGATGAAGAAATAAAGTCTTATAACTTAAATCAGAAGTACTAAAATTAAGCATAACGTTGAAGTTATTGTTTATTCAATGTAAATTAAGATCACATAATTCGTACGTCATATTTCCGCAAAAATGAATTATAGTGTAGGTGAAATTTATATACATTGTTGATTCTATTAGATCCATAAAAAAGAAAATATAAACAAATTTCAGGCAGCTAAAGACAGATGGCAAGCAAGATCACGTAGGACGCGAGCGTTGCCTCAACCCTTCTTGGGTAATATCTTTAAAAGTTTGGCAGCCTCCCTTCCCTGGGGTCCGCCAGTGATCTCTTTGCATTTTGCTACCTATCAAATGCTATTAGCATAAAACGTTGTTACTAGAAGTCTAGAAAAAGAAATACATGTAATTAATACTAATGAATTACTTGTACGTCACTCATTTGTTGGTCTCGGTATTCGCTTTACAATAAAATTCACAACACTTCTTAATGGAATGTATTCAAAATGGTCAGATGAGGATAGTAACTTTTGATGAAGCATTCTGTAAATCAAATAGATATTGGCTTTATAAATAGCATTTTAGCTGATCCAAATGCTGATCGAGCTAAAATGCTATATATTTTTGCCATAAATAGTTTAGAGTATAATTTTTAGTGATATAAAAATTGTATAGATTTAAAAGAAGAGTACTATAGGACTGACATGTACTAACCGTATAAAAGTCCTGAAAAATAAAGATACTAAAAAAAACCAATAAAATTCAGCAATTCATACTAGACTAGTCTACATAAATGTTTTAATAAAGTAGATTAAATATGCTTACTTATACGTAAAGCACAGAATTTAAAATTATTTGGATGATACAAATGCTTGGATTTGTAAATCCAGCTTCATACAAGAAAGCGGTTTAATAATGTAAATGTATTATATTATAATGTAATATATGCGTAAATGTATGAATAAAAAAATATAAATGTAAAATATATACTGTAATATATTAAAATAAAGTTTAATGGGTAATTCTTTAATTCGGGTCGTTGAGTTATTTTAAAAATAATGAAGATACCTATAAAAATATTTTGCTTTGCGATTTTTTTTGTGGAGTCTGGCCCCTAATGATGATCAGTTGCATGGCGAAACGATTGTTAAGTTTGTGGTAGTGAACGTGTGTAGTGCTTGAGTATTTTGGTGGCAGTGGTGGAGGTTTGTGCATGTGTTTTTAAGAATCCCGTATGTATCTGGTATAAAAACAGATAGTGCACTCTACATTTAGTATTATATACTTAATCGCGGTTAGTAGCAAAATAAATCCGTTATTCAAATTCAAATTCAAAATATTCTTTATTCAAATAAACTTGTAAACAAGTGCTTTTGAATCGTCAACTCTACTGCTGGTTCGGAAAGCTGTTCCTACCGAGAAGAGCCAGCAAGAAACTCGGCAGTTGCTCTTTTAAAAATATAATTCTTAATACTATTTACATTAAGTCGTTACTGTCTTGTACAGGTTCAAAGAGAGCTATACAATCTTATCTTCTAAATAATCTTCAAGGGTATAGTAGGCTTTCTGTATTAGCCTCTTTTTAACAGTGTTTTTAAACTGCTGTAATGGCAAAGCTGAAATTGATTGCGGAATTTTATTATAGAATTTTATACCAAAACCAACAAACGAATTACGTACTTTTGCAAGGCGCAAAGCAGGAGCCGCAAGCTTATGTCGGTTCCTGCTTTGTGTATTGTATACATATGTTATTACTTGTGTATCATGGATCTCCGCAAAGTAACGCCTAATTCTATAAAATATTTAAAGGAATGAAATGCTCGCGCAGTTCACAGAATCGACTCAATAAGATCAGAGTATTTAATTTAAACTCAATTCCACTGAAAAGATTATACACCACGGGGAAGGGATGATTGATTTAATTATTCTACTCCTTAGACGTGTCCTCTCTTATAATTACGCTTCATTACTTAAGCATCGCTTTATACCGGCTAATTACTTAAATAGAAGTAACAAGTTATTTCCATCACAAAGTTGAACCATACTAATCAAAGATGAACCGGATTGAAGGGTAGTAAGTATGGGAAGGGAAATAAATAATGGTTTTTAATTTTCGACTGAGATAATGGTTTTCTTGTGACGCTGTGTGGTATCCGACTGAGTAGAATAGACCAACCTCATTTCTTACCGAGATGTCGTAAAAGGCGACTAAGGTAAGTTGACCCACCGTGTGGTATCCGGCTGAGTAGAAAAGACCAACCTCATTTCTTATCGAGGTGTCGTAAAAGGCGCCTAAGGTAAGTTGACCCACTGTGTGGTATCCGGTTGAGTAAAATAGACCACCTCTTTCTTACCGAGGAGTCGTAAAATACGACTAAGGTAAGTTGACGTCAGGCAGGCAGGCAGGCAGGCAGGTCAGGTCGTGAAATACGCAGCCAAATCATATGACAACATGTTAGTAACAAGTTGTGCCGACCCCACTTAGAGTGGGATAAGTGCAGGAGAATGATGATGATAATAGTTTTCTTGTGAAAGGTCGAAAGCATTTAAGTTAACTTTACGGTATTGTGTTGCTAAGAAATTTCATAAAATTGTACTAAATACGTGAATGTGCCGTGTGGTATCAAGCTTAGTAGAATAGACCACCCTCATTTCTTACAGAGGTGTAGTAAAAGGCGACTCTGGTAAGTTGATGTCAGGCCGGCGGTCCGTAGTAAAATATCTAGCTAAATCATGTGACAATATGTCTATAACACGTTGTGCTGATTCCAGAGTTAAAGTGTTATATACAGAGTTAGAGTGGGATAAGGGCAAGAGAATAAAGGTGTCCAATTAAGAGTATTAAATATATAATATTTTTCGGACCAATCGAAATTTTATTTCAACAAAATGGTCGTTATAAAAATTATAAAATCATCTTTCCTCGGCGTAGCCGTGGATCATCTCCGTAAATAGGTCAAAGCAGCCCTCCATGCCTAGGGGGGACGCCCTGATAAAACTTTGAGAAACTTTTGTTTTGAGCACCTTCCTAGCCGACGGATAAAGTAACAATAAACGGTGTAAAATAAAGCTTACAAATATTTTATAGAATAAATACAGATAACTTATATAACATTTATAATTTTATTAGTTTATTAACCTGTGATTTATTGTATTTTCCTTCTTGTTTTTTTTATTTATATAGGTTACGTAGGTATGTATTATAAAATTCCTACCTGTGTCCGCGGCTTTGGCCACGTGAAAAATCGCGTACATCTCAGTGCTAGGAGAAAATCTAACTCTACGTAATTGACATAACACTTTTTCTCTACGTTATTAACATCTCACAACCAATTGCACAGTACTTTAACAATTCTTGTCTAATATAATGCCACTTATCTGCAAAGATAGTATAATATAAAATACTCTCTCGGTTTTAGTGTTTCACACATAGTTTGAAATAGTGATCCTTAGTGAATAGACAAGCGCGCTCCACCCATAGAAACGATTGCTCTCAAAATTTTGTCTATTACTCAATTACAAAATCTAAAAGTTACGACCGTAACTGTAACGTATATTTATGACAAACTAATTCTTAGAACATAAACGATAGAAAATATCAATAAAGAGGAGAGGACAAATAAAAATTAATTCCAGTTATGTGGGGGAAAGCAGTGAATAGAGATACCGGACGCAAACAGAGCGATACGTCGGGCGAGCCATCGTAAAAAACACGTTAACATCCATTCACATTTATGCCCCTATTTGCGAGAGACCGCTGGTTCCCTACAAAGTAACTGATTGCCGACCGAACTGCGCTATTTGTTTCCTTGTTAGCTTTTTATTTTATACTAGCAATCGCCAGCGGCTCCGCCCGCGTGAAAAGATTAAAACCGTAATATAGTCTTGTGATAACCATAAAAATGGTTAAAGTGGGTCAACATTAAAAGCAAGACATATGCTGTTGCGGACTTTTATTTAGAACTTTTAGAGGGGAACAGTTTTGTAATAAATGATTTTTGAATAACGTTTACTCAGCGCACGCAAGAAAAACTATAAATTTTGTCGTTTTCGTACTATTTTTTTATTGCTGCTCGTCTCCTATTCATCTTTGCCTGATGTTATTATAACATATAGCCTTCCACAATAAATGGACTATCTTGCACTGAAAGAATTTTTCAAATCGGCCCAGTAGTTCCTGAGATTAGCGCATTCAAACAATCAATCAATCAAATATAATATATTAATATAGATGTGATAGGATTGTTTTTCGTTTTAACCATTATTCCATCATTGCCATTGATTTGTACGAACTAGTTGCTGCTGCATCAATGACTTCCTTTCTATAATTTAGAATTAGAGGGAATTACTATGCGAAGATCCATAATACAAAAGTATTCATAAAATTATTTTTCTATAGTCTGCGATAAAGTAAACAGAAAATATATAATGCTAAAAGTAGAGTGGAATATTCGTTTTCATATCCGATACATGCAGGATTCTTAAAAACTCATGTACAAACCTCCAACACCGCCACCACAATATACAAGCACTACACACGTTCACTATCACAAATTCAACAAGCGTTCTGCTTCGCAACCGAAGCATCATCAGAAGTTAGACTCTACAACAAAACTGCAAAGCACACCCTTTCTGTTTATCTCTTAAGTAAGCAACTAACGGTACGATGAAACTGACATATCGGAACAGAATTAAGATTTCTTCTTAAAATCATCTTATCTCTCTCTTCTTTTATCTTTCTAAAATCATCTCATCATCTCTCTTGATCTCCCTTGATCAAGATTTAAAAAAGGAGCTTCCTGATTTAATTTCTCGATTGATGGAAATTAAAATGTAGACAAGTAGATCCAATCTGAAAACGTAATACTAGAAGTACAATAAATAGAAAAGATAAGAGAAAAAAGGAGAATATGCAGTTGACAGTTTCAAAGCTACACTGGGACGAGATAATTCCATATTTTTTTTTGTATAGTGTTTGTTCAAAAATGAATATGCCATTCATTTATTTAATTCTTTAAATTTATATCTACGACATACGGACAAGTTGTAAATACAAGATTATAATTAAATTTAATTAAAATTAGTACAATAAAAACACAGCCCTATTAAATTATTTGCATACTGGAAATAGCGAGTATAATTTTAGGACAGCAGAAAGAGTATGCTATGTAAGAGTATGCATATTTGTTATTTTTGGTCTTTGTATTTTTGACTACGTTACATAAGTTTACGCTAAGTTTGAATGAATGAGTTAACGTACAAGAAATATACTAAAAAATTTATAATTTTTGAATGGGTTTTATTAAGTGGATATGCCAATATGATAATGATTCGGCGTATCTAGCTACAAGATATTAATAAAAAAAATTACATTCACCCGTTATTACCCGTCTCGGTATTACTGATTTCCTTGTATTAGGAAAAACAAAGAAGTCACGACCAACAAATAAGATCATAGTAGATTGACAAAGGTAATTTATTTATACGATTTATTGTCGCTATACGAGGGGAGGTCGGGCAAAGTCAACATTGACTCTGTGTCGAAGTGTTTGCGTATCGGGAACCACGGCTTGTTCTTTTTTGGGATTGATTTTTCACCAATTTAATGTATTCATCTCATTGATTTAACTCTTTATGAATATTTTTAAAGCAAACAAAATAGAGCAGATTGGTAATCGCAGTAACCCTATTAAAATGACTTAGGTTTATGGATCACACCGCATCTAACCTACTTCAATGAATTAATAGTCGTATTATGCTTTACTTCAAGCCTATGATTTGCATTACAGTACAGTGTTATGTTTTTTTTAATCATAGACATTTAGTCATGTCCATTTAAAGCCACATTATGAAGACCGTCATATTTAGCAACCAAGTTTCAGAACAAGAGTTTTTTTACTAATGTTGGATTCAGCTATAATTTAGACCTAGCTACGTCTACTGTAGCGAAGATCCGTTTTACATGTTAAAAACATTTTAAAAATTTGTTTAAGTAATTATTTTATACATATGTTTTTGTGTAAATTAATGACTGAGTCTATCTTCATAATGCATGCTAGATTAAAAAGGATTGACATTATAAAATATGTTTAATATGCACATCAAAGGTTTATCGGCGATCAAAGCATTCCAGGGAACAATTATCCGGTTTGCTGATGATATATTGACTCCATAACATGAACCAGAGCAGTTTTTGTCTATACTCACTGAGTGATGCTCCCTTCAGGCTACGTAAGAAATATGGAGAGGGCTTATTATTTGCACAAGTCTGTAGACGCTATAAAGTCTTATTGATAAAAATTTAAATTATTTTAAAATAAATGGAATTATTATTTTGCTGAAAATATAAATTATAGTTCACTACCTTATTTCAATTGCAGCTGTCGGATATTCAGAATGTGAGAAAATATGATATAATCTAGTTTTTACCATATTAAAACGTAGCATCATTTTAACGGAAAGTAATTCGTATAATCGTTAGAAAATATTTCATATCTTTAATATTTAAATGAGTTAATACTGTATGTAATACATGTATATGTATATTTTCGGAATCTCGGAAACGGCTCTAACGATTTTCCTGAAATTCAGCATGCAGGAGGTTTTGGGGAGGGAAAAATCGATCTAGCTAGGTTTAATTAAAAAAAATCGTTTTATCCCTGTTTTTGGGCATTAAATAAATACAAAAATTTAAATTCATTTTATAAAACACTATATTTGCCGTAAATTGTCAAGTCAGCGTAGTTATTTTAGGAACGGGTCTCTATAAATTAAAATACCTATTATCATGCCCCAATTAATAATTTTTACCTTTTTTTTTTGAGGTTTTTTTATTCTGTAAAAAATTAAAATATAAAAGCTTGAGAAATAGACAACTGTGTGTCACAATTTTTTTTATTTATAAATAGTATTTATTTAGTGTAGTAGGTGTCGGTATGATACGTTCTGTTGTGGTACATATATACCGGACACAGCTTATATACCGGATTTAAAAAAAATTGATTGATTTGAACAACGCCTTAGGTGCCTCTAGTTATTAAATAAAGTATTTGTATTTTGCTATAAGTATTATTAGTGATAAAATAAGTCTCTCTCCACATAATCTGCTTTAGCTCGAGGGGGTCCCCGCGGCCTATTGTCATGTCACATTAACGAGAATCGCATCATAACTCCCGATAATCTACGTTTATTGGCTCTGCTCGCTGCTTTATTACTCTTCGAATATATTCCATATATCCCGAACCTCCCCTGTACCTCATGCAGACAGTCATAACAGGAAACATATTCGATTTTTTGTTAACTTGTTAAAAGTCCAAATGATCTGTTTGTGTATATTTAGTATATATATTATCTATTTTATGTCTGAAACGAAAGAGAAGTCAATAAAGATGTCTCGTTTTGTATAGTTTTTATTTATAAGCAACAGATTTTTAAGTACTAGTCAGCTTTAAAAAGATGATACATTATAGCTAGCTAAGATTATTATGTATTATTTTTATCTTTTTTAGGTTTTTTTCATTAAGTTTGCTTATGAATTATTTATTATTTTTGATAAAAATGTAATAGGTTATTTAATTATTAGTGTTAGATATATAATCATCATTCTTCTGCCTTTATTACTCTTTAGGCACAAAATGTTTTGGCTAGTTATCTTACGATCGGCCGCGTGCCTGACGTCAAATTACCCTAGTCGCCTTTTACGACACGTCGGTAAGAAATTGGGTGCCCTATTCAGGCGGATACCACACGGCGGAAATAGTGTTAAATAACTGAATTCATTAATCTTTTTTCATTTTACAGACGTCAGTATTTATGCATACTCAGAAAAGTTTACAAAGTTTACGAATGGAAAAAACTCAAAACAATTGTCTAGACTTGTAAATTTTTGAATTTAGAATATTGAATATATTATATTAGAAAATCGAGTCACCTGACTGAAGTAGCTTCATGAGCTCTATATACATGTATAATAAAGATTTTGAATATGTGAACATAACCGGTATATATACCTAAAGGAGACTTGTAAAATTACTAAAAATAAAAATGAACAATTTGTTAAACCTATTATGATCGCGGGAGCTAAATTATAAATGTTATTAGAGACGAACAAAGGCTAGCCTTGTACAATCACGATCAAACATTAAACTAAAGACAATTCATTATTAGAGAGCTGTTACCGCGGTCATAATCGGCAGTTATCGCCCTTTTATAGCGGATTTTACGACGGGAACTATTCACCCAAGAAATGTACCTATTCTTATACTGTTACAACCTTTGTTAGGGCTAATTACAGAATTTACACGATAGTTGTTTGGCTACTTTGATGACGATTAAGGATCTTAAGATAAATAAGGGATATATTACGTAATGTGATGTTTAACTGCGTTTAAGGTAAGGGCACTAGTAATTTACCATGTACTATTTGAACGTTTTGTACGAAATTTTAATAATAATAAATATAAATATATGGGACACTTACAAACACGGTCGTCCGTCCCCAAAGTAACTAACTTAATACTTGTGTTATGGGTGACAGACAACTGGTAAATATATACTTATATAATTTTAAAAACATACTTAAATACATATATACACCCAGGCTCGAAGAACCAACAAATTTGTATTAGGAAATGTTGGCCCTCGGTGGGAATAGAACGCACTACCCGCGGAGCTGAAGGCACGATCACTACCAACTGCGTTTTGTTTGTTGTAGCTAATTAACTTACATTTACTTAACTACTTACATTTAGTCATTACTAACTTGTACAGGGTCGAACAGTAGCGCTATTTTATCATCTAGCTTATTAGTACCCGGTATGAGAGAAACTGTGAAAGGTTACATACACCATTTACCCTAACCCCGATCTACTTAAGGTCTCAAAAATACCATAATACCATAAGAAAACCCTATTAAATTGTAATAGTTGTTTACAGCCGGCACTCGCTGTGCGTTTACAATATATTACGAGCTTGTCGGCAATAAAAAAGGGTAAGAAAAAAAATGAATAAAGCGGGAAACGTTAAAATAAAGGAGGCCGCGAATATATACGACTTCCTTGAGGAAATAATAATGCTGTTTGCAATTCATTTGGCTCTACCTGGTTACCCTTGGCTATGGGAAACAACGGCTCGCCCGGTATTTCTTTTCCCCTTCTTGGCTCGATTTTTCTTGGAGGGTTGCGATTTTTATACTGAACCCTTTCGCTTCTCGGCGAAATCAAAGCTTAATGATGACTAACATTCAGAAAGGAGCAAGTGACTTTATATTCCTTAAGCGTTAGAAAATGCAAATTGCTAAAAATGACATGAAAACTTATATTATCGATTTTGTATTTTTGATATAAATATATATTTATCTTTAAATAACACGTCAAAAGCTTAGTATTCTATTTAATGTATGCTTATCCCACTCTTAAGTAAGGACAACACAACATGTTATAAACATGTTGTAACATGATTTGGCTACGTATTTTACAACCGGCCATCACTGGACGTCAACATACCTTCTTTTACGACACCTCGGTAATAAAGATGGTGGTCTATACTACTCAGCTCGATACCACACGGCTTAAGCGAGTAAAAATATATAATCACTAAATAAGTGGTGAAATCATGCAAAATAATATTTATTCATTACAATACAAAAATTAAAAGAACATCTATATTAAGATTTAATAAATTAAAATGAGATATAAACAGATATTTACAAACATTACTTTAAAAACTCCAGACAATATTAATAAAGGATCATGACATCATATATTATCACATTGTAAAAGCTAATTTAAATTATTTTATTATATCATAAATACAACTTTGTCTCTAAATTTGAAGGTACGCTTTTTTTCATTTACAGCGTCGAGTAGACAAATGGCATGTCGCAAAGGAAAAATCAAAGCGTAACAAGGAGCCGGCTTGCTTACATTTAAAAACGTAATTGTAACTAACCGCTCCCCTTTATTAATTTACCTCATTTATTGCTGTCACTCCCTCGACAACACGTCACGATCTGGTGAAAAAAAAACCGAGAAATATATTCATGACGGTGCTTTGCTCTTTAAGCTACGTAGCAAAGGGTCCAATTACATTGCAATTACAAAGATATGAAAAAAATTGGTTTTCTTCAAGTGATCTTAAGAACAAGATATCTCTTTAGCCACGTCCTCATAATTATAGCAAATTTCTTCTATAGTCTGATGATTTTAGATATTTTTTAAAACTTACTTTCTATTTCTAATTTATTAAATGGTTATCGTGCTTTCGTTAATTCAAAATTCAAATTCTAAATATTCTTTATTCAAGTAAGCTTGTAAACAAGTGCTGAATCGTCAGCTGGTTCGGAAAACTGTTCCTACCGAAAAGAGCCAAATCGGTGGTTGTTCTTTTCAATATAATTCTTATAACTAGTTAAATTTAGTCATTAATATCTTGGACAGGGTTGAACAGTAGCCATATTTATGCATTTTAAGTATTATTGTAATCCTCAGTATAGGTTTTTTGTACCAGCCTCCCTTTAACAGTTTTTATTTAAACTTTTGTATTGGCAATGTTTGTAGTGTTTATTCAATATTTTAATGATTTCATTTAATTAAATTTATTCGTTTTGTCTTGTTAATGCTAATAAAAAAGATCGCCACACATATTGAATAAATGAATACATTTGCCTCTATTATTAATAATTTGTATAATATGTCAGAGATAGGAAAAAAAGGAATAGAAGCCATAATAGTTTAGTGAACTCATAGCATAATATTAATTCAGTCAGGAAATGTTTCTCAACTTTGCCTTATGTTATTTCAAATAGTACGAAGCCCAAACGTTCAATTTAACTAATAACATTTGGTTTTCAAAACTCGTAACTGAAAGATGCGATCGGAAGTTACTCTGCGTGAATATTTAAGAAGTCCCCAAAGTGTCTCAAGGGCCTCTAAGAGTCACTTAAAATGCTTGATGAGCAATCGGGGGCCAGAGTAGACATTGGCGCAATCAAAGAAATTTAGCGGTGTTTTTATGTAATAATACAATAATTGATTGGATATCACCTTTCTTTCAAACGTATTTCTATTTTTTTTCAAATTTAATTTCAAATTCAAATTTTTTTTATTCAAATAAACTTGTAAACAAGTACTTATGAATCGTCAACTCTACTGCCTGTTCGGAAAGCTGTTCCTACCGAGAAGAGCCAGCAAGAAACTCGGCGGTTGCTCTTTTCAACATAATACTTATAACCAGTTCCATTAAGTCATTACTATCTTGTACACGGTCGGACAGTAGCTATATCCACGCATTCTTATCGTCCAAATAATTCTCAACAATATAGTAGGCTTTTTGTATCAGCCTCTCTTCAATAGTATTTTTAAACTGCTGTAATGGCAAAGCTAAAACTGACTGCGAAATTTTATTATAGAATCTAATTTTAAAACCATGACATTACTTTAATGGGTCCAGGACAAAACAACTATCTACATAATTATTCAATACTAGTTGCAACAACGTTCACTAATCGTAAGTGTTACCATATACCGTAATAAATTTAATAATATGTAGAATAAAGAACAAATTTTTCTTATTCTATATATAAGCCCGACATTGAAGCTTCCTTTATCCTCCTCCCCCTATCCCACTCTAAGTGGGATCGGCACATGTTATAAACATGTTGATGTGTTGTGTTGTTAGTCGTATTTTACGAAACCTCGGGACGAAAGAGGGTGGTCCTTTCTACTCAACCGGATACCACACGACGGGTGGACTCACCACAGTCGCATTTCACGACAACTCGGTAAGAAGTGAGGGTGGTCTATTCTACACTGCCGGATATCGCGCACACACACACTCATAGAAGCTTACATTGTATCAAATGTAATTTGCGTTTACAATATTATGTAGATATTTTCAATAAAATATTTCTATAATGTGTTTCTCAAAACACGATTTGATAAAGAGTAAAGAAATCATAAAAATTGAAATTGAGAATTGAAAAATTAGTATCAGGACAAGTGGGTCTTTTTCAAACATCAAACGCGCCGACTAAGGCCGGGACGCATTCCCGTCCCGTCTCTTAACTGCCTTTTTCAGAATCCCGGTAACAAGCCAATAAATCCGGGCGCATTTTTCTCAGCCCGGTATTCACCGCCCCGAAAAAAGGCTTAGCGCGCTTACACCCAAATTTACTTAACACTTAACACATTAAACACATTAATATGGATCTTTTATTTAATTTCCTTATCTGTGAACGCGTTACGCCGTCCGTTTTAATTTGATAATTGTCAGAAATTGGGTCTTGTGTAAATTTTGTTATGTAAATTGAATCCCGAATATGATTAATTCTGCGTTAGGACAAAGGATATGGGACTGCGTGCATTACTAGATTGGGCAGATGCCGACTTGTGGCAATGATTCTAAATTAAATAAATAATTAAGATAAATTCGTTCGTTAGTCGCACAAACATGGTTGCAGGTAAACATAGAGTAGATTGGAGTTGGTTCGGAGCAACTGGAGGACTCTTTTAATTAATTAAGTACCTATGGAGTGAGTTGAACAGTCGCGTACATATTTGTTGATTAGCTTCCTCAAATATATGTTCAATAGGGCCATAAAACAATGTCTTTTGTTGCGTTTGTTAGTGTTTATTACCGCCATGTGGCATCCAGCTGAGTAGAATAGACCACCCTCTTTCTTACCGAGGAGTCGTAAAATACGACTAAGGTAAAATACGTAGGTCGTAAAATACGTAGCCAAATCATGTGACAACATGTTTGTAACATGTTGTGCCGATCCCACTTAGACTGGGATAAGGGCAGGAGGATGATGTTAGTGTTTATTTTCTTATGAATTCTTGTAATTTCTTTATTCTTTACAATAAAATAAATATCTCTAATATTTAAATGAGCCCCAAGATTCCTAGATTTTGGGTGCGATTAATCGATCTAGTTAGGTTTTATTAAAAAAAGTCGTTTTATCCTTGTTTTGTGGCGTTGAAGACTTACTTCAATTAGTCAAAGTTATAATAGCTCAGTGGGGAACGAGCTAGGAACCTAAGGACTAGGTACCAGCCTATTTGTACTTTTTTATTGGATTTATTTTCATACCTTTAAAAAAATTATCTAGCTCGGCTAAAGACTTACGGTTACCAAGTATTATATATTCTTGTGTGCAAATGTGATTTGTGTCTATTAAATAACATTCTTGTATATCGCTTTTTTGACATACTAGCTTTAATATGTTTCTAGTTATAAAGCAGTTTAAACATTTTCATTCAAGTTCAAGAAAACAAACCGTGCCCCAAAGACATTAAATTCCTATCTTAGGTAATCAATTACAAATTCTCTTAGCCCTTGTAAGGTAGATAATCCTTGCCATTAGTAAATCACCTCCTTCAGAAGGCGTTCTAATTACATTTTGATAGTAAACACCTGCCAAAAGTCCGGTTTGTATCGGTTGGGATGAATGGGTTGACGATCCGTTTGACGGTCAATCGTTTCGTCCAGTCGATTGATTAGAGACATTCAATCATACTTAATTGACGAAATTCAATGATCAGTAGTTACAAGTGTATAACTAATTCAATTTTTAAGCATTTAAATTTATCAATGGGATAACAAAGCTTTGGTGATTTTACGTAATAATATTTCATAGTTCAAAAATAATAGGAAAAGACCAACCAGAATGTCCAATCATTAACAGTAAGTAACAACTAAGTATAGGATAGACTATGACGAAACTATTATTTAGTGTCGTCAAAAAGCATTAAAAGAAAGCTCTTCATTTTAACTCTAAGAAACCAAAATCTTTAAAGCGTTCAAGGCATATAACCTTAACTGAAAAGAGCTATTACTTATTTATATACTATCAACAATTATATCTGACTTCATTTAGTTTTTACATTATTATGACAATCGGTCACTACTTAAAATAATATAAAAGTCACAAAAAATTTGGTAAAATTAGTTAGATGTGTAATACTCATTAATATTATGAGCAATAAGTAATTATTACTTAAAAAACGTAAATTGTTATGTATTATAATTTTTAAAAAAATATTATTAACTAAAGTTTATAAATATTTTATTATATAGTTATAGCTGTTAATTCTAATTAAAAAAGATCAAGGTAAATTTTCAATACTAATTATTTCAAATAAACACTTTAAATTTTGATAACCAAACAAAACCCCTAGCTTTAGAAATGAGTAATCTAAGACTCTATTCATATACTAAAGCATCACATGTGCGCTCTATATCATAATTGACCTAAGACCGCTGCGCAATAAATCTGGAGCATGAATTACTCAGATTCGTCATCTGATGGTCGGATTAATAATTACTATTCCCGAACAACTGGAGCGCAGAAGGCGCCATGATTAGCGACACGTCACCGGTAAATATGGCAACACTTATTCCACGATTTATATGGGGGGAGAGTGGGGTGATGGGGACACTTGGCAATAAATCTACTCGAAGTGATTTGGTACAAAGTACTGGGCCCACAGCGTAAGCTCCGCTCGGTCAGGCACATCCATTGTAACAGAACACCCACGGAATCCGATAATGCCTTGAGATTGTCCCGTCTTTCCTTTAACACCTACCGGTACCCTCGGTATAGCCACTGTTTCTAGTACATTGATAATTTAATGCTTATCTACCTTAATTTATTCATTGTCTTTTGGTTTATCATTTATTGATAAAATATCAAGAATTTAATCTATGATTTTATTCCAAAAGACTATGAACTATACTCATAACGAGTGCGTAACTGATGAGGCTCTGGCGACCGAGTAATAACGGTGCAACAAATCTAAGAGGACTTATTTCATATGTACGAACCAATTACTGAACTAAAAACACCCGTGTTTCCTTAATAATGCTTCAGTAAAAATATTATAAATTTCTTGATTAATTGAATTTTTTTTTATAAGTTTTTACTTATTACTTACTTACTTTTTTTAAATTTATTTCGTTTGCCAGTTTTATTTACACATATTATCTTAGCGGTAAGGAGAATCGAGTTACATGTGATGTGAGTGGGTAGATCCTGCAGGTTAATATATAAAAAACGTGATAATATAAATAAAATCTCAAAAATATATGTCTCTAATGAATAATAACAAATAAACAAAATTACTCTTTAAAATTTTAAATAATTAATAACACAAACTTATAATACACAAATTTTAAGCTACTATATTCATGGAGATTACAAATAAATAGCCGAACGTTGCAGATTCTATCGATTCGGAACACCCAAGAAAGGATTTTAATATGTCAGCGGTGTACCAATGTGCCGCATGTGCGACCCGGGCTCGGCTAAACTTAATCTATAAATCAAGAACTGAAACTATTTCGTAATTAGATCGTATTTAGGATGGGGCACAACACCTTCGGCTCCTTGAGAAAGCTACCAAAGGGTCCGAAGGTAGAGGCTCCATTGCCTTTCAAGTACCTCTTTAACGGCTAATATCCTTGGTAAATGGATCTCAAATATTTTGCTCCATAACCGTTAGGGCTAAGCGATGTTTTCATGTTTATTACTCCCTGTACACTATCAAGGGGCTCTCATATTTATTTTATCGAATTATCGAAACGTTATTACGTTTCAAGTACACTCTATAACATAAACAGAATTAATAAGCAATAAAATGAAATCATCGTGTATTTTATTGATTTGATCTTCTAATGACATTTAGTATCCTTTAGTAACTTGTTTTATTTGTTTTGTATTTCACCAAAATTGTACCAAATATTTGTAAGCCATTTTTTAACTACTTATTGATATTTACCAACTCAAATCAAATCAAAATAATACTTCAAGGTATACTTCTTTTTAGGGGTATGAAATGAACCCAAAGGGATAATTTACAATATCAGTTTTACATATCAAAGGAGTTACAAATGTGTAAAACTCTGTAATAAAATTTAATACTGATTGGTAACTGACTGAAAAAATAGACCAATAGAAAGAGGTAAAGGACTTCTTAGCAAACTCGTCAAAATATTATATGTTATGGAAAACCATAAGTTAAATCATTGCAGTCTTTGCTGTAATTCATTAATTTTCTGTAATTCAAGTTTGTGTCTAAAGAAGCTGTCGAGTTGCATCCATGTTTCTGAATCTTAAGTTTGTCTAAGAGCGACAGAAACGAGAAATCCTTTGACCGCTACTTGGTCAAACCGCTAATGAATAATCGCCTAAAATCTGCCGCCTATTCTTTGCCCTGCATCTTTGCCTATTTCAATGAAGTTGTGTCAATTTGTATAGATGTTGAATATAGCTAATTTAGAATTTAAAACTTTTCTCCTACCGAATAAAAAACACACATGTGCCAATAACAATTTTCTATTTACTTTGAATTTTCGTAAATTTAGGGAGCCATTGTTCCCTGTGCATAATGGAATTCTCCGAAATAAAGTCTTTTGAAAACAACATTAACTTATTTCAAATATTTGATTAAACACGGCATGTGAAAGTATTAAAACATTTTTGTACGTACAAAAAAAATTAAAAATCAAAACAATCGAGATGAAAAGCCTCTTACCGGGGTGGTATTCTTTTATTCTGTGAAACGCTTTTGATGTTTGCATACTTAGTGTTTTATAAGTTGATCCTATTACAGTGTCCAGGTAACGCGGCGTTACAATGGAGTCGGGACGCTAACAAGATTAAAACTTTATTGTGTAAATTAATAAAAATGTAGCCAGTCGGAATGCGAGCGACAATGTGTTCTATGCCACCCTATTTTATTGACTTTAATATGCTACATTTGTAAAGTAAAGTAGTTTTATAAATACCACATTTCAAATAAAACTATATAATAATCTATAAAATACAATCTGTATAATTTTTATAAAACCTGAGGTGGGGAACTAATGGCATTTTTGGCACGCGGCTCTACATTTTGGAAACGACACCGATAGTGAAATTAAGAATCTATTAAGAGAAAAAAGCGAAATACGTGTTTTCGAGGAGCGTACTAGCTTACGTTTTCCCAACAATTATAAAGTTAGACACGCCTATGATCTCTTAAAACATTTCTTTAGAAGAAATGGAACGCTAATGCGTCAAGGTTCACCTATCCTGGCGTAGACCTAGTAACGATTACAGCTGTTTCCACAGGCCATCAACCAGCTCAAACTCTTAGGCTCTCACATTGTATTTATGTATTTTAATCAATGCAATATAAGTTATTGAACGTCGAATTTTAGACGATTATGAACGAATGTATAAAATGCCATGCATTGTTTGCTTATTTTAATAATTAACTTCGTTTTATTTGTTCTTTAGTCTTTCATGGATGTTTGGAATGACCAATATCAAGACATAGTATATATTGATCGGCTTAAAATTGGATTAAATATTTGAAACAATACTATTATATACACAGTCATATGAATATTAAATAAAATAATAAGAAACGCAATTAAATCTAGTAACCTTTGTATTAGGTTCGATTGAGGAATAATACGTAGACGAGTGAGTTATTGTTCAGAATTCGATAATTTATCCTCTGCCGGTTACTGATATTATAATAATCGCCACGTTTACTAAGGAATAGAGTCTTCGAATTTTTAAAAAAGCCATTGTGTAAATGACAAACGTTATTATGAATCTGCGTATTAAGAGTCTTATTATATACCTTCCTTATTAATGTAACTCTACATAAAATATCGGGCGAATATCATTTCATTTCGTCTACGTGATAGTGACAATACTGACTAGCGACATAATCCCGTGTTAATGAAACAATAAATTCGTATTCCGTGTATGAAGTAGCACTCGTCCAATATTTCCCCCAGAAGTGACGCGTTGTCTCTCATTAAGTTAATACGTTATGGGTTGTACTTTAGTAATATGTGCGAAATGAAATACTTACTATATACAGGACGTTATTTAGTGGAAGATGTAAGTTGTAGTAATGATTTATAATAATAATAATAATAATAATATAATTTTATTTCCATTTTTTGTACAGAGTAGGTCTTACTTAACAACATTATTTTATGAATAAGTATCTAAAAACTTAAAAAAAACCTATTTTACTGGCGGACTCCGCACTAGGAAAACCTGTATTGCGGAGCCAATGAAAAGATTTCTTTTTGCTTAGTGAACTAGGCGGGAATAACATTTTCTCTGGAAGATCTAAGGATTATAAAAAATAAATTAACACTATATTTATATAATAAAATTATGATTAGTTACTTTGAGATTTAAAATATTCATTTAATTTCATAATGTTTAAGTCTTATAGATATCGATAAGACAGTATGGAGTCATTTTTTAAATATTTTCATTCATTCCATTAAATAAGTTATTTACTTACGAAATAGATATGAAAATAAGTATTAATGATACCATTATTTCAGTTTAATAACCATGAAAAATAATTGCTCGCTATTCTGCTACACATGCCTAAATGATGAATATTGA
Organism: Morpho helenor; assembly: GCA_029227775.1. NCBI lineage: Eukaryota > Metazoa > Arthropoda > Insecta > Lepidoptera > Nymphalidae > Morpho > Morpho helenor. The sequence goes on from JARGCU010000017.1 coordinate 13,754,942, forward strand.
TCAGAATTTACACTATCACGTTATCAATATCGCAAAAATCCACTAGAATTGTCAACGCATGCTATACCCAACAATCAAAGCATTAGGAGATATATTTTACTTTCTGATTGCATCAATTAAATATAATGTAAATAACAATTCACATAAAATATAAGTACCTGGGTGACGGAGCCTTGCTCGGTAATTTTTTGAAATGATGTAAAAAAAAACAAAATTAAAAAAGAATGAAATGAAAAATGTAAAAATAATAGGGCAGGTGGGGCTCGATACTAGGACTTTCACCTCTCTAGACCGCCCGATCCCCAAATGAACTACCATAACTTTACGTTTGATAGCGAAAAATTGTGATTGTATTCAACGTATACTTCAAAAAAAATTTAGATCCCGAAAACAGGGCGACGAATAAAACGACATTTTTTTAAATAAAACTTATCTAGATCAACTTTTCTCCCCTAAACCCCCTACATGCTGAATTTCAGGAAAATCGTTGGAACCGTTTCCGAGATTCTGAAAATATATGTATATACATACAAGATTAACTCATTTAAATATTAAAGATAACAATTCACAGAAAATATACCAATATGTAATACACATTATTAAAATAACACCCTGTACCAACACTCTCATCAACCAAATCACCCTCGTACAAACGAGTTGACGTAACTCCGTCATATGTGGCCACTTGCTGTAATTTTATGTTGATCTCTAGAAGGCGCGCACGAACGATGCATCTACTAATTTAAGATCCCCATATTACGTATGACAAATAATATATCTAAACTGTGACTATCTGGTATGGACACTGATTTAAACCCCAGCAGCCACCAATGAGTTTTTCACTTAAAACTTATGCATTTAATTCATCACCCCCCTGCCCTTATCCCACTCTAAGTGGGGTCGGCACAACATGTTATAAACATGCTGTCACATGGTTTGGCTGCGTTTTTACGACCGGCCGCCTGCCTGACGTCAACTTACCTTAGTCGTATTTTACGACACCTCGGTAAGAAAGAGGGTGGTCTATTCTACTAAACCGGATACCACACGTTGGGTTAACTTACCTTAGTCGCCTTTTACGACACCTCGGTAAGAAATGAGGTTGGTCTATTCTACTCAGCCGGATACCACACGGCGGACCGACTTACCTTAGTCGCCGTTTACAACACCTCGGTAAGAAATAAGGGTGGTACTATTCTATTCAGCCGGATACCACACGCTTACTTATGCATCTAATTGATAATTGTAATTTATCATCCTCACGATGATAAATTACCTGCATATCTCTAAAAAAATCCAAGGATATGTCCTACCAATCCGCATTAGACCTCAAAACCAAAAATTAAAGCATTAATCTCCAAGCCAAAATAGAGAGAGGAGGCTTATGCCCAGCTGTGGGATAGTTGCAGGCCGTCACTTACTTACATATAGATATAGATAATCGATGAACAAGATAATTCTTAATATATCCTCAAAGACAATCAATGTCCCGATATATATGTGTATATGTTTCTAACGAGATGTTGTACTCGTAATTTACGAAACATTTTCCTTTGCACTTAGCCATATGAGATAGCCATATAAATATGAGAGGGAATCTCTAAGACAACACACGGGTCACTGCTCTGGCTGTCCAAAGCAATACGGTGGACGTTAAGCAGAAAATTCCGTTCCCGCAAAGTTTTGATTGTCCAAGGCAGATGGCATTCTTGCCCAACACATTCACCGAAATACTGAATGTCGCGCTTTATTGTGTTCATATCGGGGAAGTTTACACTCTCGAACTCATTCGCAAGTGTCATTTAGCTTGCAACGTGACTGGACATACGTTTACCTTATCACTGATCATTTCGTGTTGGCGGTATGTTCAATATTTATTGTTTTCATAAATTTACACTGTATTTTGTTTCCTTTTTCAGAAGTTTTTTATTTTATTTTTCAAGCTTAATCTTAAGGTCTTAAGGAACAAATATGCAGTAGTTAACTTTAAGGTAACAAACAAATAATTTCACAAATCAATGTTTATATCTTTACAGAGAGTCTTATAATTTATTCAGCAGTTTGTTTCCGAAGACAAATTTAAATTTCTTATGAGATTGTTACTTGTAACATATTTTTTATTGAATTCATTGCCCTAATACCAAAATATAAGAGTATTCTCTTATTTCTATTACAGAAATAATTCTTTCTCATTTTCTTTTATCATTTACTTGTTGACATATTCCAAAAATAGTCATAGGTATAGGCTTTTGTAGGAAGCAGCCATTTCAATTACAAACTCTCAGGTATGTCCGTATATTTATAATTAAAGGAAATACGCGTAACTTTAACATCCTCCGCGATAAACATCGCAAATGCAGCTTCCGACCCTCGGTAATTTTTATCCCTACACTAATTGTAATTTCATTGATAACACAGTTTACAGTTTGACCGGTCCATTAGTGCGGAACAAGGTGGCGTCCGCTCGGGCCTTTCAGGGGTATTTATAACCTTTACTATAGTTGTGGCAATAATTTCATTAGTGGGGCACAACTAGAGGCCGGACAAGACAAATGGTGGCCATTAGGGCCCTAACGACGGCCCTCGTCAGCCCCCCAAACTTTTAACGACGAGAATCAAAGTAAATACACGGCATTATCTTGCCGATTTGGCACAATCATACAATCCTAGGTGGGCAAGGGTTGAACGCTAATAGGATATGCGTCAGCAGGTGAGCCTGATTAATGCAGATTATATCAGGTAACTAAGTGACCAGTGGCGAGTTGTGGATTCATTTCTAAGGTACGGAGGGGGTTGATAGGAAACGTTGTTAATCAATAAATGCTAATAACAACTGAGTTAGAATTGAAACGTATTATATCACCTGCTAAAAATTTAAGACTGTGATATATCATAAGCATGTGTACATTAGAAAATTGTAACTATATTTGAATTTGCTTACTCGTTTTAGAGCAGACTTCGTTTGCATAACCAAAAATTATGCACACAAAAAAATAGATTAGTATGAGACGCGATATAATATGTTTTAAATATGTCTTAATTGACAACAGAAAATTATGTAAATTTTTCAATACAAGCTGTTTAATTAATTAATTAATTTATTTATTTATTTATACGGATCTCCAACAGCATAACATATTATTTAAACCAAAAATATCCAAATAGTCTTAAATTAATTATGTAGTACCAATTACAGGAAATCACATCATTCTTAGTAATAATTCTTACCATTACAAACCTAAAAATAAACAGAAAAACAAAGAGAATAATGAAAACATAAAAAATACAACATTAAGGATCGACCTCTGAACTTCAAATGTTAGTACATTTTTTATAAATTATAAAAGTATAATAGGTAACTTATAAAAATAAAGAAAAACAAAATTATTGAATTTTTAAATAATTTTACTCAGTGATCTCCACGATACAGGCTGGACCTAGTGTTAAGAAACGAGTACTGTTTTTTAAATCACATATTCTTAATTTATGGACATTGTTTAGCTCTGGTCTCACGGAAGAATGAGGACTACTGAAACAGGCTTTATTAAGCATGAAAGAAGTCCTCCACAATATACGAGTATCATGCCAAATGTACAATTGTTATTGTCAATAAATTTTACTTTATTTTATGTACGTAATATGAAAGTAATAAACATTTCTTTATAATAATTTAAAAATAATTAAATATACCAGAGTGTGATCTAAAATGTAGAGTATGAACTCCATCATAAGTTCTTATAACGTTTCCACCATTATTCCCAGGGGTTGTAGGGTGGGAATCAGTCGCATTTGTAGGTGTCCCGGGACACCCGTACGTTACAGTGTCCGGCCCGAGTCATTAGGGTCCATTCGAGACGAAACTTTCATGTTGAATCTATATGTAAAAACGAGAAACTCTCAAACGCCTGTAGGTAACTATATTTTCTAAGCATCCAGAATTTCTTGTGTCATATATACATATTATAAAAAAGTAGCCAAAAGCTGTCTGTCTGTATGTAATTGATTTTCTCAAAATATACTGAATAGATTTTTGTATGATTTTTACTAAAAAAAAAGTTCAGCTTTTGAAGAAGTAAACCTTCTTCAAAAGCTGAACTTTTTTTTCAGTTAATAGTTCTTTCTATCCAATAGATAAATTGATTTCGATGTGTTATCCACTATAAGATAGAGTTGTCTAGCAACATATAAGCTAGGGGGTCGGGATTTACGTGGAATAAACCTTGTGGCACACTAATTAATACGCGGCCGAAACCGCGGTCAGAGCTACATTCTCGGAAACCGATACACTGATTTTGATGGACTTACATGGAGAAACGTATAAGCTACTTTTTTAAATTATTACATTCAGCACTAACATCAAGACGTTCAGAATTAATAAAGCATACTTCGTTGTTATAAACAGAAATTTTACTAAACAAATACGTGTATTTATCAGTTTCTGTGAATGGGTTGTTTGTGGACGACCACTGCAAAGTGGAGGCCACATCAAAACGAACCTTTCGGTACGCCACAAAAGGGATCAGAGCAACGAAATCGACGCTTTTATTGTTCCCTAAGATGAAAAATATAAAACGCAGGTTTTCAAATACATCTTTCTACATCAAACGATATAAGACTATATTACACGCGTCATTTGAACAGACTCAAAGACATTCCGCGTGGGGAAAAATTAAAATAACAGACTGAACAATGGGACGTTTGGGTTGTGAAGGCACTTTACTGATTGTCTTCGCGCGCATAAAGGTCAAGGTGGGTTCTAAAATGAAAATTCTTATGTAAATACATCAAAGTACAAGAATTATAACTTTACGAAAAATAGTACAGAAATGCCAAAATAAAACGTCAATGAGATTTTATAAGAACTGAAAAATTATAAAGTATTATTAACTAATTGCCTAGTTTAGTTTAACTAGGATTGGTTATATAAAATTTTTGGATCTATAGTAAAACTGAGAATAGGATAGCTCTAATGAATTGTACAAATGTAGCGGCCTCTAGTGCCGTATATACACTGTATTCTTTGCTAGTGATGGACTCGGCTTAAGAAGTGTGTTTAAGAAGAGTTAAAGCTTAGTCAAATTAAAAATTTTGCTTCAATTACTGTATTTCACATTTCATTTGACAAGTTATATAACCAAGGAACACTTTAGAAATATGCATGTTTGGGATGGAAAGACTTTTTTTCAAGACAGAGAATTTTTGGATAAATAATTGACATTTCGTTAAGTGATTATTGATCATAGAGTTATTATACTAGAGCCTAAATCGTGTCCATCGACAATAAAGAGAAAGCTAATGTGACTATTATTATCTGTCTCTTTTTTATGTGTGATTAGATAAAGATAAGTTTCATTCCCTCTCATTATATAATCCATGTGCTGATTTACAAAGAGAACATCAACTATTTAACGCTCTTAAAATTTTAAACCGTACTCAATGTTTAATTGATGAAATATAATACATTAGGATAATATTTAAGTGAAATTTTCGGGATGGATACATACGAGAACCGTAGTAAATGTGCGCATTTGTCAGATGCGGCTGCGGCGACACATGATGGATCAGTCGACGGGCTCTCATTGTGCTCAATTTCCGAACGGTTAGCTCCCAATGCTGCCAACATTCGCAGATTTTAAACGCATCCCGCCATTTTGTGGCCCATTAGTCGAGGTGAAAGAGGCTGTGATTATGATTGATTGCGATACGGCAACCTGACTTGTTGAATGGGCACGTGTACTTGCGTTATTCGTTTCAAACTTTCCACCATTTCGACGCTTTGTTTGATTACCAAGTGTCGCAAGTTGTTTTGGCGATGCGAAATACTGGAAAATAATAACGTTGAGTACTTTAAATTCATTACGTAAATGAAATGTTTTACAACCTGGAATGTCGAAAATATAAGAATATGGATAATGATCCATGTTAGGAAAACAATTAACATTTTAATTTTATCATAACTACGATGTAAATGAGTAACTTTTGAATTTCATAGCTAGTGTTGATTTTATATCAAATACGGATCATAAACTAATAAATTATATTTCTACTGTCACCAAAGAAAACTAAAACGCAGTCAATTTTTTTATTAAGTTAGTAGCTTTATGGCTATGTCTTATGATCTATGTCAGGTAACAGTGCCTCTGGTACAGTAAACTTCTACGCAAGGACACTCTATAAGACTAGATAACTCTGAAATTTCGGATGAGCGGACCTTGATAATTTGGTAAATTGATAGGGAAAAGAAAAATTAAACGATTCTATAATTTCTAAAAATAATATTGAAACTATGATGCCGTCCCATACGTTTATAATAACAAAATTGTAAAATACGTCATGTTTTTTTTTTGGTGCAATATTCAGTCAACAACAGTATGTTATATTAATTTTACTGTACCTTTTTCTTTTGTTCAATTTGATAGAAATATAAGGTAATCAATATATTTATATCCATATAATAGAATAAATTGAAGTGAGGCAATAAAGTGAACCAAACTCAGCGTATCTATACACAATACAGTCGATCTAGCCGAAGTTATAATAAAATATGAGTCTGTATTGATTCGATCCAATGCACCCATTGTGTAGCCGATCGCCGCTGCATTCAGAGCAAATGGAGAATGAACGTAGATTAACAATTCGAAACTTCGCTTTAAGATGTTAATTTCAAAATGCCTGGCTGCCTCGATATTCACTTATTGAACTTAGAATGTAAGAACAATAGTCTGGCATTGTTTTCGGTTTGAGCTAAATAATATTAAGCTCTCTCTTTCTCGACTTCAAACTGTATTAAAGGAAACTGTTTGATGAACTTCCGTTCTGACAATTTTAAAGTTAATTCTGTTATAGTTTATTTTTGTTTTGACTTTGAAATTATTTCTCTATTGTGAAATATTAAATAACATGGGTAACATCTTTTAAAAAGTATCCCATATCTATATTATCTTCAACTATTACTATATCAAAAATTACTTCGATCCATTTCTCTGTTTGTACTTGCAATAATGACAAATAAACACTTAATTATTTTTTTTTAATTGACATTGAATACAATAACAATTTGTCGCTGTCAAATGTAAAGTCATGGTTTATTATTTTTTCTTTTTTTTTTCAATATTTTTTTTATATCATTGTAATAATTACCGCGCATCGGTTACCCAGGTACTTTTGAATGACACAATATGCTTTTTTTTATTTACCAAGTAGGACAACCGTGTACGTTAATAGTATTTAATAGTCATTTCAATTATAATAAGTCATTAAACCTGATAAGAAAAGCGTTTTACCTTTTTCAAAAAAATAACTTTTTGTTTAATTTAAAACGACGGAAGCAATTATTTTTTATCTATACGCACGAGTGCGCGCGGGGACACTGGCAAGCCGGCGCGGGACTCGGGACACCGACGCATTGCACCCGCGGGACGCCACAGTTAGTGCACACAAAAACTAAGATTCCGAGGGGAAATCTGCACTCTGGTATATATATTATTCGCATAAAGCTCTAACTTTACTTTGATCCATTTCTAAGACTAAGATCGACTAAAATAAGGTTGACTGGTAGAGATCCCTTTTATAATTAATTAGGATAAGTCCGCCTTAATACATGTGCTTTTTAAATTTTTCTTTATGTATTAAACCCATTACTGAATAAATAAATTAAAATAAGAATCATAAATGCTTCATTAAAAAAAATACAAATTATAAAACAGTCCCAAAGAGCTGTCTGTATTTGTTAGGCTAGCTTTTAGCCTCGACTTCCTTCGCGTGGACTGTTACATGACATCATAGGTTGATAATAGATAGCGCTTTTCAATATCATCCTATTCCTTATTCCGGTGTACAAGTAATAATTGTGCCAAAATTTCATCGATATGGGTTCAGCGGATTCGCCGTGAAGGAGAGTAAAACGTACATCCATACTCCTAAACTTTGGCATTTATAATATTATCAGGATTTTCTCGAAATATAATAGACGGAGTTTTTTGCGGTTTTTACTAAAAGAATAAGGAAATTTTAAGAAAATTTTAGTTTAATAGTACATTCTCTGGAACCTCTCAACCGATTTTAATAGGACTTTCACTAGAAGATAGAAAAGGTTGTAGAGCAACATCCTTTTTATCCTAGAAAACGAGATTTACGCTGGAAAAACTTTAAGACACTAATTCCACGCGGGCGAAGCCGCGGGGGCATCTAGTTCTATTATATTTATCAAAACACATTAAATAAAAGTAACAAGGTCTTAATAACAGTGACAGGCAAATAGTATGTTATGTATATATTCTTCAATTCTCTAAATGTCTGACCTACCTAAACAACCTAAACAACCTGAACAACCTAAAAACAGTGAAGTTGTAACATCTATCCAAGATTTATAAATTCATTTGTAATATAGTATGTTATTAATATATATTGACTATGCAAAAAGTGCAAAACTCGTATCTTTGTACAATGAACAAACTACAAGTATAACATGTTTATAACGCACACAAAATCATCTCTATTTGTAGAAACTATAACAGTAAGCTTCTTTATAGCATTAAAGTTAAACATCCCATGTTTAAGGGATGCGAAAACGTATCCAAATGTCTTTTTTATAATCTGTTTACTATCCCCCGTCGTTGCAGATAATCCTTTTATACTCTACGACGTGGATGGAAAGATTTTGGAAAGTTCAACGTACTATATTATTTAATTTAAACTTTGAATAGAAAAAAACAGTAAATGACTTTAAAAATAGATGATTTCTTTATTTTAAACGTTTATTGCTTTTATCGTATTTAAACGTATTTTGCTATAATCCGCAATAAAAGAAAATATATGTAATGCTAAATGTAGAGTGTACTATTCGTTCTCATACCTGATACATGCAGAATTTGTAAAAACTCATGCACTACCCGACACAGATAACACAACAATACAAAGCTTATGTATTCTTGTAGAACCAATAGTACACTCTACATTTAGCATTACATTTCTTTTATCGCGGATTATAGCAAAATAATATTCTCATTACTTTTGTATTATGGACCTCCGCAAAGTAACGCCTAATTCTATAAATTATTTATTGCTTAAACTAGGGATTTAAGAATTATGGTTCTTGGAAAGATTCGATACTTATATCAGAAGTAGACCCATCAGTTAAAAAAGAAAATAGGAAGGTTTTGATAAAGTTAATATTTATACCGGATATATATGCTAGTACGAGTATATATGTAAGTTTATATAGACTATTTAAGCGAAGAAAGTTAGTGACATATCATTCATTACCAAAGAAGATTTTATACAAAAAAATCTTTAAGTAAAATGCGTGCTTGAATTTGTTTAAATACATAAATAAATAAGGTATTTAGGTAAAGTATTCGAACCCAGCGGAACAATAATTTCAGATTGATTTCATCATGAAATACATAGTTTCGTCATTTTGAAAATAGAGCATCACGAGAAAAGAATATAATAGAAACAATTGAACAATATAAGCCTAATTCTTTTGAGGACAACAGTTTAACAAACTTTAACTGTATCAACATAAAATTTTATTGACCCATATATGAAATAGTGAGGCAATCCCATTGGAATCCGCGAATCTTTTCGAGTCATTAGACGCGTTTTTATTACTCAATGATAATAAACATGTCGTACGATATCGTCTGAAAACATTCATGGAATTAGTTCCCCCGCTATCGGAACGATTGTGTTATTACGATTATTGTGTTTGATATAATCGATTAGGAGCGTAGATATTTCGTTTAATGATACTTAAATTTATATTATAGTTGTGTATATCAGCCCCTTATTCACTAAATACTTATTGCAAATTCAACAGATAATATTCTTTTTTCTCGAAAGATATCGCGAACAAGTTTTAACACGTAACAGTGTGCGAATTATATAATTATGGTCCAAGTAATTTTTCCAGAATAATTTAATGTAACATGTTGTCTCATGATTCGGCTATTTATTTTACGACTGGCCGCCTGCCTGACGTCAACTTACCATAGTCCCCTTTTACGACATATAAGTGAGAAAGAGTGTGGTTTATTCTACTTAGTCGAATAGCACACGGCGGGTCAACTTACCTTAGTCGCCTTTTACGACACTTCGGTAAGTAAGAGGGTGGTTTTTTCTCTATTCAACCGGATATCACACGGCGGAAGTATATTGTGTTTAAAGTATTAAATTTTTAAAATTGTTAATACGAAAAAAGGCATTTAAACAAGCTTTTCGCAGGGTTTTTCGTAACATTTTTGTATTTATCATTACCTATATTTAATATACATATGTCATAAATATGATACAAAAAACATCTAAATAAGCTAAGAATTAACCAAGCCACGTGAAACAAAGCCGGGTATTATTTATTGCTCACAATTTTGCTTACAGCAGAAAATATTGCTGTACATTTTTCCGTAGCGTCGTGAAACTCCTAATTTCTAATGGCCCATTTGCCACTTTGTCAATTGCGCCAATAAATCTGAGCTCCACTGAGTAACGGCCCCGTCTCTCACTAAATATCGTGTCATTCTTTTATTTGTTGCAGACGAAGACCATTCAACTATAAGATTTATTAAGTTTCCTACTCTTCTTGTAAATTATATTTTTTGATGGACGTAAATACAATGTTTACAAATATTATAAATGCAAAGGTCTGTCTATTTTAATATTGATGAAATTTGCTTCTGTTCGAGCTTATAATATAATGGTCTCACATAAAAGAAAAAAAACCCGCTTTTCATTGAAATCAGTAAAAAATATATAGTAATATAATCTAGGATAATTTAACATCGCCTTAAGTCGACACGAAATAAATCGCGGATTCCAGTAGTAAAAAATAATATCATAATTATATATATTATCATATATAACTAAGAATAAGCTAGAGTAATACATTCGGTTATATTAATAGTTTGTTTATTATATCTCTAATATCATAATTTACTAGCTTTTGTAAAAAGACACTGACTAGAGAATACTATATTAGAGAAGTTTAAGTTTTCGAAGACCAAAAAGTAAAAAAGACCAAAAAGATCAAAAAAACTATATAGCTGCTAAAATATTTAAAGGCTATGACCCGCTGGAGCAGTGGGTAGTGACCTTGCCTTCAGCTCCGCGGGTCGTGGGTTTGATTCCCGCCGAGGACCAACATTTTCTATAAATGAATTTGTTGGTCTTTGAGCCTGGGTGTATATTTGTATTTAAGTATGTATTAAAAAAATATATAAGTTTATATTCACCAGTTGTCTGTCACCCATAACACAAGTATTAAGTTACTTACTTTGGGGACGGACGACTGTGTAAGTGTCCCATATATTTATTTATTATTTATTTTATAATTTATACAAATTGGCAAACTAATACCCATATGATAAATAGCGAATGGAATAAAATAAGCCAGGCATAACATTAAGGCTACTTTTTAACCTAATACACACATCCAAGTCTATATAGGTAAATGTGCCTGCCGAAGCTAGTATACGTAGAATGATAATATATTTTGTTTATAATTTTAATGTAATAAAAGTTTTAAATTAAATGATAATTATTACTGCCATACCGTATTTTAAATACAGATCAGTTTTCAAGTGGCTATATTATTTAAATTATTGTTCGTATTTTAATACATGACCTGTCAATCCGATGGTAGCTTCAGACGGTGAATAAATGAGGAAGTTCGGAGTAGTTTAACCCTCGCATGCCTGCAGCTAAATTATAGTCCACACGTCCGATCTATTAATAACTTTCATTTGATAGAAAAGCTAACGAATTATTAAGTTAGAACACAAAGCAGCTCAACAATTACCGAAATACTATTTAACATTGTGAGAACTTTAATTTTATTATTGTTTAAATAATACCGTATTGAAAATATCTTTTAATACATGTACGAATTTTTATGGAGACTTTTTGTAGTTTTCTTGTTAAAATTGTAAATACTGTTATAGTAGATATTCTATAGCAGCATATCTGGGCAGATCGATAGTAAAGAAGTATATTATTTCTCAAAACCCACACAATAATAACAAACTATCTAGTAACTTACACATGCATATTAACAAAATCCTTTATCTAAACTAGTTTTTATCTCTAACTTCTTGACAATTTACTTTCAGGTTTAAGAGAAATTGGACAGGTAACCAAAATTAATACAATATGCGTATTACAAACTGATTTGTAGCCGTGTGGTATCCGGCTGAGTAGAATAGTACCACCCTCTTTTCTTACCGAGGTGTCGTAAAAGGCGACTAAGGTAAGTCGACCCGCCGTGTGGTATCCGGCTGAGTAGAATAGACCAACCTCATTTCTTACCGAGGTGTCGTAAAAGGCGACTAAGGTAAGATGACCCACCGTGTGGTATCCGGTTTAGTAGAATAGACCAACCTCTTTCTTACCGAGGTGTCGTGAAATACGACAGAGGTAAGTTGATGTCAGGCAGGCGGCCGGTCGTAAAAACGCAGCCAAATCATGATACAGCATGTTTATAACATGTTGTGCCGACCCCACTTAGAGTGGGATAAGGGCAGGAAGATGAAACTGATTTGTAACCGTTTGTTAGCATTAAAAAACACCGTAAATGGACATATCTTTCCCAAATTTATCTTCTCTTAAACAATTTATTGTAAAACAATTCCACACATTTATTTAAAATATGATATATATGTAATTTAATATAGTGTTATTTTCACAATTTCCTAAATTCTGCAGCCGTTATTAGAGTACTTAAAACTTTTACAAATAACTTTTCTAGTGCAGTGACTAAAACTATACTAAGGTATATATAGTTAAAAATAGTTTTTAATTACAGGGAATTGAAAAGGAAACATCGATTGTGATAATTTTATTGAATCAATTTCAATTCCGTCTAACAAATGGCGTTGACTCGAGCTGGCTAAAAGCAAAGTTTGAATATCGTGGTCTATTTTTGAATTCAATTTTAGTTTCTACCTATTAATACTATACTCATATGCCTACTTTACCACACGGTGATATTTAAAAAAATAATAATAAGCAGATAAAGAATATTTTATTATTACCTTTTACCTTAGAGCGTATGATACGCTCTCTAATTTTATAAATGCTATAAGTTAATAGTAGTAATCTATACGTAAATACGTAATAATATACGTAAAGGATATTACAAAATTGAAGATTGAAAGAAAATCCTTTCAGTTTCATACAAGACAGCGGTTTAATAATGTAAAATTGAAAATGTTTAAAAGATTTACCGCCGAATTCATTTCAGGTTCTTCTCGGTAAGAGCAACATTCCGAACCTGTTGTAGCTTCATTAGTCATATTGATTGAATATTCAAAATTGCTTGGAAGAGCTTATTTGAATAAAGATTAATTTGATTTGATTTAATTTGAGTATAGTATAGGTTTTTATTATTAAAAACCTTTTTATTATTAAAAATCAATAAAATATATTTATTGTTTTTTAGTATTAAAAATCCGGAAAAAGAACATAAATTTAGAGCATTTTGTAGAAAAAGCATTTACGAAACCTTTGACGTCATCTGCGCCATTGAATCAAATATCGAAAAGCCTAAATTCATGGCTGGCTAAACTAGCGTTGAGAGGAACTATGCAAGTGGGTATGGGCCAGTAGGCAAAACGTTTGGTCATTGGTTAACGGTTTTTCGATAAAAATTTGACCTTTGAAATTCGATTTCTGGATGGAATTTTAGGAAAAGGAGCGCATCGGTGCGTTAAATGTCACAGTGAATTTGTGCATTGTTCGCGTAGTAGATTTTCTGGTATGTAATAAATATATTTGATACTTACACACACGGTCCAAAGTTACTTAATACTTAATACTTGTGTTATGGGTGACATACAACTGGTAAACATGTATGTAAATATAATTTTATATACGTAAATAATCTATACTTATAATAAATCTCTAGAGAGGTCAATTCTGTAACTGGAATATATTTCCAAAATAACTATCAGGGGGTGATTAGAGATCGATACTGATGCCTAAAATGCAATCAGTAAAATTTTTGTCTGTCTGTCTGTCTGTCTGTCTGTCTGTCTGTCTGTCTGTCTGTCTGTCTGTATAACCGTTATAGAAACAAAAACTACTCGACGGATTTTAACGAAACTCGGTACGATTTTTCTTCATACTCCTGAGCTGGTTATAGTATACTTTTCATCACGCTACAATCAATAGGAGCAGAGCAGTGAAGGGAAATGTCGGGAAAACGGGAGAAGTTACTCCATTTTTTAAGCTTCCGTCGCGTGTGCAACCTTGATGGCTAAAGCTACACAGAAATCATGTATGACGGAAATGTTCTCCTTAAAATTATATAAAAAATATCCCACGACAGCATATGTCTATCTTTTATGGTTGACTCACAATAACACGTGTAACTCCCGATAGCTTAGCAGTTCGAAGCTTTCTGGTTATATTTGTCTACTCCTACGTTTATATCACTGTCAGTCATCCCCAAATAAAAAAGTGAATAGTATTAACCATTGTATGAAAAAAGAATCATTGAAATCGGTATAGAAACACCAAAGTAATACATGAAATACGCTAATAATAAGCCATCGCGCGTGAATATTGAATCATGCTATAAGGATTATCACTGCATATATCCCTATGTTTGCTTAAATCTTTAAAACTACGCAACAGATTTTGATGCGGTTTTTTTAATAGATAGAGTGTAAATATATAGGGAAAAATGTAAAATGTAAATATGTAGTATATGAATTTAGATATTAGATATAGCAGGAAATCTTCTTGGTATAGGGAGAGGGGAAATGTTTTTCTTCAAATTTAACGCGTGCGGGCCACGGGCACTAATGAATACCAAAATTAAAACTACTGGATCGATTTTAATCATTTTTTTCACTGAGTGACATAGGCTATATATTTTATACCCGTGCGAAGCAGGGTAGGCCGCTAGTTTTAAATATAACTATACACCGAAGCGAATTTTTTTATTGAAAATGTTGGTCTTCGAGGGGCATCGAACCCGCGACCCACGGAGCTGAAGGCAGGGTCCCCACAATCTGTATCAATAGGGCAGTCAAATTTAATAATGGTTACGTTACTAAAGTTGAGTTAGCTGTTAAACAGTAACTTCCGCATTTATAATATTAGTATTTATTGAATACATTATATGAGCTATTTTTAATAATGTTTTTTGTAATGCCTTACACAGCATGTTACATATATCAATTAATATTCTTATATCGCTAATAACTTGGACCAACTGTGACTATTCTGCATATCGATTTTGAGTATAGAGTTATAACATAAATAAGTATAAAGTTAGAACTCTTCCCACAGAGTAACTTTAATTCTATGTCTAGCTATATTTACCCGTAACCGGATTTGTCGGACACGTTGATTTCCTGCTTGCCTTTATTCCTTGAATTTTGAATGCACACATCAGGATTGGTTAGCGGCTTTAAGTTGGTCTAACTGTGAATTTACGCTAATGAAGATAGTTGCTGTTCCATTTAGTTGCTGTAAAAGGAAGAGGTTAATATTTAATGTTAAGATTTAACAAAAAAAAATAAGTATATAACTATAAGTATGATTCGTAACAATAATCAAAGCGCACAATGCCTTTGCCAGAAAATACACGAGTAGTAGATTATACTGTAACTTTTATTTTCTATTTAATTGTTCTTTGCATCAACCGCCGCGCCGTGTGGTATCCGGCTGAGTAGAAAATACCACTCTCATTTTTTACAGAGGTGTCGTAAAAGGCGACTAAAATAAGTTGACATGAGGCCGGTTGTAAAATATATAGCCAAATCACATCACAACATGTTTAACATATTAACGTCGCCACTTAAAGTGGGATAAGGGCAGGAGAATTATGATGGTTATTTGCATCGACTACTTAGTCTTTTTTTACAACTGCTTTATCATTCACTGTCGATTATTTCTTTCTTAACACCTTTGCTAAAGTTTTTAAGGTTTTACATTTATTAAATACATTTGATAATTTAATATAAAAAAGTGCTTTGAAAGTTGATTGCCTTTATTGAGCTTATTTATTTATTTAATGGACAACCAACAACAGATACATTTCATTTACTTAAATTAAATTATATTGATCTCATTCTAAATGTTCTATAACTTACAGGTTATCTTGTCATTCGTAAAAATAATTAAAGCTACCGTACAACAATAATAATGTCAATCTCAATGTCAATACGAAGTCAAAATAATAATTAACAATATTACTAACAAAGTTTACACGTATAAATATGTTTACGTTAAGTACGTATATCGTTTAAAATATAATCACATGACCGTTTAAATACCTGAATGTAATCTTTATTAAATTCTCGTTAGGAAACAACTATCTTCATAAAATTTAATTAAGGCAAGTCATCAGTCACCAAGCGGACTTAGGTCGCGTCGCTGTGCCAAAAAGATAACGTGGGGTCAGACGTTGCACTAACTACCCGCACGTTGATGAATGTACCGTTTACAGACCTCAAATATGCTACCTCTGACAGCTAACAAACTGTTTGACTATCCCGTATAAATTAATAAAACCCACAAGGGAAGTTCGGGCTGCGACTGTGAATCTGGAGGATGTTTTTGAGAAAATCAATTTATCTTTAAGTCTGTAACTCGGGCATATTATTCATAAGTTTGTTAGCTTCCCCAACGGACGGTCCTAATGCAAACAAGCCGCTATTCGCGTTATTAATCATTCAGTACAGTTCCTTGTTATCGAGTGACGGAGCCGTGATGAAGTGGCGGTTCACCTAATTGTGATTATCGCAACTAGGTGTTGACCGGCCTTGCGGCTGACCGACGGACATCTATAATGCAGGTGCGAATGGACGGTCCAGGGAAAATCTAATTTAAGCCTTTTAACAGCTGATAATAATTGAATTTCTTAATACTTATCTCATTTATGTTCAAACTGGATCTGCTTGTTTTTCCAATCTATATGTAACGGAGTACACACTTTTATTTTTGCTCTATTAAACGTTATGGATGTTTACTTAATATCAAAAAATTATTCTATAGTAGTAAAAATATTACGGATCATTAGTTTAATGTCTGTCTGAATTATAGTAGGAAGGTTAATAGTAAAATGATTATAAAATAGAAGCTAAGTTTTAATCCTTCAAACTGTTAACGACATAACTACGTAGTGTGGTTAGTTGCTTATTCTACATCCTCCTGCCATTACCCCACTTTAAGTGGGGTCTGCACGACATGTTATAAACATATTTTCACATTATTTAGATTCGTATTTTACGACTGGCTTGCCTGACGTCAACTTACCTTAGTAGTATCTTACGACACCTCGTTAAGAAAGAGGACGGTATATTCAACTCAACCGAATAACACACGGTGGGTCAACTTACCTTAGTCGCCTTTTACGACACCTTCGTAAGAAATGAGGGCGGACTATTCTTCTCAGCCGGCATAGTACCTACTTACTCTATAGATATGAATTTATGTTATTAGTTATAATATTCCATTCTTATTATCGCAGTAATTACAATGAAACGAAGTTGATTTTCTGGCTTAATATAATCTACTTTACTGTCTAATGAACGAATACTAACGATGTCCGTGCAAGCTCATTATACAGGCAGTACTCACCTTATGATCACTCCTCATTAAAATTTGTACGACAGCTTCTAAATTCTACTCTTTTCTCCGCACCTCCATTTCAATATACAGGAAAAAGTGGAAGAGCGCTGTGTATGGAGTACCGGGCTGGCAAAACTTTTGCCTTCCCACCCCACGGAGGGGGGCAAAAAGTGTTGCCGACGGGTGAGCACTTATATTTATACCTATGTCAGGGAAAAGTTTTCCGTGTTGCGGGTTGGGGTTCGAGGGGGAGAGGGTGGGCGCATGCGCGCTCGTAACACCGCATAGCTGACGTGACAGTCCTTGCGAGGACTTTGTTCCTGGCGCAGGACTGTATCATCTTTGTTCCCCATAACTGCGCATTTTACGTAACTCTTCACAGTGCGATTGGCGATTATGATATTATATGATATTATCTATACTAATATTATAAAGAGGAAAAATTTGTATGTATGTTTGTAATATTTTCACACAAAAACTTCTGGACCGATTTCAATAATTCTTTCACCATTGGAAAGCTGCATCTTTACTGAGCAACATAGGCTATATTACATTTTAAAAAATAGGAATCCGTATTAAAATTTAATAAGGTGTAAAGTAATAAGAATTACGCGATAATTTATAGAATTAGGCGTTACTTTGCGGAGGTCTATAAAACAAAAGTAATTTCTAAAATAATTACTTTTGAAGAATTACGCGAATGAAACCGCGCGATATTACTGGTACAGTGCAAAAACCGACTTCCAATAGATAATTTAACTCAACACAATTCAAATTTATTAAAATTTATAAATTAAAATTAAAAGGAATATATATTCGATTTTTAGTAGTATTCATAAAAATGCGAATTGAATCATCTATCGATTTAATCATCGTCGATTTTATAATCGATAGTATATTGGTAAACTTTTTGAATAACATTGTTGGTAAAGAGGGCAATCGATAATATTTGCCCCTCGCCCCGTAGCCTGTTCTAAGTAACGGCTATCTTATAGCAATGTATCTGCAATAGTTATATGTACTAACATTTTACTAACAGTTATAACTAATGTTGACTAACAGTAACTTAAGTTCAATTAGTCAATCTTTCGTCAACGACTTAATAACGACTTAATTCATTGCTATAATTGACTTTACGAGTAGATACACCACATATTACGGCCTAAAATATCTTCATAAGAAAATTATCCTTTTTCAAAATTTTTATAGATTTAGATTTATAGAATTTATAGATAAAAAATCAGGAAATAGCATATACAGTGCAACAGCTATTTAGCTAAATACGAAGGCGAACTATTTCATTAGACGCGATATAGCGGGATTGTAATTTTTTTTGCAATCTTCAAATCACTTTAAAAAAAACATTTTTTACGAACAGTACAATTAAGACAATAGTTAAAATTTAAATTCTAAATATTCTTTATTTAAATATACTGCTTAAAGTACTATTCAATGGTAAAATGTTTCAAATTTTTAATACTAATTCGATTTTTTTTACTTCAAAGAAGAACTAGCAAGAAATTCGATCTTCATATTGCTGTTTGATATAGGCAATTTAAATTCCACGTGGGCATGATTTGTATAGTCCTAGCGTGTAAGTAATTTAAGATATATATAACTTGTACATTTTTGCTGTAAATAAATTTAATTTAAATAGACATTTTTAAAATCGTTTTACATCATCATCCGCCTGCCTTTATCCAACTCTAAGTGGGGTCGGCACAACATGTTACAAACATGTTGTCATATGATTTGGCTACGTATTTTACGATCGGCCGCCTGCCTGAGGTCAACTTAACTTAGTCGCCTTTTACGACACCTCGGTAAGAAATGACGGTGGTACTATTCTATTCAGCGGATACCACACGGCGCCTTTTACAATGGTTTTACATCGTATTTATTTCGATGACGTCATACAAATATCATATATGTATATCACAAGATAAACACCGTCCGTTGAACTTGAAAAAGACTCTCGCGCCACTTTCCAACGGATTTGTTGCGACTTGTTGTTACTCCGTTTGTTACCGAACTAAATTTGAGTTGCTAAACTAAAGTTGTGGATATTTAAAGAGAACTTTTTCTCGGAGTCAACGGCCGTAGACCGTCACCCAGTTTCAGAGTACCTACGGAGTTATGGCAGTTGTTCGCAAACTACTTGGACCAGGCAGAGGGCTGCAGTTGGAGGTCATGGCGCTAATTCGACCTTGCCCACAACTTCTGCACGGTTGTTCAAATAGTTTGGCGTTCATATCTAATTGCGTGATGTTTTGCTTATGTTGGTATTGCTTGGATGATTACGTGAGGATTAATTGTTGAGAGGGGTCTACAGGCTGTTCTTTTTTAATATACTTAGTAAAATATTAATATGAACACTTGAAGTAAATAAGGCACCAAGTACCTAAAAATTAAAATTCGAACTAAGTATTTTAATTTTTAGGTACTAGTGCCTTATTTACTTCAAGTGTTCATATATTCTAAATTGCGATATGCCGATACTCATACACAGGACGAAGAGTATAAAATGATATATTATATAAAACATTAAAATAATTTACTTTAAAAAAATCTTGATTTGATTTTTATACAGTCTTGAACATACAATTAACTTTATAAATGAATATTATTTTATTATATAGATTTTTAAAGCCGTCATTTTATAATAGTTATAGGCTATGATCATTGAAGGGGCTTGACGGTTCAAGCGCTGCTGATTTTATTTCAAATATTTGTACTTAATTTATTTATGAGTTGATAATAGGCGAAAAAAACGTATGGGACAGACGATTTCCGCTAACCAACACTAGAGCAGCATGATGATTCTCATTCTCCACATTGTGATAAAAAAATGTGATCTTTCTTCAGCATTAGTTAACATACTGTAACCGATCTTGGTACATAAATATTAAAGGATTTCCCATATACCATACCTATATCTCTTTGCCTTTTTCTTTGATTCGTTATAGATATATAGAGTGGATCAATATAGTTTTACTTCCTTATAAACGTTATAAATTAAAACAGATTTTATAAATTTTACACAGAAAGTCAGAAAGCTTTCAATTTTTAAAACGTACCTTATGAAATTAAACGATTTATCCATTTCCAAAAGATTATACCATCGAAAACATAGATGCCGGCCAAAATATAAATAAATCGCGCGCCATCCCAACTCAGAATGAAGGCGACTTAATTAACTGATCTAGCCGTCAAAGGTTTCAAACAAATTGGCCACGACAAAATAATGCTGAGATAATAGCCCTTTAGACAGCACCGAATAACCGCCGTGGGCGTAGCACCTGACTAACGAAATTAATTACAGCCCAATAAGGAAATATTAACCGGCCGCTTAATAAGCCATTCTCGTGGATACGCCACAATTAAATTGGGAGGGTCGCGGAGTCATTATTTATAAACAATAATATATCAAGTGGATATTTCCAAGATGGCGGACGCCGCAGAGCGTAAAATACGTCATTTGCGCTACCTGTGTCGTATTAGCGGCTAAATAATTATTTAAAAAAAATCTATGGGCGCGTTGATTGTGGGCACTGAACGAGATTGAGACGTCATGCTCGGCTTGTAACGCTTGTTCGGGTAAGGTCGGCTCGACTCAACTAAATGAGTGAGAGAGATGTAATTAATGCGTTGTCTCCGCTATATGTACTCCAAAAATGAAAAGCATAATCGATCCCAATATGAAAGAAAGAAAAATAATTTAATTTGTGCCAACACACTACACAAGTATAATAAAACACAAAATACTATATTAAAACAAAAAAGAAAAAGAACGCAGTACAGAATATAACTTGCATAGTGTGATAACCTAAATTGGTGTAACCTCTCAGCTTTTGTCAGTCGTGATTAGTCACTACCGACGCTGATATGCGAGAAACTCCTTTTAAAGTAGACGGATAGACGAAGAATTTGTTTTTAATTCAATTGCATAAAGTATTAAAACCAAAATAAAACCCAAGTTGATTAAGGGTCAGAGTAAATCAACCTTATAGAAGAGTTTTTTTATACAAAAGACATCAAAATTGTCATTAACTTAATATACTATCAAAATACAAATACAAAAATACAAAATACGGTAAAAAAATTAAACTATAAAAACTGCGTATATTGAATAAGAAGAAAAACACGACTGTTACACTTTGACAGCGATAGCTAGATGTATACTGGCGTAGCAAAACACGGCTTGGGGCCTGGAGCGTACACCGAGTATTTATGGTTATATGACGGAAAAGTTTTGGAGCGTAGGAGCTAAAGCCATCGATTTTCAAAACTTTTTCATGGAAATAAACCTACTTTCGTTGTGTACGTGCGGATAGAGCTGTGTGAGTGTTGATCCACACAGGCGCAGACTGAGGTCACACGGCCTCAATTGATTTCAAATGGAATGGATTAATGGCAAATTTAGGTCTGGTTAAAATTTATTTCTGAATGTTTTTGATTCAACAAATATTTTAACATTACTCTACATTTGACTAGTACCTTGTTGTTTGGCAGAAAATCAAATTTACGCGTTACTTTAGTTCCTGCAGACCATCTCGAAAATGACAGTTATCGTAGATTTTGTTAAAATATCGACACAAAGAGAAGAATTTATTTTTGTATACCCCTCTTTTTAGTTTTATTTTTAATTTTCTGCATCAGCTGCTGAGTTGACGATACAAAAGTACTTGTTTAAAATTTCTTTGGATTTGACTAATAATGCAATAATTATTATAAGCAAATAAGAGTGTCATCGTGATGGAATCGAGTTTTATCAACGTGTAAACCGTATGTATATATAATAACAATTATGAGCTGTGAAAATTTTAAATCTACTATAAGCCAAAAAGCCAAAGTGATACCTTTTATCATATATCAATATACCAACCTGGTAGTAGTTAAAATATTTTAGCCCTATGACCCACAAGCGTTGGTTTTAATGCTAAAGAATTTGACGTAGTTCTTTTGCAATGCCAAAAATATCATACATATCGACAATTTTTCTGATGGCAATTTTATTGACAAGTGCGCAGGCACTTTTAGCGCTGAAAGCGATTCTATTATGATGAACTTTGGTGATCTGAAATATTTACTATTATTATACGTTTACGAGTTAATTATCGATGGACTGTTTCTCTAAGACTGAGTTATACCATATACTGTTCTTTTGTTTTTTAGTATGTAGTAGTACAATTACGCGCTTATTGTACTTTCTAATTCGGTATTTTAGTTTGAGAAATAACATAACGCTGAGTCCTTGACAAAATTATTCAGCATATCAAATATTTACGTAGTTTTAGCATCAGCAGTTGAAAATGTCAACAAAATATATGTTCTTCCTCAAGAGTCCTGTTTTGAAGTAACTTCATGAAAATGATACAGAAATTGGAGTTTCTTATTTTGGTATCAACAAGGGAAATAAGTTTTGTCTCTCGACACATCATAGGACTATCGACCGCGTATATCGAACGTGCACACACACGCAACTCTGTACTTGTAATGGGTCCGCAAAGAAAACTTTTTAAAACTTTTCCAGCGAGGCAATATGGCTCGTGTTCTCAGCCGTTATGTTTTATTTAGGCTACATTTTGCCGTCCCTTTCTCCTCTTAAAAAATATTCTGTTACAGAGCAGGACAAACGTATTTTTGCCTTTTAGACTTCAATCAGAACGATACGACTGCCTTGCCCGGGATACGAAGTAATTATTTCTATTCTGTCATTGCCGTATATTTTTTAGACGTTACCGTTTTGGATTTTGAAATTTGCCTAAAATTTTTTCAGGTAAAAGTTGTAAATAAACAGTTTAAGCCGTTACGGTTTGATGTGTATGCCGGAAAGGTAATTTTTGACATGGCGAGTTTTTAGCGTATCGTTCTATTTATTATCAATGGTTTATGCACTCTGATTTTAATTTTTGTATTCAGTGTTGTTTTATGTATATCGTTGACAAATTTGCTTAATCTTAAATAAAATTTAGAAATCACTACATATTATAAAACAAAGTCCATATTTCCGTATGTACGCATAAAACTTTAAAACTACGCAACCGATTTTGATGCGGTTTTTTTTCATAGATAGAGTGATTCCAGAGGAAGGTTTGTACGTATAATAACATTCAATACGAAGTAGAGAAATAATGTAATTATTGAGGTTTCTGTAAATAATTACATTTTTTCCGCTTACAGTGCAAACGCAGGCTAAACCCTACGAGATTTATCAAAATGATGTACTAAGTATTTGTACACCTTAAAAAGGTCTACGGAAAAGTCCGCGATGGTATATATCTATCTCTTATGGATAACCCACAATAGCAGTTTTTTTTATTTACTTTTTACGAAAAATGATGCCTTATGTTCAAAGCAATTTTTATACAATACAGCATTAATCCTTATCCAATTGAGTACCTTAAATAAATTGTTGATTTAATATAGATCAATATTGCCGTTTACAGCATGTAATTTAAGTGAACATTTTCGGAGATATTGCAGATTTAAAATCCCGCGAGGAGGCCGCGCTTAGACCTATAAGCACTTCGAATTTAGCAGCAACCGGAGGCGCAACTATTTGTCCTTCTTTCAAGTTTATATTGTCTAATGATAAGAAAGCTATGAATGTTGTATGTAAAGACTTTGTCTAATCAATTGTAAAAATAAATAATATCACTACATAGTATTAAACAAAGTCGCATTCTCTGTCTGTCCCTATGTCCGTATATCCCTATGTATGCTTCAATCTTTAAAACTATGCAACAGATTTTGATGCGGTTTTTTTTTTAATAGATAGAGTGATTTTAGAGGAAGGTTTACATGTCTAATAACATTCAATATGGATTAGAGAAATACTGTAATTTTTGAGGTTTCTAATGTGATGTCGTAAATAATTACATTTTTTTCCGCTTGCATTGCAAACGCAGGCTAAACCCTACGAGATTTATCAAAATGATGTACTAAGTATTTGTACACCATGAAAAGGTCTACAGAAAAGTCCGTGATAGTATATGTATATCTCTTATGGATAACCCACAATAGCAGTTTTTATCATTTACTTTTTACGAAAAATGATGCCTTATGTTCAAAGCAATTTTTATACAATACAGCATTAATCCTTATCCAATTAAGAACCTTAAATATATTGTTTATTTAATATTGATCAATATGACCATTTACAGCATGTCATTTAAATAAACAGTTTCGAAGATATTACAGATTTAAAATGCAGGGGCCGCGCCGCGAGCCTATAAATAGCGCGTCGGAGGTCGCGGTTCGCCTCTCGGCGATGCTTCCGCGCTCGCCCGTCTTATCGGTGACGCTGTCAAAGCCAGTAGGGCTAACAGCATTAGTCAAATTCGAAAAAAAAAACGTGAATCGCCCTTTAACCATTTGAATTTAGCAGCGATCGGACGCATTTATGATCGGAGCTCTCTAGCGAGGAAAATAACAATCACTACATATTATAAAACAAAGTCCATATTTCCCTATGTATGCATAAAACTTTAAAATTATGCAACAGATTTTGATGCGGTTTTTTTTAATAGATAGAGTGATTCCCCTTGATTAAGAAACAGCTTCACCACGGGTTGGCCGACGGGTTGGCCAACCCGTCGACCAACCCGTCGACAAACCCGTCGACCAACCCGTCGACAAACCCGTCGACCAACCCGTCGACCAACCCGTCGACCAACCCGTCGACCAACCCGTCGACCAACACGTCGACCAACCCGTCGACCAACCCGTCGACCAACCCGTCGACCAACCCGTCGACCAACCCGTCGACCAACCCGTCGACCAACCCGTCGAACAACCCGTCGACCAACCCGTCGACCAACCCGTCGACCAACCCGTCGTTCGTACTTCGTTAGTTAGTAACATAACAAGAACTGAAATACATCGTTATTCGGCTGAGTAGAATAGACCACCCTCATTTCTAACCCAAGTGCCGTAAAATATGACTAAGGTAAGTTGACGTCAGGGAGGCGGCCGGTCGTAAATACCTAGCCAAATCACGTGGCATGTTTAAAACATACCGTTGCCGTTTCCGTCGCCGGTATCCCCACTTAGAGTGGGAACAGGGCAGGAGGATGATGAGTTAGTTCTTAGAAGTAAAATCTTTAGAACCTATCGACTTGAATCAGTGACTTGAAAAAAAAAAGGCATTGTCTAAATATCACTACATATTATAAAACAAAGTCCATATTTCCGTATGTACGCATAAAACTTTAAAACTACGCAACCGATTTTGATGCGGTTTTTTTCATAGATAGAGTGATTCCAGAGGAAGGTTTGTACGTATAATAACATTCAATACGAAGTACGATCAATCAATCGATCAACCAATCGACCAACCAATCAACCAATCAATCGACCAACCCATCGACCAACCCATCGACCAACCCGTCGACCAACCCGTCGACCAACCTGTCAACCAGCCCGTCGACCAGCCCGTCGACCAGCACGTCGACCAGCCCGTCGACCAACCCGTCGACCATCCCGTCGACCAAGCCATCGACCAACCCGTCGACCAACCCGTCGACCAACCCGTCGACCAACCCGTCGACCAACCCGTCGACCAACAGGTGTCGTAAAAGGCGACTAAGGTAAGTTGACACACCGTGTGGTATCAGGTTGAGTAAAATAGACCACCCTCTTTCTTACCGAGGAGTCGTAAAATACGACTAAGGTATGTTGACGTCAGGCAGGCGGCCGGTCGTAAAATACGTAGCCAAATCATATGACAACATGTTTGTAACATGTTGTGCCGTGAAAAAACGTGGTTCGCCCTTTAACCATTTGAATTTAGCAGCGATCGGACGCATTTATGATCGGAGCTCTCTAGCGAGGAAAATAACAATCACTACATATTATAAAACAAAGTCCATATTTCCCTATGTATGCATAAAACTTTAAAATTATGCAACAGATTTTGATGCGGTTTTTTTTAATAGATAGAGTGATTCCAGAGGAAGGTTTGTACGTATAATAACATTCAATACGGAGTAGAGAAATACTGTAATTTTTGAGGTTTCTGTAAATAATTAAACTGTAAACCCTACGAGATTTATCAAAATAATGTACTAAGTATTGGTACATCTTGAAAAGGTCTACAGAAAAGTCCGCGATGGTATATGTCTAATTTTTATGGATAACCCACTAAAGCATTTTTTGTCGTTCACTTTTTACGAAAAATAATGCCTTATTTTTGAAGCGATTCTTATACAATACAGCATTAATCCTTATCCAATTGAGTACCTTAAATAAATTGTTGATTTAATATAGATCAATATAGCCGTTTTGCAGCATGTAATTTAAGTGAACATTTTCGGAGATATTACAGATTTAAAATGCCGTGAGGAGGCCGCGCTTCGCCCTATAACACTTCGACTTTAGCAGCGATGTCGCTCTTTCAAGAGTTTGTTTAAAGACATTCTGTAATTAATTGTAAAAATAAAATACAAAGGTAAAATATAAAAGTAAATAAGTAATAAATAGTCTATATGAATTTAGATATTCCAAAGATAGCAGGAAATCTTCTTGGTATAGGGAAAGGAAATTGTTTTTCACCAAATTTAACGCTACGGCCACGGGCAGTAATAAATAAATCAAAACAACTGGATCGATTTTAATCATTTTTTTTACACTGACTGACATGGGATATATATTTTATACCCGTGCGAAGCAGGGGCAGGCCGCTAGTAGTATTATAAAATGTAGAGAAAAAACCTATCTAAACCCTATCTTCTATCTATAACCCTATCTACCTAAAGCCTATCTTCTAGAAGAGACGTATTTGAAGTGAGACCTACCACAAGTTTATTTATGATTTTTTTGTAAGCGTTGTAGCGTTAAACAAAACATTTCGTAAATGTTTTGTTTAAGAAAAAAAAATATTGAGAAATCTATGTAGGAAGATTTTTATTTCATGGGGATGAGGGACATGAAATTTTATTAAAAACATAGTTTAATACTCGGGAACGTAAAAGTCGTTTTTAAAAACAAGATTTTATTGTTTTAATAAATCTAAGTACTAAATACAATCAAATTAAATCTAATTCTATGTAACAACGCTGCCTTGTCGTTACTGCAAGTAAGCAAGCCATGACGTCACATCTTGCCACAGCCTTTCGCGCCATTTTGACGTGGGAGATGTGACAGCCGCTGTCATTAGCAGCTAGCCCGCGAATAGCGAAAGAGAGTTTGCTTTGATTTCATTTTAGCATTTTTTATGAAAAGAATAAAACTGATTTAGAATAATTCTTTTATTAATATTAATAGTTTAGTTACATCTATAATTAAAGTTCGCGGTTGAGCAGAAGTAGATGCTCTTGCCGAATCAATGTTACTCTAATTAATCATACCACCTGCGGAACATCATGCGACGTTCTTTAGGTTGCGCAACATCAGACCACCCATCAATAAGCTGATACTGCGTTGACGTTGACCGTGTGGATATTGGGTGGTGACGTAACTACATTTGTAATTTTTTTAACTTTACTTGTTATAATATTATTTGGATATATACAAGTAGTAATGATTCTTTTTTTTTGGGTCCCAGGAAATAGAGTTCACTTCTCAAACAACCAAAAGGAGGTTTGAGTTCGATTATTAACGGGTTGAATTAAAATAGTGTAACCAAAAAAGTATAGTCTCAGGAATAGTTCTGAAAGAATTCCTCACTGTTCAAAGCCGAGTTCAAAAGCTGTTGCCTTTTGGCACAAACAATAAATTCTCATTCCGCCTTCTCACGTTCCTCCATAGGTATGCCGTAACAAGACTGCAGTCTCACGGTGCTCGTTTATCAAGATCGCCATCTGATTGGGGCGCGGCTCAGCTGCGTTTTATTGTCGAATTACGGGCCCATTCAAATTTTAATTTATATTTCGTGTAAATATACCGATATTGAAAGTATGTTTTCCCTCTGTGATGAATAGACTTATTTTTAATATTTCAATAGGTTTCTAAAAAAGCAGCATTTATTTTTCAGAAATATGCATGTACAATTGTAATGCTGTCATCTTTTTTTTATTTTAACTGTGATGGCTATCCTGGCTACAGCTGAAAAACAGTGTCGTGTGACATAATTTTGTCATTCAATAGTATAGTAGAATAGATAGTAGAATAGTCTTTCTTACTAAGGTAAGTTGATTCCAACGATTTTCATGCAATTGTAGGGAGTTTTGGGGGAAAAATTCGATCTAGCTATCATTAAAAAAAAAGGCTTTTTATCCCTGTTTTCGGGAAAATGCGAATTTTCGTTGAATTCAAAAGACAATTTTCGTTCAAAAGTAATAATAAAATTATTTTGCTATAATCCGCGATGAAGTAAAATAGAAAATATATATAATGCTAAATGTAGAGTGGACAATCGGTTATCATACCTGATACATGCAGGATTCGTAAAAACACATGCACAAACCTCCACCACCGCCACCACAATACACAAGCCCTACATACGTTCACTATCACAAACTCAACAATCGTTTCGCCCCGCAACCGAAGCATCGTCATCTGACGATGTCATCGTTTTATTATGGATCTCTGCAAAGTAACGCCTAATTCTATAAATTAAAATTTTCGTTGTCAAACGTAATGTCTTGGTAGTTCATTCGGGGAACGGGCGTTCTAAAGAGGTGAAAATACCTAGGTTCGAGCCCCATCTACCCAACTATTTTTTCAATTTTTTTTATATCTTTTTACAAAATACCGAGCAAGGTCGGTCGCCCAAGTACTATATAATTACTTGAGACAAATATGTTTTTGTCTGTGACTTAAACGCCGATATAGAAGATTTAAATAAAAATGTCGAATTAATATTTATATCTAACGCTTTACAGTGAAGATAGTCCCTGTCAAAAAACATGTGCGAGTTTTGACACGATTTTATATTTTTTGTCTTAAATTTTCTAGGGTTTGTATAAATTTAAGATTATAGCTTCTTTTCCTTAGTAGAGAATAGAGAATATGTTATAATATAAGTTTAAGTTTTATTATATTAGGTCCTTACATATGAAATTGGCGTTTTGTCGTACTGGCCACTTTGATCTCAAATATTACCTTTATGGTTAGGAATTCCAAATTCAAATTCATACAGCTATTTACTCATGCATTTGTGTTTCAAACCCCCTAATTTATTTGTTTTTTCTTCTTTTGTTTTTGTCTTTGTGTCACTCTGTTTATAAAATGGAAAATATAAAATATCGCGTTATTTACGAGTATGAGTTCCACCGTGGCACCAGTGCTGCAGAAACGGCTCAAAGGATTAATGATGTGTATGGTGACGGTGTCGCAAAAGAAAACACAGTGCGTTTTTGGTTCCAACGTTTTCGTTCTGGAAATTTCGACCTGCAGAACGAGCCTCGTGGACGGCCGGAGACCAAAGTTGATAATGAAGAATTAAAGGCTATTGTGGAAGCGGATCCATCGCAAACCACGTCCGAGTTAGCTGCAGGCTCCGGTGTTAGTGATAAAACTATTCTAATCCACTTGAAGCAAATTGGGAAGGTGAAAAAGCTTGAAAGGTGGGTACCTCATGAATTGAGTGAAGCAAACCGACAAACGCGCGTCGACTGCTGCGTTACGTTACTCAACCGGCACAATAATGAAGGAATTTTAAATCGAATCATTACCTGTGATGAAAAGTGGATCCTCTACGATAATCGGAAGCGCTCATTGCAATGGCTGAACCCTGGCGAACCAGCCAAATCCTGCCCTAAGCGAAAATTGACAAAAAAAAGTTGCTCGTAAGTGTTTGGTGCCTAGTGCCGGTGTCGTTCACTACAAATTTCTTAAATCTGGCCAGACGATTACGGCAGATATCTATTGTCAGCAACTGCAAACCATGATGGAAAAGCTAGCTGTTAAACAACCGAGGCTGGTCAATCGCTCTAGGCCACTGCTGCTTCAGGACAACGCTAGACCACACACTGCACAACAGACGGCTACCAAATTAGAGGAGCTTCAATTAGAATGTCTTAGACATCCACCGTACTCTCCGGACCTTGCTCCAACAGATTACCATTTTTTTCGCAATTTGGATAACTACTTGCAAGGAAAAAAATTCAACTCCGATGGGGCAGTCCAAACCGCCTTCAAAGATTTTATTGATTCCCGCCCGAATGGTTTTTTTAGTAAGGGGATCAATGAACTACCTATGAGATGGCAAAAGTGCATACATAGCAATGGTACATACTTTGATTAATTAAATATATTTCATTAAAAAAAAACGACTTTATATTCCTCCCATAGAAAACGCCAATTTCATATGTAAGGACCTAATATTTATAATTAATTTATAATATTGTATTGATATTTATTGTAAGAACATTTTTTAAAAATTAAATGTAAAACGCGGTCCAACTTTTCACTGCCTCATAAATTACCGGCCATTGTTTTATGAATTCTCATTACACAGATTGTTCAGGGGTGGGAGTGTAATGGTTCTATGATTTACAAGGAGAAATTGTTCAAGTATAGTCTGTGAGAATGTATATTTCTGTACAAAAAAAATTTGGCTATCGTAAATAGTGCATGGGATTTCAATAGAAAGCTTGCGCACATCCGTACTAATATTATGAATGTGAAAGTTGTCTGTCTGTTAAACTTTCAAGGCAAATTTGGTGGAGCAATACAAATTACAAAAACTATAATTTTTTATCATTTGTAATTATAATAAATAAAAACTTATATGGGGGTACTTAGACGATCGAAGTGACGCCAACCAAGTTGTGGGTACCACTAGTGCATAATATATATAACATTTAATGTAAAAATGAGTTTCATATATAGGGTCACTAAGCTATATACCTAAATAGAAATTATCAACATTGTACGAAAGAAACTTTGGTATCCGACTGAGTAGAATAGACCACCCTCATTTCTTACCGAGGTGTCGTAAAAGGCGACTAAGGTAAGTTGACCCACCGTGTTGTATCCGGTTTAGTAGAATAGATCACCCTCCTTCTTTCCGAGGTGTCGTAAAATACGACTAAGGTAAGTTGACGTCAGGCAGGCGGCCAGTCGCAAAAACGCAGCCAAATCATGTTACAACATGTTTATAACATGTTGTGCCGACCCCACTTAGAGTGGGATAAGGGCAGGAGAGAGGATATCATACATTCCGACGTCAAACTGAAATAATACCAAATGGAACGACTAAAATTTGAAATTAGAGAATGGATAATACAAACATTTGTACTTTTAAATAAAGTCACAAAAATTCACTGCTAGCAAAAAGAAAAATAAACCAGCTAGATTAATTATATTATAAATTGAAGTTATCTTTAAATCTATAATGCGATGTTGGTTCCTGGCACGGAAGGGATCTCTGCGTGTTTGGCCCGACTCCGGCGGATGTGGCAATCGGTGTATCCTGACGACCAGACGACCTTTCAACGTTTGAATGGAGACAGAATATTCAAAACACAGCAGATAATATACTGGCAGTTAATAATCTCTTCATATGTATTATCTCTTCTTCAAATCTTTAATAAAACAAAACAGATATAGAATAATTCAAACATCAAAGATATTTCGAAAGTAAATCATTGTCCTCTGAGTTTCAAGCTGGTTCTTCTTGGTAAGAGCAACATTATAAACCAGTGGTAACTTTATTAAATCTAATGGATACTTGACGATTCGAAATCGCTTGGAAAAGCTTACTTTAATAAAAAATATTTTTATTTGATGACGTTTTTTTAGAAACTAGCTGTGCCTGTTTCGCCCGAATGGAAGTATGTCGCAATTTTTTTTCCGAAATGAAATTTTGAACATTAAAGTAGTTATTGCGAGTTAACTATAAGAGATTTAAGAAAACGCGCGCAAAGAAAGCTTTAAATTTTGCCGTTTTCGCAATATTTTTCATTGCTGCTTCTTAGCGTGATGTTATAAGGCCTATAGCCTTCCTCGATAAATGGACTATCTTAAGTTCAAAGAATTTTTCAATTCGGTCCAGGAGATTAGGACGTATAAACAAACAAACCCCTCAGCTTTATTTATTATAGATGTTACCTAGCTACTGGGTCATACTACATATATCTTTAATATTTAAATGAGTTAATCTTGTATGTATTTATACATATATTTTCAGGTTTTGCGGGAGAAAAATCGATCTAGATAAGTTGTATTTTAAAAAAATGTCGTTTTATCCCTGATTTCGGGCTTTAAAGTTGTTTTTGAAGTTTACGTTAAATACAATCACAATTTATCGCTGTCAAATGTAAAGTCACGGTAGTTCATTTAGAGAACGGGTGGTCTAGAGAGGTGAAAACACCTAGTATCGAGCATCACCTGCCCTATTTTTTTTTGTGAAAATACCTAGGATCGAGCCCCACCTGCCTTTGCCACCTGCCTTTTTTTCCTTTTCTTTTCATTTTTTTTATTTTTTTTATCATTTTAAAAATTACCGAGCAAGGCTCGGTCACACAGGAACATAATAGGATATAGTGTAACAAACATTAATTGCGACGTTATCTACATTACTGCACTGCGAGATTTGCACGATTTATTTCGTCCTTACGAAAACGGTGTCGCGGAACGCGAGCGCGGCTGCAGGCGCATAAATAAGTCAGCTAATAAACATTTGTCGCAATACTTGTTTGATTGTAATAGTTGGATTTTCGTTAGCTGTACTAATGGCTGGCTGCTGTCGCTAATGAGCTAAAAAATACACAACTGTGACGGAAAGAGGAGTGTCTCTACGTCATCAACGAAATAAGAGCTGTAGAATAAACCGGAATTACTGACTGAGCCAATGAAACCCAAGGCAGAGTTGGCATTGAACGAAAAACATAGCTTAAGAGACTCCTTGACGTGATTACTACGTAACGTGATGTTAGAGTAGCAACTTCGTTCGGGTAGGTGGCTCCTCAAAAAGATCGTTTGGAGTTGCAAGATTCAAGTGTAAATAGACCAGATCTTATTTTATTCTAATGAGGTCCTACTAAAGAGGCTGGTTTTGACAAGGCGCCGGTCTATTTCACAATCGTCACCAAAGTTGAAACTCTGCAAAAGAATATCATATAGTAGTAAGTAGTAGAATATCATATATGGTTGTCAAATTGTCAAGTAGCCGCACGGTAAAACCGCGTGCATTTCTTCTATAACTGTCATGGGTTGAAGCGCCGGACAGGCAAGTATGAGTTTTTCTGTTATAACTTAGGTACGTGCCAAATTTAATTTAGGACATACGTTAGTTTAATGTAAGTTTTACAAATTGGAAATTTGTAAGCATCTTTACTCTCTCAATGTTGTCTTGATTTCTATTAATATCATCATCCTCCTGCCCTTATCTCCCTCTGGGTGGGGTCGGCACGACATGCTGTCACATGATCGGGCAACATATTTTACGACGGGCCTCTTGGTTGTCGTCAACTTAACTTAGCCGTATTTTATGACACTTCGGTAAGAAAGAGAGTGGCTATTCAACCGGATACCACACGGAGGATCAACTTACCTTAGTCGCGATTACGATACCTCGTTAAGGAATGAGGGTGGTCTAAGAAATAAGAGTAGGATACCATACGGCATATCGTGAATTCTATTTATAATAGAGCCATAATTCTCCTTACATGACAAATACGCACAAATTACTATAAAATTACACCAGGAAGCGTAGCGACATTTAGCATCACGTGCGTTGTGTAACTGCCGTTCATTAGGGTAGTGTTGACAGTGAATGCGTGCGCGCCGCCCGCGCCTGGCACGGCCTATCGCACCACCATCGATGACTAATAAACCGAGACTGTGTCGAACCAAATAACATTTACTGCAACTAACAACTTTATTCCCTTTGCAATAAAGTTGAAATAATACTACACAACAACAATCGTAACTTTGTTCTTAATATCCTGAATTATATCAACAAAGTTACAAATGCATTTTATATGTGTCTTATGCTAATAATGTTAAGGAGTATTTTAGTAAAAGCGTGTGGGCGTTTCGAAAATTACTTACAGTTGTAATCGTGACCACTTCTGGCGAACACTTATATCATGGCTGCCGAATTGAGCGGTTCCTGTCAGAGTTCACGTGGTATACAATAGCTTACGATTTATTTGTGCGTGAGGATTATTTCTTCATTTACTTTGCTACGTTAAGTCTTAAATTTTGCTGTTGTGTTATATCTTTTATAATAAAAAATAGGATAAATTCACGCAATCAGCAGCCATTTACTATTCTGTGTTTTAAGACAAACGTATTTTCAAAACTTAACTTTATTACTAGGTAACATAGAAATGAGATGAACGCTTTCGTAAAAACGTTATTACTACCATATCTATACTAATATTATAAATGCGAAAGTCCGTCGGTCTATCTTTTACGCTTACACGGCTAATATGCTGTACCAATATTGATGAAATTCGACACAATAAAAAGAATGAAAACAAATAAAAAACATATACTTATTGCATTTTTTATAGTTCTTAGCCCATTAAGTTGACGTACTATCATTCTCCTGCCCTTATCCCACTCTAAGTGGGATCGGCACAACATGTTATAAACATGTAACGTGATTTGGCTAGATGTTTTACGAAGGGCCGCCTGCTTTAGGGTCAACTTACCTTAGTCGCCTTTTACGATACCTCGGTAAGGTATGAGGCTGGTCTATTCTACTCAGCCGGATACCACACGATGGGTCAACTTACATCAGTCGCCTTTTACGACACCTCGCTAAGGGTCTTTATATTCTACTCAGCCGGATACCACTCGCTAAGAAATGAGGGTCGTTATATTCTACCAGATACCACATGGCTTTTTTAAGTTGGCGTACTATAAGTATATAATATACCATAAATATATACATATATATGTATAATTATATTTAATGTTAAAATAGTTTCATAGTTTAGACTTTCTACTACTATAAACTATTGCTATAATAGAAATTATCTACATCGTTCATAATGGAATTTCGCTATGGGTCCTAGATTTCGAAATCGGAAAGTTTTATCAGGAGGAACAGCCGAGCACCTCCCGATTACTCATTTCGCAATAGCCCGAGGCAATTAAAAAGAACGGGGTAGTGCTATCATTAAACGGGAGCGGCGGCGTCTTAACAAGAATATAATGCAATTTTAAAATAATCCCCGCAAAAAAGAAATTAATGCAGGCACCTCGCTGGATTCCCTTTTTATCTCCTTAATTGGTTTTCACATCTTCTAGTGTAAAAAATATCGTGTTCTTTGTAATCTCGGGCGATGTTTTAATAAATATAACGAAGTGAGCTTAGCTCGGGGGAGTAAAAAATATAGCCCTTAAATAAAGCTTCACACTTGAAAGATCAACGTTACCGGCGCGTTCAAGATTTATTGGGAAATAATAAATGCGTAGACTCCTTTAAAGATAGTAATTAAAGTGAATGAACCCGATGTCTCGGTTTTGTTTTAAAATTTATCATCATTTTCCTGCCCTTATCCTACTCTAAGTGGGGTCGGCACATGTTATACCCATATTGTCACACGATATGGCTAGGTATTTTACGGCCGTCTGCCTGACGTCAACTAACCTTAGTCGCCTATTACAACACCTCGGCAAAACATGAGGGTGGCCTATTCGTCTCAACAAGGCGGGTCAACTTAACTTAGTCATCTATTACTACACCTCGGTAAGAAATGAGGGTGATCTATTCTACTCAACCGGATACCACACAGTAGCTCAACTTACCTCGCTGGACCCTTGGTCGCTTTTTCGACTCCTCGGTAAGAAATGAGAGTGGTCTATTGTACTCAGCCGGATACCACACGGCGGGCCAATTTACCTTAGTTTCATTTTACGATATCTTGGTAAGAAAGATGGTGGTCTATTCTATTCAGCCGGATGCCACACGGGGGATATTGTAGTAAAGCAATCGATTAATTGAAAATAAATACGCAACATAAACTTTAAATATAAATTAGAGCACGCAAAATACACATAACAAAATCTCCGAACAATAAATTCCTAAATTGCTTCTTAAACACAATATAACAAGATATTTGGGGTAATAAAATAGTAGCAATTGAAAATAATAGTGCGCTGTTGACAAATGTTTTTTTTTCGCTTATGAGCCAAGTTGCAGCGTTTTTCTCAAAGCCCAATACGATTGTTTCTAGCTTTATCTTTCCTTAAGAGCCTCTTAGTCGTTTTTATAGTCGAAAGTTTTCTTTTTTACTCGTACTTCGAATACGGAATAGTTTTTCTTCCGATAATGTTCTTAACGACTTCCGCTAAAGTATTTATTTTTATTTATATTAAGCGCCAATAAAGAAGCTTTAATGAATTAAATCTGCAAATCATTTTAAGTCTAAGATGATTTATCTATCTGTACTAAAACAAAGTCCCCAAAAGCTGTCTGTCTGTGTGCAGTGCAGTAATGTTGTGTTATCGGTGTATGGTAGTGCATGAGTTCTTACAAATTGTGCATGTATCAGATATGAGAACGAATAGTACACAGCATTGCATATATTTTCTTTTATCGCGGATTATAGCAAAATAATATTATCATTAGTTTTGTTAATACAAATTATAATTATTAGTTATATAATAATTATGGATTTCCGCAAAGTAACGTCTAATTCTATAAAAGATTTTCTCAGAATCTACTAAACGGATTTTTGTATGGTTTTTACTATAAGGTAGTGCAATACTTCCGGAATGTTTAGATTAATAGCACATTACAGCTTTTTGTCAATTGTCTAGAATAAGTCGCGCAGTTTACAAAAGGCTCGTCTGAGAGGAGATTTACTGCCGTGCGCCACATACACCAACTGAGATACACTAAAATAATGTACTAGAGAATCGTAGATATACAAATATTATGCAAAAATCCGCGACAACGTGTCTCTATCTCTCATGGTTAACTCACAATAACTACTTTTATATTCAAAATATTCAATTAAATACACCGATTTCTACACGGATAAAAGCGCAGGCACAGCTAGAATACAATGAAGTCATTTTTGAAACCAAGTAGGGCTCGTGAATTGTAAGGATTATTATATTGAATTTAATTTGAATAGTTTTTCTTAGTGAAACGACGTGAACACATTTGCTAAACAATGCAATATTACCATCACATTATACGTAAAATTTACGTTTTCGATAAAATTGATTCTGATTGAGAATTTATAAGTAGAGAAAACTTTGTTATTTATCTAACAACTAAATAAGAGCAAAGTAGCGACCTGTTACTATCCCACTGCTGAGAATAGGCCTCTTCTCTCCGTTTTTGAAGAGAATGATTGGAGCTAAGACCTACCTACCACGCTGCTCCAATGCGGATTGGTAGGTTACACATATCTCCAGAATTCTCGAACTAAAAATAAGAGCATGTAGATTTAATTCTCTTTATTAGTACGCGTCATTAAATACACCTAAGATCGATCAGTAACGCTGATTTAAGTAAAATATCTGACAATACTTTAAAAACACGGTCCATCCTATTCAAAACGTTAGTTTTCATTGCTACAGCAATAAGGACTAACGTTCTGAATCTACCGCTGAAACAAGACAAAGCATCCCTAAACACGATAATCCACCAAAACTATTATAAGTAGTTGTTAATTGAATGCACAATTTTAATTACGCCTAAATCTCAACACTACGACTTGATAATCAAAACAGTTCAGATCTAAAATTGGTAATGCCACCGTTCCGAACATTTGTCCTTTCCTTGAATTAGCCTTACAAACAAAATCACAGCACTCCGGAGCAACTCGAAGTAATGTAATCCACTCATAAAACCTCTATTAATCCTCTGCAGTGTTGTGTCATCAACGGTAGCCGAAATTTTAATCACCCCCCCTTCCCACTCAAACCCCTTGACGCTGCAGGGCTCCGGACGGCCGCCTTACACGATATTCCCATTACTTAGGCCATGGCGATAATAAAATTTAATATAATGCTGAGGAAACGGATGCCACCACAATGGCAGACGGCTAGCTGTGGGGCTCTAACGCGTGTATTTAAACTGATTTGGCTGTGCAAACATGAGCGGACACTAAAACGAGAAACGTGATTTCAAGTTCCAAAACTATTTTGCTAAACTAAATAAACAGAAATGTACATATCAACAAAAGCCTTAAGTTGATATAAGCGATGCCCGCATCGAAATCAGTGTCACAATTTTTTCCCAAATTCAGAATTTTGAACATAAAAGTAGTTAATTATAAGAGATATCGTGAGTTATTTATAAGGATTTTGAGTAATTCTCATCGTTTTCAGCGCACGCAAGGAAAGCTCTAAATTTTGCCGTTTTCTCAATATTTCTTATTTTTGCTTCTTTCCTATTCATTTTAGTGTGATGTAATATAGCCTATAGCTTTCCTTAATAAACGGACTATATAAATAAATAAATGCACTCAAAGAATTATTCAAATCGGTCCAGTAGTTCCTGAGATTAGCGTGATTAAACAATCAAAGAAACAAACTCTTCAGCTTTAAATATTAGTGTAGATGTAAACCTAAGTTAAGTAACCTAAGTTTTTCAAGAAACGAGAAATATAACAATTCTTGAAGTTAAAACCTTAAAAGTTGAATTTCTTTTAAAGTGAATTAAAATCAATACAACAATAAAAAAAGCTTTTTGTTTTTATCTATATCACATATATAAAGAAAATAGAAGTGTAGAATGCAAGATAATTTGTAAGAAAATATAATTGAAAAAAACAGATGCCATTAATGGTTTTTCTTTATAGTTCTTCGATATCATTCCTCTGAATTTTACCTTGAAATATGAATTAAAATTAAAATTGTATCAATCAAATCGTATAAATTGTTTTTTTTACCTATAAAAGAAATTTAAACTGAAAATTACTAAAAATATCTTCAAAATGTGATCAGTAATGGTAATTTCGCATTCCCAAATTTCTTCTAAAGCAATAAAACGGAACCGGGTCACAGTATCTGACTTTTGCATAGAGCCGCGGGCTGTCGAAGGGTTAGGTGTATCTTTTGTACGTCCATCTTAAAGGGGGCTGTTGTACCGAGAAAATTGAGAAATGGACCGGGTAACTTCGTTACTGCCCGTGCTACTGGATTACGGGTTGCATGAAAAATGTTTTGTTTTTACTATCGAAATTCAACGGAAATTTATAGTACATTAAGATCATTGGTAAGAGCATAATAAATCTTTAGAGGAAATTTTAATATAAAATAAATAATGAATGCTTTTCGATTTTGTCGTGGAGTCTATCTCCTGATGATGCTTCGGTTGCGGGGCGAAACGATTGTTGAATTCGTGTATTGGTGTGTTGCTAGTGAATTGTGGTGGCAGTGGTGGAGGTTTGTGCATGTGTTTTTAAGAATCCTGCATGTATCCGATATCAAAACGAATAGTCTATTCTACTATTAGCATTATATATATTTTTTATTTACTTAATCGCGGATTATATAAAAAAATTATTATTCATTATTTTTGTATTATGGATCTCCGCAAAGTAACGCCTAATTCTATAAATGTGAATATGTTAATACATAAAACAATTTAAAATTTTACATTTTACACAGGATCGTATCATAAAGATCTCTGACTTTTCATCATAAATCATGTGAATTAGTTCAGGAATATTTGTTCATATACAACTATATATGAGCAAATATTTACGCACTCAAATTGATATTTTGTATCATATTCTAGATTTACAGTGAGATGGAGGAAAACTTATATTTTTAGTTTACAGAAATTGCCTTTCAAACTTTCTTCTTTAATGTACAAAATATGCTAAAGAAAATATATTTAAATTGAGTTCATTCAGCGTAATAGGAGATTAAATACAAATATTTAGTTTTCCAAGTATGCCGAACAGGTAACTTAATAGCTGAGTTTTAAAGGTCCAGTGAACGAGAAGTTTTGCACTCTTAAAAACTTACTGAAAGCTGTAAACTCATTAACCAAAGTGCAGGGCTTATTAGTCAAGGCTAGGGTTACCATTTTTCCTGATGTCCTTTGGATTAGTCCTGGTCTAATATCGTTTAATTACTTAATAATTTTTCATAATTATTCCTACTTCACACACACCACACCATAAACGTCATGAACTGACGAACTTTACATTCCATAACATGGACTGTATTGTATTGGAAGATTCATGAACGTATTTTACTACGTATTATATTTTCAGTTTGAGTTTACATTATGCAACGATATAGGTATAGGTAAAAAAATAGTACGTTAAAAATTAGATTATATAAATAAACTATTTTTCTTTAAAGGAGTTCTTATACTCCTGACAGAGTAGCAATACTGTTTAATATATTGAACTAAATATATTGGATGATCAGAAAATAATTATTAAATATTTGAATATCCTGGTTTAATAATTTATAACCTGTTCGTCCTACTCATCCTCATAGTATACTGTTGCGACGAAAATTATTGATAAAAGTTATTAAATTTCGTTTAAAAAGAAAACAGTGTCAAGAAGTTACAACAATTAATAATTAACATCCTTGTAAGCGTTAAAGTTCACGATTCGAAAAAACTGTCGAAAGTTTATAATATAGTAAATATAGTTTCTTTACTGAGTTTTTCTTAAGATGCACTAAATAATTCAGTTTGTAATAGGTTGCAATTGAGAAGTGATCCACTGAATTTCATTAATAATTTAATTTTTATATTACTGTTATTGTAGTTCTTAACGAAAATTCATTCTAAAAAATGGACTGCTCGAAACTGTTGGGAAACTTTAAGCATCCCCAAAAATTAATAATTAATATAAAATTGAGCTACTTACACACACTTAATAACTACGTCCTATTTAGGACGAATAACATTATGCCGCGAAATCATGGTTAACTTACACTAGCATTCGTTTCATTCATTTCCTTCCGAAATGCTTTTGCATACATTAGTATCTTATGCATCCGCCATATTTGGTCGCGGTGACGATAGTTTTCCTCTGAAATTTATTGTGATTTTATTCTCTGCAATATTAGCATATAAGAAGTTGTACCCATGAAACTAAAGTGTTAATATCCTAAGTTAATACCCTAATGGTATACTATAAGGAAACCATGCCACGAAATGAAGTGCCTCAAATTTTTGAAAGTCTCTCCTCATATTTTGACACGATTATTTTTAATTATGGAACATTGTCTTCTGAATTATTATTATATAATAGAATATGGAATTGAAAAATTCATTTAAATTATACGAGTATAGTGTAAAAGATCATAAAGTTAAGCATGAAATGCTTAAGGAAACTAACGTATTAAAATTATAAAAATATATTTCTACTAGCTGTCCGGCCACACGTTGCTGTAGCTGTCTTTCCAATTCCACTCGAAACAGTTCTCAACAGTTTCAAAATTTTGTCACCACCAAACTTTACAGGATTTACCCGCTGGGTAATATTTCTAAATATTGTTTGAAAATTTTATTAAAATCTGCCCTGCCGTTTTAGAGTCTATAAAGGAAAACCATTCATTTGTATTTAATAGATTCTGAATGATTGACAAAAAACAAAACAGTTGCTCTACACGAAGCAAACACGAAGATTCACCGGATATTATAGAAATGATTAGGTATTAGATTCGTTTGAATTTATAGCGTCTGCTTGGAGAAAGCAAATAGTGCTTCCGACTAAATTCATACATACATTCGTAATCTATCCTATTATAATATAAATATATGATATATCTGAATTTGAACTTGATACGCCCTGTACTTCATAAGTTTCATAAAATAAAATATGAATAGAATATATATTATTTATTTATTTACTCATCTATACACTTAACATCACATTTATTAATTTAACAAAATAATAAGTTAATTATTATTTCTGTTAAATTTATTATTATTATTTTTTAATTATATTTAAAATACCTATAATTTAAAATACCTATACTTTGTTGTTGATTGTTGAAATTATACAAAATTATATTATTATTGTATGGCTGAAATTTATATAACATGTAATGTTTGTTTTTCAGTTCTTTTGAAAATAGAGAGAAAGATAAGTTATTACTTCTGTTCATTGTTAGGTTGTTAAATTTATATTGAATAATAAATTTAAAAAAAAACTCGCATTCGTATCTCTGTCAAATATGATATAAAAAAAAACAAATAGATACACTCTCATTTGCTTTCTCTTTATTGTGATAGGGCACATTTTAAGCTGGCTTCCTTGCTCTAGTATAATAACGCAATATTATAC
This sequence comes from Morpho helenor, assembly GCA_029227775.1. NCBI lineage: Eukaryota > Metazoa > Arthropoda > Insecta > Lepidoptera > Nymphalidae > Morpho > Morpho helenor. Next base: position 13,797,640 of record JARGCU010000017.1, read on the forward strand.
GTTCTGTATAGAGAGAGAGTTTAGCAATTTTTACGAGTAGATGACACAGTGGCCAGTAAACATATAATTATTATTTAATTTTATATTTCAAATATTAATAAAGTATACTTATAAAAGTAACTTTATAATTCGATGTAACGCACGATTTCTCTCAACCAAGAGATTATCTCAGGATATTGTCTTAGCAATATAAGTGCGAAGAAACGCAAACACCTCACAGGCTCCGGCTAATCGCTTAATCAAAATTTATTCCGCACTTTGATTTTAAATTTGGGACGCAACATTTATTACTGAGCCCCTCTAGCAACCCTTCGAGGGCGGCTTCATTATCGTGGATTAAGGCTGTGGAATATTTTATCGATCGCATCGACGCCAGTATTCATTTTCAATTAAGCGCCAAGTATTTTATTAAGTTCGGGCGCGGAATTGATGAGTTTCGCCAACTAATATTTACAGTGGCTTATAAAAGGTGACGTACGTATATATACGTCGCCTAACGGTGATACTGTCAGACCCCTTTCAGAGGATCACGGGTTCGAACCCCGGGTGGGTAATGAATTTTAACGATAGTTTTATGACTTTAAATAATATTAACATACGCTTTGAAAACTTCGTGAAGCACTTTACAATTTTCTGTGTTTCGTGTAAATCCGCATTTGAGCAGAATATCGATAAATTAATCGTTTTTCTATTTTGCCAACGTTGTAGTCTGTAGAACTGAAATTAAACTTTAAGGAGTTCAATTTTAAACCTACATACCAAAATATATCGATTCGTTATTTCTTTAGAAAGAAAAAATAAATAAACAAGCGCTTTTGCTTTAATAATATAAATTTTAGCTGTTGTACGAGCAGCTGTATGCAGACGGGATAACGTCATGTAAAGAGCTCGAACTAACGAAACTAGTCGGGCTAACCCGATAGAATTAGGCGAGAGTATAGCCGGTTTCTATACATTAACTATAAATACTCGCGAGAGCTAAAAATTAAAAACTTTAATATTTTTAAAAATAGAATCTAAATTAATTTTGTAACATAAAACAAAATTCATTTCAATATTATATCGTTATGAATAAGCAAAGCCTGCATACCGACAGAAATTTGCTTGGTTGCGGCACACAACGGATATGAAAGATCGATATTCAATTCCAAACAAGATCCCGCAAAAGTCGAACAGATAAATTAGATGTTCTTTAACAAAGCATTGTTGAACACAGCAAGGTGACTTCAATTTCCTGAAGGCGTGCATCCGCGGCGCGGTGCGGGCATCAAACGCGGAACTTTTGAAGGCTTCCGCGTCATGGAATCCAATGCACTCATACAGCTTTGTGTTAACGCGCCTGCCGGCGGATAGTCTGTCTTATAGACTACACACTAGCGTTTTAAAAACTACCCATTAAAAAAAGGGACAATAATTATTGATGAGGATACAAAATCAAGAAATTAGTGACGCTTGTAGCTTAGATATAAGAAGCGGTGTAGGGTTTTATAGAGCCAGTTTACTGCCTAAACTCAAGCGTCTATTAGAAACCTTGATATCTGCGAGTAGGTCGTCTGCAATGCCAATGTGTTGCCGTGGATTTTACCGCGCCAAACAGATGCCGCTTTGGCTACAATTTTCGAGTGTTACAATTTACTATGAAACATCATCCTCCTGCCCTTATCCTACTCTAAGTGGGGTCGGCACAACATGTTATAAACATGCTGTCACATGATTTGGCTGCGTTTTTACGACCGGCCGCCTGGCTGATGTCAACTTACCTCAGTCGTATTTTACGACAACGAGGGTGGTCTATTCTACTAAACCGGATCCCACACGGCGGGTCAACTTACCTTAGTTGCCTTTAACGACACCTCGGTAAGAAATGAGGGTGGTACTATTCTATTCAGCCGGATACCACACGGCGTTTTTATTTATAATTTACTATAAAACATAGATTAGAAAAGATTCTCACTTTCATATCTGGTCACTACGTTAAGATAACGCCGATGTTTCCACTCTAGTCCTGTATTCATTAACATTCAAATTTAAAACACGCGACTATACTTCCAAAAAAACTTGAACGACTTCCTTAAGTGTTTAATAACGGTTTTTAATCGCTCGTGTGTAGTCTCTAGATTTCGTAAGAATAAATTGATGAGTGCGAAGCGTTAAGTCTTATACGGAGGCTGCATCTAATGCAATTTCCTCACCAGGTGTTCTTATAATGTGTTAACGTTACCTATCAAGAATTTTACGATGTTAAGAATTTACGAATTTAAGGAAGAATTATGATGTTAAGAATTTTCCGAATTAAGATGACATTTTTATATTTAAATAATAGTTCCTGGATCCTTGCTTGGTATTTTTTGTAATAAATAAACAACGCAATAAAAGAAAGAGAAAAAAAGGACTGGTGATATCTATGGCTTGATCCCAGTTCTTTTCGCTTCTTATGTCCGCCCGTTTTCAAATGACGTATTATAATTTACAAATCACGGCAAAATTAACCTTTGTATAACATTTATATTTTAGTAGTTTTTCAATGCCTGAAAACAGGGATGAATTAACATTTTTATAGAATATCGAAACTGAATTTCGGAAACGGCCCCAATAATTTTTAATAAATGCAGCATAAAGGGGGTGTTGATAGTGAAAAATCGATCTAGCTAGGTTTCATTTTAAAAAAATGTCTTTAATCCCTGTTTTCAGTCACTGAAAAAATGCTAAAATGTTGAGACGTAAATGATATTTTTGCTGTCATTTGTAAAGTTGTGATAGCTCAGTGGGTAACGGGCGGACTAAATACCTTCGATCAAAACCCTGTTATTACCACCCCTTTTTTACTTTTTTTTGTCGCATTTTTTACATCTTTTAAATAAATAACAGAGCATGACTCGGTTACCCTGGTACTACAAGATTAACTCAATTAAATATTAAAGATAAAGGTTGTAAGAAATGTTTACTTTATAATAATGTTAAGTAATAGTTGACCCGCCGTGTGGTATCCGGCTGAGTAGAAAAGACCACCCTCATTTCTTACCGAGGTGTCGTAAAAGGCGACTAAGGTAAGTTGACCCACCGTGTGGTATACGGTTCAGTAGAATAGACCACCCTCCTTACCGAGGTGTCGTAAAATACGACTAAGGTAAGTTGACGTCAGGCAGGCAGCCGGTCGTAAAATACATAGCCAAATCATATGACAACATGTTTATAACGTATTGATTATTTAAGAAAAGTCTTATTTATAATAATGTTAAGTAATAGTCGTGCTGGTGGGACGTACTTTAATGTAGATTTATTATTTTATCAAAGCCTTGTATATCGCATTACCGCATTTACCTGGCTGCGCGCACGGACGAGCTTGATATCCCATTTGTCTGACGAGACGTAGTAACTTTTCACTTTACGTCACTAGGACTTTGTCTAATCAATAAGTTAATGCATGTTGCATTTTACAGTTTGTTTAGGGAGAAAATTGTATATTAGTAATAGGTACATTTAACGTACCTACGAGTATATTAGAACAGTGGGTGCTACTTGCTCTCTCGTATATGAGGGATATGCACATCTTTAATTTTTAAATGAGTTAATCTTCTATGTATAGGTATATATGTATATATGTATATTTTCGGAATCTCGGAAACGGCTCCAACGATTTTCCTGAAATTCAGCATGTTGGGGTTTTGGGAGAGAAAAATCAATCTAGCTAATTTACATTTAATTTATTAAATACAATTTTTACCGTAAATTGTGAAGTCAGCGTAGCTTATTTGGGAAACGGACGGGTCTAGAGAAATGAAAATACCTAGGATCGAGCCCAACATACCCTATTATTTTTTCTTTTTTTTGAAGTTTCTCTTTTATTTTGGAAAAACTCACCAAGCAAGGCTTAAGGTCTTAAGGTTAATAATTCTAAATTTTCAATATTATGTTTAATACGTGCTACATTTCTGAAGTTTTAGGCAGTTGTTAATAGATGACAACAGGTTATTACAAATTTATTTTTTATTAGCTACAACAAACAAAACTTGTTATTTATAATTTATTTCCTACAAAACGGTCAACTACTAGTACATGCGAAAGTAATAATAAAATTCTTTTGCTATAATCCGCGAAGAAGTAAAATAGAAAATATATATAATGTAGAGTAGACAATCGGTTATCATACCTGATACATGCAGGATTCGTAAAAACGCATGCACAAACCTCCACCACCGCCACCACAATACACAAGCACTATATACGTTCACTATCACAAACTCAACAATCGTTTCGCCCCGCAACCGATGCATCGTCAGGAGATAGACTCCACGACCAAAATCGCAAAGCGAAGCAATACCCAAATAAGCTTAGTTATATACGGTTCAAAATATTATTACTTTTGTATTATGGATCTCCGCAAAGTAACGCCTAATTCTATAAATTATTTACTAGTGCATGGTCAATTACTAGTGCCCTTATCTTATATGTTCAAAATTTCAATTCGGAAAAATTTTGTGACACACTGATTTCTATGCGAAGCTACACACAGCTATTAATAAATAAGTCTGATAACACACGGTAATAGGCAACTGAAAACCGCGCTTTACTTGGCTCCAACGTTATACCAATGACGGCTGCCTTCGCGAAACGAAAACTTTCAAAATGCCCTCGCTCGGGCCTTTATTAAAACCTACGGAGCATATTGCATAACTGATGGCAATAAGTAAGGCGACCGCCTCACTCCACGCCGCAACGAATTCAATATTCACAGAGAGCTGGAAAGTTTTATTATTGCGGCGTAAATATAATGAGTGCAGGTGAGTTTTGTCTGCCGGGATTTACTGCGACCGTTATTCGGGCTGCGGGAAGACACGGAATTAACTTATGCAGTGCGAAACGAAATGAGTTGCTAGTTTTAACGGCCATTAAGATTTATGATTGATTATGTTTAATTAGTGTTTCTTCTTTTCTCCTGCCCTTATCCCACTCTAAGTGGGGTCAAGACTACATGTTTTGCACTACCTGTCGTCAACTTACCTTAGCCGCCTTTTACGACAGTTTGGTTAGAAATGATGGTGGTATATTTTAATCAGTCGGATACCACACGGTGGGTCAACTTAACTTAGTTGCCTTTTACGACACCTCGGTAAGAAGATGGTGAGCTCTTTTATTAAGCCGGATACCACATGGTGTGTCAACTACTTACCTTAGTTGCCTTTTGCAGTACCTCGGTGAGAAATGAGAGTGGTCTATTCTGTTCAGCCGGATAGCACACTGGGGTTAACTTAACTTAGTTCCCTTTTGCGACAACTCGTTAAGAAGATAGTGGTCTATTTTATTCAGTCGGATACCACACGGCGGGTCAATTTACCTTAGGCGCCTTTAGCAACGCCTCGTTAAGAAATGAAGGTGGTCTATTCTATTAAGCTGGATACCATTCGGCGATATGTTTAATTAGTGTTTTACAAAGATAAAATGACTCAAAATCTGTGCAAATTCTTCAGAGTACGTAGCCAGTGCTGACGTATGGATCCGTCAATTTTTGCTTAAATTAGAGTTACTGATACGAAGTTTTATAAATGTGTCGCAAAATCAAAAATAGATGAACTCTCTCCGAAAGACGCAGTATTAGTAGTAGACAAGTAAATGATGATATCACCAAGATAGCATTAAATCAATAGGTTCAAGCGCCACAAGATATATGGCGCAGAATCCCTTAAAGATGTTTCCCATACAATGCATGATACCTTTATTGCATCGTTAACGTCCAGCAAATTAAAAATTATAATGTAGTCACTAAAACGAGAGATATATGCAATGTATATGTCACCTAGATCGGACACTAGACAAATCTAATATGGTTATTATAATATACAAAATAGACGCCGCGTGGTATCCGGTTGAATAGAATAGTACCACCCTCATTTCTTACCGAGGTCTCGTAAAAGGCGACTAAGGTAAGTCGACCCGCCGTGTGGTATCCGGCTGAGTAGAATTGACCAACCTCATTTCTTACCGAGGTGTCGTAAAAGGCGACTAAGGTAAGTTGACCCACCGTGGGGTATCCAGTTGAGTAAAATAGATCATCCTCTTTTTTACCCAGAAGTCGTAAAATACGACTAAGGTAAGTTGACGTCAGGCAGGCGGCCGGTCGAAAAAACGCAGCCAAATCATGTGACAGCATGTTTGTAACATGTTGTGCCGACCCCACTTAGAGTAGGATTAGGGCAGGAGGATGATGAAAATTCTAAATAGCAAAACGATATTCTTTTTATATCTTTGTTAAAGGGCAGTTCGAGAGACTGCCTGGGACGACTTTCAATATTACACCCCATATTAAATTCTAAAATATACGCAGAAGAAGGTCGCTCGTAAATCAAAGTGCACCAGCGGTACGCATATTTCATACTTAATTCTTTCACGGTTCCGAGCACAAGTTCTGTATTTTATGAGCCGTCAATCTTACCTTGTTTGTACAGTTTACTTACACCTGTAGTGTGAAAATTTTACTGCGCTATTTAATGTTTCATTTTATTCAAATATCTGTATTCTTAATGAGAAAATGAGTTCAGGACTTCGAGCTATTAATGAAAAGTTAAGATGAAAGTAGCTGAATTTACCTAATAACTCACGAAACATACCATCATAAACGTCACAATTATTATTAGCGATACAAATCCTCTGTAATATTTTTTTTTGAACCATCAATATTTTATTAAATATAAATAAATATACAAACTAATAACTTCAACCGTTCGTTAGAGCTCTTAAAATTTCATAGTCTAAAAATTTAGGAAAGTGCATTAAGAATTTGAATCATATACTTTCTTAATATTAAGCTTAATACAAAGTCTTAAAGGTATTGCAAGTAAAGACCGAATTAGAATAATATTCTGTGGTAATAAATCTTTTAAAGAGACCTATTTCTAATAGTAAAATTCTTTAGTTTAGACAAGGAAAATTAGTCACATTATGTATAAATGCATATAAAAGCTTACTTTAAACACGATAGTCACAGAAATAATAAAAATTAAAACATAAATGTATTAAAATAATTGTAAATAATAAGCTAAGACTTACAAATAAGAACATTTGATTATACAACTTTGTATTACTTATAATATTTCGAGTATTTACATTCAAATCGTTCGTATTAATTAATAAGCCTAACAATAGCCTTAAGTCGAAACTTTTGATCTATAGATCTTATTTACAAAACACGTGAAGGCGGGCCATAAATCCGTTATTTCGAATTTCCTTACCTCCCCAGACGCCTATACATTGCAATATTCCCAATGTAGAGAATTTCACATGTTAAACCGTGTTTGACTTTTAAGCCAGATATTATATTGATAATATTTATTACCAACTAGATTCTGTTCGCGGCTTCATCTGCTTGAATTTTGGTTTCGATATAATGAAACACATGTGAATTAGTCCTCCAACTATCAGCAGATCGAAAACAATCCATTTGGCTTTGAAAGAAAGACAAACAAGCGCTCTGTCACATATATATTATAAACGTCGAGTGTAAAGGAGTGTTTTTTTAATCGCATCGTTAAATACCTTCACGAAATCCACTAAAGAATTTACTTAAAATCTTTATTAAAATTAAATATGTTTGCGAATAGAAGTATAATATTTATTTTTTATTGAATTTTAATACTTTACATTTCTGCCTAAAATAAGCTGATAATAATAGTGGAACTACAGAAAAGTGGAAAAAGCTTACCTACTAAAAAGCTACTAAAAGGCTACTTTTCATCTTGGTAATAAAATAAACTCATGATATTATGCAAATAAAAATCATCTAAGCTTATAATTGTAATGGAAGCGCGAGAATCTTCTGATAAAGGCATTGTCGTGCTTATAAAAAGGTCACATTATTAATTTAAGCATCAGAAGAAATAAACATTATTATTTTTAACCATTATAATGATAAATACCCAAACAAAAATAAAGTGTAAGAGTTTGGCCAACAACCCCATAGTCCAAATGATAAATTCTAATTTGTTTAAAATAAGATATTTATACTGAAAGTACATTTATGATCAATCCAGCGATAAGTGATTCAGTTTATGTTGTGAACAAACTTTTCCAGTCGATTAAAAGTTTCCAACCGTAAAAATACAAGAGTTAATTGAAAATTAATTAACATTCTCAAAAGTCCTCGTTGGGCTCCACAAAATCTTTACGCTTCAATTGATCTATTTTAGGCAAAATTAATTACTGGCTAGAGGATAGAGGACTATAATAGTTTTCCCTGCGAAATTGTTATTGTGAGGGACCCACGAAATTGTGTCCGAACAAGAAAATTGGTGAGCGTAAAACAGGGTGTGAATTTGGAAATCAAAGAGCTGCCAAACTTATTCAGACCATTGTAATGGACCATAATTTACATGGGACAATACCTTCTGTACATAATTCAACATTTGTTAATTTCGCATCCTGATTCTATCTTTTACTATCTATTGTTAAAGGTTTTTAAAGATGGTTTTTATAGAAAAAGTTACCTTTTTTAAAATATATACAGTTATACCTTTAAGTAAGTAGTAAGTAACGGCCTGTTACTATCCCACTGCTGGGCATAGGCCTCTACTCTCCGTTTTTTTTTTGGAGAAAAGGATTGGAGCTAAGACCTACCACGCTGCTCCAATGCGGATTGGTAGGTTACACATATCCCCAGAATTCTCTAGAGATATGCAGGTTTCCTCACGATGTTTTCCTTCACCGAAAAGCGTGTGATAAATTGAAATTATCAATTAGACACATAAGTTTTACTAGAAAACTCATTGGTGCCTGCCCGGGGTTTGAACCCTAGACCTCCTCGAAAGAGGCGCACGGTGATACCGCTGGGCGACTAATATATATATAATAAATATGGGCTACCATACCTTTAAATATATGTGCAAAAATAATGTTTAGTAGTAAAATACAAGCTATGTAAACGTACGTTATTACGTATTATAGTTGCATTTATTCAAAGCAGTTTCCTTTCCTAGCACGTGCAGCATACGAATCTGAAACACGAACAAACTTTCTAGAATAAAGCCGCAGCTCGCCTGCTCCAATTGTATAAGAGCGGCTAATATACATTCTTAGGTATATACGTATACGTTTGAAACGATTCTTGTAGAACATATAGTTTTAAAAATCTTTAAAATAAGAAAAAAATGTATATATAATGGTTATATTATATATATCAGCTCCTGGTTAACGGGTTTTTTTTACAAAATAGTTAAAGATACTTTTTAAAAAATAGTAGGGTAGGTGAGGGGCTCGATCCTAGTTATTTTCATTTCTTGCGACCACCCGTTCCCCGAATAAGCTACGCTGACTTGACATATAACGGCAAAAATAGTGTTTAATGTTATCAATGTAAATTTTAGTACTTTTTTAATGCCCAAAAACAGGGATAAAACGGGTTTTTTTTAAATAAAACCTAGCTAGATCGATTTTTCACCCCCAAAACCTCCTGCATGCTGAATTTCAGGAAAATTGTTGGAGCCGTTTACGGGATTACGTATGTATATATATGTGTGTGTGTGCGTATGTATGTATGTATATTAAACTTAAGATTAACTCATTTAAATATTAAAGATATTAATATATTTATTATTTTTAACTGCCGTAATTTTTTATTTTTTTTGTCATTATTATAAATCTTGGATTTTAATTCTAATAAAAAATTCTTTACTTCACTTAGATAAAGCTGGTACGCTTAGTATTTAATATATGTAAACCTATGCAATTAATTGCGACTGCCCGCTACGGTGTTACGGAACTACGGCACGTCTACATTATCACCTGAAGCCTGACTTCCTAAGACTTCGCAACTTTGACGTCTGAAACACTGAGCAAGATCCAATCGATAGGTACGAAATACTCCGAACGCAACAGTGTTGTCATTACCTCGTAACTAGTATTATAAATATTCCTTCTATATAGTGATGGCAACATTTTATTCAAAATTGTTCGTTCAACAACAAATTATATTATATGAAATCGAAAGGCGTACATAGAAAATTTGTGATAAAATTATCCGAGTTAGAGCTTTGATTCGGCGAACATGATTATTAATAATCTGTTACAACAATATATTAAAATACAAAAGTTAGAGCTGATAATCGTAGTCATTATAATCTCTTACAAGGAATCCTAGTTAAAGCCGCAATTGTATTTTATAGAATGCAACTTTTGTTTATAGTCTTTCTTAATTAAAAGTACCTGAGTGACCGAGCCTAGATCGGTAATTTAAAAAAAAAATTGAAAAGAAAAATTTAAAAATAATAGGGCAGGTGGGGGACTCGATCCTAGGTATTTTCACCTCTCTAGACTGCCCGTTCCCCAAATAAACCAAATAAAACGTAATTTTTTTAATAAAACTTATCTAGATCGATTTTCCTCCCCCAAAACCCCTACATGCTGTATTTCAGGGAAATATTTGGAGCCGTTTCCGAGATTCTGAAAAAATATATATACATACAAGATTAACTCATTTAAATATTAAAGATACGCAATAAAATTTTTACACATTTATTTACTCTTCAGACAAACTCCACTTAACACTGAGAAACATCAACAAAATTATTAATTTCAAGCTGCAATACACAACTTCGTAGCGGTAAGCATTTAGCTCGGAGTTTTTGCATCCTCTAATTAACTACCCAGCCATACCGGCACGTAAGCGCCACGTTCGCCATAAATACAGCAAGAAATCGGGACCATCCCCATAAATTCCTCTCGTAAAAGGCTCTGCGATTATGTTAGAGGGTGGTATTAGCAAAGTTTCGTCCGATCGGGGGAGTTTACCGCCTCCCCCCTTCTAATACATTTTTCGTTGATGTAACACGATTTCTCGACGGGTGCTGGTTACGTGATGGATTAAGGAGCGGCATGGTCTCACCACCGCGGATTAAGACGGGCCTTCAATATTTAGGGCATCAGCTAATATACAATGTTTGCTTGTCAATAGACTTAGCCGAGTGCTTACAATACGATGCCGGATGAATTTCCACGGTAACGATATGTGAGGGTCGTATTAACAAAATGTCAAAATCATGTTAAGCCAATGGATGTACAGAAAATAAGTATTTTTCTACCTATTTATTATATATCTATAACATTAGTTTTGTGCTTGTTTTTCTTTTATAGAACTTGCATTCTGAACTGCTAGTAGATTCACCTACCCTTTGACGGTTTCAACGTTCAGAGGTTAAAATTTTAATGCGAGTAGTCTTTTAATCTAGTATTCATCATTCTCTTGTCATTATCTCACTCTAAGTGGGATCTGCGTAGCATTTTTTAAACATGTTCTGATGTGATTTAGCTAGGTATTTTACGACCGGCCGCCTGCCTCCTTTCGCCTTTTACGACATCTCGGCAAGACTTGAGGGTGGTCTTTTTATTCAGCCGGTTACCACACGGCACTTACCTTAGTAACCTTTTACGACACCTCGGTAAGAAATGAGGGTGGTCTATTCTACTCAGGCAGATACCACACGGCTCTATTTAATATAATCTTAATTTCAATAAAAAATAACAATAGCAGGGTGGCCAGGGCGATTATATCTTCTAACAAGTACACAGTTATTAAATTGTAAATTGAATATGTCAGTAACGAAGAACAATATGGTTGTTATAACATTTGCTTGTTGTTTTTGTCTAACGCATGTAAGAATAAGCAATTTGTACGTAACATTATTAAACAAAGTATTCCAGAAATCCCTTAACCCTAATATAGCACTTTTAAATATACTTTATTCTACTTTTTCTAGCAACGGCTCAAACAATAATCATAAATACATTACGCGCGATTGGAGACGGGAGCCTGTTCGTAAACAATGCAGCTTTATACACAATCTACTACCTGAAAAGTTTAAGGGAATATACACCTTATATACTTCTGTACAGAGCCTAATTCGACGTAGGAGCGTATAAAAAGAAAGGTGTAATAACGCACTGTATATCTCAACTTTTTTTATTGCCTATCTAACTTTGATGGATTCTAATCATACGATGTTTACTTATATGCGTCGTTAGAAGCTTGTAAATTTTATCTTCGAAACTAATGGTTTTGACTGATGTATAAAGATAAGCTGTGATAGCCAGGCGGTAAGACCGTGCGACTCTTTAGAGACGATCATGGGTTGAACCCCGGGCAGGCACCTCCTAAGTTTTTCTATTAAAACTTATGTGTCTAATTCATAATTGCAAATTAACAGATGCTTTTCGGTGCAAGAAAACATCGTGAAGAATTTTGCATATCTCTACAGAATTCTGGGGATATGTGTAACCTACCAATCCGCATTGGAGCAGCGTGGTAGGTGTTAACTCCAGCCCTTCTCTCCAAAGACGTTGAGGAGGAGGCCTATGCCCAGCAGTGGGATAGTAACAGGGTTACTTTAACTTTTATAATAAAGAATAGGACCAGGATAGAATGATGACAAACTCCTGGAGACAATATAGAGAAGATGTTTCTTACTTCATCATCAAAAAACTACTAAAAGGATTTGTTTGATACCCAGATAATTTATATCTTACACTAGCTGTGCTGTGCGGCTTTGCCTTCATGGAAATCAGTGTGCCACTAAGTTTTTCCTGCATAATTCTTGACCCCACGGAAATTATAGAATAAAAAAGTAAATCGGTCCCATCAAAATCGATTTAACTGTTCCGAAGTATAGTAGTAATCTTCCTCAATAATCGCACTAGCATTTATAATAAACCGTACAACGTTTAGTAGATTTGAGATAATCGTTCAAATACACACAGATAGCTTTTGGGGACTTATACTATTATATATATAAATTAACTTAGATTACTAATAATTTTTCAAGCACTGTCGGATGTTAAACGAAACGATCTCACTTTTGAAACGCAGTTTAGTCTGACTGTTCTAGTTGTCATAAGCTGCATATTTTTTTCTCAAAATTATACCAGCATAGCCGGACCTTTTATACCTGGTACATAATATCGTCTACACTCTTGAGTGCGTCAATTTCGCTTGCACTCAATTAGAACAGTGTGTTTTATATTATCAGCAAATGTTAATTGGTACAAATTTTAACTAATTTTCCTTGCATCTAGAGTGGCAGCCCCCAACGTATAAATACTGAATAAGCAGTAAACTGTATTACTTCGTCGAACCCTTTTCACTTGGCGAATTAGTAAAAAGCAACTGGGGAGTGAAAATTTTAACTTAAATGCGTCTGTAAGCTTACGTACTACCTGAGTGTGTTTGACAGTCCGAAGTGATTACATTGCATCTACCCTTCCTTTTGTTTGTTTTGATTCGGCTTAATTTGATTTGTGACGTTTTTCATGTATGTGAAAACGAAAATCGGCGTAGCTTACATTTATAAACTGCGTCAATCTCGATCTTAGCTTAGCGCAGCGGAATGATTAGAGTAACGGACTTGCGATTGAAAGGCCGTGGGCTCGAATCCTGGCTTTTATACTACCGACGTGAACTCATTCCTAACACAAGCATTTAGCTTATCTGGAGATATTAACAAGTTTACTAGTGATTTGTAACCCAAATTGCTTGTAACCTTTTTAAAAAAATTAAATACCATTGCTTGACATCTTCTTGGACGTTTGTTTATTTTTCATTTCCAAGATACAAAATGCCTTTGTCATATAATCATACATACAATAGACATAGTCATCATTCTCCTACCCTTACCCCACTTTAAGTGTGCACAACATATTAAAACATGTTGTTACATGATTTAGCTAGGTATATTACGACCAGCCGTCTGAAAGACGTCAACGTACCTTAGTGGCCTTTTACGACATCTTGCTAAGAAATGAGTTCACCTATTCTACTCAGCCAGATACCACACAGAAGGTCATGTTACCTTAGTCGCCTTTTACGACACCTCGGTAAGAAATGAGGGTGGTCTATTCTTCTCCGCCGATACCACACTTATTATTTATTCGTTAACTCAATTTACGCACTCAAAGATTGATATATATTTTATTTGTTACAGCGTCATACAAATTGGCGTTACGCTTACCCGATCGAGTAGGTTAAAAAAACTCGCACAAAGCACACAGATTTCACATTTGATTTAATGATACTTACACAAGACATTTAATTGTTATACTTATAATCGTTTAAACAGGAAACCGAAACTTCAGCTGAAATTATCACGCGTAATTAAAAATGCCAACATACTCGCAACGCTCCCAGGGCCTTTCTAATTAGCAAAAAGTTAATAAACAGACGTGTGGGCTGACAGTGACAGGCTTCCGTGAAAATGCCAAGATGAAACATGTTTAATTTGCATACTCGTACGTGAACTCGCGTGTACCACGTGCATTCCCCATACGGTTCGTAGGTTTGTCGAGTACTTTGAGTCTTCAAGTGTTTGTTGCTCATATCTTTTCAACTTAACATATATGAGACAATGATGAAGTATGCTAAGAATGGAATGGAACGTAGATGACCGGTAATGAATGAGATAAAGAGATATCCGGCCACGCGATGCTATGCCTCAGTCTAGTTTCGAATTTCCCTCGAAACAGAACTCAGCATTTAAAAAATATTACTCCGATCGCCACCAAACTTTAGAGGATCATCCGCTGGGTCATTGTAAAGATTATTCAAAAATTTCATGAATATTGGTCCAGCCGTTTCTGAATCCATAAAGGGCATACAGCCGAACATTAATTTTTATATATAAGATGTAAATATGACTATAGTAAGAATATCTTAATAATAATAATAAATATATGGGACACTTACACACACGGTCGTCCGTCCCCAAAGTAAGTAACTTGATACTTGTGTTAAGGTCGACAGACAACTGGTAAATATATACTTATATATTTTTAAATACATACTTAAATACAAATATACACCAAGGCTCAGAGACCAACAAATTCATTTATAGAAAATGTTGGCCCTCGGCGGGAATCGACCCCGCGACCCGCGGAGCTGAAGTCAGAGTCACTACCCACTGCGCCAACGGCCAGTCAATCTTCTGTATGTAATACTTGGAGTCTCAACAATAAGTCATTAAGGCTATCTCACACCGCCCGAGATCGGCCGGCGAGTGACCATCGATCTGTCAAATTAGTCGCCCGCACGATCGAGTACACCCCGAGAGGCTGAAGATGCGCTTAGCTAACAAAGCCAATCACTGTATACGTCGTTCAATGGATAATCTATCATTATGACATTGATTTCCCATTTGCTGGTACGGCTATGTAGGTAAGATGTTACCTCCATCAAAACTTAAGAAATTTTCGGAAATATTATTTCATGAAATAAGTTTTTCGTGTTCGCATACCCACGCTACGGTTTAACCCACAGCTTTTCTCTGAACTAAATTTTTTTCAGATTTACAAGTAGTAAGTAAATGGGTAATTTATTCTAGGTTTTTTCTTAATCTTTTTTTAAGGGTTTGTTCAATTATAAACTTGCTACTCTTAAAATAAGTAAAGCCTGTACTATCCCACTGCTGGACATGGGCCTCCTCTCTCCGTTTTTGGAGATAAGGATTGCAACTAAGACCTACCACGCTGCACCATTTGTAGGTTACACATATTCCTATAATTCTCTAGAGATATGCTGGTTTCCTCACCATGTTTTCGTTCACCAAAAAGCGTGTGATAAATTCAATTATCAATTAGATACATAAGTTTTTAATAGAAGAAGTCATTGGTTTTGGACCCCTCTTAGAGTGGGATAAGGGCAGGAGGATATATACATATGTATAATATCTTATATTATTTGCTGCTCTGTCAGTATTTCCCACCAAAACATACGCTCTATAATGAAGCGGCCGCGGCTGACGTCGAGGGCCATAATGGTTTCCTCCGGCCTTTGTGGGAACTTCGCAACTCTTAGCAACTAGAAGTGACGTGAAGTGTGAGCCCGCTAGCGACTCAGCTCGCAGCTTTTCTTTAGCTCTACCAATTACTTTAAATTTTGCATTTATACACGCCGCTAAAGCGATTTAATTTAGTTTATTCCGTTGCAATATAACGAAATTAAAAAAATTCGTATGGACGCCATGTGGTATCCGGCTGAATAGAATAGACCAATCTCATTTCTTACCGAGGTGTCGTAAAAGGCGACTAAGGTAAGTCGACCCGCCGTGTGGTATTCGGCTGAGTAGAATAGACCAACCTCATTTCTCACCGAGGTGTCGTAAATGGCGAGTAAGGCAAGTTGACGCACCGTGTGGTATCCGGTTTAGTAGAATAGAACACCCTCTTTCTTACCGAGGTGTCGTAAAATACGACTGATGTAAGTTGACGTCAGACAGGCGGTCGGTCGTAAAAACGCAGCCAAATCATGTTTATAACATTTTGTGCCGACCTCTCTTAGAGTGGGACAAGGGCAGGAAGATGAAGATGATGATTAAGTACCTGGTTGGGGATCGATTCTAGGCTACATTTCTCGAGACTGTTCCCCGAATAAGCTAAGCTGACTTGACAGTTTATGGCAAAAATAGTGTTTTATATTTAATACAAATTTTGGATCCGTTTTTGAGATTCTGATATATATATATATATATATATATATATATATATATATATATATATATATATATATATATATATATATATCCCTTTGAGTAAGAGGTCGCTGTTTTAATAACAGACCACCCTCATTTCTTATTTTTTATACGATGTGTTCATACCTTCATTTTCATGAAATTTAAATTTAAATTTGATCCATCGTGGTATGGTAATGAGACTGTGGTAAAAATAAATGAATATGGGATATTCATTTATTTTTACCACAGTCTCATTTAGTTACATTTGCCTATTTAAACCTTTCTGAATACTTAACAAAACCCAGTTTATTTATCCCTCTCTTAAACAAATACGAAACCCATAGTTCTTGATGACTTCTTCTCATTCCATGCAAAGATACGTCCCTGATTAAACACGCCCGCTATTTGTACAAGGCGTAATTAAAGATGCGACGTTTACGTCTCAAAAGAAGCTCCATTTATTAATTTGTCAGCCAATATTTGCTTCTAATAAATTTACGTGGAGACTTATTAGACATCCTTTGAAATGTGAGCGATTTGATACAGCTTAATTTGTATAATATTAAACAAACTTTGAGATCGTATATTCTAATATTTAATGTACAGTCGACTATAAATATTACTTTCAGGGAATATACCATAGAATTGGTTTAACGCCGTGTGGTATCCGACTGAGTAGAAAATACCACCCTCATTTCTTACCGAGGTGTCATAAAAGACGGCTAAAGTAAGTTGACGTCAGGCAGGCGGTCGGTCATAAAATACTTAGCCAAATCACATGACAACATGTTTATAACAACATGTTGTGCCGACTCCACTTAGAGTGGGATAAGGGCAGGAAGATGATGAACATATATCTTAATCATCATACCATTAAAATTAGTAATTCCTTTTCCTTCTGTACTCAAAAAAATACTCAAAGGTTGACTGGAAGAGATTCCTTTTAAGGATAAATCCGCCTTTATACATATGCTTTTTTCCTTTTTTTTCTCTTTTCTAACTAGATGTATAAAAAGAAATAATGAAATGAGTTGGTATGTTTCTCTATCTTCCTAAACTTAATACGAAAACTTCACGAATATAATTACAGACCGTCACCTGTGAACGAGGCGTCTGTATGCAAATCTGCTGCGCAAAATATCTGCACCTTATAATAAGAATGTACCGCGTAACGGGGGCCGATTTTGAGATATCACCTCATCTGATAATACGCCCTACCAATTTCCGTACATATATTCGCGTTCGAATAATATTTAGGGTGAAAATATTGGGCTTAACTAATTTATTCGCTCTTTCTCACATAGGATACGAAAATGAAGCCGTGTGCACAATACATTTTAATAACGCACTCTCCGGAGAGTCGTCTGTGATACGGATAACGAAGTTGGCAACGCGAATTTTTACTTTTACGCAGATGGTTGGGCTCTGTAATTTAAAGAGGAAAAATTTGGGCCTCGTAAATTTCCGTTAACGCAGATACGATGATTAGATCTTAAATTATGGCTCTCATTACTTTTGCCTATCGATTACTAAAGATTATTTTACTGATATTAAATATCGAAGATTAAATATTGAAAACAAAAATTCGGCAAAAGGCCGAAGTATGCATCTCTCATCGAAAGTTATATATTTGTGCCGTTTGCAGTTGGGATATTGCCTCTTCAGGTGACAAGAGGGCTTCTTTTCTTCTTAGCTTCTTTTTCGCACAAATAATCAGCTTAGCGATTCCGCGCGGAAACGCTGCCAGCATTCTTGGGACCATTCCACGTGGACATGATTTGTATAGTCCTACCGTGTAAGTTATTTAAAATAGATAAAACTTGTACATTTTTGTTATATTTTTCCTTGTATAAAGACCAAGCAAGCAAAGCAAAAAAAGCATGTTTGAGTGTCAATGAAAATAAGGGTCAATGTATAGAAACCGGCTATACTCACGTCTTATTTTATCGGATGAGTCCGACTAATTTCAAGCCTATATTGGGGTCATATTCATGAGCTCTTTATCCGGCGGGAACCTGGCTCCCGTGAGTATAGCTGGTTTCTATACATTATTTATGAATACTACTCACGATAGTTTAAATTAAAAAAAATAAGAGTTATCCATACCAATATTATTAATGCGGAAATTCGACTGTTTGTGTTTCTGTCTGTCTGACGGTCTGTAAATCTTTCACAATAAAACCTGATTAAATACTAATAATATGAAATTTGGTACAAAATAAATGTGAATACCGGAGAAACATATAGGATAAAAAATATTGTCTTTTGGGAACAGAATAAAACACATACACATATTTGAGGGTACTTTAAAGTTCGAGTTGATGCAAACGAAATCTCAGCTGTTTGCTTCAATAACACTTAAGTCACCCTAACAAAATAACATTACCAAAGATGGCTTTTTACCTTTATGGAAATGATATCTAGAAGGTTTGTCGCTCACCTTTTCCTGTATTGCTTTCATTCGCAGCGGAAATATGACGGGGCCGGTACTCCGGTATCAGCACGCAGGTCGCGGCGACACGCCCGCAGATTGGATCGAGTTAATTTCGCTCCACAAACAAATTGACAAAGTTTAGAGCGGGGCATATTTCTTCGCGGGCAACCCGCCACCCCTCGCCCCGCACCCCCTGAGATTCCCGCATAGCGGAAATTAAATTTCACATCCGAACAAGAGCGGGAACACTTCCCGCGACTAACACGTGTCGCGCTACATTCTGCGGTGACGCCCGACGTTGGACTCGTCACAAAGATTGATTATAATCTCCGCTAATACACGTCATGAACATAATGTAAACATAATAGGAGCAACGTAAACATTATGTTTTCAATTAAACAAAATCTTACATTGTATTCCGCCGTGTGGTATCCGGCTGAATAGAATAAACCAACCTCAATTCTTACCGAGGTGTCGTAAAACGCGACTAAGGTAAAGGCGGCCGGTCGTAAAATACGTCAGATCATGTGCCAAATCAATATGTTTATAACATGAGCCGAACCCACTTAGAGTGGGATAAGAGGAGGAAGATGATGATTATTAAACCGCAGTCTTGTCATTTTATCGTCCAAATAATTTTCGATTTTGAAATATGTACTGCTTACACGTAAACAACGTACTTGTTACAGTTAATTTAAACCTTTCTATATTATTATAGGTCTATACTAGACCTGATTGGGGAATTAGATCGTAGAAATGAATACGCAACTTATCTTATCACCGACCACCTTATAGTTGAGTTGACATAGAGGTTGTTCATAAAAATCGTAATCCTTACAAAATACAATAAACATTAGGACCGGGAGAACTAATCCGTGTGCTCTATCAAAAGTGCAATTAAAAGCTCATTTACGACGGCCCGAGACAGACCTGGGGTCACCTCGAGGACGCACGAATTGGCCATTAGCGAGCGCTTCGGACCTTGTTTACACCGCGCTTGCCCTAATGACGACCTTTGGTCTTTCGCTACTTCCCTTCGTTAAGGCGAGCGAAAACCTCACACTAAAAGGCGCGGTCCCGGCTTGGGCACGAGGCGTGAGACACGATCCCGTATTAAAGGAGTGGGAAAAGGACAAAGGCTGATAGCTTTCGGATTAATGCTCATGTACAAGGCCGTTAAAAGGCTAGCCGACTCAGTCGGTGCGCCAGGGTTAACAAGGTTATTACGGGATGATCCCGAGTAACCGCCGCCGTAAAAGTGTTAATTATGTTATAGAAAATGGAGTTATTTTCTCTTTACATATGAACTGAAGCGTTAATTCAAATTGGACCGGGTGATTTGTGGGTTCAATCTGAAAATTTTGTGGTCAATTTAAGAGTTAACAAGAAACTTTTCATTTTTTAATTTTAATTTGTAATTTTAAAATATAAATTTATACTTAAAAAAAAAAGGTTAAAACTTATTTTATAAATATGATATCTTTTAACCATATATACAGTAATGTCTATTAAACGTAAAATTATAGAAATATAATTACACTAGCTAGCATTTTTGTTAAAACGATAAAATCGGCAAATGTAAAAAAATCGCATAATTTAAAACATCGATGTATTACATTAGAACTTTATTACGGACTATTTTATGCTTGAAAAACAATCAAGGATTTAGTTATATTCATTTTATCATAAACAAATAGCGTCATAAATTATTAAGTTCACGTGCACCACGTGTACAAAGCAACTATAAATCCGAGCATTAGGTGAGAACCTTCATTACTTAAGTCCGTAAAACCCTTATCCCATAACGTTAATAACACAATTACTATAAATCTATCATCGCTGTTCAAACACGGTCCGAATCTCAGCCTAAGCTAATACATTTTGTCCATACCCGTATTCATACTTAACGACTAGGGAGTTGTATTTGCTAAACACACACACGGCGCCCGCACGAGTTCAATATAACCTGGAAGATGGCCGGGTCGAGCCCCCGGGTCCTTCCCCAACCCGAGAGGACAGTAATTACGGTAGGCAAATTAAGCAGTAAGGGGCCAAGCAGCCCCACTATGTCCATCTTTGTACTACGAGCGGCGGTTTATTTTAGGTTATTCCACGTCTTATTACAATGTAGCCTCCCCTGCGGCGCGCTCGCCTCACCTCCGAAACTGATTTGGGCCCCGGCATCAGAGTTTCATTACGGTCTGTCGAAAACAATCCACTCTAAATATCTATTCTTGGGTGCGCGCACTCCGGAATTACATTAGTCTGAGGTGGCGAAGGCTCGACTCAATTTGTTTGGTCGTAATAACGCTACGCTATCAGGTTGGTTATAACAAATGAGCTATTGTTGGAGCAAATCGGAGGAAAACGGTTTTACGCTGTCTGCTCGATTTTATAGTTGTCGTGACGCTGCGGAGTTTACTCGATTCAACGTTTGTTGGATGATTTATCGCGTGTTACATTAATACGTTTCAATTTCAATATGGCTAAACTAATTAGCGATTTCTTCGTGTGTTATTGCGGTTTGTTAAAGAAGTTCTAGGTTCAATTTCAGATTATTCAATCCAATATATATAGTTTTCTTAAAAAAATAATTTAATTAATCGGATACCCAAGGTAACGATTTTCTTGTCGCTGACAACAATTTCTGATTTTCTGTGCTTATACACGATTAAGCGTAGTTATAACAACGTAGTGATTTATTTTTTCTCTTACTTTAACTGTTAAAGTGAGTCAAGTTTGCAAATTTCCATTATCCTATCGCTTGATATTTTTTTACTACAAATATACTTGGAAAGTTTTATTATATTAATCGGAAACTTTATATAAATTATTTATAATAATATTCTATAATGGTTATAAAGTTGTGTAAATGCTGTATAAAATATATTATTGGCCAGCAAATAAATTTGATATTTTGAACGTGTAACTATTACATTTAAAAAGTCGTCCCTAAATTCCCCTCAGTTTCGCGTGAAGCAAACTTTAAAAGGACATCGCAATAGAAGGCACGGCTCCTCCGGGATTTGAGAGCAAATATTATTTGTCCATTAAAAAAAATCAGGAGATGACCACACTCGAGATGGTCACAAAGCGTCTCGTTAGCGGCCGTACGTGCCGCTTGTCACACACTTCAGTCCATCGGCCCTTCGTAAATAATGAGAGAGGGATACATTCATGTACGAAACACAACATTAGAGATGGCTCTAAGATAAAATACTTCGACATGTGTAATTTTGTCTGATAATCAATATTTTCCACTAGAAATGTATACATAGAATATCCATAAAAATTTCAAGTACGTAAGTAGCAATAAACCGCTGGATTCAAATGGTATTAAAACGTATAATATATAAATCCATTAAATAGGTCTATATTTAACAGTGGTATGATTAGCTTCAGGAAAAAGCGACCTTTAGTTTAAGATTTTACCTCCTGCCTGCTACATCGCCTGATAGAAAGCGAAAGATAAAGCCTGAGGTGGACCTCGCTTACATATGAAGTGCTTATTCACTCTTGTCTTAGTTTATGATAAGAAGAAGAGTAGATAAAAATCTTCCCTACAGGTAAACCATAACAGGAAGTAACGTAATTATTGATTCTATTTCGATGTATTTTTATTACATCGTCGTTAAGTGACAAACTCCCATTTCACACGTCATGGAAGAATTTCATGGTAATCGACGTCTAGTAGGTAGGTTGATGATTGTAATACCCTTGTAGCAACAATGCTGCAACACAGTATAAGTCAGCAGTTTATTTTGTCTGCAATGTGTATTGCGGAAGCGAGATGTAAAACAATTTTAAAAACTAGCATAATATAATAAAACTTTTCACTGTATGAATGTTATGCGATGAAATACCGCATTGTTAACAATAATGTTGATGTAATTAAAAGCGAATATTTCAAATTCTATAATACAAAATATAAATTAATTGCAATTTTAAACACCTACGACGTTGCGTTGAAATTGCCTTTATGTTTTAAGCAAGTAATCTATTATATTGTTTAAGTAACGACCAAAATTTATTATCAGCACAAAATAGTTTTAAAAACGACAAGTCACGAATGCCGTGATAGTTTACTGCAGTGAAACGCCGCATCCAAATTTCGTGACTCACAGTTCAAAATTCCGTAAGCCCTTGGGAACTAAAACCTACGTGGGGCTTCGTCGACTTGTTGACGGATCCGAAGGCTGAATACCTCTTAGATTGCCTCGCCTACTAAATATAGCCAGGCTGGAACAAGGAGTTGTATTAGGCGATTCAAATGGGATTTCATAGAGATGCGCCTTCAAGATACTGTATGCTGACGAAGGGATCTTAATAGAGTTGCGTTAAGGTTATTATATTCGGGGATTTATTGCCGATAGAAATGTACAATGGCTCACTAATTGCGGTTCTCCTATTCGATTGGATAGTTCGATTTCGTATGGCAAAGTATTACGTTTTGCAATCGCTTCTATTTGTGTATAGGTAAAAGCTATTAATATTACACTACTATTCTGATTAACTGGGATAAGGTATCAGTTTATTCTTTCGGATTTCATAATATACACATATTAACTATCCATTGGTAATTGGTTTTTTTTGTGAAATTTTTCTGTACTTATGTTTTTATACATTTTTATAATACATTGTATTATCTGGGAGAGAGCTCCTGAGATTATAGCTTTTACTAAACTCAGTTTCTCGGCAGAATTTATTTTGTGACATCAATATATTTTTTTTTCACTTATTTTATAACTATATGTCTGCAATATTTTCTACTGTTTTAAGTAGCAGTAGATATTCAATAAAACGTAAGGCACAAAGACAATGGAGCAAGGCGGCGAAGCGGGTAACGAGCGTATAATTCTCCAGCAGGTGGCGCCGCGACGCTGCGGTTTGTCTCGACGGAGGCATAAATGTCGGCTAATTCATGCAAATAGCTGCCGCCTCACTTCACTCTTCGATATTTGACGTTTTTGTGGCAATCTATACATACAATAAAATTGAGGGGTCGTGCTTAAGTACTGTCCGAAAAAATTGAAAACCTTTATAGATACGTTCTTTATTATATTCAATTTATGTTTTTAAAAAGTATACGTTCTATTTTCGAAATATGTTTTGACGTATCATTTCAAATGAGTACAGTGAAATATTAAGTTTCTAAAGATTGTAGAATTGTATTAAAATGGACATTTTGATATTTTACCAATCTACTCCTAAGCTGGAATACATGTCTTTTTTCTATCTATTAAGGATGACCAGCAAGACTTACTAAATAAATAGATAATAAAAATAAAATAATAATACTTAATTTTACATAGTCTCAAACATAAGTTACCACAGAAAAAACATTAGATAGCTGTCTTTGCGCAGTTACTTTGATCATAGAACAGTTTTAATTAAATATTTAATCTATAAAAACAATTAAATCCCAGACTGATTGTCAAAGCAAATCACTAAAAGGTTAAATTTAATGGATTCTCACTATCTCGATTCATTTATGGGATTAATCTCAGTGTTTTGGTATCTTAAAGGTTCGTCCATAAAAAAAATTAGACAAACTACACTTTGATTAGAATATTTCACACGCTTGAAAATAATTATTATGCTTATTTTAATGCCATCTATGGCATCACACTACGAACTTGTTCTTCTAAGTTATGACTCTCTTTAAGACTCACGAGTTTTGTAAACTCTTCGCTTTATTGCAATTTACCACAAAACATTTTTTTTAATTCGGTAACTTTATCACTAAGCGTGTGGTTGTGTCTCTAAACTGCAGATTTAGACGTATATAAAAATAAACAACTTCTGAGTATTCCAAACAAAAATATACGGAAGCTGAATTTTTATCCATAAATATTGCCTCTAATTATCACATTAAGTCGTACCAATAACGTGTTGTACGGCGTGAATTACTCGCTCATTATACGCTCCACAGCCCGAAGGCTTCGCCAGTATCTCAAGGTATCTTTCAAACAGCCCCATTGTGGAACATTTATAAGCGGAATATGGCAACCTGTGGAGCATATTATGCTAATTTTATACAGTATCGATTTTAAAGCACATAAGCATCTACTCTCATCATCCTCCTGCCCTTATCCTACTTTAAGTGGAGTCGGCACAACATGTTAAAAACATGCTGTCATATGATTTGGCTGCGTTTTTATGACCGGCCGCCTGCCTGACGTCAACTTACGTTAGTCGTATTTTGCGACACCTCTGTAAGAAAGAGGGTGGTCTATTCTCCTAAACCAGATACCACATGGAGGGTCAACTTACCTTAGTCGCCTTTTACGACACCTCGGTAAGAAATGAGGTTGGTCTATTCTACTCATCCGGATACCACACGGCGGGTCGACTTACCTTAGTCGCCTTTTACGACACCTCGGTAAGATATGAGGGTGGTCTATTCTACTCAGCCGGATACCACACGGCTACACATAAGCATCACTGTACCGAATTAATTAATCTTGATATATAACCGAAAGATTATAATAAAATATATAAAAATATATGGGACAAATACACTACCGTTCATCCGTTCCATTATAATATTAAAGTATCTTAAAACTTGTGTTGAGGGACAACCGGTATATATATATACATATATAATTGGAAATAATTAGTTAAAGAGTCAAAAAAAACAATAACTTGTTTTTAGATAATGTTGGCTCTCGGCGGCAATTGAATCCACGACCCCCAAAGCTAAAACCTACTGCCCCCAACACCAACGTGTTAAATATATAAATAAATAGCTATATACTTTATCAAACACAATTAAATTTAGGAAAATATAACCGATATAATGAGCTTTTATATACAAACTGATATAGAAAATTTAAAAAAATCTGTTCTTATATCACATCCGAACGGAACATATTATGTGTCTTTTGCACGAAAATACAATAGTAAAAAGTCTTAGCGTTTTTAATTCCGGTACTGAACTCTAAGTCAAACGAACTAGAACTAATTGTACTACCTAAAATGACGAAATATATAAAAATCCGTTCATATAGTGCTTTATTGTTAAATTTATTTATATAATACTTTATAAAATTATCAATAAATTTATCTCTAAATTTATCTCTATACTACTCTTTCCTCAATATTAATAATAGAAAAAAACTTCCGCTACGAGCCATAGACAACAATTATTTTTTTTGCGTGAATCATCTCAACAGAGGCTACTGTGCGCTTGGCGCCATCCGCCGTTTGTCTCCGGCGCACCTTCGCGCGTCCGATTTATTGCACAGTTTTGTGAACTCTTAACCGTTACGTGATCTGCTTCCGAATCCAATTTATGCCCTCCATGGGAAAAGTTACGCCTATTCTTTACGACTCATTTTCATGCGCGCCAGACTCGTATTTCTATTGATTTTAAATTGGTTTCTTTGACAATAGGATTTGTCGTTAAAAAACCACTTTTATCAACTCTACAACGAAGATGCTCCTTGGACGACGTCTAATCAGTGAAACCTCGATATCCATTTAAGTTATGACCAATATTTTGAACTTTAACTGATTAATTTTACAGCACCCAAAACCTAAGTTCAGACATTCATACCGTGAGTAATATATTACTGTATCGATGTATGACGTCACTAATGAGGGATATATAAACAAATAAGCTTTACTCTTACAGTTCCATAGACAAACATCGATTCTACTAAAGTGCATCTCGATTGAAAACAGATTAGGTACTGGAGAGTGGTACTTAATCCGTTTTCATTTAGCTTACACATAGCTTGAGTACACATTTAGTTGACTAATTTTCTGAATGACAAACATTCGAATTTTCTCAGGCAAAACAACACTAAAATGCACTCTATGGATCGACACAATCCTTTGCCACGTTCCACTGGTCTAATGCAATAATTTGAGGTAATTTGCGTAGTAGGAACTGCCATTTCTTCAGTTATTAACTCCAACATCTATCGGTTTTTAGAACTCTCTGCACATCGTTAGTTCAGCTTTGCATCACGATGCTATGTGGTGTCAACGCCATAGCTCTATCTCTATGCATCTAGATTTTTTAATTTGATCACGCAAAGATTATTTAGTCTTCTTTTTAGAACCTAATTCAATTATAAATCAGATTTTAGTAGATCCTTGCCACTTTACAATATAATATATATTTATTAATTTATATTTTCAAGGCACAGTAATAAAATTACAAAAACGAGAATAATTGATTTAGTCTTTAAAAGTTTGTCTTCTCAAAAAATAATCTTATAAAAATATCGAATCTTATACGAGAGTTTTATTACTCAAAGTCATGTCAACTGTGGTTATCCACATAAAAAAGATATTCTTTACTAAAAAAAAAACAAGAATATAATATTAATTCAGGAGAGATTCTTTGTTTGAGACTTCTATACTGAAAAATAAAGAAGTCTATTTTACATTTAGATTAGAGCTAATTAAGCGTAATTAAGTGCTCTATAGAGAATATATTTGCTCGAAATCCAATGTTTGAAGTTTAAAGCATTCATTATTAAAAGCTAAAACTGTGAGACGAGTCGAGTTTGAAATCAGTTGACCCAAGCATCCAAACGCTGGGGTCCCTTTGTCCTAACAAAATAAATCCTAAATAATTAGCGGACGATTCCATCAAATTGACCAGCGGCATTTGGCATTGAACAAATTATTTGCTTTAAGGCTCAGTGAAGACTAATCTCTATGTTTTTTCATATAAACTGACACTCAAACTGAAAGAGTTTACTTAATTCAAATAAATATTTAGAAGTTCTTTTAAATTGTTACCCTTACTGGTGGATCAGCAAATTGCGGTATTTGAATACCTGATAAATTTCTCGAATTTTATTACGTACTGTCACACCCTTAATGATGGGCATATATTGCTGACTTATCATTTACAAATCGACTTCAATGAAAATTCAAGTAGGTATAAATAAAATTAAAGTACCGATCAGCAATAAAATCTATACATATTTAAAAATTTCACTTATTACCTTTTAGCCGTTAAATCTACTGAGCGGAATTTGAAAAAAGTTTTACCTTTTTTATTAACAACTTCAAATTCAATATTAATTCACTTTCCCTTTGACAAGTTCTTTTGAATTCTTAACTCTAGTATGCTGGTTGGAACATAAAACACTATCCATAATATTTTAATGTTTCGTCGCTCATTATATTTTAAAATATCGGAAGTGAGTCCTCACCCTCCGGTCACCGATGGGCATTTACCGTTATTATTTATTGACTCTCCCTGTTTCGCTTTTCATACCCCCCTGCGTCCCCATGCAAACAAATCGGAAGAAGTAATTATTAAGAATACTGCAAATGGACCGCCTTTGGCAACTTTATTACATTTACTTAACATGCAGTTTGGAAGATACTTGAAAGTTTTCTGTAAATTAAATAATTAATTGAATAAATATTTTTAAATTTAGAATTATATTCGATGTCTCTTTCTCCAATTTAGAAAGCTTAGGGATAAGAAACAACAAGGTATATATTGGTGACAGGCGGTACTTAGTGGGTAATAACTTAAAAAATCCAAAACGCACAATTTTCAGAGCAGTCATAAATAGGTTTACGTTTAAGAGAGGTATTTAAATATTCACAAGTTTGTATGTGCGATAGAAAAAGACTTATCAACTTCATTGAAATAATCACGATATAAATTAGGCAATACTACACCGGCCACAATTCCATACAGCCGGTGGTACTCGGCTGAATGGAATTGTGCCACCCTCATTTCTTACCGATGTGTCGTAAAAGGCGACTAAGGTAAGTTGACCCACCGTGTGGTATGGTATCCGATTAAATAAAATAGACCACGCTCTTTCTTACCGAGGTGTCGTAAAACTCGACTGAGGTAAGTTGACGTCTACCAGGCGACCGGTCGTACAATATAATAAAATAATACGTACTTATAAAATAATACAATACATAGCCAAATCATGTGAGAACATGTTTATAACATATTGTGTAGATCCCATTTATAGTGGGATAATAATGATAAATTAGGCGATATTAATGCATATTATGATTAAACATATAAAAGAACGTAGGTAGACTTATCAACATATTCACCTCGGTACACATATGTATCTATTCTTTTAATTTTGAAAGGGCTAGGCTTAAGTTAATCTTGAATTATTTAATTAATAATTAACATTTTTTTAAGAAAATAAATATAAAATTGTGTGTGTCTTCATGCAATTAATACTTTGCTATATGTGTTATTTTATAAATCGAACAAAAACCTTCGGGGCCGTTGCGTCGAATAGACTCTACAAATCTGAAAATCACATTCGATTTCGGAAATCGAAAGATTGGTAGTTTTGTTATTTCGCACGGCAGATCCTTTTGTTGCTGCTATTCGCGTTAAATGGGGAGGAAGTTACTATGGGGATGTGAGTTCAATCGGCCGAATGGAACAATCTTCGCTTCCTAATACTATGCAAGTCAAGTTAGACAACTGTTCTCGTTGACATGAACTGGAGCACTGACTGTTTTGCACAATTATATAGTACTTACATATTGTCACATACGTGTAAGAAAATCTTAATTATTGGTATCTTAGTATCGTAGTATCGATATAACCTAACCGTTCGCGTTAGCCATATTCGGTCTTTTTTTGATACACTTTTGCATCTTTTATCGTTGCCCTTTTCTTTATATGTTCTTTTCATATATTTATTAGTTACAGAATAAGCTTTTATCCGGAATATATAATTTTATATTTTATCTATGAAAAAAAAACAATTCATACATTATGTTTTATGAGTTTTACATAATTTCAAATCTTTCGGTTAGATTATAAATACTAAAAAATTCACACAAAAGTAATTATACTATTTTATCGGTGGCTACGCGATAAAGAAAAATATTTAATTTAGTATAAGTTTTCATTCTACATGCAGGGATATTAAAACGCAGGCACTACAAGTCACAACCACCACCACATTACACTAGCACTGCACACTTTCACTACCACAATCTTAACAAATCCATGCATTATCAGGAGTCTATATCCAATAAAGGAAAATAATATTATCATTATTTTGTATTATACATACCCCCAAAGTAACGTGTGTAAAATTAAAAAAATGGCTGATTCAAATAAGTAAGACAGTACACGCTGGCGTCATGTGGAGACAAGTCCACCCTCGATTTTGGTACGCGTATAAATCAGATTCTAATACGGTTCGACAAGACGGCTAGTTTTTTTCCGTCCTATTGAACCTTTTTCCGATAGAGGCCTACGTGGCTTTGCCTAACATTTCTTTGTTTATTCTATGAAAACTATTTTTTTTTCATCGAATATAAAAAATCAGTTATTCTGATTGTCATGAAGAATTGCATTATAAGTATAATTAGTTTTTAGCCGTGTGGTATCCGGCTGAGTAGAACAGACCATCCACATTTTTAATGAGGTGTCGTAAAAGCGGCTAAGGTAAATCGACCCGCCGTTTGGTATCCGGCTGAGTAGAATAGACCACCCTCTTCTTACCAATGTGACGTAAAACACTACTAAGTTGACATCTGGCAGGCGGCCGGTTGTAAGATACCTAGCAGAATCATGTGACAACATGTTCATAACATGTTGTGCCGATCCACTTAGAGAGGGATAAAGGCAGAAAAATGATGATATCAAATCAGTTACCCTAATTGCCATGAATAAACGTATTATAAATATAATTATTTTATGACATATTAGAAACATCATTTTATGATGAATAGACTCCTTGAATCAACTTAGAAATATAAAGACATTTGCACAATTAAAAAATGCGTAAAAGTAATAATAAAATTATTTTGCTAAAATCCGCGATGAAGCAAAATAGAAAATATATATAATGCTAAATGTAGAGTGGACAATCCGTTTTCATACCTGATACATACAGGATTCGTAAAAACACATGCACATACCTACACCACCGCCATCACAATACACAAGCACTACATACATTCATTATCACAAACTCATCCAACGTTTCGCCGCGCAACCGAAGCATCATCAGGAGACTACGCAACAAAATCGCAAAGCAAACGCGAAATAATTTTATTATTACTTTTGTATTATGAATCTACGCAAAGTAACGCCTAATTCTATAAATTTAAATAATGCGTATTAAAATATGCCAAACCACGATTTTCACGATTTTTCAAGAGATAATATAAAAAGTATGACAACGTTATAATAAGTGAACAAAATTATATGTTAAACTCGTTCCGTTAATAAGAATCGATCGCCAATAGCTCCGATATTGCAAACAGTTAAAGATAGTCAAACATAGGATTCACTTGTCTGCGGTGAGCTTTGAAATTAATTCTATCGAACACAAAAGCCTTATAACGAGACTAAATGCTCGGGGCGTCTGATATGGTGATTCGATACTTCGTTATATTATTTGCCATCGGTTAATATACGTTAAAGGTGGACTCTTTTAATGAATTTCTAGGAGAGAATGATTGGACTCATAACGCTGTTTTAATGCCAATTAAAATAAGACTAGCTTATACCCCCAACTTCGTTCGCGTGGACTGTTGTCGCGTGATAGATGGCGCTTTTCTATGTCATCCTATTCCTGTATAATTAACAGGATTTGTACCTGTTTGTTACCCCGGTGTATAAGGAATAAAGTAAAGTAAAGTAGCGGCCTGTTATTATCCCACTGTTGGGAATAGGCCTCTTCTCTCCGTTATAAGAGAGAAGGATTGGAGCTAAGACCTACCACGCTGCTCCAATGCGGATTGGTAGGTTACACATATCTCCAGAATTCTCTAGAAATATGCAGGTTTCCTCACGATGTTTTCCTTCACCGAAAAGCGTGTGATAAATTGCAATTATCAATTAGACACATAAGTTTTAATATAAAAACTCATTGGTGTCTGCCCGGGTTTGAACCCATGATCGTCTCTAGAGATTCACACAGTCGCACTGCTAGGCCATCACAGCTCCGTATAAGGAATAATTGTGCGGAGCTGTGATGGCCTATATGTATAAGGAATAATTGTGCCAAATTTCAGCGATATTGGTTCAGCGTATTCGCCGTGAAAGAGTAACAAACATACATACGTACACATCAACTATCGCATTTATAGTATTAGTAGGAAGTAGAAAGTAGGATTTTTAAAAGCAGTAGACAAACTGAAACATTATTTAAAACCCTTACATATTTCTGAGTATCGTAAACTACTAATTCGCAATGGAGCAGCGTGTACACAAACACAACACACACAGTGTGTTCTACAAAAGTAATACTACCTAAAACAACATAATCTAATTCTTTTTAATTCTATCCGCAAAATTCGTTTACAGTACATGAGAGCTCAAAGAGACCTCGCTGACAAACTTTCATATCCGGTGACTGAACTATACTCAACTATACTATGTCACTCTCTCATGTTACCAAAATTACATTGCCTTACTTAAAACCGCCATTTTGAAAACCTCATGAACGTAGTGATGTGATTAGTTCCAATAATAATTAGTTCGTGGAAACAATCCCAAAGTAATATGTATTTTTTAAATGTCTGTAGTTTTCTAGTTTAATTTTATTCCTAAAAAAACTCGATAAACAGAGGTCAGTACTGTATATGTCCCCTAAAGATTAGAAAATTAGCGTATATCATCATGGTCATCAAGGTGACATATGATAATATAGAGTACAAATATTTAAAACAAAGCAGAATTGTTTGTTGTTTTTTTATATGAACATATATTAAGTTTTGTTACTATTTCAATACCGAGCAAGGGTCTATTCGTCACCAAAAAATGACACGATGGCATAAATTTATAGAAAAGTTATAGAAGCCTGACAAAATTTTGAACTTTCGAAGCTTCGATATACATAGGTCTTGAGTCCATTTTTTGGCCACCATAGTTTATTTATACTATATTATGATTTACTTTACATACTTGTTTTAAAAAAAAGCTAAAATTAAGTATAAGAAATATGCTTATAGGTAAAGCATATCGCAATTAAAGATTATTTGAATGATAAAAATGCTTAGATTTGAAAATCCTTTCAGCTTCATACAAGACTGCGGTTTGATAACGTAAATTGATAATGTTTAAGGATTGATCGCCGAGTTCTTTACTGGTTCTGATCGATAAGAGCAACATTACAGACCAGTTGTAGCTTTATTAAATGTAAATGATCCTTGAAGTGCTTGCAAAAGCTTACTTGAATAAAGATTATTTTTATATCACTTGATTTTTTTAAAAACGTATAATATGACAACCAAACAGAGCTCATTTTTATAAATAAAGATAATAAGCTAAGCCCCATAAGACTCGCATCAGGTCACCCGAATCTGAATACTTAACAAATCCTCGCCCGAGAAACCTCGTAAGTGCGATGCATGAGTGAATTTGCATGGACGGTATTACATGTAGAGTTAGGAATCCTTATTTCATGCTTCGCGGCACATCTTATCGCCCGAGGTCGAGCTTTCATTATAATTACTAATGCTCGCGTGCTCAAAGTTGTTCTTTATGAGCTTTATGTCATGTTAAATGTTCATTTAAGGCACTGTCATAATAAAATACTTTTTATATAAATTATGTTTCAGGTATTATTGAGAATTAATTTTTTATTTCACCTATCTTCCAATACGTACATATGGGGTATATGTAATTAATGTCTTTCTAAAATAATATGTATACGATTTTTTTTGTTAAGGCTACCACAACTTTGACACTACTAAGTAGAACACACTCTTTTCTTAAGGAAGTGTCGTAAAAGGAAACTAAGGTAAGTTGACGTCAGGTAGGCGCTCGTTCGTTTTCGGCTGGCACAGTGCAGTGGCCCAGTGGGTAGTGACCCTGCCTTCAGCTCTGCGGGTCGCGGGTTCGATTCCCGCCGACTCGAGGGCCAACATTTTCTATAAATGAATTTGTTGGTCTTTGAGCCTTGGTGTATATTTGTATTTAAGTATGTATTTAAAAATATATAAGTATATATTCACCAGTTGTCTGTCACCCATAACACAAGAATTAAGTTTATTTAGTAGTAGTATTTATTTATTTATTTATCTGATAATTATTTAATACTAGTAATATCCCGCGGTTTCACTCGCGTAATTTTAATTTTTTACAACCTATTACATTTTTATTAGGGATCCCTATTTTTTTTTAAATGTGATATATATGAGGAATATAGGCATTCCTCAGTAAAGATGCAGCTTTCCAATGGTGAAAGAATTTTTTAAATCGGTCGAGCAGTTGTTGTGTGAAAATATTAAAAAACATACATACAAATTATTCCTTTTATAATATTAGTATAAATTACATAATTATTATATTTAAATGAAAAAGCTATTACGTGATACCGTCTCTTTACAAATTTTATCTCAAGATATTTGTAATAACCGGTTTTATTCGAACCATTATTTAAATCCAAAGCGTTAATGACGGAGAATTTTAAACCTTATTTGGGAGCCTCTTAAATTAATTGCTGGGGCCTTTGATGTAATGGAATTAACTTAATCGAATAGTTGTTTACACTGTGTCACTGGGAGCAATTAAAATTGTTTCGGAAGATAATAAATCATTCGCTAGAAGTGAAACATCACGCCGGTGGGTGCACACCTTGCAATAAATTTTCCAATTACTGACAGAATTACTAGCAGAATTCCGATGGCTAAGGGAGGGAAATAAAATTAAATTAATTACTCGTTTCTTGTATCTTCTATATTCTAAACCAAATTCTATTCCATTTAGTCTTTAACTGGGTACTAATCACTTATTATAAGTACCTGGGTTACTGAGCTCTGTAATTTTATTAAAAGACTAGCTATGCCAGCAGCTTTGCCCGCATGGAAAGCAGTGTGTCACAATTTTTTTCTTGAATTGAAATTTTGAGCAGAAATATTTTAAATTTTATCGTGAGTTAATAATATAAGATTTTTGAATAATTTTTACCGTTTACTTTGCGCACGCAAAGAAAGCTTTAAATTTTGCCATTTACGCAATATTTTTTATTGATGCTCCTGTCCTATTCATCTTAAGGTAATGTTATGTAGTCTTTCTTACACTAAATTTTTTTTTAAATCGTTCCAGTAGTTCCTGAGATTAGAGCGTTTAAAAATTTGACAATTTGAAAACAGACAATTTGATTTAATTTTTTACTAATATAATTATTACCAATAAATTTAGTAATATATAGATAGACTAATATATAGTACAGATATAAAAAAATTAAATAAAAAAGTGGGCTGGTGACATCTGGGACTTGGTTCCAGGTATTTTCACTTTTTTAGCCCGCCGGTTCCTAACTGAGATATCACGATTTTACAAATGATAGCAAAATTAACCTTTGCATTCTATTTATATTTTAACAGTTTTCAATGCCTGAAAAGAGGGATAAAATGACATTCTAAATAAAATCTAGCTATACTAAATTTTCGCCCCCAAAACTCACTACATACTGAATTTCATGACAATCGTTCAAATTCAAATTTTGGACTAATATATTATAAAGAAAATGTGATATAATTAAGCTATAATGAGCTACATGTAAGGTGTATTGGGAAATTGTGACGATGAAAGCAACTTGTACATTTATTACCTTTAGTAATTAACCTACGTATGATTGGACAATCGTCACACCTGAAAAGAACTCCAAGTTTAAAATAATACTATATTCTTGTTTGTAGTATTTAATAAGACAATGTATCTATGAATACAAAGATAAATCTATCTATATGTCTGTTAAGATAAAAAACAAGGGCGTTGTTTAATTTTCGCATTGACTTGTGTCACATTGTGTACACATATTCGCACTTAAAGGGTGTTAATTTGACGATGACTGTCGCGCCGCAATCCGTCATCGCCTGAGGCTTGAGGAGTCTTTATGGCTATTAAGGTAACGCACTAACGTGACAAATATCTGGCGACTAATTAGTCGCAAATTTGACAGTACATTACTTTATTTTGACTTATAGTAAAAACAAAACGCTTCGACAGCATAGTAATATTATATGGTAGTAATCGCGGTGATTATGAATATGTTCAGATAGTCTAGAACATGATTAAAACTGTATTTTATTAAAACACGCTAATTTACAAATAATCTAACTAAAATATGTAACAGGACATTATTATTATTTTTGTATTTTTTATTTATTTATTTGGAACAACCAGTAGCTGTAACATTAACACATAAATTAAATTGAGTACACCGCAAAAGGTAGTAAATGCCACAACATGCACATTATTAACTACAAGGACAACAAACTATATAAATCAAATATAAAACTAATACTCAAACATATGGAGTTTAAAAATTGTTTTGTTGAATTTCATACATAATTAACAATTTATTCCAAACAGCCTTACATAGAAAAAAATAAGAAAATACCGAAAGAGAAATACACGCTGTAGACTATTGGTAAATTTTATACATTTTTACATACATTTTTACTACATTTTTCCAATTATGTCGATATAACCCCTAACGGGAACTATAGATATAAACCCCCTACTAGATGGACAGACGACCTCAAAAGGGTCGCGGGGAGCCGCTGGATACAAGCGGCACAAAATCGTGTGTTCTGGAGATCCCATGAAGAGGCCTATGTCCAGCAGTGGTCGGTTGAAGAAGAAGAAGAACCCCTAACGCCACCTTAACGAATAAAAATTGACCAATAACGGGCAGCAAATACATCTTAGTGATAATGCTTCATGCGTTATTACTCATTCGCCTGCAAAGCGTAAATAATATATTAGACGACCATAAACTAAGACAAAAATGTAATTATTTTAGATTTGCATACGCTAAAAAATCTTACATGATGTAAACATACCCTAATTATAAGATGAACCAAAGGGTTAAGTGATTGTGAGTACATGACTAGGTATTTTTGGCCCCTCTTCCGAGTGCGAAAGTCAAGCATTGTTCTATACTGTAGAATATTAAAACTTAATGAACGGGTGGAATGTAGTGGATTTCGAATTCAATTTCATAGAATTCTACTCGTATTAGAAATACGTCTCACATTTATTGACTAAATGTAAAATTAGATATAAGGTTTTAGACAATGTATGAATTTCTTTGAATAAAATTAAAATAAAGGCGTGTTACTGTCACGCTATTAGGCATAGACCTTCTCTCTAGCCACGCACAGCGTCTTCGCCGGCGAAGACGAGGTCCCAGATTTCTGATATCGGTTGGTCGTGGCTTATTGCCACCCTTCCGTCGTCGTATTGACTAATCAAAGTCATACCATGAGCCCTCCACTATACGTCGTCCTAAGCCGTGGTCCGGCCTCACAGGAGGAACCCTTAGAACGACGTTCCCTGACGCTAGTAGAGCTTCTGCGCTCTACTCTACGCATTTCGCAACCTCGGCGATGCTTCTGCGCTCGCCCGTCCCGCCCGGTGACGCTGTAAAAGCCGTTAGGGCTAACAGCATATTGTCAATTCGAAAAAAAAAAATCTCTCTTTTCTGGAGGGAAGGTTCGGAGATTAGACGCACCACACTGCTCCAATGCGGATTGGTGGATTACACATTTCCCAAAGATATGCAAGCTTCTTTACGATGTTTTCCTTCACCAATAAAAGTGTGATAATTATATATTATTCAAATAACTTTCTACAGAAAACTTATTGATGCTTGCCCGTAACTTGAACTCAACCCGTAGAGAAAGGCATTTCGACCGTTCGGTTGTCACAGCTTTTTAGACAATTGTCGAAAATAACTGTTATGAAAATTCTGTATGAGGTAAGATACATATAAACAGTCCTTAATATAAGAATAGAAATTTTGTCTATATGACCTTAATAGACTCCGAAACGTCTGGACCGATTTTAATTAATCTTTCGAATGGCCTAGAGCATGATTCCGTAAGGTTTGGATCGGAGCATTTTTTTACATATTTCGACTGGCCCGTTGGTGCAGTGCCCTGCCTTCAGCTTCGCGGATCACGGGTTCGATTCCCAGCAAGGGCCAACATTTTCTATAAATGTCTTTCAATTTTCCAACATTCAAGAACATTCTCAAACATTTTTTTCGTCACAGTATATACGACTAATCGTAGCAATATCCTCAAGGGTGGTAAATATATTTACCCAGACTACAGTTAACTATAATACTAAACAATTAAAAGTTAAGACGTACAATACGTATAATATGATGTATGAATAGATCTGCACCCGACACTCCGTAATCGAAACAAAGGTTGCCCGCGATAATTGGATGTGGCCGATCTGAATGCGCGTAGACGAGACTTAATTGAGGTTTTAGAGTTGGGCTAATTCGCCCACCTCGGATCGACCCTCCGCGTGAGGCTTCGTCTGTCGGGGTTAAGTGAACTGCTGCTCCTTGCTTTTGGTATATCGTTACATTCGATATTGCTAACCTAAGGCTCGATAAATCTAAGGATTAATGTAAGTATTTTATAATTTGCACTGAAACTATCACAATTTAATTACAATCGTATTATATAACAATTAATTAAAAATTTAATATTGTATATTATTATCATACTTTACTTTATTTATTTATTTGTAAAGCTAGTGGAACCAAAAATAATAAAAAAAATATTGATATATATATTTTGATAAGTTACACAATGATGATTGTTATGATATTGAATGTTAAAATTAGTTTCAAACGTATATGATTTCTAGTTGGTAAGCCTTATAAATAATTTAATAAAAAAATATTATACAAGTAAAAGAAATCTATTTTAATAACAGAAGGTAAGACCAGAAAAATGAAAATAGTTTTTTTAAGTGTTACATAGATGATAATTATATTAACGTTTAAATTTGCCACAAAAAATAGTTACTACCAAATATACTTCAAACTTCGTTTAAAATTCAAAATGAATACATACAATAATTGACTTATTAAGTGAAAAAAAAAAAATACATTTCAAAAATAAAATACACATTCGAAGCCATTACACAATCTGCTCACGTATGGTGTAACAAAAAGTAACAACTAAATATTTTGGAGACCCGATAGAGGTCGGGTGCGGGAACAAAAAGTAGGGCTAGCCCAGGGGCCGACACCCGCACAGATATGATAATCCCGGGTATGTAAAATAGTGAAATTTAAGGCCTCTCCATGTGAAGAATTGTGCTCGTTCGGTAGGCAAATTATTCTAATGCGGCCCTTTTATTCGAGGCACACTCGCACGGGTCGATGGATCCTCCAACACTCATTTGTATTTCAATAAAATACCACTAACCCTATCTAAACATTGCCTTCGATTCATGTAGGTCTCATTAAATGATAGCAAAACTGTAGAGATAATACAACCGTAGCCATGAATTAAAATAAAGAGTAATGTCAACCAACAAAGCCAGGGCTATATTGAAGTGTATCTATTAAATGGTTAAACAATAAAGAAAATAAAGAAGAAAACTTATAAGCCTAGTAACCAAATAAAAGTATAAACTTAGCACAAAAAATTATACTTTTTTCACAATAGATTATTAGGTGTTTATGTTAAAATGACTTAAGTATATGTTTATATCTCGAATAACTAGCCAGGATACTCTATGAGCAAAAATAAACACATCTTTTTTACACACACGTTTTGACTAATTTGACTAATTTCAATATTGTTCCATAGACATTAAGCGATTTTTCGCATTTCATTACCATTTATTTGCTACTTCAACAATCTGAACTGAGAACATAATTTAATTGATTCCTTACATAATATGAAATATTCTTATTTTTATTAATATTTTTGATTTTTCAATTAATTAAGGACGTAAGAAATTAAAGATTTCTTACGGTTTCGAATGATACTTATTTTTATAAAAATATGAATGTGTCGATTTCATACTAGGGTTTCCTTAATGTTAAGCTCATTATTACTCGTTTATAAAATTACAAAAATATTTCTACATTACTTTTTTTTCTACGTTTAAATATTTTTCAAAAAGTTCAATTTTTTTTCAAGAGCTCATTTTGGACAACATACAATTAAATATAACGAAGATTCGCTTATAAAAGTTTCTTATTTCTATTTAACCTACTCTATTAATATTGTAGAGAGTATTATTTCAAAATTTTTGAAGCATGATCCAGAGTCAGTCGTCCATTAACTGATGCTTAATGAATCAATTTGAATACGTTACTGAGCTAACCGTCCAAAGTTTACACAAAGTTTCAAACGTACACGTCACACAAAAAACATCCTTTACCTTACAATAACGTCACTCTAGGGGACCACGAGACGCAAGGTATCGCACTGTAAAAGTGTAAATAAACGTTGACATATCGGTCCTTCGAAATCCGGTGAGTCCGACGTATATCATTTCGCTAGTCCGATTTGCATGGCACGTAAAAGTTTGCACAATCACATTTTCCTCATCAGCCTGCGGGGAGCATAATTCTTCCTACCATCTGCCGTCTTCCTGTATCTACCCTTGCGAAAACCTCTTTTTGTCGACGCTCGGCCGGCGGCACTGTTCGCGATACATAAATTTCCACGATCGGTCATCCCTTAAAAACAAGTTTGGCTCTTTATCCAGTGGAGAGTAAGTTAAAGAATGGCACGACCGTGCGTTACCCTCCGATTCGTTACGTATTCAAATTATTTCGCCATCCTGTTTTTGCGTCCATTTGTGTTGGAATGTGTACCTACGAATTGTATCCTCTTTTGTGTAGCTTGATTAATTAGAGCTATTGCAAACGAATTTCAATGAGCTTTCAGTTAATTGTTATCACAAAATCAATAAATATTATTGTCTTAGAAAAAAAATAAGTAAAGATTCTTAATTCAAATTATATGCTTTTATTGCACTTTTCTTACTCAATCGATGTACTAGCAGTACATCAATTGAAAAACATACATACAAAGGTTATTCTCGCCAAACGAACGTATATCGCACTGACGTGGTATTCAGTACCTTTATCCAACCTCTACTTAGTTGTATGGTCTGTCAATATTGCGTCTTGCAATACACAGTTATTATTCCAACACACAAAGTCCATCAGTTCTTCGAACTATGTGCCAAATCCATATATTTTAGTTTCACATCCCATTGAATCTCGTACACTCACGGTTCTCCTGTTGTCCAATTGGATCATATAATGCTACTCCTGGTATAAAACCAAGTCATATCTTTTCTTTTATTTAGGCATTATTTGTGTTTGAATCATGTATTCTTATATGAGGCTAATATAAACAAGATAATAATAATAATGAGGCTAATTAAAGTCAGTATACCGAACAAAATTTTTAAATGCGCGAGGCCCGATTCAGTGTATCAAAACTTTTTGCATCAATAAGAGTTATGTTTAAAATTATACAAATAAAACTACATATCTACAAAGAAATGTTGCAATTTTTTCAAAGATACAACATATCTTTTTATGTTAATTGAAATATATTCTCTCGGTTATATTAAAACCAAACGCATGTGCGTATTCGTGATTTTATCATGCAACTCGCAATCCTGCATGATTTAAAAGCAACCGTCTATTAAACAACTTCTAAAACAATATCGATACTAAATAGATTCGTAACAATCTGACTCAAGATATACGTTACACTTCGGCGTCTAGTACCCAGGCTATGCCTAATTAATTGGCATCACATGGCCAAGGCGGACCCCTTGAGCATCAGACAGGTCGCCCTTGCAGGAGTTTGCGTCGACTTGCGACTCACGTGATTCCCGCAGGATAATTAAATGATAAGGTTTAAATCCGTCGCTCAGTTTAGAACTATAGCCGCCTAGCAACCAACAACTTTTGCATTACAAATTTCAGCACAGCCGGTTTTAAATGTGTCCATCGAAAAATGAAAAGGCAAATGGGGCTCTGTCTCTTTTTTAAAGTGATTAGAGTAAAATTGATTAGAGTAGATAAGTATAAATAAATATATGGGACACTTATACACACGGTCGTCCATCTCCAAAGTAAGTCATTTAATACTTATGTTATGGGTGAGAGATAATGGTAAATATATACATATATAATTTTTAAAAACATACTGAAATACAAATTAACAACCAGGTTCTAAGAATCAACAAATTCTTTTAGAAGTTTCATTATTCTACTATGACAATAGACCGGTGAGAATTCGTAAAGCTCACAGTCAGTTCGGGATTCAATTTCCCGCCAGGCTGATTTTCCAACAAAACCTTATGTGCCTAATTAAAATTTGTAATTTATCACGTGCTTTACTAATAAAATACATAATATGTATGTTACAATTGTAATTTTTCAATATGACTATTCTAAGTCTTAAAATAATGTTCATTTATTTGAATTATTGAATTATAGAACAAAGGTGGATGTAAACACCAATCCTGCTCACCAAAAGAAGGAATACACCTTTACCAAGCCGCTACTTTATTCACATACATTAACGTCATAACATACATTAACGTAAGTTCAGATGTTCAGTACAGAAATAAACACAATACACAACTTCATATTCAAGTAACACCTGAACGCGTGCGGACCGCTGTTTGGGTGCTTTACCATATGAATAATACAAACCTTAGGTCGTTTGCAATAGAACTATTCAAGCGTGCAAACGAAACTTTAACAAGAGCACAAGATAAAGCTGGACCGTGTATGCTGTGCACGTCCACTCTTTACAAATTCAACATCGCCGTTGAGCCGCGCATACGGCGCGCAAGTTTCGCGCGATAAGTCGCCTCTCGACAATGAGCAAATCGTGAGTTGATTTCGCATTATGTAACAATCTCTGCTCCACTTTAGAATTCGCTATCTGTACAGACGTCGCTCACTGGTTAGTCCATAATCTAGATACTAAATTTCGTCCAAGCGTATTCTAAATCGGGACTAAGCCATGCAAATAGCTTAGTTTCCAATCTAATAATCCTTTTGAAATTATACTGCTAACTAAGGCTTTTCTGCAATTAATTACTCAAAAGATTAATAATATTATTTTTAGTTATAAGGTCTTATTTATCTATCCTCAATTATGCATGCGAATATATGTTTGTTTGTCTCTCTTTCACGTCCAAATGGAGCTACTGATATATATGATTTTAGAGTCTTTATAAGGAACATGTCTTTAATATTTAATGAGTTAATCTTGTATATATATATGTATTTGTATTTTATTTTTTTCTGAATCTCGGAAACGGCTCCTACGATTTTCCTGAAATTCAGCATGTAGGAGGTTTGGGGGGAGAAAAATCGATAGCTAGGTTTTATTTTAAACAAAAATTCATTTTATCTCTGTTTTTGAAAAATACGAAAATTTATATTGAATTTAATTTTTGCCATTCACTATCAAGCTAGTGTAACTTATTCGGAGAACGGGTGGTCGCGAGAAATGAAAATACCTGGGATCGAGCCTCACCTAGCCTATTATTTTTATTTGTTTCTTTTTTTATTTTGAAAAAAATTACCGAGCAAAGCTCGGTCACCCAGATATTGAATATTATAAGATAAGAAACTCGATTGTAGTTTCGATAGTAATTATAATAAGGGTAAAAAACTCGTAAATCACAACAGATTTATAACAAAGAGATCAAGTGAGTTGATATATCTTTGTACATAAGGTAATTTTTATATTAACGTTATTGTTATTTCTCAGGGTTATTAACGTGCCTATGCACTCGTTAAACTTTTGTTTACTTTAATATTTCGTGCAGTAAATGTATGAAAATTTTTATACCTGTATCTTCAAACATAAATATAGTGGACATAGTAGATTACAGTCATAAACAAGGCTTGCTGATGACGAATATTGAACGCATGATGAGGGAACACTTCTGATAATTCTCCCATCGGAAGACTACATATCAGTTGACTATGAGGATGTAGACAGCATTAATATGCATCAACAAAGATCGCATATCAACAAATAACCTACTCCAGCTCAAAAGCTTCCAGTTGTAAATGTTAATCAGCTGAAACCGCATCATATGACCTGATAAATGATCATGTTTTTGTCAAAAATAACTCCCACTTAATGGCTTAGCTTTCATAAAACGATATTTCCAATACTTATTCAATTATCATAATGCTTAGTATCATGACATCCGTGTCCACGAACGTCGCCAATAGCATTAGCGGGATAAAAAGCGAAGCATCCACCGTAACAGGAGATGTTCGATCTTAAAACGAAATGTATCCAAAACCTAAATTATACCATATGGAATGTTGCGTCACGACATTTTAACCTTTATTACATTCGAAATAGACGATATTTTAAAGTGAATCATTTATATTATTAGGAGCTGCATCGTATGGGTGTGCAGTGGAGCATGCCTCGTGATTCATGCTGTTATTCAATAAGCCGGGAATGCTAGTCCGGATTTACAACACCGTGAAAGACTTAGCGAATGTTATAGGGTTATCAGTCTCTATTATTTTCTTTTATTATAACTAGAAAAATAGATACTATTTCCTAGTCATAAGATGTAGCACAATGTTTTATGTGACCCTACGCTGCAAAATCAAAAGTTTGAAGTAGTGGCCTGTAACTATCTAACAAACTCGTGCTTCTTTTAAAAGTGGGATTGGTGCTAAGACCCATTACGCCGTTCCAAGGCGGATGACACACATATTTAAAGAATTATCTAGAAACGTGTGGGTTTCTTCAAGATATTTTCTTACTCCAAAATAAATCCTATCCTATCCTATCCTACTAATATTATAAACGAAAAAGTTTGTGAGTATGGATGTATGTTTGTTACTCTTTCACGGCGAATCCGCTGAACCGATTTCGATGAAATTTAGCACAATTATTCCTTATACACCAGGGTGACCCATAGATTATAGAAATCCTGTTAATTCTACAGGAATAGGATGACATAGAAAAGCGCCATCTATTAAACTATCACGCAAACAAAGGTGCGGGTAAAAGCTAGTGTATAATAAACCTACGTCGTTATATAAAACTCAAGGGTATCTGTCCGAGATTTGAACATGCGACTATTGGCAAAAGGCACGCGGTGTCAACGTTATAAAAAAATTATCTAGACGGCCATTATATAACCTAAGAATGCGTTTCTCATTAAATATTGAAATATTTGCTACTAACAAAATGGTAACGTGTCCGTTTTTTTTTCGAGTGCGTAAAGCACGTGCAATCGACATGGGTCTCGACTTACGATTCCGTCGAGAC
Organism: Morpho helenor; assembly: GCA_029227775.1. Classification (NCBI taxonomy): domain Eukaryota; kingdom Metazoa; phylum Arthropoda; class Insecta; order Lepidoptera; family Nymphalidae; genus Morpho; species Morpho helenor. The sequence continues at coordinate 13,842,601 of JARGCU010000017.1, forward strand.
GCACAAATCATGCGACATCCCTTCCTAAAAGCCCTTCTAAACTTTTGCTCAACAAGCTTTACAAACATCGTTGTATTGTAGTACTTACATCGTAAGGTAACATATTAATTTCAACACTCTATAATGATCAAGGCTCCTTTTTGTTTTCCTTTTTATAGATTACTTTTTCCTTCAATATATTTTTATTATTAACTAGCATTTGCCAGCGGCTCCGCCCGCATGGAAAGATTAAAACCGTAATATAGTCTTTTGAAACCGTAAAAATGGTTAGAGTGGGTTAACCTTAAAAGCAAGACATATGCTGCCGCGGACTTTTATATAGAACTTTTAGAGGGGAACAATCTTGTAATACGTGATTTTTAATAACAATTATCGTTTACTAAGCGCACGCAAGAAAAGCTTTTAACTTTTTAATGCTGCTCCTGTCCTATTCATGTTAGCGTGATGTGATATAGCCTTATAGCCTTTCTCGGTAAATGGACTATCTTACACTGTAAGAATTTTTAAAATCGGTCCAGCAGTTTCTGAGATTAGCGCGTTCAAACAATCAAACAAACAAACAAACTCTTCAGCTTTATATATTAGTATCGATTTGATCTGTAGGTAGTCCTATTGGAAAGTCGTGTGATCTCTAGTTACCGTCCGTAGATTGTTATTTACTTTATTACAGATGACTGAGAGTGATATAAACGTAGGAGTAGACAAATATAACCAGAAAGCTTCGAACTGTTAAGCTCTCGGGAGTTACACGTGTTATTGTGAGTCAACCATAAAAGATAGACATATACTGTCGTGGGATATTTTTTATATAATTTTAAGGAGAACATTTCCGTCATACATAGTTTCTGTGTAGCTTTAATCATCAAGGTTGCACACGCGACGGAAGCTTAAAAAATAGAGTAACTTCTCCTGTTTTCCCAAAATTTCCCTTCACTGCTCTGCTCCTATTGATTACAGCGTGATGAAAAGTATACTATAACCAGCTCAGGAGTATGAAAAAAAATTGTACCGAGTTTCGTTAAAATCCGTCGAGTAGTTTTTGTTTCTATAACGGTTATACAGACAGACAGACAGACAGACAAAAATTTTACTGATTGCATTTTTGGCATCAGTATCGATCCCTAATCACCCCCTGATAGTTATTTTGGAAATATATTTCAGTTACAGAATTGACCTTTCTACAGATTTATTATAAGTATAGATAGATAGAAGATATTGATCAAGACTATTTCTGTATTGCTTGTAAACAAAAATTCTTCCATGTATATTTATGCAAAAACTTGATTAATATTCAAAATATGTTTTGACACGGAATAATAAACCTAAAAGCTCATTTCTATAAACTAATCCTAAGGATATTTCCTAATGAAATCGAAAAATTGAATTGTTACACTAAAAAAAGCTTTATAGTAAAGCTTTTTTTAGTGTAACTTGGGAACATTAAGTTAATTTATTCTTAGTCATAGGCTGCACTTTACTTTTTACGGGTACTTAAGTTATAAAAAACATCCGGATAGAAACATTTGTACAAATTTCTCTATTTAAAGACTTATATTATAAATTATTATTAGTATAAATGGAGAACACATAACTTCTCAATAGGCAATAACTTCATGGTGAAAATTTCCCCTTTACCTTACGTAAAAATACTAACCAGAAAATCAAAATTGAGTGTCAACTATTTCGTCTATATATAGGTAAATATCCTTGAAAAACCAATTAAATTTATTTCAGTTAACCAAATCCCTGTGAAACCGGTCCAGAGTACGGAGCGACGATACACTCAAATAGTCAAAGTGAAACTCCACAGCGCGATTTTACAACGCAATAAAATATTGAAATAAAAATTCGCCCGCGAACCGGCAATAAAATAAAACGCTAACAGTTTTTACGGCGCCGACAATATAATGAAATAATCGTAACGGCCGTCGACGTCACATTGAATTGGCCTATAAATCTTCCTCGGGTCATATTGTCCACAGTCCTCTTCGCAACACTTTAATATCGAGAAATATCATTCCGATAATCGAGCCGGTACACACTAGCCGCTCCATATAAATCATTCCCCTGCGCTCCTTGTCGTTTATTTTTCAGACTTTCCATTTCCAAATAAAGTCCCGGAGCAGCGGGCCAGTGCTTCCTCTTTCCGGGGCGGTTTTTACATGATTTGTCGGCTGTCGGCCATTTCCCTTAATACTGTCAATATTTCAAATATTAATTGTTATAAATCATATAACTTTTCCGCGCCAACTTTTTATAGCCAATTCGGAATTTAAATTTATTTTAACTGAAACGTACGTCACGGGTACGTTGACTGCTTGTGTAGGAATCATAAAAAACTGAATCGACGCGTTAAGGGAAAACGTGTTAAATTATGTAGTACACTTAACGCGTCATTCTATTGACTACTTTGAAAAAGTTCCGCCCATAAAACATTAACAAGCACTCAAGTAAATTCCCGGTTCTGCCCCGTTCGTTAAGTAGTGTCAGGCGGTAGTTTTTCCCACCTCGAAGGCACTAGAAGCCGGAGGGTCGCTGTCAACGCGATTGACCAGCCGATATCTCCCAAGAGTGTCGCCCTCAGCCTTTCAAGGAACTCTCAAGATCATTGCAAAGCCTTCAATTAATGACAAACAACGCCGTAGCTATCTTGCGCCCAATTTTCGCTTGTCGTTCTCGTTTTGTGCGTTGACATCTAGTATGGGTCGATTTTGGTCGACACTCACGAACTTAATTCCCGGCGTAGTACTGTTTGTTATCTTTGTTCTAATTCCGCAATATTAATCCTTACTACTGTTATAAGCTATGATAGCCCAGCGGTGACACCGTACGACTCTTTTTAGGGATCACGGGTTCAAAACCCATGAAGGCACCAATGAGTCTTTCTGTTAAAACTTATGTGTCTATATCGATAATTGCAATTTATCACACGCTTTTCGGTGAGCAAGCCTGCTTGTGTAGAGTATTCCTAGGGATACGTGTAATCTACCAATCCGCATTGGAGCAGTGTAGTGGGTCGTAACTCCAATCCGTCTCTCCAAAAACGGAGAGGGGAGGCCTTTGCCCAGCTGTGGGATAGTAACAGGTTACTTTACTGTTATAAATGGGAACGTCTGTCGGTCTCTTTCACTGACCATCCGTCTATATCTATGTCTGTTTATCTATGTGTCTGTAACGCTATCACTGCTAATACGCTCAAGCAATATTCATAAAATATGGCACAGTTTAAGCTTCTATATCTTGCTGACATAGGTATTGAATTTAACACACTTCACTTTTTTTCGTAATTGGGAGTATTAAACACTCAAGTATAAGATGAGCCATACATTTTATAGAAGCAGAAACCAATCAACATTCAGGTATTTCCGAGATCATGAAATGTCTGAAAAAACTGATTAAAGAACGTAAAGATATAATGCGCGATTTAAAAATGCACTTCAAGCAATATTTAGTAAGAGTAGGTACGACAAAGAGGCAAATCTTTTCGAGGAGATTTAGGTTAAATCAAATCGAATCAAAAAACCTTTTTTTAATAACGTCACATTAAAAACTTAAAACAGGAGAATAAACCACCCTCATTTTTCATCGAGGTGTCCTAAAAGGCGACTAAGGTAAGTTGACTCGCCGTGTTGTATCCGGCTGAATAGAATAGACCACCCCTCTTTCTTACGAAGTTGTCCCAAAAGGCAACTAAGGTAAGCTGACGTCAAGCAGGCGGCCGGTCGTAAAATACCAAAGCAAGTCATGTGACGACATGTTTATCACATGTTGTGCCCCCACTTAGAGTGGGATAAGGGCAGGAGACTGATGATGAGAGACAGTAAAAATGTACAGAAAGGTAACATTACGAATTGGAACACCATTCAGCTTTAGTTGAGGTGTACCTCAACGCTGATTTTCAATGATTTTCGTTTTGATATTTTTGGCTATGAGTTTTTATTATATACTTATTATTATAAACTGAATTATTTTAAAAAATATAACGAGTAAGGTCGTAATTATCACCACAAAACACATCCTGATGTAGAGGAATCTTGTCCGATATTTTCATGGTGGAGATGCGAGGCGCTTACTCGCTCGGCTCGTATCGATCCAGGGAGGGGCGTGGGGGCAGAAATTTGGGAAAACTTTGAAAGTTTCGCGTCTAATTCAGGCGCACGCACACACCCGCGCTGCGAGCTTAACCGCCGCACACAGATGGACGTATTGCCACGTAATTTGTGTTTTGTTTTGTGCCCGTTCGAAATGTCACGTGTCCTCAACTCGGTACGTGGATGAATACGCTTTCACAGGATTCTGAAAGTTTGACTTTCATAATATTACATTGCCTTATATATTTACGCTTACTGAGCCGTACGTAATGATATGGGTAATGATATTTTTTTATCAAAATTATTATCCTCATGCCCTTAGCCCACTATAAGTGGGGTCGGCACAACATGTTATAAACATGTAACATGATTTGGCTGCGTTATTACGACCGACCGCCTGCCTGACGTCAACTTACCTTAGTCGTAATTTACGACACCTCATTAAGAAGGAGGGTGGTCTATTCTACTAAACCGGATACCACACGGTAGGTCAACTTACCTTAGTCGCCTTTTGCGGGACCTCGGTAAGAAATGAGGGTGGTCTATTCTACTCAGCCGGATACCACACGGTGGGTCGACTTACCTTAGTCGCCTTTTACGACACCTCGGTTAGAAATGAGGGTGGTACTATTCTACGTAGCCTATTTTTTTGATAATGTAATATAGCATTTGTTGCTCAGTAAAGACGCAGCTTTCAGATGCAGAATTTTTTAAATCGGTCCAGTAGTTTTTATGTGAAAACACTACACACATACATACAAATTTTTCCTCTTTATAATATTAGTATAGACAATTGTTACACAACAGACGTACCCATTCACATATGCCAGTATAAAGTCAATGCTTCCTCTCAAATCATTGTCACAAGATCAAAGCTGGTGTCATTATGCATTGTACCGTGAGTGGTTCGTAAAAGAAAACAATTAAGAAGATGAAGCTAGGGTGACCACAGCGTGTCGAATGAACGGACAATGGGCCCGGAGACAGCTACTTCCTGCGGCACGATCAAAGAATTTTTGCCAAGCACGCCATTACATTAATGCTAAAGGACTCGGCATTCTGTTTTAATCGTTCCAATGTTAGACCTTAAGCCGTATACTTCATACGTAATTAATTTACTTATTTAAACATTTCATTACATTTATAGATGTATAAATTTAACAAAAAGCCTTGGTGAATTATTAATATTAAATACCCAAAATGTCAAGGATATTAACAACGTTTATATTATTTTTATTTATTTCTTTATATACATATATTTAGAAAAGAAAAAGTAAAAAAGCACATGTATAAAGACGAATTTATCCCTAATCAGAGATATAATTAGAGAGACCTTCTATTACTCGAAGTTCAACCTTTGAGTAATAGAAAAAAAAGGACAAGAATGGAAGAAGAAGGAGAGTACGGGTAATATAGAGAAAAAGAAAAAGTTAAGACAAAAAAGTACATTGTATAGTACAGTAGTAATAAAATAAAGTATAATTTATTTTTCTTAATTATTATACTTAAAGACATATTTTATTTACCTTTTTGGAGTTTTTATTTACCTAATTACTACTCGACTAAGCACTAATAAACTATAGACTAACTAATAGCACAGCATCTTTACAATCTATATTTAAATTAAACGCGGAATAAAGTATTTTTATGTCCTTTATTGTTCCCATAAAGTATAGAGTGAAATACCTTACAATACTTTATTATAAAGTATTTGTGGCAACCCTGGTAGTACCCGCCATTGCTATTATCCCATTATATCAAATTTTCTCTAATCACTAATTATTCATATTTTTTATTTATTACTAATCGAATCAAAATATAGGCACCAACCACTTACCAATAAAGCATTAGCTTCATCGCTTTTTAATTTATACTGGTTATAATTTAAAACATCCTTTGTTAACGCTGTTCGTAAACAGGCCGCAGCGAATAAAAGAATTCCATTCAGTACGAAGCTTTGTGGTGTAAAAAAAATGGGCCGCAAATAAAAACAAAAGAGCTATGAGTTCGCAATTAGCGAGATATAACGGCCATTTAATTACAGAGTGATTAATGCGACAATATTCGAAAAAATTTTTTTTGGATTATCCTATTAATTTTCCGCCATAAACAAATTAACAAAACATATTTAGTATTTTCCGTTGGGTGGTATCTGGCTGAATAGAATAGTACCACCCTCATTTCGTACAGAGGTGTCGTAAAAGGCGCCTACGTTAAGTTGACCCGCCGTGTGATATCCGGCTGAGTAGAATAGACCACACTAATTTCTTACCGAGGTGTCGTAAAAGGCGATTAAGGTAACTTGACCCGACGTGTAGCCAATTCATATCACAACATGTTTAAAACATGTTGTGCCGACCGCACTTAGAGTGGGATAAGACCGGAGAATGATAATTTAGTATTATGTTTTTTGCGGTGATTAATAAAAATATTCATTAAGTTACAACATTCCATAAAATATATATAAAATGAATAATACAATTATCGTCCTATAACTAGAATTTTCACGATTTTTTTTTCCAATCTGAACCATTCTTATAAGATAGATTATATGATAAATTCACCTAATGAGATATCTACTAGGAAATTAATATGAAACAAATCTGTCCAATATTGCTTTGAGAACCAAACTATACTTGAAGTAAGTCAAAGTAATCAATTTAAAAATAAGTAGATCCATAGAATAACCAAAATTACCAAAGGCTCATCAGAAAGCGATGAAGGAAGTTAGACGTCAGAGGCAGAATTATCAATTCATAAAGTTAATTTTTCGGGGTTTGGAGCTATTTCGGCAAATTATATATTTATTATATTTTAGTAATTGAATCATAAAATTTAATAGTTAAAAGTTCCACATTTAAAATTAAAATAACTACTACAAAAAATTAAATTAACAAAACACTATTTGTATTTATATTTATTGAAGGCGGCTGTGTTACTTAACAAGTAATGTAAGACAATACATTTAATATTAATAAGGTATGCACAAAAGGTACATATAGAGTTATTCCGAAATACAAAAGTATGTTCGCGAAAAGAGAACTTTAATTACACTAATGGCAACAGTGTTAATTACGATGGAGAGCAGCGGGCGACGAGAAATTAAGATCTATGATGTATTAACATTGTGTTTTATCGTGAAATTAAATTATTAGTTTAACGACACATTTCTAGACATGATTCCTTGCAAATTATGTATTTTCAATTATCTCACTAGAGATACAAAAGAGATTAGACTTTCCTAAAGAAAGATTAAAATTAATTTTATGCTTATATATATCTAGCAATCGCCAGCGTGGAATGATTAAAACCGTAGTATAGTCTTTTGATAACCTAAAATACATATGCTGTCTTGGACTTTTATTTAGATCTTTTAAAGGGGAACAATTTTGTAATACATGATTTTTGAATAATTATCACTCAGCGCACGCAAGGAAAGCTTTAAACTTTGCCGTTTTCGTTCTATTTTTTATTGTTACTCCTCTCCTATTCATCTTAGCAAAATGTTATATTGCTTATAGACTTTCTCGATAAATGGAGTTTCTAATACTGAAAGAATTTTTAAAATCAGTGCAGTAGTTCCTGAGATTAGCGCTTTCAAACAAACAAACAAACAAACAAACAAACAAACAAACAAACAAACAAACTCTTCAGCTTTACATATTAGTATAGATACTCGTCAATGTATAAGCATAATGAATTGTAATTCAATAAGTTTTATAGAAATATTGTAAGGTGACCGTCTAGGATATTAACCCATGAGTTCTTCAAATAAAGGAGAGACCACACGCTTACGATTGGGTTATCAACGCTTTAACGACGTTAAAATTATATTTAAAATAACTAAGGATAATCAAGCGCAGTAAAGAATAAGTATAAAACTATAAACAAAACCAGTACACATAAAAAATGCCAAATGTTTTCGTACAATATATACCACTAATAAAGAAAAATAAAGTTCATAAGTTTCGACAATGGCCATTTGAATAGCTAAAGCAATAAGAGACATCTCATATACATAACACATGCGACAAAAAAAGTTATATCCTCTAGAACAAAATTCGATAATATCTAACACTTCACTGACATTAACAAGTTTACATTTGTAATGTTGACAATGCACAGTGATATATTAAAGGGTAGTTTAAAGAGCGGCGGCAACAAATAAAGCTGTTAGCTGCGAATCGGTAGTCGGGTCACGGCGACACACGGGATCAAGTGCACTCTAAGATACGGCTATACACGGAATTGGAGCTTGAAATATATTCGATGCTTAAATAAATTTGTCGAATGTGGATGTTAAATGTTTTGTCATATTATACATTTGTACACAAATTTTTTGGTAATCGATATTGATACCTGGAAAAGATGTATAAAGTGAAATGTATAGTCATTTAGTTTGTTATAAATTATTAAAATAAATTGTTATATTATTATTGTTGGCTAATCCCTGATTGAAGAAATAGATCGGTGCTACATTGCTTTTATGCGGATGAACAGGTTACTTATAAATTCTCTTGGCATATTTAGATTTTAATATAGAAAATGCCCCTTGCCCGGGGTAGAACCCGCAAGTCCTTGATAGGAATTAAATGATCTTAGCTTTAACCATCACTAATTTTTCTTCATTTCTATTTGAAGAAAATTAATTAAAGATTAACGAAATTACATTTATATTTTGTATAATATAGTTGTTAAAGTGTTTATGTAAACCAAATTTATATAATTGATAGTCATAAAATTAATATTGAGAATTCTCCAAAAGATAAGGGCACTAGTAATTGACCATGTATTGTAGTAGTTGACCATTTTGTATGAAATTTTAAATAATAATCGTTATGTTTTTGTAGCTATAAATAAATAATAATATTAAATTTTAAATATTAAACAATGGGCTGCAGTTCTGAGGTTTTGGACACTTGTTAATAGATGGCAACAGGCGATTACAAATTTATTTTTTATTTGCTACAACATACAAAACGCTTATTTTTTAAAATTTTATACAAAACAGTCAACTAGTACATGGTCAATTACTAGTGCCCTTAGTCTTAATATAGTCTTTTATTGTAATACATCTATCTGCGGATTTATTGCGCGACGTCTAATCTCATGTGTGGCCCTTGACATCTCAAAAGAAAACCGAAGCGAAGTAATAAGAAAAGGTAAGAGTGCCCCATTGAATGATAACTCCGGGCCTTTGTCTCCAGCGTCCGTCTTGACGAATCGAATTAAAAGGCTTATTGTGTCTACGTGACAGCTCCTCAACCCCTCGGCCGAGACGCGTTTTGTTTCAAGCAAACTAAAATATTACGGGCCATTCACTAGATCCCCTAGCTGGGGAGAGATTTGCTACTTGAATTTGTACTCAATTTTTAACAGGGACCGTTAATTAAGAGAGAGTTGCTCTTTATTGGCGAGAGAAGTCTTAATGCGTTAATTGTCGAAATGCAATCTCGGAAGGAGGCCTTTTAATCATTCGATGCGAAAAATTTAATTTTGAACTTATTAAAGATGTAATTTTCGGTGATGATAAATTATTTTTTAATAAAATTTGATGCTCCGTTATATTAAAGAGAAGCGAAATAAAAATTATTTGTTTTCTGTGTAATTAAAAATGTTAAATTTGTTTTTTTTATTTCAGGCAACATTGCGGCATCGACAACCATCGCCGTCTGATCAAGGTGAGTACTTAGAAATTTACATACATATATCGATGTAGGATATTTAAATTGAAGTTTGCATGTAATGCAACTAGTATTATTACAAAATAAGGAAAAGCCGATAACACATGATGAAAAATGGTAAATTTTCTTAATTACTTTCAATAACTATTTTAGGTACCAAGATCGATATTTGATCAATCAACTGATATATGAACTAAAAAAATCTTAATGTTATTAATAGTCAAAATAAATAAAAAGAAATCTATAATATAAAATTTATATACAATACATGCAATTACTTTATTATTAAATGTCTAGATATTTCTGTACGCAAAATTTCGTATAATCCGTTAAGTTGTAGCGCTAAAGCAATACAAACATATACACAAACTCACAAACTTTGCAATGTTTAAAATATTAATACAATTACGCTATAGGTTTTTAGTTTTTTTATTGCAGTACTCGCGATACTCGCGTGATAATATATATATCGGGAAATAATAACGAAAATGGAATTACGATTTTGTCGTGGAGCCTATCCTCCTGATTATGCTTTGGTTACGAGGCGAAACGATTGTAGATATTGTATTAATGAATGTGAGTAGTGCTTGTGTGGCATATTGCTGATAGCGGCGTTTTTTGATACCTGTAGTAACTGATCCTGCATTTATAAGGTACATGAACGTTGTCTGCTATCTACACTTAGCTTACAAAAATTACCCGCCCGGTGACGTTATAAAAGCCGTTAGGGCTAACAGCATATAGTCAATTCGAAAAAAAAAATAGAAAGAAAGAAAGAAAGAACGTTTATTTCACCTTCCGCGATACACAATTATTAACTAAAACTAAACTTAAATAAACTAAAATACATAAATTCATCAAAAATCTTAAAAAACGCGGATTATAGAAAAATAATTCTATCATAACTTCTGTACAAAAATGGCTTTTAAATTGAGAAAACAAACTTAAAATATAATTTTTTATAATTTTAAGGTACAAAATTTCTTAAAAAATCGGAGTAAAAAGCAACTACCACTTTCCTTCACCAACATGTCTTAATTATTCATTACATCCCACGACGGTTTCTTATAGACGGCCAAAAAGTGAACCATAAAAATATATAGATACTGAGCCGAACACGCACATTAATGAGGGCTATGCAATATTTATACACAAGCTACCCTAATTGCTAGGGCGGAGAGTGGAAAAAATGGGCAATTTCACGTAATGTAATATGTATATTTAAGGTGAAATTCCCAAAGCCAGTGTTGAATTTCGTCGCGGCGATACTTGTACCGCGAGACCACTTCAAACGTCTTTTTGCGGTGAATACGACTAAGAAGTGGCTCCATTTAATTATTTTACTCGACATTTATAAATTAAATCCTATCCTACTAATATTATAAATGCGAAAATTTGTGAGTATGAATATACATCCATACTTACAAATTTTCGCATTTTTTTTTACTCTTTCTCGGCATATCCGTTGAACCAATATCGATGAAATTTGGCACAATTATTCCTTATACACCGGAATAACATCTAGGCTATAGAAATCCTGTTAATTCTACAAGAATAGGATGACATTGAAAAGTGCCAACTATTATCGCCCTATCACACGACAATAGTCCACGCGAACGAAGTCGCGGGTAAAAGCTAGTCTTTAATAGGTACACTTTTTTTTTTTTTATTATACAGGAAAAAACCCCTTATGGGTACCGCCGCCCGACGGGGACAGGCGGCGGTTATGTCGGACTCGCACCGACTAAAACAACCTGTGTGCTCCACCACGCTGCCGATGGCAAGGACAGGGTATCATTGTACATTTTGCCCCCATCCCGCCGACAGCTCTGATCCCAGAGAATAAACACCTCCAGGTAGGGGCCCCTCGAAAGAGAAACCCCCCTCCGCTAACCGGTGCATCGGGAGCACCAGATGCACCGACCGCCTCGGGGACCTGTAAGCCAGGTGTCCGATGTACCCCGTTCGGAACACCCGAAGGTCCCCAGTTAGGGCGGCAGACGATGGGCTTGGGCGAGTCACTAACACCTGGACTCACCAGCAGCAGATTGGATCCAGAACAACAGTTCGTGGAACCGCTCCGCCGCCTCCCTCCGCCCCCCTCCGCAGAGCTAAGGGAGGCCATCGCTGCCCACGATCGCTCCCTGCCCACCGCGTTTGCTATGTCACGGTCGACAGGGAGAGATCGCGCCCCAAGTAGGGGCCCCAACGCCTTGGTGGGCGTTTCCGCCCCCACCGGGTAATTTTTTATAGAGGTTTTCTTCCTCGCAACCCGAAGGTCCCCGTTCCCATTGCTGGGCTTCCGGGTTTCGCCGACGGTGGCCGTAACCATGTCCAGCCAGACTTAGAGTAAGCCCAACTGGACCCGTCGCTCATTAGGGACTTCACCCCAACCCCCCCGAAGTCCCCGGCCCGTCCAGATTGCCCTCTGCTAATCAGAGGGACAACTGGATTGGCCACCCCTCAGTGGTCCGTTCGCCAAGACTAAGCTTGCCCAGGGTGCGCCACGAGGAGGCCGACCACTTTGGCACCCCTTAATAGGTACACTTAATGCGAGAAGCTTTTACTACGCTTGTTTACTATCTTACTTTAAAATGTGTGAAGAAGAGATGTCGCTTATAAATATTTTAGTTTTAATCGATGTAACTAAATTTGAAAAACCGTTTTTCTTTCGTGAACAGGGAATATAGGCGTAAATGAAGTTACGGGTAACTCAAGTCTTATGTATGACTAAGTATTGCTATGTTATACGTGTATTTATATGATAATATTAATATTCAGTTTTGTTATAGACATAATATATATGTGAAACAAAGCTGAATAGTTACATTGAGAAACTCACTCTCACTGACCAATTTTCGTTATTATTTTTTTTTATTTTTGTAATATTAGCCCCAGTCTTGTTTCCTTAGAAGCCGACAAAAAAATTTGTGATATTTTTCGGCTTATTATTACTTAAAAAAATATATTTTTGCTTAAAAAATAAGTGAATGAAGAACGTTACTCCAGTAAATAGTAAAGTTGTAGTTTAATACAATTTAGTAGAGCATTTTCGCCGGCGTATTGCGTAAGTAGCCGGGATTTTTATTTTTTCAATATGTTTAGCTGCTCAGCGCTGCTCCCCTCGCCGCCACAATTTCCTCTTGACGGAAATCCTCAATCTAATGATACGCCTCTGTTAAAAAACACAAGGAAATTTAATAACGCCAGCCCACAGAATAGGAAAACAAAGAAAATTTAATTTCGACGATTCCCACATGCTCAATATCGCTGAGAAGTTATCCCTCCTTTACAGCAAGAAATTAAACTATAAAAATTATTCAACGGCGCAAAATACTTTTCATACTTTCCTCACAATGACTTTCGTTTCATACATAAAAATCATCATCCTCCTGCCCTTATCCCACTCTAAGTGTGGTCGGCAGAACATGTTATAAACATGTTGTCACATGATTTGGCTACGTATTTTACGACTGCCGCTTGCCTGACGTCAACTTACCTTAGTCGTATTTTACAACATCTCGGTAAGAAAGAGGGTAGTCTATTCTAATCAACCGGATACCACACGGTGGATCAACGTACCTTAGTCGTCTTTTACGAAAACTCGGTAAGAAATGAGGGTGGTCCATTCTACTCAGCCGAATACCACACGGTATATACATAAAGGTAACATTAAAAAATCTGCGAGAGAATCAACAAGCCCGTAGAAAATCTGCATATCACGTTACGGGGACGGTTACCCTACTGTAATTATCCGGTACAAAGGTTAAACACATTTCAAAGGTAAGCAAATTAGTTTTGCACTTAATGATCCGACAAAGAGGTTAAATCTTTTTAAAACGCCCGGTGTTTCCTTTCCGAGGTACGTAAACAGTATGTAAAAAAAATATTTGCATAAGCTCACCCCGCACATATGCAAATTTGTCGGGCCGTACGTGGAAAAGCGGTGAAAATTGTATCAAATTGTTCCAACGACACGTAGGCTTTGCAGGCAATTTGTCAGCCGAGCAATAATTATTTAAAGCCCCTCCCCGCTGTGAATTAGTTACATGATTCGGTATGGAATTTTAAAGAGATGCAAGCATCTGACTAGAGTTAAGTTGATCTAAAGGTGTGTTGATATTTTTGTTATTTTAGCGTTTCATAACTATAGTTTCATAACTTTATAAAGAGTCAATTATGCAAAAACCACTAACTGATATTACATTTGAGACTTCTGATATAGAATTATTTTTGAAATTGTCATATAAATAACTAAATACATACATCCTCCTGCCCTTATCCCACTCTAAGTGGGGTACTCTAAGTCTAACATATTATAAACATGATTTGGTTAAGTATTTTACGACCGGCCGCCTGCCTTACGTCAACTTATCTTAGTCGCCTTTTGCAACACCTCTGTAAGAAAGAGGCTCAGTCGAATACCATACGGCGATTCAACTTACCTTAGTCGCCTTTTACACCTCAGTAAAAAATGAGGGTGGTCTATTCTACTTAGCCGGATAGCACACGGCATCATATAAATAACTAAATATGCGTGTATTCTATTTAGAAAAATAAATACCCCTCAACTGGTTATAATAATTATTATGTTGGTCAGTCTGAAACTATCAGAAAAAAAAAGAAACATTTTTTTTTAAAGAAGTGTAAAATTATGTGCGGTATTGCTTCTTATCTTGCATTCCTACAAGGGAAAAATATAAATTAAAGAATGAATAAATAAAAAAAATAAACTTGGAACCTTCGTGTAGGTATGATGATGAATTTACAAAACTTTCATTACAATAGGATTAATGGAAGGCAACAGAAATAATATTACAAAATTTACTTAAGAATACCTTAAAACTTTATTCATTATCATTCGGTTAATATTAATGTTTACAATTGTACAATCCCTTAAAATTTATCATCGATAAAGCCCAAATAACATATCAAGCAGAACGATTGAATAAATACATTCCAAATCCTCAACCAGTTAATTCTCAGGCCTTTCAATAAAAACAAACTGCAAATCGCCAAACGAAAAGCCGAATTAAACCGGACCCAAGCTATGGGCCGCCCTGAAAAATGTTATTCACCACCTGTGGCGTTAAACGGGTAATCGTATGCGTTGATCTACACCATGAACGCATCAGCTCTCGTGTTACAAGGATATAGAGAATAAAAATGTGACAATACGTACAGAATGTATTAATAAATTATTGATAGAAAAATTCGTTTTATAGTGACTGGCCCGGTGACGCACTGGGCAGTGATCCTGCCTTCAGCTCCGCGGGTTGCGGGTTTGATTCCCGCCGAGGGCCAACATTTTCTATAAATCAATTTGTTGGTCTTCGAGTCTGGGTGTATATTTGTATTTGAGTATGTATTTAAAGATTATGTAAGTATATAATTCACCAGTTTTCTGTCACATAACACAAGTATTAAGTTACTTACTTTGGGGACGGTTAACAGTGTGTGTAAGTGTCCCATAATATATATTTATTTATTTTTTGTTATTTGTTGCGTTTGATTTAAGAATGAAGGATAAACAAATATAATACTATTATTTTATGTTCAACATGCAAATAGTTTTTTTTATTACACTTTATACCAAACTAATATTAAAAAATGCGAAAGTCTGTCTGTTTTTTATGATAATCAATTTTATGATTTATAATTGTACATGTATCAATGTATGTATTTATATGTATCTATAATCTATGCGGATATTTTGTATTACCAAAACAAATCACAGAGCTGCAGTTTATTGCTAAGAGAAAAAGAAGTTATATTTCAGCCATATAAAAAAATAAACACATTAGATTTCACAATAAGTAACTCATCCTCCTTCCTTTCCACTTTAAGTGGGGTGAGCACAAAATGCTATAAACATGTTGTTACATGATTTGGCCCGTATTTTACGACCGGCTCGCCAGGCTGTCGTTGTGACCTTAATGGTATTTTACGACACATAGGTGCGAAAGAGGGTGGTGTATTTTACTCGATCATACGGTAGGTCAACTTACCTTAGTTGCCTTTTACGACTCTTCGGTAAGTAATGAGGGTGCTATATTCTATTCAGTCATTTCACAATAAATAACTCGACATAAGCAAACAATATATCTGTTTTAATACGAATGTGGATATAATGTTAAATATAAAGTCGCTTCCAGACAGAAACGCATATAATCTTTGTAGCGATACAAACCGAATGCATCCGTTTGATTCCGGGCCAATAGCTTGGATTTATGCAGGCCGTTCAGGCAATTATCATCCACGCAATGATTCCACCGGACGCTCCCGATACGACTCCGCTCAATTAACACGCCCATCGTATCCATTCAATTGCCTCTACGGATTTATTGACTACCCACCAACGCTTGATTTTTATTTCATTCATTTGGTTTCTTTAATTTATTATTTCCTCTTATCTTATATATTTCTCTTTTTTACCTGTTTTTACATGTGGTATACGATAATCATAAATAAATAATTATAATAATTATAATAATGAATAATAATTTCATTTGCGTCAACATAAATATAAAAATATCCTTAATTATGCACTATTTTGTTTTTCCTATTCTCGAAGGACAAATGGGATATTTATTCTATATTTTAACCTGGTAAATAAATTGTAAAAAAATTTGACCGACAGACTTCGCATTTAAAATATTTAATATGTATGTCACAATTTTTTTTTGCTTAAATCCGGACCCCGTAAAAATTCTAAGAAAAAAAAACTTATTTGATGCTCCACAACTTCCTCTATCTTCTAGTGAAAGTTCAATCAAATTCGATTTAGCCGTAACTGAGAATACCTAAACCTTCCTTAAGATTTGCATTACCTTTTAGTAATA
Source organism: Morpho helenor (assembly GCA_029227775.1). Taxonomy (NCBI): domain Eukaryota; kingdom Metazoa; phylum Arthropoda; class Insecta; order Lepidoptera; family Nymphalidae; genus Morpho; species Morpho helenor. Next base: position 13,859,218 of record JARGCU010000017.1, read on the forward strand.
ACCGTAGACAAATCCGTTCAATAGATTTTGAGAAAATCGATCATATACACACAGCTTCTGGGGGCTTTGTTTTATAATAAGTATTTGCTACTTGTATTATGAATTACATACCTAATACAAGTAACACAGATCACGGAAATAGAAAAAAAATTAAAAGAACTTAATACAAAAACTTGAATTTTTCTTTCATCAATCGTCTTAGCGGGCTTTTTTACCGCATTCACGTAAAAAACTTAGAAGCACTTACCTCAAGTGGCCGTCAAAAATTTTCCCACGGTTATGAGGTCTTAATAGTGAGGCAGTCCTTTATGAAGTCGGGCGGACACAATAACGATAAAGGTGAGCAGAAAATCCGGACAATAAAGTCGACAAAAAAGCTGAGTGAGGGCTAGTGCGGGGAAATAGTTCGTGAAATTTCGAAGGGTCTGCAGGGATATCGGGGCGCCGTGTACGCGAACGGGACACTTTATGACGGTCCGCTCTGTAAACCTACCATTATGTTGGGTTAAAAGATCGTCCTATTCGCAATATAAAGATGCCGAGGCAAGATTTGTAGCCGGTTTATGGATGTAGAAGGGTTGTTGCATGCGGTTATTACGATGTCGAGTGGAGAGGTCGTATCATCCAGAAGTCAACATTGCGAATACGATTGAGGACTTTGAGGGTAGGACAAGAACGAAAAATGGCGAACTGAATATTCTGTTGACTCGAGGTTTGGAATATAGATATTAATTTTTACGATGCTTTTATACCATATTCCGTATAGAATTGAAATAAATATACTTGAATATTAATGGTTAATGACACATCGTTCGTGGCAACTTAAGTGTTTAAGTTCCCTTAATAATGCAATATTTGTTTATTCCGAAACAAAAGGGAATTTTTTAAATCTATGATAAAGTTTCATCGATATAGGTTCAGCGAGTTTACTATAAAAGCACAGATATAATTTCGCATTTATAATACACAAGCTGTGTCAACGGCTTCACGCGCATAGAAATCAGTTGGTCACAAAATTATTTCCACTTAAATCCCAATCCCGCGTGGAGTAGGATATACAAGATCAAAATGTAATATTAACCTTAACTTTTCTCAAATATTGCACTATCTTTTAGTAAACACCGTATAAAAATTCGTTCAGCAGATTTAGAGAAAATCGATCAGAAACAGACAGACAGCTTTGGAGACTTTGTTTTATAGTATAGGGCATGGTTTGTATAGTCCTAGCGTGTGAGTAGACATAACAAAAATGTACAAATTTTTGTTGTTTATTACAAAAATACTTAATTATGTATAGATATTATAAGTATTAATTAGATTAATATCCGGTGCATAGTTTTTTAGTAATCCAAAACTTTATTTTTTCTTAGGTTTGAAGAACTTAAATTTAAAAGCTTGCATAGAGAAATTTGAGAACCGGGGGAAGTTAAAATCAAATGGCAGAGCATTCATACCGTAAATGGAATGGTATTTAGTTGGCAGGTGAGACTGCTAATTGTACACGGCAATCGTGGACAGTATAAACAGCCCGCTTGAAGGCGTTTACAGGTGTTTGCCGAGAGCCCTCACGTAAACAGCTCCGTTTGCACTTCCTTTTGCTTATTCCGTTTGGTGCACCTCCTTTATGTTAAGTACGAGAGAAGACTTATAGTGTGGTAATGTGGTTTGAAATATATTTCTTAGGACTTGTTTATACATTTTTATATAATAGTATATAAGTAGTATAAGTTGTATATAAGTAGTTCCATATATTTATTTATTACTAGCGACTTGCCCCTGCTTCGCACGGGTAAAAAATATATAGCCCATGTCACTCAGTGTAAAAAAAATTATTAAAATCGATCCAGTAGTTTGATTTATTCATTACTGCCCGTGGCCCGCAAGCGTTAAATTTGGAGAAAAACAATTTCCCTCTCCCTATACCAAGAAAATTTACTGCTATGTTTGGAATATCTAAATTCATGTAGTACATATTTGCTAAATTATTTTTACATTTTTCCCTATGGATTGTATTTTTACAATTAATTACAGAATGTCTTTATATGCAACATTCACAGCTATCTTGTCATTAAACAAGCTCTTGAAAGAGCAACATATAGGTGCTAAATTCGAATTGCTATATGGCGAAACGCGGCCTCCTCACGGCATTTTAAATCTGTAATATCTCCGAAAATGTTCACTTAAATTACATGCTGTAAACGGCCATATTGATCTATATTAAATCAACAATTTATTTAAGGTACTTAATTAGATAAGAATTAATGCTGTATTGTATAAAAATTGCTTAGAAACATAAGGCATTATTTTTCGTAAAAAGTAAATGACAAAAATTTTTATTGTGGGTTATCCATAAAAGGTAGACATATACCATCGCGGATTTTTCTGTAGACCTTTTCAAGGTGTACAAATACTTACTATATCATTTTGATAAATCTCGTAGGGTTTGGCCTGCGTTTGCAATGTAAGCGGAAAAAAATGTAATTATTTACGACATCGTTGCGTATTTTAAAGATTTAAGCATACATAGGGATATATGGACAAACAAAGAATGTGACTTTGTTTTATACTATGTAGTGATTATTATTATTTTGTTTCCATTTTTTGCTAAAAAAAACAGTACGATAAATAATTTAATATAACTATGAACACGAATAGTACACGACACTTTTAAAATTACATAACTTTTCTCTAAAAGGGGATTATAGCAAAATAATTAATTAGTATTTTATTTATAATAGAAACTCCTCAAACTACGCCTAATTCTACATATTAATAGGAGAAAATACTTGGTTCTATATAATTAAGCCACACAGAAAATCTAAACAATCTCTTGGATAGTTTTCCTAAGTACCAATACAAACATCACCCTAATTATAAATTTAAAGTCTAATCCCCGTTAGCCAGTTTTCCAGTTCCACTAGTCTGCGGTCGACACACCTCGCCCCGACACGTCTCGGATAGTCCTACGACCTGCCGTGTGAACTAGCCCTTTGAGCTCGCACCTACTAACCGCAAACGTTTTGTACACAACCCTAAAACAGATTTCGACAAACAAATCGTACAAAATGAGGCGAAATGTTTTCATTCATGTAAAGTATGCATACAAATTCTACGACTACGACAGAAAGCCTACTATACTATTGAAGATTATTTAGAAGATAAGAATGTGTGAATATAGCTCTCTTTGAGACGACTGAATGTAAATAGTATTAAGAATTATATTTTTAAAAGAGCAACCGCCGAGTTTCTTGCTGGCTCTTCTCGGTAGGAACAGCTTCCCGAACCAGCAGTAGAGTTGACGATTCAAAAGCACTTGCTTACAAATTTATTTGAATAAAGAATAATTTGAATTTGAATTTGACTACAAATGTATTTTAGTAAAGCAAAAACTAACAATGATATATTTACCAGTTGTACCTGTAACACAAATGTATGTAAAGCTGTGGTAGCCCAGCGGTAACACCGTGCGACTCTTTCGAGGAGGTCACGGGTTCAAACCCGGGCTGACACTAATGAGTTTTCTGTTAAAACTTTGTGTCTAATTATTGCAATTTATCACACGCTTTTCGGTGAAGGAAAACATCGTGAGGAAACCTGCATATCTTTAGAGAATTCTGGAGATATGTGTAACCTACCAATCCGCACTGGAGCAGCGCGGTAGGTCTTAGCTTAAACCTTCTCTCCAAAAACAGAGAGAAGAGGCCTATTCTAAGCAGTGAGATAGTAACAGGCCGCAACTTACTTTTTTACCTGTAACACAAATATTGAGTTACTTACTGCGAGGACGAACAACCCTGTGCTTAAAAAAGACAAAATCATGTGCGAAGCTTGTTTATTTCCTTATTTATTTATTGAAAGGACTACAGTGCAGCAGACTACAGTGTTACACACAAAGGTTAAATAATGACTAGATTTAACTAATTAACTTTAAGTGTAGCCACAATTATAGTAGTCAACATGCCTAATGCACTGTGTTGCTATTAATAGTAATATTATTATATTTCCATTATAATATCAATCTCAGACGCAGATCGAATTTAAATGTAAGATTGTGTGTACCAAAATTAATACTTCAAATAAAACTTTATTAGAACCAGATAATGAATATACAAAATATGTCATTCGCAATATTAACGTTTTTTCTTTTTTAGGCAAAAAATACCAAAAAATGCGGAATTTAAAAATACGTAAAATCTGTATTAAAATCGGCAAAAGTGAAGTTCGAAGTTGGCTCGTACGAAACGCGGTTTGTGGATAGTCTCAGAGATACCGTAAAATTCTGTATGACTGACTGTACATCATTTATCCATACTCATATTAACAATCAGTGGGTTCTTTGTTTTGTAAAACTAGCTAATTTTCATTACTAGATAGTAGAAGAGCTAAAAAGTTATTTATTCTAATTTTTATAGCAGTAATGAATACGGTCCACCAAGATTCTTGTATAATAAATAGACTAACACTTAGACGTAATTTTTTTCTAAGGCTTTTATAATGTTCGTGACGGACTTAAATCTGTGAGTTTTCTATATAAATAATTACTATTTAGTACTTCCCAAGATAGAAATTAAGCCTGCATATGAATTGAGAATTGGATATGTCAATATGCAATTAGATTAATAGAGAAACGGGGCTGTACCATCTATTTTTACACCTACTAATACTATTCTTATACATAAGTAATTATAACTTTTATGTGTTCAAACGAAAATTATGAACAAGTCTCTTGCTCTGGGAGTATGCAGCGCACACTCGCTCACACCCGCTGCATATTACATGAGCTGCTTTAACGGATTTCTTCAATATTTTAGCGTGGGAAAATTCTTTGGCTGAAATACTTTACAATATCGGCTTTTGTGTTGTCTGTCAAGCAAACTTTAATAGGGTATAAAAAATAAATTCTTTCTTTTTTCATTTAAAGCACAGATAACTCAATGTAAGTTGACGTTAGGCAGGCGGCCGGTCGTAAAAACGCTGCCAAATCATGTGACAGCATGTTTATTACATGCTGTGCCGACCCCACTTAGAGTAGGATAAGGGCAGGAAGATGATGACGACCTCTTCAACACAATTGGCATAAAATCGTACAGAATTATTAACCTAAACCTCCCGGAAGAATTGCACTACCTTTTAGTATAAACCGTACGAAAATCTAACGGATTTTAGATTTAACGTAGATTTAGAGAAAATCGATCACATACAGACAGACAGCTTTTGAGGACTTTGTTTTATAATGTTTGTTTAATAATTATTATAATTATAATATTATTATAGAAGGTATTCACAAAGTGGTAACAAAAGAGGAAATATCTATTATTAAAGCAGCTTAAATAAATATAACATAAATGAAAATAATCTACAAACTGTCCAAGTTTCTTGCGGTATCTAGAACGCCGGGGGCTGTCCGACAATAGATCAGCTTCTTCCCTCCAGCACTCCGCCTTGTGCGCTGCACACAGCCGCAATATAATACACCCACAATATGCAATGAAGAGATTGCACTTGAGACTTAATTTCATTTCCTAATACACGGCTACGTATTTGCTCACCATCCATCCATGTTTGCGCCTTGCCGCATTCATTTTCTATGTAGACACTCGCGATATTTTCCTTTTGTCTAGACGAAATCTTAGCGAATATTTAAGCAGCTTTAATACGTAATTGTATTTTAAATAAGTCAAGTTAAAAAGGCTTTTAAAAAAGCTTTTAACAAAATTTCATGTTCCTACTGTTAACTGCTGTATTGTTGAGAAGTTATAAATAAATATATGGGACACTTACACACTCAGTCGTCCGGCCCCAAAGTAAGTAACTTAATACTTGTGTTATGGGTGACAGACAACTGATGAATATATACATATATAATTTTTAAATACATACTTAAATACAAATATACACCCAGGCCCGAAGCACCAACAAAATTCATTTTATATAAAATGTTGCCCCTCGTCATAAACCTGACATTAACTTACCTTAGTCGCCTTTTACGACACCTCGGTAAGAAAAGAGATGGTCTTTTCTACTCAGCCAAATACCACACAGCGGAATTAATTTAATACATTATTTAAATGTTGCATACAGAAATGAATTTCATATTTTGCTCGCACGGAGCATACAAACCCGTACACTACTTTTGTAGGTTGGAAGATATCTTCAAATTGCTCATGTAAGTTGAAATTAACCCTCACCCACATTAACACAGATAAGTCGGCGAGCTCATTTGCGGGCCTTCCGGCTGGCGCTCGTTACATCTTGATATTCTTTACCCCTTCACCGATACCGAGCACCACACGAGCAATAAATGGCGCGGAAGGAGCCCGCTATCGCGCCGTCCCGATATCTTCCATCCGAATTAATTTCAGAACGCTCCTCAGAAACGAACTTAGTTCGTGGACTTGTTATTTCTACGTGCAGCCGAGCGTACACGCGAGTTTCTAATCGCGAAGAGTTCCGAGATAAAATGGCGACCCGTAATTACCATAGCGCCTTTCGAAGATATGTGGAGAATCTTAATGGTACGGTGGCTTCGTAAATAATGGGCTCTTATGGGAAAGTTGCTAAGAGCACTGTTTCGAATGTATATTTAAGGGTTTCGTGCCTCACGTGCTTTTAGAATAATGAGCTAACCGCGAACTAAGAATAATGATGTTATTTATGTTTATGATTTATTATACCAATATAATTTTGAATTATCAATTGTTGTTAGAGATATAGTTTATAAAAAGGTCTTTGTAGAAATGCACACTAGCTGTGTCCACCAGAAGTGTGATGAACGTTTCCAATTACGGTTATGTTTTTTCGTCTGTTTTCAGGTTATTTATGGAAAAGTCATCCAAAATTGTAACAGTAAAATGAATCTGTAATAATATATTATTATGTAAATGAGTAAATAATTTTGTCCTTAATGTTATAAAAACTGGTATTTGGAATAAAAAATGTGATAAACAAATTATATACAACTTCTAGTTTCTAATTTTCTTAAGGTCTCTCACTTTTTCATTCTTTTATTTATCGAGCATAATTTACGTTATTATGAGCGCAATTATTTAGTTCAACCCTTTTTATCTGAGAATTTATGAAGCAAAAACAAACCATTATGCCGTAAGCAACACCGCGAGACAAAACGATCGCGTGATATCGCCCGCATCTTCAGGATGCAGCGAAACCGCGTCTGAGATACCAATGAATTATGAACAATTCTTGAATTTGGATCTAATATACGTACAAAATTGTTTAAACTCTATACAGACGAGAAATGATTACTATTTACTCGAGGCATTGCGACATCTTAAATTTTTAATTTAGTTATGTAAAAGTCTATATCTTACTTACTTGCCTTAATAAGTCCCCAGAATCTGTCTGTCTGTATGTTATCCATTTTCTCAAAATCTACTGAAAGGATTTTTGTAAGGTTTTTTATTAAAAGATACTCAATTCTAGAGGAATCTTTAAGTTAACAATGTATTACGGTTAAATTCCCGTGAGGTCGAGACTTACGTGGGAAAAACTATGTGATGCCCTAATTGCCATGCGAGCGAAAACGATGGCTCAGCTAGTATTATTGTGAATATTATATGAAGCCTTGTTCAGTCAAAATATAAAACATAGAAATATCAACACATTCATCACAGAAAAAAATAATTAACCCGATATAGAAGGTCCCAAAAACGTTAACCAGAGGATGTAAATTCATATTGGCATTTATTTATTTATTTAATATATTTGCTTGGAACATGGTTACTAGCTTGACAAATTAAAAAAAACAAAAGTGTTCTCATGCTCCGCGAATACTCTGGCATGCTAAGCTTATGTTAAATCGTACAATTATTAAAAATATTACAAGATAGCGAAAAAATTATTATTTTATCATATCCGTAGTATCGTAATAAATTTAAAAATAATATGATTTAATTTTCAAAATTCTCCACCAATTACTATTTTTACGTCTTATACGTCGAACCAACTAATAACTAATAACAACTTCATACGTCTAATCTGTAATGCACGGGAAGTTAAATACACCTTTTTTCTATTATAAATTGTAACTCCTTAAAATTTTGTAATATATAAACATTCACATATATCATCGTGACAAATACTAACCCCACATTTCTGGAAGTAAATGTTTACCCACAGTACTCTAATATTCAAACCCACAAACTGCACAGTTAATGCATTTTAAAGCGTAGCTCAGGTTTATACGAAAAGCGATATGTGCCCGCGCTTTAGTACAAAGAACATGTTCCTTACATTAGGAGCACTGTAAATTAGGCACCAAAAACGGTCTCATTTTCCACCCGAGTGCTGCGGCTAATATTGTCTCGGTCTTGAAATATGTATCCTTACCTGCGGGAGTCGGCGAACGTACTGTAATTGTTAAATATACTGCATCGTTTAATCCGAGCAACATCTTCTGGAATGTTCGAGAATGCAGTCAAGATTTGCAGGCAGTCTGCGGCTACGAGACTTGGCCTCGGGCCTAGTGCGAGCTTAATAGTCAGCTTAACTTCACTCCGAATTTCTTGATACCTCGCATTATACCCCGCAAATGGCTGTGGTATATGTAAACGAAAATTGAACCTCGTTTACATATTTGAAATCTTTTCAAAGTAGTCATCCGAAAGCCTCCTTCAAGAGCCGCACCGAACTGTAAACAGTCGTCAGGCGTCGTCGATGAAATTGCAAAAATGTAAAAGAGCTAATGTTTGCTCACCTTAAACCCCTTCCCGACCCTACGTGCCGGCGTGACGAGCCGGATAAAAGGCTTTAATACACCCTCATCCCTTATTACGAAACTTGAAAAAGACAACAATATAGATCCAATGTGTCGCGGGCGCGGGCAATCATACGCGCATCAAAGGTGACGTGCCTCAGGGCTAGCCGAGTGTGGAGACGGCTTTATGTAGCTGCAGAATCGTTTTGTTATACATTTCTGTATGGAAATAGCAAGTCAAAGGGTTACACACGTTATGAGATCTGAAACAATACGGATTGTTACAATCCCGTTTCCGTCGTATGTTAGGAAATACTATTTGAATGTTTAATGAGAAGCGCCTGTTTGTTCGATAATAACACAAAATGACGGAGTTTGTCATATGATGTATTTACTATCTTATTATATAGAGTTTTAGATACAGAGATTAAGAAAATAACATTACTTCATTCTTAAAAATAAAATCTCATGTGTAACTGATATTTACCAGGTGACTGAACTGATAAATGTGCAGAAGTTATGACAGAACTATTTTGGTATCATCATATTGTTAAGAAAATATATGTTATGCTAAGGATAGAAACCAGGCAATTTTCTCATACCTTATTCATGCTGGACCAGTCAGCACACGTATCACAAAAAGCCGACACCAAGATATCACACCAAGAATAGACACTACGATAATCTTAACAATCACCCTGTAACCGAAGCATCAGGATGGGGTCCAAAAATCATATCATGCATTAGGATTTTGTCGTTTTGGAGCGTATCTTTTAAGACTGTTGGTGGTCTGCTTTTGTTGGGTTTAACCGTCACCACTTCAATACTTAAGAACGCCAACGCTCATACTGTACATCTTGACAACAAACTTCCGCTTCGTAACATAAAATTTATTTTATTTAAAAAAAACTGTCTCCATTCTCGTCATCATGTGGAATACGTCGCAAGCTGCTTTGCAAGTCAAAACTCCTTGACGCCTGTGACGCCTCCACTTTGGAGTGCTACAGGTAAAATCCTATAAAGCGAAAGGAGAATCGATGGCTATAGAGTATTAGCTATTAAATGAACTAAAATATTAAACAGTAAAAGTAGTAACTAGTAGTATTAATATTAGATAGTTTGTTTTTTTTAAAAGCTATTCATCTATTTATTTGAAGTAATGAAGTAACAGTCTGTTACAATACCACTTATGGGCATAGGCCTCCTCTCTCGTTTTCTGGAGAGAAGGGTTGCAGCTAAGACCTAACACGTTGCTCCAATGTGGATTGGTAGGTTACACATATGCCCAGATTTCTCTGGAGGTATACAGGTTTCCTCACGATGTTTTCCTTTACCGAAAAGCATGTGATAAATTGCAATTATCAATTAGACACATATAATAATAGAAAAACTCATTTGTGTCTTCCCGGGGTTGAACTCGTGACCCCATCGAAAGAGTCACACGATCTCACCGCTTGGCTATCACAACCTCTATTAACTAAACCAAAATTAATTTATAGAATTTATATAAACTTTTTCTTTTTCTCTATATTACCCGTATTTCATTTCTTGTCCTTTTCCTTCTGTTACTCGAAGGTTGACTGGAAGAGAATCCTTTTAGGGATATGTCCGCCTTTACAGATGTGCTTTTTTTACTTTTTCTTTCTCTTTTCTTACTATATGTATAAAATAAAATAAATAAATAAAGTTCACTGTAGGTAATTTATGCAGCACTAGCCATTTAGTGTGATATTCGTATTAGCCGTTCGTTCGATCGTTCGCGTCAACTGAAGCATTTCATTTCCATTCATCCATTTTCAATAATGCAGCATCTTTTTTTCACTGTTCCCAAAAAAAACTTTAATTTCTTTGTTCTACAACTTGTGCCATATTTCATCTATATCGGTTCGGCGGATAAGCCGTGAAATCGTAACGACAGACTTTCGCATTTATAATATAGGTAAGGACTCTTTATGAGTTAATGAAATTATAAAAATAATATAAAACGCATATTTTTAACTCCAAGCTAATTGTAGGGTAAAAACTCGCATAAGCTATATCATTGCGCTAAATAATGATCTCTGCTCGCGACGTCGCAGTAGGGTCGCGGGTTTGATTTATGCACGCGAAAATGTCGGGCCAAAGCACAGGTGTATATTACTGACTTAATTTTATACGTACAGTGGTTAGAACGCAAGGAAAACGCATCATAAGTCATTAGAGATAAACGACTTTGTTTCTGCAAAATTAAAGGCCCAACTGTGATTATAAAACTGTGTCCCGCATATGTATTGTTTTTTTTAATATAAAATATGTATTATTTAAAGTATGTATTATATATATTTTTTTTTTGGAAGAGGCCTATGTTAAGGGGCAAACTGAAGACTGAAAATTTAAAACATAATGCATACGTATTGTAAAAGCTTCAGATAATAAAGGCTAATCATAAATATATTTTTTTCTAGTCTCGTAAGAAAAACGAGATTTTCTAAACCCTATACGGTAATTCAATCTTCCATTGTAACAAATTTCATTAATATTGTCCAGTAGATAAGCCGTGATATTGTAACAGGCAGACAGATGATGATTTTCTAATTCTATATATTATCCCTCTGTATAAGCTTAAGACAAAAAGACTTTGGTATTTTTATATACTATACTATTACTATTAGTATGGATGTATATTTATAAGTATGGATGTCCCAACGCCTACACGAAAGCCTAATCATTATTAAATTTGTATGATGTAGGGTAGCTTTTTATTTACAAATAAATAAGATATTCCGATCAGTTCCGCCGTCGGTGTTAAGGAGACGTTATCGAAGTTCCCGCATCGTTAAGGCGACGTGACGCGTCGCCAAATTGACATTCTATCAGTGTCGCCGGATTGTTCCTCAATCAATTCTTACAAAACAACTTGAAAATAAGTTTTTTATACAAAATTTTTCAGTAGCAAACCCTAAACATGTCTCGTAACGTTATGTATTGTTTTGTTACGCAAATCTGGTATTTTTACATCTCCCTAACTGGAAAATGAAACCGCGAATATAACCGCGACCGAATTCTTCTGTATCAAGTCCATTTATCGAGGAAGCTGTAAGCTAATAACATCACACTAAAATTAATGTCATATTAATCCTAATAAGTAGCAATAAAAAATATTACGAAAAAGTCACAATTTAAAGCTTTCCTTTCATGCGCTAAGTAAACGGTGAAAGTTATTCAAAAATCTCTTATAATTACTCACGAGCTACTTTTATGTTCAAAATTTCAATTCAAAAAATTGTAACAATGATTTCAATGCGAGCGAAGCTGCTGGCACAGGTAGTATAGAATATCTGAAGCCGGTTATTGCCATTCAATCAGTGTCGCGGCATTGTTTCCCTATCAGTCCTTATTGGCAGTGGGAACACGACGCGCCGATATGCCGCCATCAAATCGCAATTTGTTTATGAAAATTTATTGTATTCGCCATTACCGGATTCTTTTCCTACGGGAGCGACCCGCGGAACAAAATCACCTTATTCAATTCCCTTTTTGCATACATCACACACGGTGTCTTAGGAGGGGAACATCGGTTTTTGTCTGAACACGTGAATCGCGTTTGGGACGCGTGTTCGCTTCTTATTAGTCCGGATTGGGTATACGTTTTACCTAAATCGCCCGCGGGGTGTTCACCTGCTGCGGCTTGTGCAATATATTCTTAAAATTCTTCTTGAATTTCATAAAATTTAATAAACCTTAAGAATAATAGTATCTGTTTTCATATGAAAGGGTAAACTAAGTGAACAACAATCTGCTAGTATCACGTAAAATGGCGAACACGTGGTAATTGAAATCACTTGTACAGTCGTTTATCCTATCTTATCCTACTAATATTATAAATTCCAAAGCTTGTGAGTATGGATGTATGTTTGCTACTCTTTCACGGCGAATCTGTTTAATCGATATCCTTGAAATATTAGCACAGTTGTTCCTTATACACCGGGGTAACATATAAGCTATAGAAATCCTGTTAATTCTACAGGAATAGGACAACATTGATAAGCGCCATCTATTATCAAACTTTAACGCCACAACAGTCTACGCAATTTTTTTATATGCTACAAAGGACAATGTTTCTGACAATGTGTTGTTTTGTTTTTATTGTTTTTAAACAAAATTAATAATTAAAGCAAAAGTAATAATAAAATTATTTTGCTATAATCCGCGATGAATCGTCATCGTCATTCATCGCGGATTATAGCAAAATAATTTTATTATTACTTTTGTATTATGGATCTCCGCAAAGTAACGCCTAATTCTATAAATTATTTAATAATTAAAGATTATTAGCTACTAATAATTAGTTAATTTCATTTAATTATTAAGATTATTACTTATGCACTGTTAATTACGATCTAAATCATATGAAATGATTTTTTTTAATAATTACCTAAATTTTTACTTGAATAAAAATTAAATTTAAAAAAAAATCGTATATACGAAATATAGGTACACAAAATTACACACAAACCTTAATCTTAGACGTGACAAATACGCAAGATGGCTGCCAGATCATCCAAGAATCCAATTGTGGATGCCGCGGAAATCATTTATCAATGGAATTAGCGAGTCTCACATGCAAAATATCGGTGTTAAGCGACGCGAGCGATATGACACCACTTCCCTTCTGTTTCGAGGATTTGGGAAAAGAATTGTCGCATATATCACAGTTAATAGGGTGAGGAGAGAGCACTACTTATGCCTAATGCGACGAGGAAACATGGTATGCGCTCGTACGCCTGAATATATTTCCAGAACTGGATTTTCAATGGCAATAAATATGTAAGTAAATTCTCTCTGCGTATGGGCCTTTTCTCTAGCGTAATCGGTTTGACTTGTTAGGTCAAATTGAATACTTTCAGTGAAGTTATTCTGTTCTAGTTATTAAAAAAATCTTATTATAAAAAAAATCTTATTATAATAAAATATCACTGTATCATGTTTAATACAAAGTACCTGGGTGACCGAGCCTTGCTCGATACTTTTTTTTTAATATAAAATATTTCAAATAAAAAGAAAGCGCCGGTGAAATGTGGGACTCGAACACGGTTTTTAAAAATTTTTGATCCGCCCGTTACCCATTAGGCTATCACAGCATTAAGTTTGATAGCTAAAAATATTATTTACATTCAACATATACATTTAGGCATTTTTTCAGTGCCCGAAAACAGGGATAAAGCGATTTTTTTTTAATGAAACCTAGCTAGATGGAATTACAGAAAAAAATGTAGGTGACATGCTGAATTACATTAACTCATTTAAATATTAAAAATAATTTCCATAATCATATTTTGTATAATAATAACTTTCATTATGCCCGCCTTGTGGTATTTGGCTGAGTAGAATGGACCACCCTACATTACCGAGGCGTCGTAAGATACGACTAAGATATGTTGACGTCAGGAAGGCAGCCGGTCGTAAAATACGTAGCCAAATGTGACAACATGTTCATAACATGTTGTGCCGACCCCACTTAGAGTGGGATAAGTGCATAAGGATGATGAATAATTTTGATTATGATTATGAAGAAGGGAGTTTAAGATATCGGAATATATCCTATAGTCACATGCTTTCGTTATTGCACTAATGTCACGCTCAGGTGTTAAAATAAACGAAATTTTATACTATTTCTACGTAAAAATCCACAACATGTCTCCTTAAAACATGATATTAACCCTATTTTAACATAACAATAAACGGGTGACGTAGTCGTAAACACGATGAAATTACTCCGTAAAAAGGAACGATGCGGTAAATACGGACAGGCGATGTCTTGAACATGCTAAAATGACTGGATGCAGTGAAGACGCTTTTAACACGAAAGCAAAGTTGTGAAAACGTAATTTTTACGATACTGTCGCTGGATAATATATTATGTACATCTTATAACTCTGTGAAATAAAATATACATCAAAAAGTACCTTAATTAATGTTAGTGAAGCAATTATGATTCATTATCAACAGATAAATATTTGCATAAATTATAATTTAATATAAAGAAATGGGGAAATGGAACGTGCGTTGTGACAGTTGCGGGAACAACGGATTCTAATTTGACACGTCATCATCATCACGCGCGCCAATGGTTTTTAAAAAGTTCTCATATCTCTGATAGTGTTTAACCGTTTTTAATCTTGCACAATCCACGCTTATAAAAAATCCTTCGCCGATTTCATTAGTGTTGCAGTTCGTTTCAATTTATTTATTATTGTTGGAATTAATTTCAAACTAACTATAATTATAAAAATAATAAATAAAATTTTACATATACAGTTCTTCTTTGCTTTTAGCGCGGTATGCGATATAATAATAATGCTTTATTTTCTCCTAAAAACTTTACAGACAATCTATCGATATTTAATCGTTCTTTTAACTGAATCCAGCTGACATTTAATTTTTCCGTTATTGCATTACGAACCACCACCATAAAATGAAACTGGAGTGCTCTATGTCTGCTTTTCTATGATTTTGTTTCCTAATTTTGCTTTTTTTAGCTTAGACAAATAAAACTTTTCTGTGTTATATAAAATAGCTAATATTTTATAGCTGTAGATGTTATACGTTAAAAAAATGTAACCTCTGTGTTACTTAAATCAAAATTCTAAGCTTAATGCGTTTACAAAATCTATGCCACCCCAATCAGCCGAAGATTATGCTAAATTCATGTTAGTATAATATTCAAGAAAGCACGTTGCATACGGAACGAGTTTATCAGACCCCCCTCGCTAAAAAGGCGTTATATTTTCAACACATGATTATGTAAAAGAATTCAGCGACTTCGACGGGGAAGATGTGTCGTTAAGACGTCTTTATTTGCATTTACGGCGTAATTCTTAACGCGGTGTGTTTGTATGAAAATGATTCACTGTTTGCACTTGTCTTGGTAGTATAAGGAGGCAGCTCGTTTTTATATATATCTTTATCCAACTAACCTTGCTGACGAATCGTGGCTTAGCAAAGATAACAGCAAAACTAGTGTTAGCACTTTTGTCTCGTCATAAACAAACTTTAGACTATACAAAATACTTGTAAAAATGTCTATATCCATGTCAATATTATAAAGTCGATATGCCTGCCTGGTAAACCGGCTGAAACAATATTGATTAAATGTTTAAACTTATATACCTTGATGAAATTACCGTTTTCCTTCGTGTATAGAAAAAAGCACGCAATTCATTCATTGTGGTACACAATTAGTTATTTATCAATTCAGGTGATCAGTACACAATTGGTTAATTTTCAATGCAAATGATCAAATCAGGAATTTTGATCAGCACTAATACATAGAAGAAAAAAAACTTTTTTTCTTTGAAAAAAAAATAACATTCTTTAGCCTATCACAAATAAGACAAATACAAATTAAATTGCACAGTAAAAAACAATTTAGTTAGGCAACGCGTTAGAATTTTCGAAAAAATTTTTTGGATAAAATCCTCAAAAATCTTACTCTTAATCTAGATTTATAAATGCACGTCAAAAGTGACTGATGCGCTGACAACTGTAGAAAAACGAAGCCTAATTATTCGACTCGCCAAACGACTTCCTCGTCAAGTTAATACACAAAACAAATTACCAACGTAATTTCCAAGCAGCATCAAAACAATTAATCAAAACATTCGACCCCTGGTAAAAAATTAAAGGAATAATCCTTCCGACCCGCTGGATGCCATTATGATTATTTAAATCTTTAGGACGATTCGACAAAACTTCGATATAAATATATATAAGATAAGAGCCAACGATTATGTGCCTTGCGTGATTTAAGCAATGTCCTATTTCTAAAACCTTATACTTCAGAAGAATTTATACATTTGTAAATGTCATTTATTATTTTAAAAAAAATTACTATAAATAATTTTCAATTAATGTTATTTATTGCTTAAAATTACTTACCTGGTTAATTTTAACAAATAAATTGAAATAACATGTATTCTAATGACCTTTTGATATAATGAGAGATTTCTTTGCCGTCTGAATAATAGATAAATAAAATTTTAAACGGAGCGTAAAAGACGGTATAACCCATAATGTATTTATTCATATTTATTTTAGAAGTGACACTATTTTTTCTTTTTGCACAAAAATTTTAGAACAACACAAGCATATTTATGAACTGTAATCAAAACTAATACACTATTTTTATATATATTCCATTAGTTTTTGAAATAAACAAATATTTTTTAAACGTTTGCTTTGCACGCACGCAATAACTCTTGAGATTACCAGCTCTCCACCTAAGACTGCAATAACCCATTTAGGAGGATAAGAAAAAGGGATGATAGTCATTAGCATATAATGACAGTAATTAAAATACACAAATAGAGCCATAAAGACGGCCCGGCGTTGAAGGGTTGTCTTCATCATCCGCGAGAATTTATACATGGCAAATATTTTCGCTGCGGCTCAAGCAAGCCGCGGAATTAAGGCATTGTTTAATTTATTAATTAATGGACCCGATGTTGCGTTTAAAATTGTGGGATGTTTCATCTTCATAAAAAAATTGTTTAAATTCTTCCATCAACCATGTTTGATACAAAAACCTTTTAAATCTTAACTGACTATGCTAAATGTATATTTATTGTTTAATTGCTTTATATTTTCTGACAATCCAAAAAAAGAGTATATTTTTTTAATTTAATTCATGTGGTTCATCAATTTAATGTGCAATACTACTAAAAAGTGATGGATTGGAATCGTAAGGCATTGGGATATAGACTCGAACCCCTAAAGGCGTTATTAGACTCCACGATACATAAAAACAGGACCTCAAAGACGTCACAAGTTGCTGCATTTTAGCGGCTCAAGATACCGATCACTAGCAATGTAAATCCACTGATTAAAAAACCACACGTAAAAGTTATTCCTTGATATATTTATAACTGAGATGTGATATTTTTTTCAATTTCATATATTGTGACCTACCCAGGGTGGTGTAAAATCAGGAAGCAATAAATACTTATAATATTACTATGATTTAAACAAATTGTTTTGTACCTATTCATTCCTTATATTATACGTATTGAAAACGCCTTGTAGAAACTAAAACTGTAATAAATTATCACAATAACCGAAAAATGTTACGATGCTTATTTAAGTCATGTGTTCCAATATTCCTTATAACATTATTTGATGTCATGTGGAACAGAGGTCTAGCGTTCACGTATTATAAACAAAAATTCAAAATACATAAAAGTTCTTGAAAATTAATACCAGTCGCATAATCTTTGGTGTCAAATTATGATCTGCAGCACACATTTCACTCAAAAATCATCCCTAATACAGATTAATATGTATCAGCGTTCGCAGAAATCTCTGAAATTATTTCAATTCATCTGCAGTCTCGCTTCAGACAATAGCGGCTAATTACTAAATGTAAAGCTTTATTAACGCAATCGGGTGGTTATTAACATAAAAAAATAATATTTAGAGACTCGCTGCGAAGCTCTTAATTTACGAATATTGCGGCATTAGGTTCAACGCTCCCCTCAACCCTTCTTACAAATAATTGCAGTGATGTTACGCCTTGAGAAATGGTATAAGCGTCAAGATTAAAGCTCATCTATTGTTATATTGAAGGATATTTTGGATTGTAATGGATGTATGCTTGCTTTATGAAAATAATCTCTAATGAAGTATATCTTTATATACTACTATATGTACCTGAGATTTGTTCGCGTCATATTGAAATAAATAAAAATTATTAAATAATGTGTATAAATATTAATGATATTTAATGAAAATTGTGTTTTTCCTGTTCCTGAAGGAAAAACGAGAATTTTTTCTCATATATGATAGCCACTCCAATTGTACAAAACGTCGTCAATATTGGTCGAGCGGTATACGTGTGATAGCCTAACAGAGACTTTAATTACACGTCCACTCTCGCCCGCGACTCTGGTGCTACTGACGTGGTGCGCTGGAGACTGTGTATGTATATAATGTATGTCTGATATGTTTGTGTTCTATATATATACGTCTCAACTGAAGAAATGTTATTTAAAGGATTCTGTTACCCATTTGTCCGTTAGGCAGTGTCCTCCTTAAGGACAAATATATTATACTATATAAATATACTTTTTTGATATAAATATACTGCATCATAAATCATCAAAATTAGCTGGTCCAGCGCACCCAATGGTGTCCAATATTTTGCACAATATTGACGATCTAAAAAATCACCAACAGTACTTTGAGGTGATAATCTAAGAATTCATTTTTCTTTAAATAATTTTACACTTCCCTTCCATACAAAGTATACAATCTTCGAAAGCTTTGAAAGTTTACACACGTCTTAAAAATTTAAACTGTGGACAGAACGTTCTTGTGAATCTTACGTTACCACAAATTACCTATTGATATTTTAATCAGGATTCCCTTCATTTTTCGAAGACATTCCGATTAGCATATAAATAGAGAGTAAAATATGACATCAGCATTTTAATTTTTCTATATTACGAAGCGATTTACAAATTAGCGGGTAAGAAAAACTCTATGGCGGCCTTAAGGGGGTCGATCGGGCCCGCAGATGTTCTATTTAAATGTAAATTTGCTTCGACGCCGACATGGATAAAAAAAATAATTTGAAATCGAAATATTTGACAGACTAAATATTATGAGATAATACATTACTGGGAAATATTTTTTTAAGATCTCAGTAGAGACATCTCTATCTTTGTATATTTTGTACTGGCTAAAGAGTTTTAAGGTAATTAAAGCAAGTCGTAAAGCCATAATTCTTTACATTATCCATTTCGAGGGTGTCAAACTTAAATCGAATCAAATCAAATCGTTTTATTTACAGAAAGATCACACTAAACTACGTACATAAAAAATAAAGTAATAAAAAATGTTACAGTTAAATATTCGCAGTTACTAATCCTAAGCCTTTTGATCCTTCTTTATATTCAGAATTCTGAATTTTCTGAATTCTGATTCAAAATGTCCATTTTATAGACAAAAAAATTTACAAATTAAAAAAATCTTCAAAATGTACATTACTATTAGATAATATTTAACTTATAGATACTGATTTATAATTGTAAATTTTTTATACAAAAATCTCAAAAATTTGACAAGATATAAAAACCTGAGACCTATATTCAATCAAAGCAGCAAACAACAGGGGTGACAATTGCAGGCACCGCACAAAAAAAAGAAAGAATGAATTCTTCCGCTGTGAAAGGCAACAATAAAGAAATCGTAGAAAAGGTCCGGAAATGGAAGTGACAGATTGTCCCCGGCGGTGAAAAGTCACACCTCTGTTTACGGACTGGATTAGCTATCATTTACTTAAGTACTTCATATAATTAAGTGGGAGGACCATTAGTGTCGTGTTGGGTCGGTGTGCTCACTTCCGTTTCGCCTTTTGTGATATCAATGTAATTATTTTCTTCGTACAATGTTTGTAGAGAACATGAGCTAAAAATAAAACTCTAGGTATTTCCCGTTGTATCCTAACAAGAATACCCACCCCAACTTAAGTGTATGTGACTTTTTTATGTTCCCGAAAGAAAATTGGAAAATATCCTATTAGCATTTAGTCCAATATAGCTTTAATTGTACCAAATTTCATCATTATTGCTGGAGCGATATAGATATTAATAAAATAATAATAATAATATGTATGTACATATTATTATTTTTTTTTGTGGCAATAGTCTATTTTTATGTTACTCCCAAGCCTTTTAAATGCAGACTGATTACAGACTTTGTAATAAATATAAGTAATCGCTAATGAATTAATTAGTAAGATGTACATCGAAGTATTAAATACGGTGGCAGTAATGAACTGTCGTACTTGTCTTTATACTCATCATTCTGCTGCCCTTACACCACTCTAAGTGGGGTTGGCACAACATGTCTTAACATGTTGTTATATGTTTCGGCTAGTTTTATATACCACCGGCTGCCTGCCTAACGTCAACTTACCTTAGTCGCGTTTGACAACACCTTGGTAAGAATTGGGGGTAGTCTATAATTCTCGGCGGGTCAATTTAGACGGAACTTAGCATCAATAACATGAATTAAAACTAATACTACTTTTATGCTGATACCAAAATATTCTCAAACAAAGTAGCGCTAAGAATATTAAAAAAAACGACACTAAGTACTACATTTACATGCTCATTGTCTCATATTCATATCTCAAAATCATAGTTAATTAGTCATGAAACACAATCTAATAATCCCAATTAATTATATTGTCCGTGGATGTTTTTAACCGCTTCATCCAGAATTCTCATTAATTCTCTTTATATTTTGAATTAACGAATCGATCATAATTGATTAAGTACCGCCGCCGAATCAAGGAATACCACAAAGGAGTCCATTCGAACCGCCTGCGAGCAAAACAAAAACAACCGTCTCCCTTTTTTGACCGAACCTTAGAAGGCGAAATCTGGCTTTGTTCATTTGCTCGGTAAACCGATAATTTCATTAAACAACAAAGTGGGACTCCTCGGAGCTCACTGTAAACACGGCAAGAAGCCAATGTCCCCCAAGATAGGAAATTCATTTGCAGAAAAAATTTAAAACCAAGCGCAACACTGCAAATTAAGATTCCTCTCCCTGTTTTGTTTATTCATCATTTCTATCAAAATATTCCGATTGGAGATGCCTTGATAATGTAATTACTAAAGAACAAAGTCTTTTTGAATACATGTCTCAGAACTTTTGAATAGTATATCAATTATTCAAGTTTTCAAGATTTATGAATATGAAGAAGTAAATTGTTACAGATAATTTAAAAATACATTATTAAAAAAATTGTTTCCTTAATTTTATGTTTAAATCCCACATTAATATTTTAATCAAGTAGACAATATTACTACGAATATATACTTTGATTATATAATCTTATACACAAAGTAAATTGATTTGTCATATATTTATCAAATATCGTTAAAATAAATCACAATTGAGACTATAAAAGCCTAATAAGACTAGCCACAACAAATTGAACGTAACATCCATAGATAAACGGAAAAGGTAACAAGCGTTTTCGATAAACGGTAAATTTGTTCCCGGGAACACGAAAAGGACAAGAATCTTAATGGTCTTACCCTTAACAACAATCTGGCTAATATTGTTCGCGTAACCTAAAACGGTCAAATTCCGGGCGTTAAAAATATCGCAGAGTAATTTGGAGCATTCGGGCGAGCACTCGCATTAAAGTTAGGTAGCGGGCAAATTAAGCCGAACCCCCGATATATTGCGTTTGTTCTTTTGAAGCCGCCGTTGAAGGGTTAAACCAAGAATGCTTTGCTTTTTATTCGAAGTCCAATAAACTGAGGGAGAGGGTTATAGATATATGTAAGGTTACTCAGAAATGATTGCATGGTTTGAGTGGTCAGTCAACTTTACTTATAGCATTAGGACAAATTATATTCTACTTTTTTTAACTGAAATTAGATCTGTTTGTAAACTTCTCTAGTTGAAGACAAAGATTAAAGCTAGTTTTAAATAGTTACACATATTTCAGTTAGTCTCTACAAATGTACAGGTTTAATAAATACTATTACGGAAGGAAAAGGAGGAGAGTTTAAGTTGTAGAATAAAGACATGAAATTACCTGTGGCAAGGTGTAGTGCGGGCGGAGAAGAGCGGTGCGGTAAGGAGGGTAGTGGAGGAGAAGAGCCATTTGACGTAATTGTTATTTGTGCGCGGACTTGGCAGATTGTTGAAAAAGAATAAATTGGTTGACTTTTGAAGAAATCGCTTCTTATTTATTGAATAAGTGTAAAGTCAAAATGTAATTGTTATATGCATTAGCCTTGCGACATTAAACCTTTACTAAGGCTGGTAACATTTTCCCATTACTGCTATTTATTATTTCAACTTTATGGATATTTTTCAATGAATATGCCACCCACATTTATTATTTTTCTTACCCAACGTGAAAATATAAACAAAATTAAATTCCACGTATGCACACCAATAGTAATTACCCGAAACCAATGAATTATACCTTTGCCAGGTAATTATACCGAATATACCATAAATTAATAAATAAAAAACAGGCACGGACCCCGTCGGATCGGAGGACGCATAGGCCCCTCTGTCGAATAAATTTATGTAAAAATTTTCATTAATATTTTTGAGGCCGGCAGTCCGTTCGCCCTTGGGAGTGAAAATCGAGTTCGCGGTCGCGATGGAAAAATGCAAACCAAAAATTATGGGGTCCCTTGCCTTGTATTTGCTTATGAATACCGCTCGTACCTGCCCGCATTACAACGTATAGGTAAACATAATATGTGAATCGTGTATGGAAAAATATCCGCATTGTTTGGATCCGTTTCATTACTTATGGAAACCACTCAATCATTTAAGTGTTTGTGGATACGCTGGTTTTTAAATGGGAAATTGTTTTTGCAAGCAAGAATATTTTGATTTCTATATTATAATAGGGCTCCTTAATATAGACTGTTTTACTTCTGACCGACTAAATAAGTGAATAAATTAAACATAATAAAAGCTTTAAATAAATAAGAGCTTTCAACAATATTTAATGCTCAGAATCAGGTTATGATTATCTTAAACATGCTTTTTTATCGGAACTGGACCAGCATGTGAAATTTCAGCTCGATCGGACACTGGGAAGTGGGTCAAATTAAACTTGCATGATTCCACCTTCACATACATACACGGAAAGTTAAATAAAAGCTTTTAATAAAGAAGTTATATTGACAAATACTTTTAATACATAGTAAATAACTTTTATTTATTTTTTATTATTTAATCACGATTTAATCCATTTATGTAAATGCTTAAACATTGTGTATATACACACTGACACAAACTGAAAAGCAAAAGGTGTAAAAAACAAACCGAAGTAAACTTGCTGTCACTGAAACATGACATTTGAAATTTGAGAAACATTTTACTTTATAATTCATAGTCGTTGAACACTTGGACCCTGTCGACAGTTAGGTTTTTATTGTAAGGCTAAAAAAACAGTCCATCCTAATTTTTTACCGAGGCGTTGTAAAAGGCGACTAAGGTAAGTTGAAACGCCATGTTGTATCCGGCTGAGCGGAATAAGACCACCCTCATTTCTTACTGTGGTGTCCTAAAAGGCGAGTAAAGTCACGACGTCGACGAGTAAAGTCACGAAGTTGACGTCAGGTAAGCGGCTGGCCGTGAAATAACTAGTCAGTCTTGTAACAACATGTTTAAAACATGTTGTGCCTGTAGGGCAAGAGGACTTAGCGATTCAGCGTGGAAACGCTTTCAGCATTCTTGGGATCATTCCACGTGGGCGTGATTTGTATAGTCCTAGCGTGTAAATAATTTAAGATTAATAAATAAATAAATATATGGGACACTTACATACACGGTCGTCCGTCCCCAAAGTAAGTAACTTAATACTTGTGTTTTGGTAGACAGACAACTGGTGAATATATACTTATATATATTTTTAAATACATACTTAAATACAGATATACACCTAGACTCGAAAACCAACAAATTCTTTTTTTTATATATAACTTGTACATTTTTCCTCATAGCTTATATTAAATTTTATAGAGGACGATGAATTGTGAACTATTACCTACTACCGATACTGACAGTTATCTGGGTTCTAGTCTTAACAGATGAACTCGGGGACAGAAAGTGATGAAGTAAAACGCTGCAAATTCAACATTATACGATAAAAAACCTTCAACAAAATTCTTTCATATAAAATGTGTCTCAAACACCCACAACATTTTGTATTTCAAATAGTTTTCTCTCACCCCAACTTGTAAGAAAGGCGTCCACTATGAAAAACGTTCCTGCCGGGATCTTGGGAGATTATGAAAGATTTGTGAGTTTTCGAGTGCCACTGCGGACGGTAGCCGTGAGCTTAAGAGATTTAAATCGCTCGCTGGCCCGGAATGCCAGATACAAACTGATTTTTTTTTTCGGCGTTTATCTGTTGCGTATCTATGAACTAAGAATATATTTTTTTTCTTTTGTTGACATGTAATAATTGTTGATTTGTATTACGTAGCTCGCATACTGTGTACTTCAAATTTAAAAACCTGAAAAAGGTTAACAAATCCAAACATCCAATCAAACAAATACATTTTAATTTCTTAACTAGTTCTTAACTACAGCAATTAAAAATCCTCTTTTAATTTGAAGATAAATTTTTTCAAATACATATGAACTAAAGTCAATAATAAATTATAATTGAAAAAATAAAATAAAAAAATAAAAATAAAGTAAGAAAGGACAAGTTAGATCTGTCAAAATATATTTGTACTAGATTAATGTAAGATATATTGGTTAAGGCTATGGGTTGCCATTGGTAAAAAATCTTAGTTCAAAACGTTTGCCAAACAGTGTTTATAAAAAGCTGTACAATAATTATTAAGAACCAATATAAATATATTACGAGTATTTATAGTCTTAAATATCCTTTATCCACTTACCTTATAATGATTCTTCGGTTATAGAGGAAACATTGTTGAAATTATCGTGGTGAATGTGTGTTATGCGTGTGATGGTGGTGGTATTTGTGGTAAGTGCGGATACTAATCCTGCGTGTATAAGTAACGGGACCGGATTGTGATTCCTACATTAAGCATTATATTTGTAGATTTTCTTAAATGAGGATTTTAGCAAAATAAGTCTATCGTTTACTTTGGTTAAATATTTCACTAATATTTAAAGTATCGCTTTTGCCACTACATAAATTGCAAAGAGTTTCGAGGTCGCCCCGTATTTTATCCGGCTCCAAGGCTACAATGCAGTCGAATCACCCATATCTCAACCGAACCTGTAAATCTTCCAGGCATTTTTATATTCCTCCCCGAAGGGCTAAGCAAGTCGCACCGTCCCAGATTATATCTTGACACTTGATGGATGAATGGTTATTGGATCTCAACGTTTTTATCATTTTGATACAGTCGCGGGGGCAAGGTGCTCTCTTGTTCTGAACTATCGATGTTGATCGTGCAAATCACTTTTACTGTTAGTATTTTATAGTCCCTTATATCTTATACTAAAATAGTATGGATCCCTGTGTAAAGCGTAAAGAAAATGCTATCGCAAGCACACTACCCAATAGTTATTCAAAGAGATCTATTATACATAAAAGTCAAATGTAAAATACTTATATTTCCTGATGGAGTACAAAATAACAGCATTTTTAATGTCAATATTAAAAGATGAAAGTCATTATGAACAAATTTGTTTAAAAATGACTGAATTATGTTGTTTAATTTGTGAGATATTGTTTAATTTCTCTTTCGCTTCGATCCAATGTTTACCTGTGAATATTTTGTTGTTCATCCGTCTTCTTTCTTTATTTTAATCTATTAGACATATTTTTTGCCTTTATATATTATTAGCTTGAGCCGCAACTTCGTCAATTCTTCTTCAATGTCATCCTATTCCTGTACAAATAATAGGATTTCTGTAGTCTATATGTTACCCGGTGTATAAGAAATGCCAAATATCATCGATATTGGTTCAGCGAATTTGCGTGAAAGAGTAACAAACATAAGTCTTTTGCTTTTATAATATTATTAAGATAGAATGCCAAAGAGAATTGTCAATTTTACAATTGAGCAACAAATGAACAATCGAATTGTCAAAAGAGTTAATGAATGATAGAGAATGCAAGACACATATTGTGCCGACCCCACTTAGAGTGGGATAAGAGAATGAAGATAACACCAAAACTGGGTTATAATATATCATGCATTAACCTATCCACAGTATATTTTCGTGTAACATACTGCACCCGTCATCAATAAAATAACTTTATAATATCGCTAATAGGTTGTGAGCGCTGGCGTGAGATATGCAAAATTGGCAACGTTCTCAGTGTACCGCGTCTGACACTGCGACCCGATCGTTTGCACTCTTTACTACACCCCTATCTCACACTTCATGTCATGTGTACAGTACGCATAAAAAATTATCAAACTCTTTATAATTTCCTTCAATTTAACGCATTAGTTTATTGAAACGAAAAAGACGGATGCAGAGATGATAATGCAGAATGAGATGATAATGTTAAGGTGGATGTGTGACGTGACAAAACTGGATAAAATACGAAATTAGTATAATATAATATAAGGAGAAGTCTGAAAGTTTCGCCCATTATAGAAAAGACGAGAAGTGCAAGATTAAGTTGGTATGGACATGTAATGAGGAGGGATGAAAATCATGTGATGAAACGAGTGTTAAATTAGAATTTGGATGCATATATGATTAGAGGGAGGACTCAAAAGAGATGGTTGGTTTGTGTGAAGTATGAAATGCATATAAAAGAAATAGCGCGAGGGTTGACGAATGATAGGATAGAATTAAAGAAAACATGCTATGCCTGCACCACTTAGAGTGGGATAAGGACAGGAGAATATAGTTTACTTGCCTTCATTGGCCCTTCTCGGTTCGTACCGATACCGTTTTATCGATTTAGTGGTAACAAAAATATTATTTTAAGATGAATTTCTTTTATTTTTTTTCTATAATACTGTATCAGAGAAACAGTTGATATAATATGAATATCGGCTATACATTTCTTACATACATATATTAGTATATTTTGTAACAAATTGTACAACTAAAAATAATCTACACCTTGTTGGTTTTTTGTTATCGGTACAATTTTTCTGCTCGCTTTGGCGCGCATATGATACGCGATACGGTCTAAAAATGCCGCGGCCGCGTCGGCGGAAACATATCAATTCAATTTGGAAATCGCTCGCAGAACACCGTGAAATGGGGCCGACTAAGGCGCTAAATCATGGCCGCGATAAACATATAGGAAGGGTTTATGTTTTATTAGCTGTGACTGAAGATTTGATGGTTGTAAAAAAAATATTTATACGTGTAATGCAGAATATTCGACTTTAGGTAACTATCTTACCTTTCAACGTAACCATTCAAACATTTGACGTCTATCCGTTCTTCAAATGAATTAAATTAATTAAAAATATTTTATATTCCAAAATAGAATAAATTATAGGCCAACCGTTTAACTCAGTCCTCGCGGATACAGAAGCGCGGATGTAGAATTTGGTAGGTGTCGGCGGTCACCAATTGTACATCACGCTACGAGCGCTCGCTGCTCGCTCTTTCCTTAGAGTTCGTTCTCGACGTTGCACACGAGGACTGAGTTAAACGATTGGCCTATAATTTATTCTATTTTGGAATATAAAATATTGTTAATTAATTTCATTCATATTCATCATTATAATTGAATTTAAAGTATAAATACTTTCCTACTTTATGTTACTTATGTTCCTACTTGTCTATCCTATTATTAAATATTATATCAGTGTAACATAAATAATATTTTAAAAACTTTGATCTATGGCTAAAACTTAAAACTGTAAACTTCGTGTTATTTGTTCTATATAAATACGTTATGATTGAAGAACATTAACGTAATAAAAGTGTACCTAGCCACATTATTTAACACAACAACTAGTATTCGCAAGCTCCTAAATTAACTCTCCCGCTAATAAGATAGAAAGGGCACTTCACTAAAAATTCATCGCGTCATCCAACGGTTGGATATAAAAATTAAAAATGCACACGCGCCCCGATGCCTCAAGGAAAATGTGTTTACCGGAATGGCTATAAAATTTTAAAAGGAAACCTTAATTCCATTTTTAAAAAGAAGACGCGGCTTAACAAAGCTTGTTATAATCCCACATGCCTTTATATATACAAAATATTTTTTTTTGCTCCCGTAAAATCTTATATATAAAAACGAATGTTTGTTTGTATGTCTTTTATATACTCTAAAATGGTTAGACCAATTAAAATGAAATTTCAAGATAATCTTTAAAATGATCCAGCGGATGATCCTGTAATGTTTGGTATCGATCGTAGCATTTTTTTAACTGTTGAGCTATGTTTCACGGTGAATTCGAAACCAGACAGCCACAGCAACGCGTGGCCAATAAGTTATATGTATATATATATGGGACACTTACACACACGGTCGTCCGTCCCCAAAGTAAGTAACTTAATACTTGTGTTATGGGTGACAGACAACTGGTGAATATATACTTATATATTTTTTAAATACATACTTAGATGCAAATATACACCCAGGCTCAAAGACCAACAAATTCATTTACTTAAAATGTTGGTCCTCGGTGGGAATCGAACCCGCGACCCGCGGAGCTGAAGGCAGGGTCTACCCACTGCTCCAACGGGTCAGTATAAAAGTTAACTTGAAATTTTACGACAGCTATAACTATACATTTTTGTATTCAAGTTTTTAAATATATTTCATTACGCAGTTTGTATTACAAACTGAACAAAGGCGTAACGTTGAAACAGCAGTGACATTATATTAATGAAAAATAAAATGAAAATGCAATAACATATAAAGAAAAAGCATAATCTTAGACTCGTTATGTTGCCTTATATCAGTTGCCAACAAAACTCTATGCAGATCGTTTAACATGTCAGTCAAATAATGGTTAATAAGCTTGCAACCTTGCAAGGCTATTGGGTATATTAAATATTTTGCGATGAGTAAATACAATTGCGCTTATATATAGCTTCAAGTTAATAAACTTACACCGATAAATGGATCCCTGCCGATTTAATATCTCAATTATAATTGAAGCGAACGTTCTTCCCGAGCCATTACGGAGCGCTCATGCACTCGTTGAGTCTCTACCGAGGTAATGAACTCACATTATAAATGCAACGAGGCATCGACGATGCACCGCGAGTACCCCGACGAGAAGAATTAATTCATTTGCATGTAAAACTTCACCTACGGTAGTCTAAGATTAGGTATGAGACGCGGGATCGATAGACTCTTGGCAACGTGATTCTGTTATGAGACGTAATGAATGTTCAAACATTAGCATATAAATCCTCTGTTTTATGTAGATAGTTTTACTTAAAATTATGCATCATGTGTTACAAACATTAGCCACGTTACGAAATGGATATTTTGATGACAAATCTTGAATCATAGGTCTATTAAATATTGTGATTATATATTTTGTAGAGTGTAGAGGTTAACTCATTATCTTGCATTGCATAACACTTTGACATTACTTGACTTAACAAAATGCGAACAGAGTTTATTCTTAAGTGCGTTCTATTATTTTTTATTTGTATGTTTAAGTTTTGGTTAATTGCACATTACCGTTTAATATCAATTCTGTTGAAAAGGTCGCGTTATTAAATTATTAATCCATTAAATTAATGTACTAGAAAATTGTACATCTATATAAGTCCGCGCGAGCCTGTCTCTATCTCTTATGGTTGTTTCTAACTCTTATATCCACTTTCATAATCAAAATTTAAATTTGGGAAAATTTTGAGACCTGTTGATTTCCACGCGGGAGAAGACGTTAACAAAGCTAGTGTGAATATAAAAAAGAACTACTATAATTCTAATATGATATATAACTCTTATACAGTTATTAATATATTTTTACTATGTACCGTAACAGTCAGTGAAGCTGTGCTTTTTGGGATATTTTGAATTTCATTTGCGACTTAAGTTAAAGGAAAAAAGAATTAAAACTTGTTTTCTAAATATTTAACATACACGTTTGACTTCAAAACTATCCTCATTCTTTAATAATCATAAAAAAAATTCTGCAAAGATTAAACTTTTGAGTTTAATCTTATGGATCTTATTTAATCGATGGAAATAAAAATAATCTTAGTAATCCAACAATCTTATATTCCATATTATTAGACTTAACTTATCATCTTAAGGTAATTTGTTAAAGGTTTTCTTGTTTGTAATTATTACGTAATTAGATAGTTAATAATTATTGGTTTAATAGTCTTCAAATTAAGTCAAACTTTACGCAGCCATTTCAAATTCAGCCGTCACTAGAGGTTTAGCATAAAACCACGAAGTTCGTTGACTCACCACTAACCCATAAGCACATACAGTCACCTGCAAGCGCCGCCACTTTTAATAGGATCCGACCCCTCTCATCGGAGACCTCTTCCTAATTCCACGTACTCTACTCGAGCACTTTTTAGAGTCATTTCGCGCCTCTTGAGTACAATCGGATGCAAAATGGAAGCTTCAATTTGTCAGGCAAGTGGTCTTTACGAGGGACGGTTTGGATATAATGGTCACTGGATGTTTGGTTATTGAATTGAAAGTTTGTTTTCCGTTGTTATAGATATGTTATAGGACATTTCAAACAGTATTTGGATAAATTAAAAAATTAGAAAATTTATGTTTTTAATATTAAACTCTTAAAGCATAATTTTCATCAATTTGAGAATACTAGTTAAATTTTCTCCAACATAAAAAAATTATTAATGCTTTTCTTTATTTATTGTCTACACATAGCAACATATTAATATGATTTATCATACGGGAATAGTTGAAAGCTGAAAATTCATGTAAATAAAGTCGCGAGTTTAATAGTTTATGTTTTTGGAATTAAGAATATGTTAAAATCATCATCCTCCTGCCCTTATCCCACTCTAAGTGGGGTCGGCACAATATGTTACAAACATGTTGTCACCTGATTTGGCTGCGTTTTTACGAACGCCTGCCTGACGTCAACTTACCTCAGTCGTATTTTACGACACCTCGGTAAAAAATGAGGTTGGTCTATTCTACTACACCGGATACCACACGGTGGGTCAACTTACCTTAGTCGCCTTTTACGACACCTCGGTAAGAAATGAGGTTGGTCTATTCTACTTAACTGCATACCACACGGTCGGTCAACTTACCTTAGTCGCCTTTTACGACACCTCGGTAAGAAATGAGGGTGGTCTATTCTACTACACCGGATACCACACGGCGGGTCGACTTACCTTAGTCGCCTTTTACAAAACCTCGGTAACAAAGAGGGTGGTCTATTCTACTACACCGGATACCACACAATGGGTCAACTTACCTTAGTCGCCTTTTAAGACATCTCGGTAAGAAATGAGGGTGGTCTAGTACTTAGCCGAATACCACATGACTATTACAATATTTTAAAATAGAAATATAAAATATAAAATCTCTATGCGTCTGTAAACATATTTGAAACGTTTTTAAACAAAATATAATAAAGTGTGGCCTAATTTTTGCAACAACAACTCCAAAAAAATGCTCCGAGGCACATTTTTAAATTACATTCACTTCATTATTCTTTATTAGACACTTAAGAAAAAAGTATTGAAAGGGATTTTAAACTGTTCTATGCTACACAGCCAAGAAGACTGTGGCTGATCGTTCCCTTGAGTCCGCACTTATCATTGGCATTAACTTTTTTGTTGTCCATAACATTTGCATAACTCTTAAACTCTATCGACACAGCACGCCTCGAAGCCCTGGGGCGACCTACCCGAAGCCTACACTTTGTAAGATCATTTTCAGACTTCGCGAAAGTCGCTCGTCTCGGGAACTGTAAAACGGGGAGTAATTTGTAAATTACCTTCAACGAGGCGATGTAAGATCGCACGCATCTTTGACTTTATTCCCCGATGCCGTATGAATACAAACACTGAAGAAAATGTATTGAATAAACTCGTCTGCTTCCCTCCAATTTGCGACATAATTTGATAAGCTAGGTAGTTAGTTATCAACACGTACTTAGTTTGATCTATACTAATATTATAAAGAGGAAAAATTAACAAAAACTACTGGAGCGATTTCAAATTTCTTTCACTATTGGAAAGCTGCATCTTTACTGCATCATTACATTTTCAAAAAAATAAGGATCCGTTATTAAAATGTAATGTGAGTTGGAAACGGCTGAAAAGATTTAGGTCATAAACAATTAAAACTCTATTTAACTATTTCAACTCATTCTTAAGAATTACAATAGTAAAGATATTATCTACCAAAGTATAAAAATATGCCTGAGAATATTCACAAAAAGTCATTAAATTAACATTCTTAAATCTTAGTACCTGAGTGACTGAGCCTTAAAGTAACGGCCTGCTACTATCCCACTGCTGGGCATAGGCCTCCTCTCTCCGTTTTTGGAGAGAACGCCGCTGGGCTATCACAGCTTACTTAGAACGAGCCATACTCAGTAATTTTATTAAAACATATAAGGAAGGAAGAAAAGACTGGTGATATCTGGTATTCGATCCCGGATGTTTGATGTTGACATGATTAATTTATAGAATTAGGCGTTTCTTTGCGGAGATCCATAATACAAAAGTAATAATAAAATTATTTTGCTATAATCCGCGAAGAAGTAAAATAGAAAATATATATAATGCTAAATGTAAGTGGACAATCGGTTATCATACCTGATACATGCAGGATTCGTAAAAACACATGCACAAACCTCCACCACCGCCACCACAATACACAAGCACTATATACGTTCACTATCACAAACTCAACAATCGTTTCGCCCCGCAACCGAAGCATCGTCAGGAGATAGACTCCACGACCAAAATCGCAAAGCTTTGCGCTTTGTATATAGTGCTTGTGTATTGTGGTGGCGGTGGTGGAGGTTTGTGCATGTGTTTTTACGAATCCTGCATGTATCAGGTATGATAACCGACTGTCCACTTACATTTAGCATTATATATATTTTCTATTTTACTTCTTCGCGGATTATAGCAAAATAATTTTATTATTACTTTTGTTGACATGATTGTTATATTTTTTAGGATTAATTCATCATACAGTACAAATAATATATTAACGATCCAAAGTAAGCGGCAAAATAATGTCGCCGTCAAACGACTTTATTGCCAACATTTATCAAAACGTTGGATGTCACAGATTAATACGAATTTGAATGAGTAAGGAATGAGTCTATTTTGACGTCTGTCACATTCAGCCGCCCTTCGGCTAACGAAGCTAATTTGAACTCGAAGTAACAAGGATGTCGCTTGAAAAATATTCGCTCATAGATATCTTCACAAATTATTTATTAAAAATATTTAATAATATAACGACTTATATTTTGTGACAATTTACTTTACAAAAACACAAATATTGACGAGGGAATATACTACGAGTAAACTTATTATAAAATAAACTCTCCAAAAAGCTGTCTGTCTGTATGAAATTAATTTTCTCAAAATCTACGGAACCAAATTTTGTATGGTTTTTACTAAAACGCAGTGCATATCTTGCGAAATTAATAGCGTTATATGCGTTAATAGTATATTACGGTTTTATGTAAATTGCGTTGAAGAGGTCGCACGGTTTTAAAAATTTGCCAGCGTCGCGTGCGCTGCGTAAACCAACAGAGCAACCTAAAATACAGTACTAGAGAATGGTAGGTCTACAAAAATACTACAAAAATATCCACGACAGCATGTCTCTATCCCTTATGGTTAAGTTACAATAACTATTTTTATTTTCAATATTTCAATTCGGGATAAATTTGTGTCTACGCGGGTGAAGCCGCTGGCACAGCTAGTTAATTTATAAATTATGTCTATTGAATACACAAGTATTGAATACAATTTTTTGAATTTTAAAGAAGCTTCAAGAAGAGTTACCCACAATTACAAAAGCTAATATAGTTTTTTCTAACTTAAATATCGAAATAAGTCACAAAGCTTCTAATAGTCGTATGAAATCTACATTTATTACCTTAACTATGCAACTCCACCATTCACGAAAATAACATAATAATATTTAAGTAGAAATAATTAAAATTAATAATGGCTGCTTGATTAATAAACAGATAAATATTTCTAGTTCCAAATTAGAGATGTTCGGAGAAAAATGAATTATGTATGCATATATATTCGATAATATACGATAATTCGAATACACATTCTTGCTTGTTTTCTCATTAAATATCGATTTTATAGATGGTTTCATTTACAGAATTATTTTTATCAATGATTTTATCTGTTTAAGTTATTTTTGCTGTATTGTCCTGAATAAAAATTACCAAAATAAGTCTTATAATTCATTGTATACTCCATCTCAAGACTATACTTTAAAAACATGGGCATGTAACGCTTACAGCTAAGATGGCGGATAGCTTAATGAGACAGTATCACTGGCAGCAGCTGTTATGATACCGGCCAGGAGTGTCGCCGCACTCACCCTTAAAAGATTTTTTGTGATAGGTTTTTATAGAGAGAGCTTCTGTAAATTTTAAATAGAAAGCTCTATAGAATAAAGCTTATTATCAAATATACATAAGCAAATGCAATCTGCTGTGAAATATAAAAAATCCGTGATAATATATGTATATTGAAATTACAGTTTCTTATCTTGCCCTTAATTAAAAATACCCAAGCTAAAATTGAAAACTGTATAACAGGTCTTCTATATTCTTTAATATAATCTAAATCAGTTGTTAATCAATGTTATTACGTTTTTCGGTCTAAATAAAATAAATAAATAAATATATATTTTTATATATATATATTTTTTAAATATATATGGGACACTTCAACACACGGCCGTCCGTCCCCAAAATAAGTAAATTAATACTTGTGTTATGGTAGACAGACTAGTGGTGAATATATTATATTCTTTTATAATTTTGAAATACATACTTAAATACAAATTTACACGCAGACTCGAAGACTAACGAATTCATTTATAGAAAATGTTGGGCTTCGGCGGAGATCGAACCCGCGACCTGCGGAGCTGAAGGCAGGGTCACTAGCCACCGCTTTAAAAGGCCAGTCAAAATACTCTAGCAAAAATAAAATAAGCCTTTTCAAATAATACACTAAAAATTAAAATTAATTATCTATAGTTTGTTATCCCATTCCTACACCAAAGCAAAGGCGATCGCTTTTTTTTCGCCCCAACCTTCGGAAAAAATAGGGGAGATTCTTATCTTGTCGCTTCTAATTTACTTATTCCTCTTTTAAAGACTTATTTACCTTCAAAATCCCATTGTGCCCAAGCGGCCCGATCTCCAGTAATAACGAGCCGACCTCTCCAGCGACGTGTCAAACGAGATTTTTCTAAAAAAAGCAATAACAATTTACATAAACACCCGGTCCTAGTTAACAGTTAATAAAGGAAACGTTGTCGCAATTGACGACGTTGCCTCTTTTAAATGCCTTTTAGATGGAAATGTTGATGGCATATTGTTTTACAAGGCACTTTTATGCCATCTCCTTTGTTAAGGAATGACTGACTTGAATGAATGACTTGGAACGTATATTTAAAATAGGATTTGTCTTGTACCTAAATGACTAGTCATACATATTTCTTTATTTTATATAAGTTAAAAGATATACAAACATAATATAATGTACAGATTCAAGATAGTGTTTTGAGATTAACAGTAATGCCCTTATTCTGTCAGACTTCTTCGCTAGTTTGAGTCGTTCATTCTTTCGTATATTATAGCCGTAGCTGTATCGAAGTTAGACCAAAACGTATATCAATCTTTATAACTATTCAGTTTTGTAATTATATATTTTTATAAACCTTATGAAAAAACTACTTTCCCAAGTTTAAATGATGATATTTAACATAAACATTTTTTTATTTCCAATTACATTTGTTTTTCCTTTTATAATCGTAATATATTCGTTACAAAAAATCTTTTTTAACCAGCTTAGCACCTAAAAGTATTGTTAACTAACTGAAAAAACTCAACAGCATATCAACTTCGTTATATTAAAAACTTTCCTTCACTTCACTAATAGTAATCCGAAACAAAGTTCGCGCGGTTCAAGGTCGCAATTTAAAGTTTTTCGAAAAGTTCTTTTCCCGCTCAGTTTTTTATAAGTATATAAATCTTTTTGCCGGCAAAGTTCTACGAAGTTTTTGGCCCAGATTGTCATCGATTTTTGTTTGAAGAGTTTGTTTTTCATTGTTCTTCTTTACTTGTTTGACGGTTAATTCATAAAAACTTTGCCGCCAGCACGATCGATAGCGGTCTCGTTGGTTTGTAAACAAAGTAGTGGCTGTCCACGTGTTGGCAATGAACACGTGGTATGAAATAAGGACATCAACATTAATTCATGTAATATACGATATATACGGTATGATGTATTCATACTCAGCAAAACTGTTTTCCGTAAAAATTTCATAAAAGAAGAGTTAAAATCGCAAAATTACTAAGTAGGTAGGCAGCTTAAATTGATAAATACTACAAAGTGAGCAGGAGAATACAATGAACTTCAATCTTCTTTCACTTTCACACACTTTTATGCATATTTTCAAATGCTTTTATTGACTATTATTTTTTCAATGACTTTCAAGTTTCTCAGCAAGACTATTCCATTCATAAAAACTTGTAGACGAACCTATTACTTTACAGAGGTCCACGATAATAAAGAAAAGGATAAAGGTTTTTTTAAGGATTTAGCAAAGAAAAGGAATTCTCTGTACTTTTAAATACACACACTACACAATAACCATTTACTCAATACACTGGATTAGTAATTAGAGTATACCACATACCAAGTTTGAACACTACACTATAACACAAATTGACTACCACATATATCACTCTACCAAAACGTTTACAAGGGCGTACGTTTACAAAATGAGACATGACGAAGTCATAAAGCTTGGTATTTCCTTATATCTAAAGTGAAAATATCTTAAAACACTTTGATATATTCAAAAAATGATATAGCATTATAATATCACCCATAAATTCTAATAAAAATATATTGCGTCTCATAAAACAATCAAGCTTTACTTGGCATAACTCGCAAAGCCGTATAAGCTTTACTATTTGAACTCCATAAAAATAAAGTTTACGCGCCGCCTGTAAATATTTTCCCCATCATAGAGGCTATGCATGCGAGTTGGCCCTCGGGCCATCATCACCTCGGCCCTGAATATATTCGCATGTATTCTGCGACCCTCTGTCTCGACTTATGTAAATACTACCCTAACACTTTCTCCGTTTTTCTCGCATTTGCCGCACAATACAGTGCAATTTGAAGCCAGATTCCGACATTATCCGCATAGGTGAGCCCTCTCGACTCGCGGATTTCCAAATAGCAAGAGTGATTTGATGCTTATTTCGGTGATCTTGAATAAAAATTTCCGACATCATTTGTCACTCTTATTTATTCCATTATTCCATTTATTCCAGCGAATCTGAATTTCGTTTTCAACTTATAAAAAAAATAGTTAACATGGTTTGTATTTATTAAAATTTAGAGGATTTTTTGGCATTATCAAGTTTTACATTGTAAGGCATTATACTCATCACACCCACCCACAAAAGACTGATCGAGAAAATACAGAAATACTTACGGCAGTCACTTTTTCTTATATTATTTCTACAAAATATGCTTAAAATAATACAAAAATAATTATAAAATTATATTTCTGTAATCCGCGATAGATCATTAAAAGCAAGATTATAGGAAAATAAATTTATTGTTACTTTTTTTGTTATATTATTATGGGTATCCGCCTAATTCTAAGTAAATTATTTAGCTTTTTAGTTTCAACCCTAATCCGAAACTTCCTATCATTTATTTAATCCCAATATAATAGGCTTTGTTTACACTTAATCTAATAATTAAAGGCAAGTCCAAAATTTATTATATACTCAAATGACTTTAGAACTTTCTGTTTGCGTAGCATAGAATATAGCTTTTCTTGATTTTTTTGTTTTTTTAATCTATATTATATTTTGTATCTTTTAGTACTTCAGTACTGCTACAGATCTACTGGTATATACATATATTAGCGGCATATTTTATGCATTAATTACTTGTTCCATAGAAAGCGACGATATAATGAATTGCCGTCCCCACTGTCCGTCGCGGTTGATTTATTTCATGACTTTTCGGATATGCAAATGGCATTAACTTCCAAAGATGTAGGTATGCTCGCCCCCTTAAGAAATCCTCGGCGACCGCAGAATGATGCCAATCCTGGGTGAATCTTAATATTTTATGTTGTGTTATTCCTTTTCTTTCTTCCTTCCTGATATTATTTATTTCCTCGCCGACAATGAGATTCCCACTTTGGTGCGTAATAAAAAAGAATTATTGTTTATCTTTTTATAGCGCCCCGTTTTGTTTGGGTTAATATTATTGAGATTTAAACAGACACTTTTATAATGCGTTCAGATGAATTTAATGATGAAATTTTGTCCTTACAATAGCACTTTTAGTAATTTGTTAATTAATTTTTTGTATATATATTTATTTATTTAAAATAAGCACTTTATAAAAACTTAAAACAAATAAAACTAAATACTAAATAATAGCAATTTTGCAAGTAGGTAAGGTTTCTATAATATTGGCAGCATCTTCTTTTTGTATGGCCAAACTTATTCGTTGGCCGCAGTAGCTGCCGGCGCTCGGGTTCCCGCTACGCTCTACAAGCCTTCTAGATAGCTCATTGAAAAAGGTGTGACCATCCGGGCCCCATGGACTTACGGTCTATACACCAGAAGGCATAAAAAAGAAGCTTCTGTCTTCATATTTATGCCTCTTAGCATGTTCTACACTGCTAGCGCTGCAATTCATGCCATAGTAGAGGTCACTTGTATATGGGATGCTGCCAACGTGTCTATTCACATGTATGGACACGTTAGCAGCATCCAAAAAAGTGATCTTCCCAGTTTCCATTTTGCTAATTGAATTTAATTAACCTTTAATATTTAAATGAATTAAACTTGTATATATATATATTTTCTGAATCTCGGAAACGGCTCCAACGATTTTCCTGAAATTCAGCATGTAGGAGTAAGGTTTTGGGGGAGAAAAATTGATCTAGCTAGGTTTTATGTAAAAAAATATTGTTTATCCCTGTTTTTGGGCATTAAAAAACACCAATATTTATATTGAATTGAATTTTCGCCATTAACTGTCAAGTCGGCGTAGCTTATTCGGGAAACGGGCAGCCTCGAGAAATGTGAATGCCAAGGATCGATCCCAACTAAATAATTGTTTTTTCTATTTTTTAAGTTTTTAATTTTTTTTGCTTAAAATTACCGAGCAAAGCTCGGTCACCCAGATATTTGTTATTTAACAGCCCATGGTAGCTAATAGTTGATTTTGGTTTTGGTCCCGTTTTGGTTATACAAATAAACCACGAAATTTGGGAACATTATTTAAAATTTTATACTTTTTAATTTTACTTAAAATTTTAATTTCGTTTCAAAATATTTATTCTAAAATAAATATTTTGAAACGAAAGATACTAATAAGAATTATACTCCGTCTAGTGTTAAGCCACGACTATAACTTACCAATCAAAACGCTATTGAAAAATGCAAATATTACTTCCTCAATTGAAAAGTGCACAAACACCAGTTGAAACTCCCAGCGCCGGATCATCCATCATCCAATTACAGCTGCGATCACTCATTCTCCGATCACTCCCCTGGTCCACCTCGATGATTTTTTTCTCACATTTTCGTGTCTAACTCACTCGGGACTTGTTAATCACATGTGATAGACAAGCATCGGTGTGTTTATTTTACACTAACATTGATTCTGTTCACGCCGCTTATACAGAATGTATTTTTTTATTATACACTTGGTTTTGCCTGCGACTTCATTTGCAGTACAAATTTCCTCCTTCTTTAGCCGTTTCCTCAATGTTGAGCATCGTGATTTTCAACCTCATTTTTTTTAAATTAATATAACACTACAATTTTCCTGACAAAAAAAAATTGTTTCGATAGAAACTTAAGGGCTAAAGGATAAAATAATGAATTTATACAAAGAAACTCCTAGCTTTAGATATCACTCATAACACTGAGAATAGTTTGAGTTTTGGACAATACTTTAGGTAAAAGTTAAAACACTCACAGCCACAGTCGTGCGTATAGAAAAAGTGTACAAATGTGCTAATTGTTCTATATATTATACAGCCCATATTGATTCGACATTATATCCATAGGATATGAATTATGTAGATTTAATCTACCTGTATCTATTAAATCAATCTAATATAAGTAGACGATTACAAGATTAATAAACAGTCACCAATATTACTATTCGCAATAAAAACATGTAACGCATAAGGCATACATTAAATTTTAAGCAAAAGCAAATTAAACATCAAGAATGTTACCAAGCCATCAAGTAACAGTATTTCCGTATAGTAATTAAATTCCGTAACAGTACAAAGCAGAAGATACGCAGCGGAACCTAATTTTCATAGCTGATTAGACTCACCCCACACGGGATCACGTGATTACGTCACGCGGCTGTATTCGGGCATCCATCGTGATGCGGTGCGAAAGATGAGATACAGTGTTCCCTACTGATCTTAACCATTTAAATTATTTTGTAGTAGATTTTACCCGCGACTTCCAGCCCTCTAGTCTTACGAAGATTTTTGCAAACTCGTTGTCGGAAATACCTCTTTTTCACGATTGGACTGACCTTTTTTGTCAGGAAAATCCATTATAAGTCGTCAGCGCCCGACAGGGACAAGCGGCGGGTATGTTGAACTCGCACTGACTAAAAAGCTGACAGTGCTCCACCACGCTGCTGTTGGCGGAGACAGGGTACCTTTGTACACATTGCCCCCATGCCCACCAGCAGCGGTTTTGTACCCAAAACAGGACCACATCCGGTTTGGAACCTCTCTAAACAGTGGCTCTCCTTCCGCTAATCGATGCATCGGAAGCACCAAATTCAAATTCAAATTCAAATAATTCTTTATCCAAATTGGCCTTTACAAGCACTTTCGAATCGTCAAATTACAATGAAGCTACCACTGGTTCGGAAAGGTGCTCTTACCGAGAAGAACCAGCAAGAAACTCGGCGGTCACTCTTTTCAAAATTGAGTTTTACAATAATGGCTTAATTAAGAAAAAATATAGACACCAGATGTATCGCCCACCTCGGGGACCTAAATTCAGCAAGCATTCAATAAACCGTGTCGTGTATAAAAATAAATCGCTCGGAGGTCCCCGTTAGAGCAGCATGCGACGGACTTCGTCGAGTTATCTGCGACCCGCTAGATTGGACCTACCTAACGGGATTGTAGACAGTACTAGATCAGTTTACAGTAAGTTTTAAATTAATTGTAAGAGATATGCCTAAAACATATTACAAAATTGAAAATTATGAAGATTTTAAAAAAGCCTGGATTTGATGATCCCTTCAGCTTCATATAAGACTCCGGTGTAATAACGTAAAATTGAAAATGTTTAAAACATTGATCGCCAAGTTTCTTCGCTGGTTCTTCTCGGTAAGGGCAACATTCCGAACCAGTTGTAGATTTATTAATCATTTTGATCCTTGACGATGCAAGAATGTTTGAAAAAGCTTATTTGAATAAAGATAATTTTGGTTTGATGTCATTTGATTAAACCCAGGTTAGAGTAAATAAAGTAGACTCTATTACTATTAATTACTAAGCATTGGTCCCTCTGTCGTTTAATTTCCGAATCAAAACGTGTCGTTTAACACGTCACGTTGATGTTTTTCTTCAACAAAAAGCGCATATTGAATTCGAAATATATAAACATCTTATATCTTATCCTCAGTTCTTAGCCTTGGAACGATAAAATGATGATCTATTCAAATACTCAATTCCGATTTCTAAATGGTCTAGCGTGGCCTAAGTTTTGAGAACTTGTAACATTTACAGGCAAGTGATTGTAGATTCAAGATATTCTGAATTCAAAAATTTACGTCTATTTTGAATACTGATCACACAAAATAAGGGAACAGTGTTCCGAATGTAGACGGTACCCCTATCATACGTCGGATACACGCCACGTCTTGCTGACGTCATATTTGACGTCACGTGAAAAACGGTCCCTCTTATTTGCTTAAGCCTACATTATCCTGATTATGCTATTGAGAAAATAATTGCTTTAACCGAATCGCCTGGAGTTATAGGAGCAATGGAGTTATAATTTTTTAATTGATTTTTGCCAATAATTACTTAACTTCACAAACGGGTTTGTAATCACATTGTAACCATATAGCTCTGCTGCTCTTTGTCAATGGGGTTTTTGGACACAGCAATTTATCAGTCAATTGATTTATATCAATTGGTGAGTTAGTACCGTAAACTTACGAAAAGTTTTCGAAACTTAAAGATGCACTCCGAAATAATAAATTACATTGTGCGTTCAAAAATATTTGAAAATCTCATTACGGCTATTAAAAAAATTAACAGCTATGCTATCCCACTGCTGGGCATAGGCCCCGAAAACGGATAGACCGGTTGGGTGCTAAGACCTACCTGTTCCAATGCGGATTACAAGGTTACAGATATCCCCAGAATTCTGGAGATGTTACCTAGCAAACGTCTAGAAATATGAAATTTTTGTCACTATTTTTTCCTTCACCGAATAGCATGTGCTAAATTGCAATTATCAATTAGACACCAGTTTTAATTAAAACCCATTGGTACCTGCCCGGGGATCTAACCCGTGACTCCCTCCAAAGATTCGCACGGTCTCACCGCTAGGCTATCACAGATTGGATAGTGCATTCAAA
Organism: Morpho helenor; assembly: GCA_029227775.1. NCBI lineage: Eukaryota > Metazoa > Arthropoda > Insecta > Lepidoptera > Nymphalidae > Morpho > Morpho helenor. Next base: position 13,902,245 of record JARGCU010000017.1, read on the forward strand.
AATAATTAAAAATCACATATACCGGCAATGCTCTCACATAAATGAAAATAGCATTTCCAACTGTAACACAGTATATTCCAATATTAGCCTATGAAATTGAATCCATTAGACTGTACAAATTCAAACACACCCATACATAATTAAGCAATAAATGACCCGTTCAACAATATGCACTCTAGATCGAACGTCGCTATAGAGGTAAAGGAGTGCATATAAAAGCCGTCTAGAAAGTTTCGTCGCTCGCGGACGATCGATACTCGTCGGGAATTACGGGTAATGAAACTGCTACTTCCGTTAATTTAGGTTATTATGTTATTTGGGTTTAAGCATCAATATTTTCAGTAATTAGCATACTTTATATTTTTAAAAGTCTGATTAAGATAATGAGTATTAAACGTAAAAATACAATTTTATCAAATTAAATCTGCAGTCAAATCGATTACGCGAAAACTGCAACAATCCTAATGTTAACGCATATTCATATTAATAATATTATTAGCCGTGTGGTATCCGGCTGAGTAGAATAGACTACCCTCATTTCCTACCGCGATGTCGTAAAAGGGCGACTAAGGTAAGTCGACCCGCCGTGTGGTATCCGGTTGAGTAGAATCGCCCATCCTCTTTCTTACCGAGGTGTCGTAAAATACGACTAAGGTAAGTTCACGTCAGGCAGACGGCCGGTCGTAACATACATAGCCAAATCATGTGACAACATGTTTATAACATGTTGTGCCGACCCCACTTAGAGTGGGATAAGGGCATGAGAAAGATGATTCTTATTAATATTATCAAAAAGCGAAAGTCTGTTTGTCTGTATGTCTGTATGTTTAATTTTTATGTGCTTTTCTGTCTATCTGTCCGTCTATTAAGCTTTCACAGTTAAACAAAAATGTGTATTACTTAATTAGCAATTAAGCAATATACATAAAATTTGCTACAACTAAAGCCAACAAATAGAAAAAAAAATCCTACGGGAAAATTCATAGTACATAAATTATATCATTATTTCCTATCAACAAAGTCGAGTTACAAAGCGGCGTTCACCCCTAGTAACAGTAGACCAGTGAGACTCATGACTTGTACGAGACTTTGTACATGAGTTTATTACGAAATGCTAATCGCGGTATGCAAAGTGAAATAATAAATAACATATTATCTTACTTAAAAAAATACTTAAGTACATATATAAATAGTATATAATAAATATAAGGCCGGTAGATATAATCCCAAGTGAACTCGCATGTGATCCGATATAGCCAAGTTTTGCTTAATACATAATTGGGACCAAATCCCTATTGGATCCGAATTGAGGGACAGGTTTCTTAGTGCGTGTTCAAGGGGAAATTAATCAAATTAACCGATACAAGGTAAATTGTAAGAAAGGGAAAGGCATCGGGCGCTTTATAAATGTAATGAAGCTTACTTTTCCTCAGTGCCACAGAATATTTATATAGTGCCAAAGACATGGAGATTCCAATGGCTCTTTGTTTTAATGTGACCGAAATCGAAACCATGTTTTTACTAGTAAGAAGAAAGTGGTCTTACCTACAACTTTTAAGACAATTGAACAACTAGTAATAAACTCGGCGGATAAAATTACTTCTTAAATGAAATTTGATGGAAATTAAGATTATATACTAGGCAAAAATATAAAAATATAGAAGAATAAAAAACATGTTTATATTGTGTTGAGCGTATTTTAACCTAAAGTTTAGCACTAACGCAGATGTGGATACATCTGGTTCATTGATATTAATATTATAGGTAAATCCGAAAGTGTTTCTATCTGTCTGTTACTATTTCATTGCAACCTCTATTGTTGAAAATTGGCACCATTAAAGCATATACAGCGGGATATACTTGTATATTATAGTCTATATAAGAAGTATTGTGGTTTGTATCTTGGGAACAGGTAAAAAATACAAATTGCATTAAATAGTGTAAAAAAAACTAATGAGAATATTATTTTGCTATAATCCGCGATAAAAGAAAATATATGTAATGGTAAATGTAGAGAATAGTATACTATTCGTTCTCAAACCTGATACATGCAGAATTTGTAAGAACTCATGCACTACCCGACACTGATAACACAATAATACACAAGCACTGCACACATTCACCACCACAATCTCAACAATTGTTTCGCCCCGTAACCGAAGCATCGTCAGGATGAGGATAGACTCCACGACAAAGTCGCAAATACGTGGAATAGTACACTCTACATTTAGCATTACATATATTTTCTTTTATCGCGGATTATAGCAAAATATTATTCTTGTTAGTTTTGTATTATGGATCTCCACAAAGTAACGCCTAATTCTATAAATTATTTAATTAGTGTAGTAAAACGCTTAAATTGAAGCGAAAAGACAGGACCATCACTAGGTTTCTATATAATAAAGGTTTGGGCACACGTGAGATAAATTACTGATGTGCGTGACGTGCGTGCCGCTTTGACTTGGATTATGACGGGACTAGGGAGGGATTTAGGTTCAGATTAGAATGTTTATTTGTTGACTATTTCATTCTCCATAGTCTAGCGTGTTAATAAAAGCTTTCTAAATAAATGAATAGGATATTTACTAAAGGTTGTAGTTATTTTTGGAAATTAATATCAGTCAGATTAAATAACTTTATTTGTTGAGTTCAAACCCTGGGCATATTTCTTGCATAAAAACTTGTCTTTTATTAATAGTTTATTATGCGCTTGTTTTTAAATAAAATGTCGAGGGAAACCTGCATATTATGAATTCTAGTTAGTATGACCAGTTAATCACCGATGAGCCGATGTAATGGGCTAAGCCAAAAGAGAGAAAATCTGAAGGCCGTTGAGTTAAAAGGTTTCATCCGCGAGATAGTAAGGTTTCTATGTTTATTATTTTCAAAAAGATTTACCACATGCAAAATGGCATATTACCAATTCTGTATAGCAAATTCTTAAAATGTTCCACTTTAAACTAATTATGCAAATAAATAATATTTAATGACTTCAAACATTTTATTTTTGTAAAACATTTTAAACTCTTTAAGTTTACTTCATTCATAGATGTCTGACTTTTAAGTTATAAATCAACTAGGTTTTCATTCTCCTTTTCACTCCAAGTTTGCTATTAATGAAAACATGGTTTTAAACTTAACCGTGGTAGTAACTGGGGAATAATATTAAAGCTATTTCCATGTTATAATAACTTTCAAACTCAAACGCAGTTTTCGTTATACCAGTTAACCTCAGTGTAACCGAATAAGTTCTTTTCAATAAAGCCCAAACTGTTTTCCGTACGTTTCTGTTTTCGTAACGCAATTAAACTGCTGTTAAACTTCTTGCAGCAGTGTTTGTAGAGCACCTGAATGGTCCGCAAAAGTTGTGCGGGCGCCGCTCCTTGTTTGCGTGCTAATTATCCCGACTGCTCTGCGGAGTCAGCGCACAAAACGCTGACCCAATCTCAATGGTCAAACGGGGCTAAGTGTTTCACCGCTCTATTCAACTACGGCTTCCCACTAAACCGCCCCGTCGCCATAGTGACCGCCTCCTCGTGGTTATTATATCATTGTACCAACATTCATATCGACGTCACGTGGAACTGCGGCTCGATTAAACGAGGGTCGCACGAAGCCAGATTTGTCAAGTCTCTTTTCAAATTAGTCTCCACGGTCCGGCATTGGCACTTCACGCGTTTAAAATCAAAAGCGCAAAAGGGTTACATAATCCGGACCTTTTTCGTTGAGACTTGTGTTTGTGTGCACGTCTCGTCTTTTGTCACGTATTCTTAATTAAGGACCGCCGGCTGCCAAGCGACCCCACTCGTCACATTTTCATATTGATTGTAAGAGGGATAGCTTACACGGCGTATCCGGCATTGTGCCGTTAAATATTTTGATTTTTCTATCTTCGCTCCCAATCACTTAAAACGACATGATACCTCAATTGGATTTGAGATATCTCCCTCTGTTTGCGAAGAAGCCGGGGCTAATAAACCGGCGCTTAACCTCACGCGACAAAGCCGATACAAACGGAGTGACATCCCGTCTCTGAAAAAGATCTCGCGTAAAAAATCCGGCGGCGACGTGTCAAAGACACCGCGAAGCGAGGGGGCTCTTTGTTGCCTATCGAAATATTTTTTTAAAGCTTAACTCCTTAGTGAATTGAGAGATTAAGTCCTTTTTGTAAAGCAACCGGTCCCCGAGGTCGGGCGCGATCATTCCTTCAGATCTCATTTCCGCGGATGCTCTATTTGATTGTTATTTTTGTCACTTTTCCCGTTTTGTCCCGGCGCCGACGAGATTGAAATGACAGACGACGATTTGCACTTGAGCGCGATAAGTGTTTTTCAGCGTTTTTTATAAGCAGCTTTGTTAGTGTTTCTTACTTTTCATGTCCACTTTAGATGAGGGTCCAGACAATTATGGAAGAAAATAAAAATAACGAAACTCTTAAAATTTTGAGTATAAAAAATAACATCATCATTCTCCTCCTGCCTTTATCTCACTTTAATCGGCACAACATGTTATAATGTCACATGATTTGGCTAGGTATTTTACGATCGGCCGTCTCCCTGCCGTCAACTTACCTTAGTCACCTTTAAAGACACCTCGGTAAGAAATGAGATTGGTCTATTCTACTCAGCCGGATACCACACGGCGGGTCAACTTACCTTAGTCGCTGAATAAAATATTATTAAGAATAATGACTCGACTGTAAACATAAAAATGTTAATTAAATTGTAAGACTAAACATGATGTATAAGTTTTACAGCGAGCTTATCAAAGATTCCAGTGGACGGTAAATTCGTGTCACTCGTGAAGGAACACTCGAACGTGCATGGTCGAACGACGCTAAGCCATAAGAAAATATGCAAATCGCAATAAGGCAGTAGGTAAGCACTCATAAGCCGTGTAATTATTCACATCGGATTTGCGAATCGCGCCTGAAGCGTTCCGTTTCTACACACGCGAATTATACTGACCCTTATTGTATTGTGAGGGTTATCGCCCACTATATATAATTACCACTAGATGACAGTACACTATGTTATTATTTTTTAGTTTCAATGAAACACAATCTTCCATAAACTTTTAATTAGGAGTTAAGAAATCATTTACTTATTGGAACGTAAGCTTAATTTGCTTTTGTACATTATCTCAGTCCGACAAATTATTCAGTTTCTTCGATACGATAATTTTTTGTAATAAATCTTATTAATAAAATTGCAATACTTTATTTTCCCTTCTATCAAGTCTGAATGTACCACTGAACGAAGAAGATTTGATATATAGAAATCTTTAAATTGCTAGAGAGGATGTACATCTCAATACTAAATTCCATACGAATAACGGGTAATACGGGTCCATTTAGCCGGATACCACACGGTGGGAGATATTATAACATCTTGGTGAAATTTTGGCACATTTTAAAGCTTTATACACCGTGGTATCATATAGGATAAAAAAACAGATTTTTTACCATAACAGAAAAAAAACCAAATTATACATTACTGAAGATACTTAAACGCTTAAGTATGAACAAAGTTTCTACTAAAGTAGTTATTACATTAGTCTGTAGTAGATGGAAACCTTTAAGCTGACCGTGCATTTAAATCAAAACACATGTGCTGAGAGCGGGTTCAGTCGTCCGCTGATTTTGAGATGAGGGCTTCCCCTTTTTGCGGGTCCCTGCGTCGATTCCTTAGCGGGTGATGATCGATACCCCTCCCCCGCCGCCGGCCGCGACCCTCCTTCCCTCGCTCTTAATTAGGACTCGGAATCTGCGGCGGACACACACGCACACACGAACTACGTATATAATTAGGCCGACCATATATCCCAAGTTGACAAGAATTGTCCCAACTATTCAAAAAATTGTTTTACAAAACCAACCTCATCTTAATATTGCTTTTAAAGTATCCTTCTAACATAAACACTCTAAAAGCGTTTTCTTGTTAAAAAAAAAAAGTACAAAATGTTATCAAAAATATCTTTATCTGAATATTATTAGTACCTATTTCAAATTTGTTACACAATTTTGATATTTTGTAAAAAGTAAATACCATTTCTTTCCGGCCTTTCTCGGTAGTAACTATATTTAGAAACGTTAATAAATCGTAAAAAGTTTTTTAAAGACCTTTTGAAATAAGTATTTTCTTCAATTGTTCGGCAGGCTCGTTAATTAAGTAACAAGTATTATTTCACGGTCTATTTTTAATTGTCAATTAAATGATTGTAACAGTTATATCAATTTATAAGTTATTTATATTGATACTATTTCCCCGAATTTTATAAAAACTTAAACTTGTTATTAAACACAACCTACAAAGATTTTGAAACAATTTTTTTATATAACTATTCATGAATTTAGATGTAGCTAACGTGTAAATAAATTGCAAGAATACCTTATGTTTAATGTATATTACTGTTATTGTGTGTACATTAAGCTATTTTCTATCTACATTGTATATAGTTTTATACTCTCTAAATTTTTGCCTTCGTATGTAATTTCCTCACGTCACCTTCTTACATTTCCGAAGGTTAACTGCTAAAGATAACTTAACATCATTATTAAGAATCGCTGTATTCTTATATATGATCTTTTACTCAAATAACATTAAAATATGATGAAATCAACTTACAGCGTTCACGTTTTTTCACATCACATATCATGTGTTATCCCGTTTGTTAATACCAGTTTATAGTCACCCTATGTATAATGTTAATCAACTTTCATTATGCACTAAGGAATTATATGGGTACGCCTGAGGAGTGATTATCCGCGTTAGGCCGCGTCCCCGACCAAGAAATCATACTTTATTATGATTCCGCATTCAGCTTTACGGTGGCATCTCGCGGGCCCGACATCGCATTAGAATTAAGTGCGCATATATCACTGCCGTAACAGCATTGTTCATAAAGTAACCGCCGGATAATTAGCTTTCGTTGCTAGTTTCCGCGCTTTATCCCAGTGCTTGTGTATCTTTATCGCAGATAGAGATCGCCCGTGAAATTGTTCACCGAGTACTTCTTTCGCATATAATTTTCATACTTGATCCCAAATTAGTGATGGAACCAAAATGTATGTTCCAAATTTTGTTACTTTTTATAACTCCGGAATGACGACAAATAATAGTAAGAAACAGATACCCTGGTACCTTCAAAAAGCATATTTTTCATATTTATAAAGGTCGGCAACAAAAACGCTCTGCGAGAGGTCGTGAAGAGGTTGGCTATCCTAATCCATAAAAAAATTCTCTGCCAATACTTCACTGCTAAACCCTAGCTGCTAATTATTTGATAATTTTTTAATGGTGGCATAGACCAAACGAGTGTTCATTATGAATGTGGTTCAATATGAATGGATATGTGAGTAGAGAGAGGTGTAAAAAAAGATGGTTAAATTGTGTGAAGTATGAAATGCATATAAAAGGAGAAGCGCCAAAGTTGATGTATGATAGGAGAGAACGGAAGATAAAAACAAATAAAAACAGAGCTTTGATAACTTTCGATTTATGAAGATAACACAATTCTACTTTTAAGGCAAAAGCCAATTCTGAGAAACAAAATTATAAGAATTTATTAAAATCTATCCAGTATTGTTTGCGTGATTCTATAGTTTTATTTATGTAGATTGTATATAATATCCGAGGAGGCAATTCAAGCAGGCTCTATCCTAAACTTGTGAGCCATGTTTACACTGCTTTAGGTTAGACCGTGTTTGACCCGAGATATTACATGCTTTGAGTGAGCGTTTTGTAGGAGATTAATTCCAGCTACTAAATTTAATATCATAAATTTATATTATAACTTTAATCAAACTATTTTTGTTGCGTCCAAATTTTAATCGTATTAATATTATAAACGTTTTATAAACGACTTTAAAAGAGAATCTCAACTCTATTGTATTTTTTTGTTTGTATCCCGATTTTACTCTCATTAATTGATTAAAAAATGTTTTTTTATTCGATACTTATAACTTAGCCCTATTATTATCAAATTCTGTTGTGATGATGGAATCTGTAAGCAACGATAATCATATAACAATGTCGTTTTATGGTAAACCATATATTTGAATTCATAAAGCCCATCACTTTAATTAAGTTACCTTTTTAATTTAGTACTATAAATCTATAATAAATACAAAGTGAACAAAACAAATTAAAATTAACGAAATAATAAAAAATATATAATCAAATTCAAAATATTCTTCTTTATTCAAGTAAACTTGTAAATGAGTGATTTTGAATCGTCAACTCTACTGCTGGTTCGGAAAGCTGTTCCTACCGAGCAGAGCTGGCAAGAAACTCGGCGGTTGCTTTTTTAATATGATTCTTAATACTAGTTACATTAAGTCATTACTGTCTTGAACAGGTTCGAAGAGAGCTATATCCACAAGTTCTTAAGCAGCTAAGTAATTCTCAACAATATAGTAGGCTTTTTGTTTCAGCCTCTTTTTAATTCTTCTTATACATATATTTCCACTAAATCGCAACCCCCGATTATACTGCAATGAGGTAAGTTTCCCAAAATACTGGCAGCGTTACTTCTTTGTATTAAAAAAGTCTTATTTATTTAAGTGAAAGTGATTAAAAACCTTACATTGCCAGATGTTTTTAGTGATAATAGTTTAAGGAAAGGTGATACTAAAGAAGGTGATACTTAAAATATACAAAAAATGATGGAATACACAAGAAAACATCATAAACCCCGTTGCCCTATACACCCAAGGTCTCCTGTATTAAGCAATATCCTTTAATCTACGTACGAGGATAAACCTCCAATAAATCTTTCACTTACCCGCCCTTTAATAAACGTTTGTAATAAAATTTAATTGATCAAAGCGTTTCCTCCACTATGATTTACGAACCCTCTGAAGCCTACCTTCCCAATCGAAACTATTAGTTATGAGAGAAATATTACTTTGTCAGTTTTAGTATAGAATTGTCGTAAAACGTCAGGTAAAGGTAAAGGTTCAATAAAAATATTCTTCAATAACAATAATTTAATACAAATTATTATTAAGTATATTTCTGAACAACATGAAATATATCTACATATTATAAAATATCGTGACTTTGTTTACATTAAATTTAACACGAAGCTAACGTAAACAAAGTCACGGGTACAGCTTGTCTATGCTTATTATAAAAAAAGTCTCCAAAAATTGTCTGTCTGATCGATTTCTCAAAATCTGCTAAACAGACTTTTTTGTTTTTACTCAAAGATATTTTTACGCAATTGTTTAGAAGTTTTGGTTAATAGTAGATTGTCTGGAACGGTTAAACCGATTTTGATGGGACTTTCACTCGAAGATAGAGGATTTTGTGGAGCACCATATACTAACTGCTTTTATCTATATGTACTTTTATTTAGAATTTTTTCGGGCTCCGAATTAATGCGGGAAAATTTTTGTGACACTAAAGTCGCACTTTGCTAGCTTGAAAATGGCACAGTTAGTATTATATATTTGGGAAGCTTTGGGGGATTAAAAAAAAATATATTCCTGGTTTCAGGCACTGACAAAATGATAAAATGTATATTTGCAAAAATATGTATATGCAAATGATATTTTACCTGTCATTTGTAAAGTTGTGATAGCTTAGTTGATAACAGGTGGACTAACGAAGTCAAAATGAAACTCTAGATCGAGTCCCCACGTGCCCAATTAATTTTTTAATTTTTTTTCAAATACCATTATTTTTATATCTTTAAAAAAAATCACCGAGCAATTCTCGGACACCCAGGTACTGTTTTATAATATGAAAACACAAGATTAGAGTTATATAACATAATGAAATATCGAATCAATCATAAGGATTACGAAAAACACTAAACATACTCTTGATAAATGAATATTCTTGTTTCATTTTCTTCACGCGCAATTTATTTATTGTGTTAACCCTGTATGGTACAGGACCAATTAACTTAGGCCCCTGGCTTTAGTAGCCATTAAGATATTTTTGTTCACGTGTAGTCTCATGTTACGTTGGTGATCTTATACACGTAAGTATTTTCGCGGGCCCTCGAGCTAATGTAATAGATGAGGTGTTCTCATTAATTACAAAGAACGTCGAGACCAGCGGGTTGCCTAACTCGAACAAATTAATAAGATTATTAACTCTATCCGACAAGTCATTCTTTTCAGGTGCTTAATGAAGGCCGTGTGAAAATTTTGTATACTTTCGTATAAATTAGTTTTCACATTAATGAAGTTAGCTTATATAGCCTTCTATTCAAGAAATAAAAAAGTTCTTCAATATATTATTATTATTATTATCCTGCCCTCCCCACGCTAAGTAGAGTCGGCACGACATGTTTTGGCTAGTTTTTTTTACGACCGGCCGGACGTCACCTTAGTCTTACATTATTCGGATTTTACAACACCTCGGTAAGAAACGAGGGTGGTTTATTCTACTCAGTCGGATAAAACACGGCAGTTCAGCTTCCTTAGTCACTTTTTAAGACACCTCGCTAAGAAATGAGGGTTATCTATTCTACTCAACCGGATACCACACGGCGAGTCAACTTACCTTAGTCGCTTTTTACAACACCTTGGTAAGAAATGAGGGTGGTCTATTGTACACCTTTTATATCTTATAATATTATATTATATTGAAATCATTTAAAAAATTAATAAATTTATTAAATTTTATTAAATTTACTTTAATTAATAAATAAAAAAAACATCACAAGTCTATATCGCTAATGGGTGAAGAATACTTAAATACAAACTATAGTAATAAAAAACAAATGAAGTTGTTTCAAAGAGGTGTAGTCTGTAATTAATATGCCCTAAACACAGAAAAAAAAGAACTCTTTATACTATAATAGAGGCTGTCACTGGCAAGGCACATGTGATTGATCGTTAATGAAGTGTTAGGGCGATAGTTATTAATGACACCCGACTCCGCCCGTTTTTATTTACCCACTAACACCTATTAGCCGCGTCCGATACACCCACACAATATATCATCTAGAAAAGGATCAATCAATTTACCAAATTATATTGTGACGGCGATTTATCACCCTTTCATTTTATCCTTCCGTCTTATAGGAATTGACTGATGGGATGCAATTTCTTACGTAACGTCTTATTGCATCTGTTTTTCTTACAAAAATCTACGGAACTGCTGATTGAAATGTTATTAAAAGTATGTTGAAATAAGCTTTCTAAATATTATTGGTATGTGAGTACTCTACAAGGCTTAGATTCGCTGTATTTCGCTGATAACTTTTAAGGCAATACTCACTTGTACTTTATGCAGTCGCCTCCTCGACGACTACAGAGTCACAGGGTTTGAGCTCGTTTGTCAACCTAGTGAGGATCTACCAACACTGCAAGACCCTTAAGTTTGTCACGACCATACTCCATACACCATAATTCAAAACACCGTAACAACAAGAATTTGGTAATAAAAATTAAATTGGATTGCTTTAATCGAAACACTCCATGCTCTCTCAATTAATCTATGCTGTGTCCAACTTGTAAAGCATAGCTAATTGTAGATAGAAAGATATCCCGACCGAGATAACCAAACTATACTGAAAACTTCAGCCATAGACATAGATAGAATAAGAATTAAAATCATATTGAATAGAAACAGATTGAGAGATTGCAATTCAAATTCTCTAATCATTTGGAGGGTTTTGTTTTATTTCAATTAAATCCCACTCACAAAGAGTTGAGACCGCAGCAGTCACTCTATCGTTGACAATTTAAACAGATGTCGTGTTAAGGAGGTCCTCTCAGAATATTCGTTTGGAATTTAAATTGCAAATTCGTGCGGCAGGTGCAGCCTTGAATTGAATGTCATTTCTCTCTTTCTACACCTAACGTATTATCTTCCCTCTCGTACTCTCACAACGTTCAAAATCAACGTCAACAAATAAAACTCAAGCGTTACTAATTACTGGGCCCGTTCAAACGAAGAGAGGTAATCTTTGCACTTTATTTCAAAGAGGAAATCTTGAAGCTAATGGCGTTAATTTAAAAGAGGCCGATGACTGTGATTTTTCTCGCTATGAACTTTTTAACTTGTGATTTATTGCAGGTTTCATCACTCATGCTATATTTAGGCAGAGAGATGGCCAAACTTTACACAAAATGTCAGTCACACACTAGAGGTTCCAAAACTAAACAGAGGGTGTGATTCATTATGAATGGGGCGAGTGGTCGCAGGTAGAGCGCTCTAAATTAAAGTTTCTCCATAGCGGCATGTATGCTGTGGACTACTTATTCAGTCTGGTCACGGATATTCCTTGCCTTAATGAATGAAGAAATTCTGGTCAGCCCCTGGTATACAAACCGTTCCCGAATCCCCTTTTTCACTCTAAACTATTCTCGAAAGCGCCAATACCATGTTTGTTCTCCTACTTTAAGTCGAGAGGAATTCACTTTGCGTTTCTATAATCTCGCATTAAAGATATTTCAGGAAAGTCCAAGAACGTGTAATTTAGTTTATTACTCTTTAATAATTGCAAAATTTCGTATATTTGGCCTTCTATGGTCGCAAAGAGAAAATGTCCAAAAATGGATTGAACTTTCTTTGCTACATGTACAGACATAAAACTATAAAAAAATTATTTAAGGAATAAAGCCGCTTTTGCATACTTTCATTCTTGGTATATATTTTTACTTATTTATTTTACCTATAGAATCATATCTAATAAAAAGTTTTCATACCTTTTGACAATATTTTTATAGCTTTATATATGAAGTGAAATTTTCAAAGTTTATTTAAATGGAGTATAACAAAGTCTTAATTTCAAAATACAAACACCGTAAATTCAACACGAAGCTTCCTATTTGTTTGCCGTAATTAAATACTTTAAATTGCATTTAAAATTAGCACACGCTAGAAAGAAATTGGATTTGTCGTTAATCTTTGTCGTGTCCCCATAGCGAGCCTTCTTTCGGGGCCGAGTAATTAGCTTCCCAATTTTAAAGAGCCGCTCCACTCCGTGCCACCCATCAATCCTCTCCCCGCTGCCGAATCGATAATAATTAATTATTTTTGACATAATCACAGCCAAAATCCATTCTGTTTTTGCTAATTCACGTCCCTATAATAAAACCGGGATGGCGCTTTTAAGGCCGGATGAAATTGATAAAAAATAAATAAGACCCACAAAACTTTCCGCCAAGTCAAACGAAATTCGGTGTAAGCTTACGCTGCTGGATGCTGCATGATTAATTAGCCTTCGTTTAATGATTGTTCGGAAATCGATTAGTTGATATTGCGTTCGGACGTTTGAGTTCCGTTAATAAATCAAAAATGGAATTTTATATTAACGTTTGAGACAAATATCGATACATATGGGCCTAATAGAAGTGATGTTAAGTTCTCTGCATGATCAAATCAGAAATGAAGAGGTCAGTAGAAGAACCGACTGACGTAGCCCAACGGATTTGGTACGCTAAAATGGTAATAGAGGCATATAAAGAGAGGCTGATACAGAAAGCCTACTATACTGTTCAGGATTATTTAGACTATAAGAATGCGTGGATATAGATATTGTTCGACCCTGTACAAGATAGAAACAATTAAATGTAACTAGTATTAAGAATTGTATTTTTAAAAGAGCAACCGCCGAGTTTCTTGCTGGCTTTCGGTAGGAACAGCTTTTCGAACCAGAAGTAGAGTTGACGATTCAAAAGCACTTGTGTACAAGTTTATTTGAATAAAGAATATTTTGAATTTTTTTTTGAAATATAATATGAAGAACCAATGGACGCTGAGGTCTTAAGGTATCTTGTAGTGTTTAAGTGTTGATCAATAGAAAACTGATAGTTAAGGTGATGTTTAAACCCAAACATTCATCCCAAGCGTCATATATTTCATCAACGAGGTTAGAATACGTGATCCATACCATTTAAAGAGACATTCTATGATTACAAAGGTTCATTGTAACTGAAATACGGTAGCAGTGACGAGGGATCTTTGTCACGTGCGTACAATCATCGGGACACAATGTCAATATTGGACGCATCGCACAATGGGCCAAGATGCGGATGTGGGCGACTATCGGATACAACAAGGCTAATAGATGTTCGAGAACCTTCAGCTCGACACGGTACGGGGCTCAGTTGGGAACTATTTATTGTCTATTACGTCATCATTCTCTTGTATTTATGAAATTTCTTTATGAGAATCTTTAGTGAGAAACCCTTACACTGTCATAATGCAATTAATGTTAATTTGCATTAAAAATCTTCTTAACAAAGTCACGAGTGCTACTTGACTCTCCAATCCTAAATTTTAAATGCGAAATATTTTTCTTTTAGCCTAAGAACGTATTGGTAACAGATCAGTGTGATTAATCCGTTGAAGATTAAAAAGGAAAGGATAAAAAAGGCTATTGGTTTTTTCGTCGTACTTAATTCGACGCACACACAGACACACGTGGGCAGAGGATAGCTTAAAAGAGTAAATTTCATATTAGAAAATTATATGACATAAAGTACTAAGTACAGATAACTCACTGTATAAATACTGTTTTTGTTAATCAATTTTACTCATAAATAAATGTTTATTACTTTTACTTAATTCTTGATATTACATTACTTCTCCTAGGACGCACTTCAACGTACATTACAAAAAGTTATAGGAACAAACCAACTGCTTACAATTTTTTTTTTATTAATTAACAAAATTTTCAAGCATTATATAGGCAATAAAATTTCCTACGCCCTTCAAGCAACACAAGAAACAAGAATGCAACGAAGCATAACATCACGACCTGTGTTGCGGACAAAAAAGTAAAACGCGGATTTTCCAATTAGCGCTGTCGAAATGAAATATTTTGATAAACAAGCTGAGGGAGAATAAGAATATCGAGAGTCTGAAATGCCAACAAGTTGTCGGTACTTAAAAAATACATAGTGAAAACATTAGCTTTGCCCCGGGCTTAGGCCCATGATTAAAGCCAACGACGCATGCATAACGAATCCCGTATGTTTGAACGCTTAGAAATACTTTCCAAGTTGTGGACAGCGGTACAGAGCTACCGAACCACCTGAGTCTGTTTATTACCGTTTAAGACGGTACTCGAACCGCACTGTTTGTTTAGGCCGACCCACTTAAAATACATGAATAATACTGTAATAATATCTTCATTTTTATACCGCAATATTCTCTATTACAAATTATACTATCGATATTATTCCAAGGATCGATTGGTTAATGATTCAAGAAGGATATATCGATAGACTGATGATGAGAATAAATTTATCAGAATATGTTATTAACAATTAAAGAATTCTTAGTATTACCTACGTAATATTAAATAAAACTATTTAAAAAAATCGAGCTTTCGTATTCGTTATATACATATGCTTCATTATATGAAAAATACAAGCCAAATATTTTGAGTCTCTCAAGAGAGACAGACAAAATTCAATAAATTTCAAAAACAGCGAAACTCTTTCATATTCTATAATATAAGTTTTATTATATTGCATTTTCAAAAAACTGTAGGGCGTTGGGTTCCGAAAAAAAACTTATTTACTTATATGTTTTTCGTATATTTAACACTAAAAATATTTATGAATGGAATACAAGTAAAGATAAACAATAATTATTAATCTCTTTATTAATATGTATTTGCTTATATTGAAGACTATTAGTGATATGTCATGATTATGTTTATTCAACTATATCATAAAAGTAACGTATACCTATTCAATCCAGTGATATTAATAAGAAAGGGGTATAAGGCATTGTGTACACAACATCCTTACCGGCCAGTGATTAGCCGCGAACACTACGCGTAGCATCGCCCTAAATATGTTTGTGCTTCGGCTTTCCAGAATACACTCAATATCGGATCCCTCCGGAGGATCAGCCATTACGCAGCCTCTTAACGGACGGTTTTAATTAAAAACTTCTTACATTAGCATGTGCCCAAATAATTATTTTATAAATTGTAAAACCTTTTTAGACTAAATGAATGTATAACGAAAATATCGATTCCTACACTTACGACGCGTTGAATGAAACGTTTTGTAACTGTATTATACAGTTACAAACTCTATGGTTATCACCTCGATAATACTGGTATACAAAAAAAGTGGAAGGTATATTTGACCGAACCGATCTATAGGTACGTATTTTGACCCACTGTTTTCGAAATCAAGGTCAGTTTGACTTATACACCCTTAAAATATCGAAAAAATTAAAAAGCTAAAGCTTAGTACATACTCGTATGTACTAAGCTGTGGCCTTACCTTACCTTTCCTTAGTCGCCTTTTTGATACCTCTTACCGAGGTAAAAACTTTCCTAATCCTAAGGTTGTCTGGAAGAAGTCGCTACGTAGCGATAAGACCGCCTCTTGTACTTCAAAATGTTTACTTTTAGTGATTGTATTGTGTATACTATAACTTTGTGGTGTAGAATAGACCACCCTCATTTCTTACCAAGGTGTCGTAAAAGGCGACTAAGGTAAGTTGGCCAAACGTGTGGTATCCGGTTAAGTAGAATAGACCACCCTCATTCTTACTGAGGTGTCGTAAAATACAACTAAGGTAAGTTGATGTCAGGCAGGCGGCCGGGCGTAAAAAACGCAGCCAAATCATGTGACAACATTTTTATAACATGTTGTGCCGACCCCACTTAAAGTGGGATAAGTGCAGGAAGATGATGATGTATAATAAATATTCGGCTGTAATTAAGAAAACGTTTTATTTTTGCAGATGCGCGGGACTGCGACGACGTCAACACCGACAAGGCAAGTAAATTACGACTTTCAAATCGCATTTAACTAAAAAAAACAACGCTCAAAACCACTCCAGTCTCCCCAGTGCAATACAAACTTTGCCGTCGACTTTATAGCCTCTGTGACCGCCAAAAGTCGTCGAGGAAAAGTGCAAGCTTGTTTATCCATATATCAGTGGTAACGTCGGCATTTATTTCTGATAAGCTCGCTCCCTCGCTGCCAATAAAGTGATTAAGTCACAAATCGGTTGGCGACTTTTGTCCCGAAGATACATTTAGTTTGTTCGATACCTACTTTTATTGTCATGTGACGTGTTTTACGTGGTTATATGACACTATACTGTAGATTTAAATTCCGTATGTTATAAAGATGTAGGTATGACTATTTAAAAAGTATACTTAGCAAGAATAATGTATTCATATCATTAGACTATCTTATATAAGCGATAATTTGAGAATATAAAAGAATGTGATATATAATAATATTATAAATTGAGCTATGTTATCATCATTCTCCTACCCATATCCCACTCTAAGCGGGGTTTGAACAACATGTCATAAACATGTTGTATCATGAATTGGCTAAGTATTTTACGGCCGGCCGCCTGAGTGACGCCAACTTACCTAAGTCGCCTTTTACGACACTTGGGTGTCATTCAAATATGAAATGAAATGAATGAAAATGAAATGAAAATGAAATGAAATGAAAATGAAATGAAATGAATGAAATGAAATGAAATGAAATGAAATGAAATGAAATGAAATGAAAAAACATTTATTCTGCAATTAATAATTGACAGAATGGGCACACAACTCAGCATTGCCACATGTCATTACTAGGACTAATGACACACGGCGCTGGTTTTCAGCTGCTGCCCGAGTATCATAACAGTAATCAGTATCTAAAACAATGTAAATGTAAATAAACTAGACACAACAAAACACATATAGGTAGGTTTAAAAATAAAAAGGAATTTTAAATTGAGATAAGAAATAATAAAGTTAAAACAAAATAATAATAATTAAAACGAAATATAAAATTAAAATTAAATCAGTTGCACTTTCGTGTATAAGGTATTACATTGAATAAAACAAAAAATAAAATAATAATAAAAATAATAAAAGAATAAAATTTGAAAGAATAGCTTTATACAACCGCTTAGGCAGTTTTTTGAAAATCCAGTAAGTGTAATTTGCATTTGATACGAAAATTAGCTACAGTAGTACATTTCCGCAAAGGGGGCGGTAAGTTGTTCCAGCATTTGGTTGCGGCGTAATGAAAGCTACCCTTGAAAGAAGCTGTACGGTAGGGATGCCATTTTAAGGTACCGGCGCGTCGGGCATCACTACTTTCATCGTATGCCCACCTAAGTTTGTTATATAGATAAGGCGGAACTTTGGATTTTACAACACCAAATAATAATGTTGCGAAATGTAAATGACGACGATAATCCATTTTAAGCCAGCCTGCGTTGTTAATGTAAGGTGTTACATGAGCTCGTGAGGGAATGCTAAAACAGTAGCGAGCACAAGCGTTCTGAACTTTTTGTATGATTTTTGCGGAACGCGCTAGCAACCTTGGCCCAATAACCACGTCAGCGTAGTTCAGTTTTGATAAAACGAGAGATTCACATAACGTTATACGTAATTTAGTACTAAGCGATTCTCTGATGCGATACAAAATCTTTAGTCTATAGAAACAGTTTCTAGCGATACAATTAACGTGCTTTTCAAAATTTAGATGTTCATCCATCAGAACACCGAGGTTTCTAACCTGATTTACCCTTTCAATGACCTCACCATTAATATTTATAATAGGGTGATCGTTAATAATCCTGTTGACTTGAAGCTTGCTTCCCAAGGCTATATATTTGGTTTTGCTTGCGTTCAATACAAGAGTATTTGCTTGAGACCACCTGTTAATATGATCCAGATCCGAGTTGAGTTTGGCAACAGCACTTTGAGTTTCAGATGGCTTAAACGATATATATATTTGTATGTCGTCGGCGTAAATGTGATATTTACAATAGCTTATTGAATTAATTAAGTCCGCACTATACAATATAAAAAGTAGAGGTCCCAGAATTGATCCTTGAGGTACACCCCTAGAAACTGAGGAGCAATCGGATCTAATTACAGTTCCATTTTCCTGGCTTAGTTCTACAATCTGCCGTCTATTAGTTAGGTAGCTGGAAAACCAATTGATTGTGTCTTGATGAAATCCGTAGAAATGTAATTTTGATAGTAATAAGGGAATATTTAGTGTTTCAAAGGCACGAGAGTAATCAAGTAATACTAATATAGTCCCTTCACCTACATCTTGAGCGCAGAGCACGTCGTCTACAACACAAGCCAGAGCAGAGGAAGTGCTGTAACGTCTCCTAAACCCTGATTGGTTAACAGGTAGGATTTTACTATTTTCTATGAACTCACGTAACTGGTTGCAGACAATCCTTTCTACGACTTTGGAAAGACAGGGAAGTATGCTTATAGGCCGCAGATCTTTAAGCCCAGTAGGATTATTGTGTTTAGGAATAGGTTTTATAATAGCCTCTCGCCAGAGATCCGGAAACATATTTGATGAAATAGATATATTGACGATATTTGTTATAACGGGAAGTGTTTGTGGAAGAGTCATCAAAATCATTTGCAAAGATACTCCGTCTGTACCAACCGCATTTGATTGTAAGGACTGAATCACCTTCAGCACAGCGCAGTCATCAGTTAATTGTAATTTAAAATTTATAGAACTAAATTTGCGTGCACGGAACTCGATAACATCTAATGGCGATGCATATCGTTTACCCGGAATATCAAGAAAATGATTATTAACAACATGCGGATCGTTCAGTTGGACAGGTAAAATAAAGTCTGCCTTCTTCTTAACGGCAAAATGACGTTTAAAGTGTTTCCACATAACTTTAGGGTTATTTGCGTTGACGTTAATGTACGACTTGTAATAAGCGTGTTTTTCACTAATTATTGCCCTATCAACTAATCGCTTAAGATCCTTGTAATATATTTTTTTTGATTCACACTTGCACTTTCGCCAACTAGCGTGTGCTTCGTCGCGAAGGCGCATCATAATTTTTATAGTAGGTGTAATCCAGGGGTAGTGGTAATCATTTACATATACAGAAACGAGAGGCGCTAGTGAGTCGAAAATGCTAAGAATTGTTGATGTAAATTCGATAACCAATTCGTTAATATCCTGTAGCATTAACATATTGTCCCAGTCAATCAGAGTCAACATTAGTCTCAACTGATCACTATCAATATTATTAAATCGCCTAATCCATCGCATGCGTGAAACCGATTTTTCCTTAGGTATATTAATTTCACAGGACACCAGGGAGTGTTTACTTAAATTGGGTATGAAGTCTACGTGTATAGTAGAAATGCTTGCATCCGAACAGATGAGATCGAGCAGAGTTTCACTATGCTCAGTGAAGTGCGTCGGTTCCCGCACATGTTGGGTCAAGTTAAACCTGTCCAAAAAATTAATTAAAGTTATTGAGTCTGTGCTGCGCTGATGCATCAAGTTTATATTGAAGTCTCCTAGCAGAAAAATATAATTATAAAAAGGCAACCCGCCGATTGATTCAGTTAAAGCTTCGAAAAAAGTTCCTATATTAAGCCAGGGAGGCCTGTATGCTGTACCAACAATGAGGGTCTTTCCACCGATTCGAACGCTTAGCCACATTTGCTCAACCATGGTAGAAGCTGGGTGTGATATAATTTGTGCGGATATTTCGCGTCTAATGTAGAAACCTACCCCGCCACCACGCTGGCGTATTGCCACGGAGCGAGGTATGTGTAGGAGGCGATATCCGGGAACACTAGGCGCCCTACCTTCTTCAGCATCTCTTAACCATGTTTCATTGAGGGCTAGTATGTCAACCTGACGACTCAATAAGGCTACAATAAATTCTTCGTGGCATGTTCCTAGAGATCCGGGGTTTAAAAATCCTAATTTAAATTTTCGTTGCCTTAGCATTTAAAAAAAAAAATATCTATATTTAATGTACCGAGGTCAGCGACCATACCGGTACAAGGAAATTTAATTTTCAAAAAACAATTTTGAAAGGAAGATGTTATATTCTCGTCTAATAATTTAATAAATGCCAGGAAGATAACGTTTATATGGATGGTATTAATCATGAAATAATTAAACACTATATATGATAGGAAAGTGTACTTAATCAGACGAATAATAAAAACTATATAAAAACAATCTAGTGAACTTATTAACTGTAATTTACCGAATGCAACTGATTTGTTAACAAGAAGCCAAAACTTGAATGACCACAACAATGCAACTTTTTTAGATACGAGTAATTTACTAACGAAACAATTAATAATAACCTTGAAATATATTCTATTGCAGTACATTGTAGTAGTGACATATAATTTACATATTAAGTTTAATCTAATAAATCCATGTGAATTTTTGACCATTAACTTAAGCTTATATAACCACAAAAATAACAGTAAAACGTTTATAAGTATAATATATAAATATTCAAATAATAGTTCAAGGAAGTAAGACAATATATACATAATCATACAGATTGTTTCCAATACAAAATAAACAAAACCGTAAACATTTTCAAAAAAAATCAAATTTGGTTTATAGAAAAAATCTTATTTATATCATTCTCATTTATAATACGATGTACGGCGGTATGAGAGTCACGTCTAACATATATGCGACCAAGCTTAGTCCAAACGTATTTGTAACCCTTTTTACGGGCCGTTTCTCGAGCTAAATAAAATACGCGTCGATTGATGCGAGTGAGTCGTTCATTCACGTAGAAGCGATGTGGACCGCCGTCAATTACACCCGAGGTGTCCACGGCGCGCCGAACACGCGCAGCCCGCAGCAGAGCGTCGCGCACTGACCGCCGCGCCAAGCGCACAGCGATAGGACGCGGCCGCTGCCTGTCGTCGCTGTCGGCCGCCGCTCTCCGGGGCCCCGATCGCTCAGCACAAACAATATCTGATTCAGATATTTCCAACCCCAGTTTTTTAGCCGCTAAAGTAACGATCTGGGTTAAATTTTCACCACTTTTTTCCTCAAATCCAGACATATCGACGTCATTCAATAAATACTCCTGTTCTCTTTCATTAAGTTCGTAACGAAGCTGACATATTTCCTTACGTGTGCTATCATCATTCATACATGTTTGGTGGACTGAGCTCTCTTCGAGACAAGTAAGGCGTTCCTCTATGTTATCTAGGCGGTTGTTAAAGGAGGTCACAGCCAAAGTAACTTTTTCGAGTTCCTGTCTAAATGACGTCATCTCCAGCATAAATTCCGCGCGCAGGAGTTGAATCTGTTTAGTTACCGCACTGGTCGTGTTGTCGGCTGCGTCGTTATCTGAATTGATATCATCTGCATTTTCATTCGAAAGGGTACTTATATTAGCACTGGAAAGTGCTGACTTGCAACCGCTGCACATCCATTTCGATTTAAGGCATTGTTTAGGACTTATTTTCACACATGCCCGGTGATAATTAGATAAACATTTTATACACTTGATAGCCTCAGTTGCATTTAAGAATTTGCCACAATGCTGACACTTATTTGCCATTCCGTCTGCACTTAGTAATTGTATGAGTCACGAGATGGCGTTAACTATATTATAACGAGTCAGAATAGTTTATAAGTTGTGTTTTAAAAATCAATCAGTACATTCACTACTCATTATTTTTAATCGAAATAATTTCTGAAGTTTATTTTACAGATTAACAGAAGTTTTGATACAGTGTAAGTAGTAGCTGTACAATACTCACAATATGTAGGTATTTCAAAAGTACACTGTTTACGTAGCAAAATTAATAGATATTTACAATTATTATCCCGACTCACACACTGTATAACACATATAATCACTAGGTTATTACTTGAACATACTTATTGCGTGTAAAAAGTACAAAGAATATGTTGAATCTATTTAAAAACTTTTTAGATATAAAAATCAAACAGGTATCACTGACATCTGTCATAATACTCTGTCAAACAGGTATCACTGACATCTGTCATAATACTCAAACAGGTATCACTGACATCTGTCATCTGTCATTAGGAAATAGACTCCACAACAAAATCGCAAAGCTTCTCGCATCGTAATCTCTGCGATTTTGTCGTAGAGTCTATCTCCTGATGATCCTGCGAAATGATTGTTGAGTTTGTGATATTGAACGTATGTAGTGCTTGTGTATTGTGGTGGCGGTGTTGGAGGTTTGTGCATGTGTTTTTACGAATGTATCAGGTATGAAAACGGATTGTCCACTCTACATTTAGAAAATTTATAGAAAATTGTATATATAAAGCTAAAGCTTTATATATACAATTTTCTATTTTCCTTCATCGCGGATAATAGCAAAATAATTTTATTATTACTATTGTAGTAGTATAAATGTTAAGAACATAATAATTGCCAAAAAAATCATATAGAAACATCTTTATTGTCAGAGTAAGAGCGTTAATTCTGTGATCGGATCTCAGGCTTATGACTGAGATTCGAGCGCAAATCACAATAATTTACTGCGATGTTTATGAAAAAACTTGGGTTTAATTATTAAGATGACCAAAATATAATTTTTAATAACAGACCATCATATGTAGAACTTCACTTAAAACACTAACGACCTTTTGCCCAGTCGTGGAAATAGACGGTCCAATGTCATCACAAATCCCAATTTTTTTGCTTCCCCATTCCTTATATCTATCGAATGGCTCCATTACAAATAAATTGCCCTTCGAAATCGCTTCGTGTTATAAATTTCATACGTGCTGAGAAATGACATACGGTATTATTTATTACGGAGTTTTTTTTTGTTTCGAGGAAAATAGGAAGAAGACATTCTGATGTAATTGAGCTACGTTTAGTTGGGGCACGCTACGGCGTGGCGACTTTTGGTTAAACGGAAATATGTCATAATTTCTTTTATCGTATGAACTTTTTCATAAATATCAAAACCGTATATAAACTTAAGCAGATAAGACTGCAGAATAAATTTTTGCGCCATAACAAATATGTCAAATTCACTAGTAATAAACATGATGAAAACCGGCCTTGAGCAAAGTCAATTAATATAACAAATAGCTCACAGTGCAATTTGAATAAAGAAAATTTTGTATTTTATTTGAATTTGTAAATTTGTTTCATAATTTTTATTTTATTTTAAAGTCCTATTACTACTCTGTTAAGTATTGTAAAGTAGAGTATGATCAATGAATGAATGATCGATGAATCACGCACAAAATAAAATATAATTCCAAAATCATCGCTCTAATTCACAATGTTGCTTTGGTTCAATTTCGAATTCAAAATGTTCTTTATTTAAGTAAACTTGTAAAACAAGAGCTTTTGAATCGTCAACTCTACTGCTGGTTCGGAAAGCCATTGCTACCTAGAAGAGCCAGTAAGAAAATCGGCGGTTGTTCTTTTCAAAATATAATTCTATAACTAATTACATTTAGTCATTACTATCTTGTACAGGGTAGAAGAGTAGCTATATCCACGCA
Source organism: Morpho helenor (assembly GCA_029227775.1). Taxonomy (NCBI): domain Eukaryota; kingdom Metazoa; phylum Arthropoda; class Insecta; order Lepidoptera; family Nymphalidae; genus Morpho; species Morpho helenor. The sequence continues at coordinate 13,926,480 of JARGCU010000017.1, forward strand.
TTCTTATAAATTATATAATCCTCAACAGGATAGTTGGCTTTCTGTATTAGCCCCTTGTTAACAATTGTTTTAAATTTCTGTAATGGCAAAGCTTAAAAGCTACAATTTTACCCCTTTCAATGGTTTCATCCGTAAATAAGTAATGATAATTTCTCTTTAATTGACGTAAGAAGCAAAACAAACACTTTCCACTGCATTAACATCTGTCAGCGAGCAATTTATTGTAACCCTTAGTTCACTATTATCGACATTAGTGGGAGGCGCCATTAGCCCTACAAATGACACTAAAATGAAATCTATTCATTTCCTCCCGGAGTCAATCGAGCTGATATTGTTCAATTTCACGCGATACGAACATTACCGTTAGATCCTTGCGAGTTGACGACTCACCTATTTGTAATACAAACCGGTAAATAAAACTGTTTTCTTGTCCTTTGTGACATTTCAGTTTTTATACTTTATTTTTAAGTTATTGCAATTTTTACCTTATGATATGACAACATAATTTACCGCTTTGTTACTCTTTAATTCCTCTCTTATTTTGAGCTTTTGCACACCAAGTTTCTGTAATGCGAGTAGGTATATATCCCAGATATTCTCCAGAGATATGCAGTTTTCCCAACGATATTTTGTTTTACCGCAACAAGAGTAAGTAAAGTATTTATTTGGTACCAAACGCTTTACTTATTGTTTACTTTTAACAAATATAAAAAACAAGTTTCATTATTTTAAGCTACGTTTACACAGTTTACGACTGTAAATAAATAATAAAACTAAATACTGTTTAATGTATTGTCTGAAATTAGTTCATGTACTCAGCATTTTCAGAAGAAAAAAACTTCTGCAACACGTTGTTTAAAGCCTTTTACTCTTCTATGATGACAAAGTCTCAACACTGCTATGACGGTTCTAAAAACTAGTACTTCCTATTAAATGGTATTATATTGTTGTTTTAATACTAATTGGGATATACACGAGTAATTTTATCTCAGTAATGTAACACTGCATCAGTTCAAAGTCGTTATAATAGATACCAGTATATGAATATGTATTGTGTAGATTTACGAGTTAATTTGTTACGATGTTTATCAACTCCAACCCTGCATTTGTGTGACATGCGCTATCGATACCATTGCCCAACAGCGTTATTAAAATACGAAATATAATTTTTCTTGTCGAAATATCATCTTATGAAATATATGTATACATTATTCCTTCAGAGTTTATACAATATGTTTCCTTTATACATATTTTTTTATATAAATATGTGTACTTAAAAGTAACTTAATATAATAGTAAAATAGTAAATTTAAAAAAAATGCATTTTTCATGCATAAATCTATGTACCTGGCAATCCGAGCCTTGCTCGGTAATTTTTTTTAAGATATAAAAAAGATGAAACTTAAAAAAAAAAAATTGGGCGGTTGGGGTTCAATGGCGGTAGGTATTATTACTTTTTTGTCCACCTATTTACCGCTGAGTTATGACAACTTTATAAATGACAGCTAAATGACTCGTTTGCATTTTTACATTTTGCATTTTTCAGTGCCCGAAAGTTGCTACATTTAGCATTTTTTAGTGCCCGAAACCAAAAAAAAACCCCTACATGCTGAATTTCATAAAAATCGTCTGAAATTCAGGACACACACACATCAGTAACATTAAATATTTTATTTAGTGGAAATTTTTAAATGCATTTTGTTACCCCTTACAGAAAACTTGCTATTAACTAATTACACAAATAAAAGAAAAAAAAACGAGATTAATTGAAATCAAACGACTTCAAAATTGCTTACGAAATGACACGTCTCTCTGTATAATTTCCTGCTTATCGGAATAAGCCGCTCGAAATTCACATAATGTATACTATTATCAAAAAATTGGCTTTATTACGAAACTATTTGCCTTCAGTAACAATCTTGATCAAATAAAAAATTAACCTACCGAGGGTGTAGAGCGGGAACAAATTGCGTCGATCGTTGCATGGAAATAATATCTGGGACGTTTAAATCGATATAATTGGCCTTGTAATCAAATACCGATAGGGTAATCATAGTTTAAAAACGTACAAAAAGAATTAAGAGTTAATAACTAATAATAAAATAGTCGTAATCGTGTAAGATAACTGAAGTTGTCGTGACTTGGTTATTTGGTTATTTAGTTTGAAGAAAAAATGGACTTGGGGTTCGAAGTTGTTTCGATCGGTTCGAGTTGTTACCTCTGATCAACGATGACTTTAAAAATATATTTCCATCAGTGAACACTCATCAGTGGCAATACGAAAGAGAAAGCTCAATCACTGAGGCGCTGAGTAAGGCAAATAAATATGTTTTTCTGAATATTTAAAAACAATTAAGCCGTGTGGTATCCGGCTGAATAGAATAGTACCACCCTCATTTCTTACCGAGGTGTCGTAAGAGGCGACTAAGGTAAGTTGACCCGCCGTGTGGTATCCGGTTTAGTAGAATAGACCACCCTCTTTCTTACCGAGGTGTCATAAAATACGACTAAGGTGAGTTGACGTCAGGCAGGCGGCCGGTCGTAAAAACGCAGCCGCATCATGTGACGGCATGTTTATAACATGTTGTGCCGACCCCACATAGAGTGGGATAAGGGGAGAAAGATGATATTTAAAAACAATTGTTCCCAAAAAACTATTGAAGAATCTCCTACAATATTGCCAATAGTAAACGTCGTTCGATTTTAAAATTATTTTATTCACAGGTCAAACCACTGTTGCTATATATTTTTAAGAAAAGAGAGAATGATTTTATATGTTTACAGTTTATATCGACGGGATCAAATTGAGGCTATACAAGCCTCAATTTTGAGTATAAATTCCTTAATTAAGTAATATTTATTTTACGTAAAAATCCTCAAGAATAATTATGCCACTGATTCATTAACTTTATACACAAGTATAATTTTCTTTGTTGTTCTTTTTTTAAATTAAGAGCAGATTGAAAAAAAATATTGATAAACATTGATAGGATACTGAAGTTTAAAGGAAAAAAATTAAAAAAATTAAGTAGTTCATATTATTCGGTAAAACCAGATAATTTCTATAAATATTCCGTCTAATCAGTATTGCCAAAATGAACAACATAAAATTTTATTACAAAAAATTTATCCATATCCATCCATTAATTTTCCAGACCAAGTCATATTTTTTGTTTATCTGGAAAAAACTTTTACACTTCCATAGAGAAAACGACGATCGTCTGTGACTACGGATGGGCTATTTCAATAAAATTATACAAGACTATGAAAATAAAACTGAGGCGACTGGGTGTATTCAAAAGCCAAATTAATTTTTTCCTTAGAGTCCATCGTCATTGCAAAATTAAACCTTATTGCTTGAAAAATACGAATTATTATTAAATCAAGAAACGTAACACGTTTTAAAGTTATTTGTAACCGCAAGGCGCATCAGCCGCTACGTGTCGCCTTCAACGAATCCAAATGTATTTTTTTCGATTTACCCCCGAATTATAAAATCAATTAGGCGACGACATCGCGTTACGAACAGACGGATTTGCAATCTTTCTTTTAAATTAAGTTACAATGTTTCGGGTACAGCGGTCTCGTGTGCATTTTATTATTGTTTTTATCCGTTTTCCGTATCTCCTTTCGAATAACTAAGAAAAGAAGATATTTATAAATTCTTTCATTGATTTCCATTTGCATGATACATTATCATCCTCCTGCCCTTATCCCACTCTAAGTGGAGTCGGCGAAACATGTTGTCACATGATTTGGCTACGTTTTTACGACCGGCCGCCTGCCAAACGTCAACTTACCTTAGTTGTATTTTACGATATGTTGGTAAGAAAAAGGGTGGTTTATTCTACTCAACCGGATACCACACGGTGGGTCAACTTACCTTAGTCACCTTTTACGAAACCTCGGTAAGAAATGAGGGTGGTCTATTCTACTCAGCCGGATACCACAAGGCGGGTCGACTTACCTTACTCGCCTGTTACGACACCTCGGTAAGAAATGAGGGTGGTCTATTCTACTTCGCCGGATACCACAGAGTGTAAAATATGTCAATATATAGAATAACAATTGTAAATAATTTTACAGATTTAAACTTATATATATTTACATTTACATATTTATATTTACGGAATTTTGACATTAATATTAATAACAAATATTATACTATATTATTTTCATTAGATTATATTTTATTTATTATATACTAAGACATATAACACTGATTTAATTATACAGCTTTTAAGAAATTTATTCATCAAGATTTAGAAAACGTCGCGTCCCGCTTGAACAGTCAAAAACAATACTTATTCAAATGAAACAAAAAGCAATTAACGGTGGAGATATCCCTCCGTCCTCGGAGGATACAAGAGAGGAGAGATTATTGAAAAAATAATTAATAAATATTTATGACGGGCCACCTGAGGAACGACACAGCACTGATTTCATTTTTATCCAGTACTCCGGTGCGCATCTGCAGCGTTACACGGGAAAGCGGTTTATTACGAATGCAAAATTTTCCATTCATATTCAAAATTTTATATCCCGATGTGGTTGGAGAGAGCTAATTTATTCCGGGGGAGCCAAGAAACGTCCCAGCACCTCGCGTCTTGGGGAGGATTAGGGAAGGGTTGAGCGGGAAATTGACAGGTGCCTGTCAAAAATTACAATTAATAATTGAGACCGCCGCAGCGTGACTGCATTGTATGCCAATAAAAAGTGAATCAAGTTATAGAGTCATTCACTAATTGGACCCAATGTTGATTATTTTCGATAAGTAGAAAAAATTATAATTTGGAATTTACTTTTAATTGAGCAATCACTACGGAATTCGGAAAAGTATCGCCTAGTTTAACTTTAAATTATAATTCCGTATCTACTTCATCCACAATATAAGTAATTTGCGACCTTTAATTAAGCTTTTGTGCTTTGGATTGAAGGATTGAAGCCCACCATGCCGCCCTTATGCAGATCGGCGGGTTATATACATTAGAGATCCGCTAAAGAAAACTTACCTATGAATGTTATTCTTGCTGTACTAATTTTATATCATATATTTTAAATTTATCATCATCATCCTGCTCTTCTTATCCCACTTTAAGTGGGGCCGGCACAACATGTTATAAACATGTTGCAACATGATTGGGCTAGGTATTTTACTATCTTAGTCGTCTTTTACGAAACGTCGGTAATAAATAAGGGTGGTCTATTCTACTCAGCAGGATATCACACGGCGGATAAAATATAAAATTTATTACAATATTTAATATAATAAATTAAATGAACGAATCAATTAAAAAAAATCTTGTAGCACAAGTAATCTTAATACGAGTTTTCAAGCACTAAGATGCTTGTTAATATTTTGTTAAATAATAATTTGGTTTTTACCTGTATTTTACATATATTCTGTATATTCTGACTTATTAATTATATTTTTAACTATTTCCTAAAACAAACATAAAAAAACATTTATAAATATGAAAAATTATTATTTAATTATTATTATTCATGAATTAATAAGAAATTATGAAGATTTCAAATAATGTAACTATACATTCTGTTAATCGTAATCAAACATCAGTGTTTTTTAAATCGTGGATATGACATGTCGTATATGCCTTATTACGTCACCGCTCCAGGCTTCGCTTGATTGCCGTAAACATGGAGGGGCATCGATTACCCGCTTTACAGCTGGGACAGCGTTTAATGGCGGTAATCCACTACTGACAAACTTTTATTGCCCGTTACGACTGGCAAATACAGCAATCACGATTTGTTCAACGGCATCTCTTTAAGCCATAATAAACTTTGATGTTTTTAAGTTCATCTCGATTTTTCTTCCCGTTTTAATTACTTGCAGAAACGCACAAATAAAACGTAAATACGTTTATTGAGTTAATTTTTTTATGACTAAAATAAACTCTTATAAGACGCATAAAGGTTTTTAAGCTTTCGCAAAGTTAATATGAAGATATCCACGTCTTCATTATTAAGTAAATTATTTAACTTAAAATACACAACAAGACACGTGTGCGATAGTGTGTGCTTCAGTAAAGTTATTATAAAGCACATATGAATAATACGAATAAATGGTTGAATAATACATGTTTTCTAACAAATTTCGATTTCGTAATTTCGTAAAAAATTACTAGAGCTTAGGCTTAAGCTTTGGTGGATATCACGCTTCTCAAATTGCCAGGCCACAAATATCCCACAGACTCTCTAGGAATATGACGATCATTACAGACAAGGCTATATAGTTATTACGCCAATTTTTATGTAATTAGTAGTGTAACCGCGACTACGTTCGCATCGTATTTTATGTAAACATACCTCAAATTATCCGCCATTTTGTTTGTCTTATTTCTGAAAATTGAGGATTTTTTTATCTTATATGTTAGCTCAGTACATAAGCTTCAATCGCACCGAATCTGATCTATATTGCTCCAATAGGTTAGCTATGAAAGCGTAACAGAACAAAAGACAGACTTTAATATTTATAATGTTAGTTTGGATAAATCGACAATCAATTAAAAATTGCTACCTTACCTTACCTATCATAATTTTCTAATATTTTTTAATACTGAAAATATATAGACTCGAAACATTATAGCGTCAAAACTATAATAAAACTATTGCAGTAACAGTTTCAAATGTTCATAATTCACTCAACGTTTGGCTGTAGCTGCGAGCTGCAAACATTTATATTCCAAGCAAACAAATGATGGCTCTCTGTCAAACTTCAAAAAATGAATGTCCGATGTGGACAAAAGTCATGCACTCATACAGCCATGCGTACATTTTTGATATTTTTTCTGCATTTTCTACGTCTTGTGTACAATTTACTTATCAACCTATACTAATAGTATAGTATAGTACCTGGGTGACCGAGTGAGCCTTGCTCGGTATTTTTCAAAAAATATATAAACAAAATAATATGCTTTTAAAAAAAAGATGATGTTACTTGGATTCGATCCTGGTATTCTGAATTTGAGACCGCCCGTTACCCAAATAAGCTATCAAGACTTTGAAATTGACAGCGCAATTAACCTTTGCTTTCTCATACAATTGTACTACAGTTGAAATCAACGTAAATTTTAGCATTTTCCTGAAAATAGGGATAAAAAGACATTTTTTAAAAATTAAACCTAGCTAGATCGATTTGTTGGAAAATTGTTGGAGCCGTTTCCAAAATTCTTAAAAAAAATATAAATATGAAAAATCATTTAAATATTAAAAATATTGTATTAGTTGTAATTTTTAATTTGTAATTATTTTAGTTGTATCTGAATAGACTATATATATAGTTTGTTTGTGTTTGTTTCTTGTGTGTGTTTCTTTGTGTGTCTGTGTGTCTTTAGTCATTTTAACGTTCCAATAACAAAATCCATAGTACTAGATATAGCTGAAAAACAACATTATTTCCGTTAAACCTTTGTACAACGGACGATAACTGCGGAGCGCAAGTAATAAATTATAGCAGCAAGCTACAAATTAACTTATTCATATCCCTGATATCATACATAACGGATGGAAGTGATTTTTCACACATCAATACCGGCCACAGGGCAGTGAATGCACTGGGCACGTCCGTTGAATTATTGCCTCCAATTGATTTGATGGAGTCATTTAGATACACTCCCGTATAGATGGATTTGGCGTAGTAAATTCGGACATATATGACTTTAGGTGCTTTCAAGGACAATTTCCGTGACCTTTGAATGCTTTCTCATGTTAATAACGATTAATTCGTTGTATAAATAGACTTCATTCTGCCGAAATCCTTCTGAACGTAGCTTTATTTCATAAGTGTATGACTTGGACTTGTTAAAAATTTACTTTTTAAATAGAGGTGACGTAGGTAAAAGAATGAAAATAATAGTACATACAATTGAATACCAAACATACACATACAAACACACACACATACGCTTAAACACTATTTAAATCATTATTAATTTTTGTTTAAATTACTTTACGCTATAAATATAATACTTACATTTTGTTATGGAAGAGCGAGATCTTTTGACACAACTATTTTTAATAATTACTAGAAGGTAAAAATTGAAGAATATATAATATAAAAATGTATATTTTGTATTTTTAATTAGATCAATATGAATTCATACTCCGATTCCTTCATTACAGTTTTAAAAATTATAGCAAGATGACGCCCGCGCAAAGCATTTTCATAATCCAAGCGGTCCCCTTCATGCAATTCCATCAAGGAATTTCATAGCTTCGTCGTAAATATTTTGTCCGATTAACCGTTCGACAGCCGCGAGGCGTAAGAAAATGTTAATTAACGAATCCATTGTTTTCCCGCCCGGCGGCTCCAAGATGGTGCCGCTTCCGTTTCCGCCGGCCGCCTTCTTTATGTGCGTTTCCCTTATTTTTACATTGGACGGGTAAGGAGAGGTATTGTTGGCTGCGGCGTCGAGTATAATGATTTTAATTTCCTCTAATCAAGCCTTCGGCGGGGCTTAAGAATTCTAATCGTGCACACCGCCGCTGCCGCAAAGCTGACAGAAACATCAGCACTTATTCCGATTGCGACGAGTGTGGTGCTGAATAATTAATATGCCTTTATTTTGCGTTATTCGCTCCAATGGAACAAAGACGGTGGGACGCGTTAATTTATGAATTGTGGCGCGGAGTCTTAAACTCTTTTTGTTCTCTTCGCCGACTGTGATTTAGATGGTTAAATATTGCTTTTGATTTTGAGGTGATAAGTTCAGAGTTTAAAAACGCCTTGTGATATCCGGCTGAGTTGAATAGACTATCCTCATTTCTTACCAAGGTGTCGTAAAAGACGACCAAGGTAAGTTGACCCGCCGTGTGGTATCTGGCTGAGTAGAATAGACCACCCCCATTTCTCACCGAAGTGTCGATAAAGGCGACTACGGTAAGGTTGACGTCTGGCAGGCGGCCGGTTCTAAAATAAAAAGCCCTTACCCCACTCTGAGTCGGCACATGTTTTATCCATGTTGTAATGTTATTTGGCTATGTATTTACGATCGGCCGCCTGTCTGACGTCACCTAACTTTAGTCGCCTTTTACGACACCTCGATCAGAAATAAGAGTATTCTATTCTACTCAGCCGGACACCACACGGCATTTTTAAGTTACTAAATCCAAAATTTTTAAATTAACAGTTTAAAATTTTATAATTGTTGTCTATGTTAAAAAGAATTTATGTGTTTTCGCAGACGTATCAAAAGATAGCCATTATCAAAAATGTAACAGCGTAAAGTTTAATTATGTGGGGGGCGGAGAGTTACCCCTTCGTTCAATTCTCACTAACGACCACATTATGGTCGTCTAAATCACGACAACGCCACTTGCAATTAATTTTTTAACTACAAAATATTAAGTACTATATCTATTTGATTTCGGAATTACATTTTAAGATTTTCACACGACGCCGTGTGGTATCCGACTGAGAAGAATAGACCGACCTCATTTCTTACCGAGGTCTCGTAAAGGGCGACTAAGGTAAGTTGACCCACCGTGAGGTATCCGGTTTAGTAGAATACACCACCCTCTTTCTTACCGAGGTGTCGTAAAATACGACAGAGGTAAGTTGACGTCAGGCAGGCGACCGGACGTAAAAACGCAGCCAAATCATGTGACAGCATGTTTGTAACATGTTGTGCCGACCTCACTTAGAGTGGGATAAGGGCAGGAAGATGATGATTTTAAGGTTTTCACACGATTGTTACATAATGTATACGTTGTTAATGCGTTTAGTATTCCTGTGCTCTCGTACCAAGCAGCAAGGTGGAACGCCATGAGGTTTTAACCGGTAAGAATCTAGCAAAACTGCTTCAGCATTTGGTTTTCACGTAATATTAACAAAGACATTTCACGTAATATTCACAAAGACATTTATTAATTTATAGTCCATTTTACATGACGAAAAGGCGTCTAAAATATAATCTTTACAAACTACGCAATATTTTTTTTTAAATTTTAAGTTAATTTTTTAGTTAATTTTATTAAATTCCCTTAATAATTTCTTTCAAACTAAATAGATACTAATTTAAGTGGAATATTTACTACGAAAAAATTATCAATATATATAACATACCTATAATTTGATTTGATATCAATATATATAACATACCTATTGATAAAAAATTATCAATATATATAACATACCAATAGGTATAACATACCTATATCTATTTGTTATACAAACGTATAATGCCCACCTATAGAATATCCAAAACTGTATCCTTTAGACAACCTGGTTGTCTGAATAGCTATAGCTACGTCATAAATAAAAAAAAAACAATAAATATATGCGACAGTTACACAAACTACTGGCCGTCTCCGAAGTCAGTATCTTAATACTCGTGTTATTGGTGTTGGACAACTGGCATATAATTTTAAATATATATACACCCAGACTAGAAAAAGTAACAATAATGTAGAAAATTAACCCTCAGCGTAAATCGAACCCGCGACTCACGGGGCTGAAGATAGAGTTACTGTCAACTGCGCCAACGGCCCCGTCAGTAATAAGACCGCTAGATTGTATAACTAGATCTTGTATCTTCTCTATTTTATTACATTTTTTACACACGTGGTGTACTATCCTCATTTCTTACCTAGATGTCGTAAAAGCCGACTAAGGTAAGTTGACCCACCGTGTGGTATCCGGTTGAGTAGAATAGACCACCCTCTTTCTTACCGAGGTGTCACAAAAGGCGAATAAGGTATGTTGATGTCAGGCAGGCGGCCGGCCGTAAAACACGTAGCCAAATCATGTGACAGCATGTTTACAACATGTTGTGCCGACCTCACTTAGAGTGGGATAAGGACAAGAGGATGTGGTGTACTATAAAAGCATAAATAAATAAATCGTTAAAGAAATACTCATATCTGAAATAAGTTAAACTAATAAGATTTATTACAGGAAACCCAAACGAAACAACTCAATCACCGAAACACTCATAACCCTCCAATAAATAAAGCGGCAATAAAATATGAAAAACGATTACAAATCAATGAACCGTACCTTCCCTCTCGGAGCGCAAATAAAGCTGAAGTACACACTTCAAATATGCTTTTCTTAATCGTTCTCATAAAACAAAGATCAGCCAATCTCCCCTGTACGTAAAAATATAATAGAAATTAGCAATGCACGTATCTGAATTCAACTTCAAATGTTCCGTACAATTTCCGCAAAGAAGTAATATTTAAATTTTGTATGCCCCCTCTTTCGTTAAAAATATATAGATATGGAGGTTATATCCAAGGTTGACCACCCTCATTGATTACCGAGGTGTCGTAAAAAACGACTAAGGTAAGTTGAGCCGCCGAGTGGTATACGGCTGAGTAGAATAGACCGCTCTTATTTCTTGCCGAGGTGTCATAAAAGGCCACTAAGGTGAATGCCGTTTGGTATCCGGCTGAATAGAATAGACAGGTAAGTCGACGTCAGGCGGCCGGTCTTAAAAAAAATATCCAAATCGTGTTGTTTTAAACACCGACCCCACTTAGAGTGAGATAAGGGCAGGAGAAAAGTGATTATAGTGTATACATAAAACTCGAGACATACGTTACGACATTATCAGACCCAATATGTAGAAAAGCATGGATATTGATGAAAAGCAATAGCAGAACACGTAGTTCATTAGAACACAAATCAGTAGATTTAGATTAGATTAGATTTAGATATAGAGTTAGGTTCGAGAAGGCTAGATAGTTATTACGAGACACAAAGAACGACAAGTATTTGTTGCGAAACATCATAGAGAGATCATAATAATTGAGAAATAAATAAATAAAGGTAAATCGTTCGTCCAAACTTCATGTCACTATAGGAATAAATATACCAAAAAATCATATAACGTTTTTTATGGGGAACTCCAAAAAACACCCTTATTGCTCACATCGCGTCTATCACCGCGAATTTTTGCCGCAAATTGTTTCCTAAAAGAGCCACCGAACCAATATTGTTTGCATTTCTGTAATAAGGCAATCGATAATATTAACTGCATTACGAACTCCAACTCCACTAGGTAACATGTTCGTATGAGATTAAAAAAAGTTAATTGAAGATAGTCGTACATTTATCAAAAAAAAATTAAAGCTCTAAGTAGCTAATTTAAATTTAATCTGCAATACGACATAATAACTTACCTATAATTTAATACATAAAACCATTATATTGGAAATCAATATATTTAGCACGATTCTATTTAAAACACAATTAAATTATAACCCAAAAAAAAAATAACAAATATCTATACTGAAAGTAGGGCTCAATTAATACGACTGTACCGTGTCAATACGACTTACTGATGTATTCTTGTAGAATTCGAGAAATTATAACAATTAGTTAACCGAAAACCGAATCCGCAACCCCCCGAAGCTGAAGTCAGGCTCACCCCCACCGGTCTCCACTGACCACACAAATATGAATACTTTAACCTTAAGAGCCGAATCTACATTTTATAAAGTATTCAAAAGTTGAAACTACTATATATATGTATTTAAAGTAATTAGAAATTTACTAAAAAGAAACAAACCCCCAAAGCCCACCTTGAAAAATCTCTCGTTGGATGTGTCACCGCAAATTGCCCGAGGATGACGGATTCTGCGCCCCAACCTGCGATCGTAATGCCGTAAGCCATTTTAATCTTAACTTAGTTAAAAATCTTGCGTCCGACATTAGCATTAATCACTTTTGACAGCCTCCGTTATGGATATGCTGTAATTAATGTGTTTAGATAGGAAAATGGTTGAGAAAATCTTGAATTTGGCCTAAAACATTTTCTCCCTTATTTCAATTTTTATGACGCACTTATTTTTACCGGCCTATGACTATCCCACTACTGGGTCTTTTCCGTAGATGATATGTTTTTCATACTCCTTGAAATATATGTATTTCTCGGTTCTTAAATCTTTATGTATATCAATTTAAAAAAAAATGAATTTAAAAACGAATTCTATACTACTGTCATATTTATTTTATGTTTAGATAACAAGATCATAATGTCGATTTTTATTATGTTTAACCACAGAAGACCATATTTCGATACGTACGTAAATAGAAAAATCATAATTCGATAATTCGACAGAATTTAGGTAGACTTCACTTTATTGGTTTTTACTATTTATAAAATTCATGTTAAAATACGTAATAATTTAATAATTGATTATAGCGTATGATCTTTACTAGGGCTTTGTCTGATTTTACAGTACGAGTGCTTTTCAAAATCAGTTTTTTTAAACAAATTTTCCTATTATGCTTATGCATTTATTATCTCATTCAACTAATTACGACAGCAAAGCCACACAGATGAAATCTAATCACTGAATCCAAATTGAATTACAATATTATTTTCTAAGAAACAAAGGAAAATGCCCTCATCAAGCACGAAATCTAAATCTTAATTGAACGCCGACATTGAGAGATTTCAATTCAATTACTAAACCATATTTAACGAAATCCAATCTCCTTTCCCTTGTGAAATAATATTATTTATTCACACAAAAAAAAAATACAAAACGCGGTCGCGAGACGCCGAACGCTCTGTTGGTTTAACTGAGATCATTCGATGTAAAAGTTCGGGCCGAGCACGGAGGCAGGAAGAAAACTTGGTTAAGCGAAGCCCTCTAAAAATGATTGATGCCACGCCACGGCGGGGGACGATCGCTCAAGTCGAACGTTTTAAAACGAATAAACGTCGAAACGCTGGAAATTCGAAAATGAAGATCATTAGCGCTATATCGACGCAGCCCTCGCGTTTTATTATTACCCGATGGAATTTTTGACGAATTTTTGCACCGCAGACTCACAATTTTATTGGCTGACTCCCGTCGATCATATCTGCTAAACGATTACTAGAATGGCAGACATACAACAATAACAATCGATTTGCATTGCATTCGCGTATAACCAATTTCCTAACGTATTGGAAACATTGAACAATTGTTTGAAGACATGTTATTACGCGATAGCGTTTAGCTTGGGAGCTAACAAGCTCTGACGTTTGTTTCTACGTAGTCTTTGTTTGGAATATAACAATTAGGTAGACAATGCGGCCGGTTGCGGACGGTGTTATCGCAGGTGATGGCCGTGAACAATACCGCCAGCGACAATGCATGCTCAATATCTTTATGTTACCTTCTGTTGAAGGCCGATGCACTCGCTTGTTGAATCAGACTCCTTCGCTCCGCGTTTAAGGCACGTCATAGATTAACTAGCAGATGCACCGTAATCATTAAATTTAATAATTACTTTTTTAAATACACTTTAAAGCATTATTTTCATTGCAAAAATATAAATTACAACTTATGAAATTATTAAATGTATATATTTTTATTTTATATATGTCTATCGAATCTGAATTAAAATATCAACACTAGTTGTTTGTTACATAAAATTACTAAATGATTTGCAAAAGTCAATGCCGTTTATGAAAAAAAAACATAATAAAACCCATAAAGATTTATTTAAAAGGAATCACGAGATTCTTTATTCATAGAATTAAATTTTTATCTTAATTCATAAAATTAGATGTTAACGGTAAAGAAATAATTAACTAGTATTATTAATGCGATAGTCTATCTGTTGGTTCCCTGTTTTCCTTGGGATACATGAACAAAAATATGTAGTACATATCAAAATGTATTTCAACGTTTGAGTTGACGCAAAGTCGTAGGCTTCTACGTTATATATTTAAATAAGTAGTATCGATCTAATCTTGAAACCGAAATGCGTATATGTCCTTATCTTTTATAAGGGGACAGAAATAATTATTAAATATTATGATAATAGACTAAAAAAGTTAAATTTATATAAACTTTTTTTTTCTCTATATGATCTTTTTTTTTTTTTTTATGTCAGGAAAACCCATTATGGGTCATCACCGCCCGACGGGGACGAGCGGCGGGTATGTCGGACTCGCACCGACTAAAAACCTGACAGTGCTCCATCACGCTGCTGGTGGCGGGGACAAAACCGAGGACGGTTTCGTCAAGGCTTTTCTCTATATGACCTGTACTCTCTTTCTTTTACAATTCTTGTCCTTTTCCTTACTACTCGAAGGTTGACTGGAAGAGATCCCTTTTAGGGATAAGTCCGCCTTTATACATGTGCTTTTTTAATTTTTCTTTATCTTTTCTAGATATGTGTATAAAAAGAAATAAATAAATAGACTTTCCGGTTATTTAACCAGCTGCCGACTTAAAGTATTGTTACTACGGCAACGTACGCTGTCCCAAATAGGTCATAGTCATCATCTTCCTGCCCTTATCCCACTCTAAGTGGGGTGGGCACAACATGTTATAAACATGCTGTCAAATGATTAGGCTGCGTTTTTACGACCAGCCGCCGCCCTGACGTCAACTTACCTCTGTCGTATTTTACGACACCTTGGTAAGAAATAGGGTGGTCTATTCTACTAAACAGGATACCACACGGTGGGTCAACTTACCTTAGTCGCCTTTTACGACACCTCGGTAAAAAATGAGGTTGGTCTATTCTATTCAGCCGGATACCACACGGTGTAAATAGGTCATAGATACTATGACCTATTAATAAGGTCATAGTATCTATGACTATATAGTCCTATAGTCAATTAATAGGTCATAGATACTATGACCTCACTAATAAGTTTACACTCTCTACGCGTCATTTAATCTATGGACACCTCGGCGAGACACCTCGAAGCCGCCGCTTTGTGCTCACTTCCTTGCCTTCCAGCGTCTCTCACGACACTCGTTGTGCTCTCACCACTGAATGCACATTTGATGTTCCGTCTTTCCTTTACCTTGAAAGATAGATGTAATGACTGCTAACGGCATCTTTTAGCCACCCCTTTTATTAAATATATATCCTATAATGTCTCATTTTGTTTTCATCCTTCCTTTATTAAATAGATTCCCTTACTTCATTACGTAGTTAAGATTTAAACGTAAAAATCAAAATCTTTAAAAAAATATTAGTCACTTTATCATTTAAACTTAACAAGTGCTTAACTACTAACTTTCACTTTATAGACATCAGTGCCGGTATAAAATTTAGTTATTGCCTGTACCAAATATGATTCAAATCCGTAAACATTATTGAATGATTAAATAAATGTGTATACACTCTCAAATATAAAATATTAGTGTAATACATTTAAAACTGAATTTACTTTATTAAGCATCTCAATACAAAAAATAATAGTTTAAGCATCACATTAAACACTACCTTATAGTAAAATATACTATCTATAAAACCCTAAATTCTTATGAGCTACAATATATTAATTAACTATATATAACATAGATAAAACAGTATAACAGCTGAAGACGTAATTTTATTAATTCATCCTTATATCTACAAGGATTCATAATATAAGCTGTTTAAGTATTGAATGTTATTAAATACAACTTTATAGACCATATAATAAAGTACTGCAAAAATAACTCATTAAGGAAAAAAATATAAATTATAAAAAATATTTTTAAAGTAAAGCGCGGTATCTACTACGCAAGTAGGTACCGAGCTTTCCTTTAAGAATCATTTTAATAGTCAAATAATCCGACTCTAACATCACCTCAATGAAACCTAACGACATGAAACAATTAATCACAGGCCCATTCACAATTCGTCGGGTAACAAGTGACGCGTAACAGCGAACATTCACGCAACGAACGTCATGTCATGACACCTGCGGATGTTGAGTTTAATCGTTTAAGAGCTAATTGTCTGTGCGGATTCCGCAGGTAAACACTACACGCCCGCCAATCACACACTACGCTGAGCTACGAACGTAGTGTTCTAATTTCAAATACATTTGTCAGTACGAATTACGAACGGGCTTCATGAATATTCTAAATTTAAATATTATATATCGTTTTTTGTCTTTTCTTGAAATACTTTTTTATCCTATATGCTAGTCAGGTATATAAGCCTCAATTGTACCAATCATATGCTGCCTTTTTTATCTATTCTCGAATGTTCTTTTTTTTCCTTTATGCTAGACCGGTATATCAACTGTAATAATACGAATTATCATATGCTGTATTTTTCTGTCTATTACCGAAATATTTTTTTTAAATCTATACATGAGCCCAGTAAGTTAGGTTCAATTGTACCTAATATCAATATGCTTCTTCTTATTCCCGCCGAGGGCCAACATTTTCTATAAACAATTTGTTGGTTCTTTGAGCCTGGGTGTATATTTGTATTTAAGTATTTATTTAAAATTATGTATGTATATATTCACTAATTGTCACTCACGCATAACACAAGTATTAAGACGACCGTTCGTGTAAGTGTCACATATATCTATTTTATTTTTATTTATTATGATGATGACCATCCTTTTCACCTATAATATATTAGCTTAAAAGGGATCCCCCACTGCCGTTTTCTTGCGGCTTTATTATAACCGCCACGCATTAATTCGTAGCTCCACGTCGCACTATTACAAATGTACTCAATTACGTAAATCGTCGATCGTGTACCGGATTATTCGACACGGAGTGATTTAATTCCGACTGATATTTACGAGCGAGCGCTTACGGTTAATGCCAATTTGACTTAATACAGCCGCACGATTTAATTATATGTTATTTGTAATAGAAGTGTAAATTATTGTTTGAATACTATATAGGTAGTCATGATTAATAGGAAATAATGTAAATGAATGTAAATATCAAAAATATTGACCCGTTAGTGCAGTTGACAGTGACCTTCCTTCAGCTCCTCGGGTCGTGGGTTCGATTCCTGCCGAGGATCAACATTTTCTCAGGAAAAAAATGTTGATTCTTCAAGTCTGGGTGCGTTTATGTATATATTTGAAAAAAAAAAAAAAAATATATATATATATAGTAAGTAACATAACATAACATAAGTAATATATATATATATATATATATATATATATATATATATATATATATATATATATATATATATATATATATATATATATCTATATACATATATATATACATATATATATATATATATATATATATATATATATATATATATATATATATATATATATATATATATAGACCTGTTCTCTGTCAGCTATAACAGGAGTATAAAGTTAATTTTGGGGACGAACAGCCGTATGTGTAATTGACCTATACATTTATTTATTTATTTTATATTTCTCCTTTTAAAATCGTATTTTAATTCAATCTAATTAAATTGATTCTTTCTCTCTAACAAAATTTAAAATAGAATCGAATGTTACAAATATTCGAATTACATATCTTACAATTAAACGAAGCTTACAAAGTAAATGGATTCCAAATTTAAATAAGCATTATTCAAATTGTTTATGACCGGAGACTAAATATAGTAAAAGCAATAAGTATACTTACAAATATAGCTCGAGTGTACAATTATTATAACTTCGTAACTATTACTTTAATTGGAAAACACGAAGATTTTCTAAAATTAAGTTTTGTTGAATGGAATTATTGAGTTAAATTAAAACATATTTACAACGCGACAACTGTTCCAAAACTCTTATATGAGATGAGGGAGATATTAATATACGATGAAAACAAAGAAAATACAGGCACAAAAGATCATATTAAAATCGGAGTTATATTTTATAGTGTACGTGCATAAAATAAAACCCTCTAGAATATTCTCAAGGTGCTGCCTTGTTACTTTGAATTTTTAAATTATTTTTACTTGTTACCAATTTTATTTACATAACAGATTAATATAAGAAAGACACATTAAATATGTATTTTTTAAATTAAATTAATAGTTGGTTTTAAAGCAAACATTTATAAAGATATGTAGATTTTTTTTATGAATTTCCGTCGGGGAAAATTTAAATTTCGCCTTACAATCATAACTTATTATACCTAACGATTTTATTAAAGGTATACCGAATAATCTATCGAAAATAATGAGTTAATAGAAAAATAACAGACATTAATGTGCTGTGGGTGGATAATTCATTTTGTCTCTGAACAGAGAAACATTCTATAGTTCTACTATGCTGCGACTTCTATAGTCAGTTGTGAAAATATATCACATCCCTTATTATCCCTAATATATATATATATATATATATATATATATATATATATATATATATATATATATATATATATATCAGTCTTCTGTCCCGAAATCATAACCTGTAAATTAAAAAGTGAATTATAAGTCTTGGTTCGCAAAATATAACACAAAAAAAATTGTCGTAGCAAGCCGGTAAGCGCTAAAGTCGCGTCACCGTTTGGCAATTCTTTATTATTCATGGGGCGATCGCTCAGTGTTTTATATGAGCGACGATAGAGTATCAATTTGTACCCACCTACCCTACATTAGCATCTCCTTAGGCCTACATTGTTGTACAAGGAAAACCCCTCTTTTGTATTTTTAGAGCGAAACGTGTGATTATGAAAGTTTTGTAACCCAATAATTCTTGATGCCGTTTATATTTTTATGACCCAAATTTGAAATTCATATCCAATAAAATAATAACTACACTTAACACACTTTACGCGGAGGGGGGGTCATCTCGCATACCCTTGGGGGTAGGCGGGGTACGGGCCTCGAGGCGAACCTCTTTGCCCGGGCCGGTCCTCGCAGGCTTTAATGGCCTGGACTATGTTCGGGCCGTAGGCCCAGGTCACCTGGGTGACCTAAGGGTTGTCGGGTTCGGTGGGGGGGCCTAGGAGTGGTAGCTCCCAGACCGCAATGTCCAAATCGGGGGTGTCTCGTCCGGTGGTAGTGGTGTTTCGTTCGGGTGGTTGTGTCGTATCCGGTGGTGTCGCCCTCTCGCCCGTCGCGTCGTCTTCGTCGTCGCCGTCGTCGTCCGCGTCGGGCCGCGGTGACGGTGATCGCAGGAGCTCGCGAGGCAGGGAACGTCCCTCGGGTGGTCGTGCGTGGAGTGGCGCGATGCCGTGAAGGTGAACGTGCGCGCTGTTGTCCGCTCGCGCGAACATTCGGCGCGCAAGGCGACGAACGAACTCCTCCACGGTCGGCATTTGGGTGTCTCTGTGCACGACGTCGTTCCGCACATACCTCGGGGCTCCTACGATCATTCGCAGGCAGCGATTCTGCTGGACTTGAAGTCTTCGCCTCTGGTACGCTGAACATAGCGCGTACCAGGCGGGTGCCGCATACGTCAAGCGCGAGCGGACGTAGGCACCGTAGACCCGCAGTTTGGTGGTGACAGGTAGATGGGATGTGAACAGCGTGTGGAGCTGGGACCTGGCAGCAGCAGCTTGGCCCACGGCACGGTTCACCATGGGGACCATGCGCAGGCTGCGGTCCAACTCACACCCCAAAAACCTCACTGTGGTCTTCCACTCTACGTCCTGGCCTCGCAGAGTGAGTTGACGTAGCGGCTTGGAGCGGCTGGTCAGCAGAGCGGCCGTCTTCTCGACGTTGACGGCCATCCTCCACTTGTCCAGCCATTCCGGCAATAAGTCCAGCAGACGCTGCATGCGGTTGGTGGCGACGATCTGGTGATAAGACGACGCGAAATACGCGCTGTCGTCAGCGAAGAGCGACAACAGCACGTCCTCCTCCCCTTCCCGCAGATGGTGGCGCAGGGTGGGGATGTCATCCGTATACGCCGCGTATAAGCGCGGCGATATACAACTGCCCTGGGGTACTCCGGCTTGGATGGTGCGTGGTTGGGATTCGGCACCATCCACTGCCACGTAAAAGCTACGGCCGCTAAGGAATGACGCCAGCACTCGCACATAAGCAGGCGGCATGTTGGTATCCAGGATCTTGACCAGGAGCCCGGCGTGCCACACACGATCGAAAGCCTTCTCGATGTCGAGAAAGACCCCCACGGTGTAGCACCCGTTGTTCCGCTCACTGGTCAGGTGGTTAATGACCCCGCCAGCTGGAGCGTCGTCGAGTGGCCGCTGCGGAATCCAAACTGCTCCTCGCGCAGGGGCAGGTGAGGCGTGACTCGACGCAGCAGCAGACGCTCAAACAGCTTGGCTATGTGCGAGAGCAGGGTGATCGGCCGGTAGCTTCCAGGCAGGCGGCGGTCCTTCCCCGGCTTGGGAAGAACTATGATCTTCCCGGTCTTCCACGCCTCTGGGAAGTGACCGGTGCGGAGTACTCCGTTGAATAGGCTCGTGAGCGCTACGAGACCCGTTCGGGGCAGCAGCATCAGCGCGGCGTTGGTGATTCCGTCGGGGCCTGGTGCTTTTCGCTTATCGAGGCGAGCAGCAACCGACCGCAATTCTGACAGGGAGATGAAGTCCTCTCCCCGGAGCGGCGGTATAGGGGCCGACAGGAACCTCTCCAGCTTGCTCTGGACAGCCGCGTGATGACGGATGACGTGGAGGTTGGAGGTGTTGGGGGCGTTGGGCGTAAATGTCTCTTCCAGGTGGGCCGCCAGGATCTCAGCACGATCCCTGGCGGCGTAGTTACGTCTACCCGTTGCATCAAGCAACGGGTAGATGGGGGTGTCATGTCCGGTAAGTTTCTTGCAGAGAGAGTACAGCGCTGTGTCGTGCTCCGTCGCTCGATCGACGGTATACTCCCACCGCGCCTCGTCGAGAGCAACTATGGCACGTGCGATCTTCTCTGCAAGCCGGTTTAGGTCAGCCTTCACCCTGGGGCAACGAGTGCGAGCCCATAGGCGGCGTAGGGTGCGCTTCCGTCTGAGCATGCAGCGGAGCGAGCTTGGCAGGTCCTTCCTTCGGTTGGTGTGTGGTGAAGTCGACGTGGTGGTGGTCGCTGCTGCCTTGGCGGCGATGATCGCCTCGGTGACGAGTGCAGCAGCATCGTCGACTTCCGAAGGGGTGGTGATCGGGCCTGCTAGCTCAAGCCCGGCGAGCTCGGCGGTGTAGCGCTCCCAGTTAGTCCGCATGCGCGGCGGGCGGGGCACTAGGAAGCCTCCCTGGGTGGCTAGGGTAACCAAAACCGGTAGGTGTTGGGTGTCGAGATCGTAGAGGACCTCGACATCAAACGGGTGGTCGAGTCTGTGGTGCAACACGATGTCGATGACGTCCGGCTGGGAGCGGGGGTCGGTGGGTATGTGGGTCGGCGCTCCTGGACCCACCACACCGTACCCACTCCTCACGCTATCTTCATGCAGGCGCCTCCCATCCGCAGTGATGATTCGCGATCCCCACGCGTGATGTTTCGCGTTGAGATCGCCCATAATCACTGCGGGTCCCTGCTGTGCGAAGATGGTCCCGACATCCGTGTTGCAA
The DNA here is from genome assembly GCA_029227775.1 of Morpho helenor. Classification (NCBI taxonomy): domain Eukaryota; kingdom Metazoa; phylum Arthropoda; class Insecta; order Lepidoptera; family Nymphalidae; genus Morpho; species Morpho helenor. Next base: position 13,948,653 of record JARGCU010000017.1, read on the forward strand.
AAGGTCAGTCCGGGTGGTTTGTAGGCGGCATAGATACGGAGCTCTTCGTTCCCTACGTTGACTCGCACTCCTTGTGTGCGAGTGCTGGTGAACGGGATGTGCTCCAACTCCTCGTGTATGATATCCCTCCGCACCAGAGCGGCCGTACCTCTGTACGGGTGGCCCCGGGGAGAGATCTCATCGCGTCGATACACGAAGTAGTTGGGCACGCGGAGCTCGACGCTGTCCGTGAGCTTAGTCTCGCCCAGGAGGATCACATGGACGTCCTGCGACTGGGCGATTAATGTGAGCTCACGGATATGTCCTCTTATGCCGCCCGGATTCCAGTACATGATTCTTAGAGCGGTCATTGGTACGACCGCCCGAATTGGGTAATGGCCGCCGTAATGGCGCCGACGACGTCCCTGGTAGCCAGGTAGGTAGTGAGCGCCGCCATAAGCGCTTCTATCAGGCCCCGGACAATATTATTAATGCCCGAGTCCTGTGCGGAGGGTGGCGGGTGGAAATACGGATATTGCGGCGCTCGTGGCTCCGCCTCTTCTTCTTCTTGCGTGGCTACTTCGTGGCCGCGGCTTCTCGGCGCCTCGGCAGTTTGTGGTTGGGGCGCCAACGATGCTACTGTTGGCGGCCGGGGGTGCGGTGTGGACGCGGCGGCGGGTTCGACGTTGGCGGGCCTCGGTTGCCTGCGCCTGCGTCGGTTCCTCTTTTTGTTTTTCCCGGCCAACGGTTCCCCTCTGGCTGTCGGGACGTTCGCCGGCGGCTGTAGCGTCGTTGGCGGCGGTATCGTCGACACTCCGCGCGTACCCTCCGGACGTTCGACATAGATTTGTGCGTCGGCCTCGGCCATAAAAACGGCGGGCGTTGGAGGGGCGGTACGGGGTGCGGTGGGTGCGGACGTGGCACGTACGGCGAGTGCGGGACGTGCGACGGTACGTGCGACGGGGACGGCGGTTGTTGGGGCGGCTACGGATGTCGTGCCGGCGAGTGCGGTGGTTGGGGGGGGACCTTGCCCGCTCCCCCCTGCCCTCTTTTTCACCGGCTCGTTCGGACGCGGCGGCGCGATGTCGATGCCGCGTTTTCGCGCCTCTCTCCGGAAGACAGGGCACTTTCGGTCTCGCGCCACGTGCGCCCTTCCACAGTTGGCGCACTTGGGGGCCTCTTCAGGGGCCCTGTCGCAGTCCTGGCTGATGTGCCCGCCTGCGCAGCGGACACATTTTGGAGGCCGGTGGCAGTTGGCGGATGCGTGGCCGAACTGCTGGCAGCGGTGACACTGCGGTGGTCCACGCCCCCCCTTCCAGGCTTCAATGATGAGGCCGGGCATCGAGAGCAACTCGGTCTCGCGGTATAGGTGACCGAGTTCTTCGTGTGTCAGGTGCTCTAACTCCACGAAGAACGTGCAGCCGTGCCGTCCTCTGACCGCCGGGATAGCTCTCGCTCGGTTCGCCGGGTACCCGAGGGTGCGCAGCGCCGCGACGACTTCTTCCGGCGGGGTATCTTGAGGTAGCCCCCTGATGGCTACCTTGGTGGGCAGGGTTGACGCCGGGCTGTAGCAGAACCACGTTACCATTGGGGACAGTGACGCCAGACCAGCGTAGCTGGTGGAGTCTCGAAGCAAGCTGCCTGACTCCTGTGTCTCACCAGCGCTGTAAGACTGCCCTCCTGTTACGTCCTGTGGCGCGGGAGGCAGTGGTTTTGATTGCCGGGCATATGTACGTAGGCCCACAGGTTCCACAAGTGGTGGTGGTGGTGGTATTGGTAGTGGCGTGGATGATCGGTCTGTCTTGGGCCGCTTATCTTCACCCTCTTGAGACCCGGGTGATGAGTCGTCGGCACGTGGTCGCTTCGGCGCATCGACGCCCGATGTATACTCAGATACATCGGTCGTGATTAGAGAAGTGGCGGGCTCCGACGACTGTCGCTCGCCGGTTATCGACCGGAAGCGGGGAGGGGGTGCTGGTTGCGCCGGTGGTGGCGCTGTCGGCGCGAACGGAACGACATTGTCCCGTAACTCGCGTCTCACGACGTGGGGGAAAGCGGGACGCTCCCCCCTGATACGTTGGTCCTTAGGGGGGGGCTCCCCCCTGCCGGACATGGTTGCGATTATTCGAGCAGAGTGATGTACTGTGCCTACTTCTTCGCGAGTATGGCTCCGCACTCCCTCGGCGCGTGCAACCCAGCCAGGTGAGACCCCTAGGGGAGGCCCAGCTAAGCGCCCGCGAGCGGGAACGGAAACCAAACACGCGTGGGAAGGAAGGACGGCGGTATCACAGAGGGCACGTCTACAATCACCTTTTCCAATAAAAGGCGGTGTAGATCGCTGTATCCGGACAGCTTCGGCGAAGCAGGTACACACGATGCGCTGCCGACCGCTTCCTCAAGCCGCGACACGGATCGCGGCGAGTACAACTGACGCCGGGGGCAGGGGTGCAGGGGCGATAACCGAAACTGGCGAACTTAGCGTCTCACACGATACGCGCAGCGATAACGTTCACAATACGCGTCCGTTCACTGCGCGCGTACGCACTTTACGCATGTATTTTCGTCATTGAAATAGCAGATGGCGCCACTAGAATTTACCCTGCGTTATTGTGGTGTTTGTATATTTATAAATATTATAACGTATCCCACAAGAACACTAAGCCTTATCGAAACTGTAAACGGTGCATCTTCCAGTACATCCATATCTGAAATACTGAGAAGGTCCGCGTTACTCTCTGTATAAGTGACAGTAATTTCACTCTCCTGTCATTTGTACGTATATTCTCATCTCAGCCCGTCCGTCTATCTGGTTCGACGCGATATACCCAAAGTTTAACTTAAAGAAATGTACTTATTCAACTTACTTAGAACTATCCTCTTTTTCGCGTTCTCTATTTAATTTCATTTGTTTGATCTAAATGATATATTAGTGTACTCTGTGTAGTTCTTTATGAATGATCTCTTTTTATACATTAAGTAATTAAAAGTAAGTGCCTGTGCAATCGAGCCTTGCTCGTGTTTTTTTCAAATATAAAAAAACAATTAAAAATATAAAAAAATGGTGGTGATATCTGGGGGACTTGATCCCAGGTATTTAAGCTTCTCTAGTCCGCCAGTTCCCCACTGAGGTATTACAACTTTACAAATGACAGCATAATTAACCTTTGTTTTCTATTCTATATTTTAGCATGTTTTTATTACCCAAAAACAGGGATAAAATTATTTTTTTTTTTAAAAAACCTAGTTAGGTCGATTTATCGCCCCCCAAACTAAGTTTCTTAAGTTCCGAAAATAAGTTAACATTGTAAGTTTTATCAAAATTGTTGGAGCCGTTTGCGATATTCAGAAAATGTTTATACGAGATTAACTCATTTAAATATTAAAGATTTCATTTCCTTCAGATCAAAGTATAAGAAATTATTCAACCTTAAATATCACTAAATGAGACAGTTAAATTTAACTCAGAATACATACTTGAAATGTTTAAAAAATAAGTTATAATTCCAAAAGAAAATATTACATATAGTTTGTAGTTATTTATACAAAATCATAACAATCTGTTAAATGTTTAACATTAATTGTAAGAAAGATGAAGTCGCGAACAATACCTAAATCCCACAAAGCGCGTTCAGTTCCTTTTACTTGTCTCGAAGCTTAGTACGACTGGGCCACAATACGCTGTGTTTATTAAAGATAGTGAACATGAAGATACACTGTTGTGACTTTATATTCCTTAAAAAACTGAACTGCTTTTCACGTGAGAATAATTTGGACTATTGACTATTGTCATTGGATATATAACCAATCGTTAACTTATTATTATATAAACATACGGGTCACATCGCGTTATAATCGAATTACCTTTGTATAAGGTTCAATGTTTCGACAGAGTTGCATCCACCGTGGTCACGAAATGACAGTCAGTTCGTAGGACAATGGTAATTCGATTATAACGCAATGTGACCCGTATGTTTATATAATAATCAGTATGAATCGCGAAAGTTTAAAATCTACAATCGTTAACTTAGTCATTAATTTATAAACTCTTTGCGCATTTTAATTATAGGCAATCGATATGAAAGCAACTACAGATCTTTTCCGCATTCATGTAATTTTATTTCACACATTTATTCTTCTTTCATTTCATTCTTTTTCGTTTTATACTACGAGTATATTAATTAACATATACTAAACTTTATAATACCAAATTAGGGGCTTAGAAACTTAAAGTAATTTAATAATGCCAGGTATGTTTGATATGTTGATTGTTTGATATGATATGTTCAGATTACATAAACAAAGGACACATAATGTAATTTCGAGAATTTTCTAGTAAAATTATATCTAAACTAAAATTATTCATAACGTATTTGTATCTACGAAAATATACAAATTAAAACGGTAGCTAAAACTGCTCCATGCAGGGTGTCACGAGCACAATCCCGATTTTCGCTTAGTAAATGAACATTCGTTCTACTACAATAGAAACTGTTTACATTGTATTTAGCCAATAAAAGACGAATTATTAGACTACACAAAATGTAGATTTATTTTGTTTATTGGTTAGAACGAACTATATTTGTATTGTATTTAAGGGGACAAGGAAGTTATTTTTATTTAGTATACCTATTTATTTACAAAAAAATACATTACAACAAAAACCGCATTATAGTAATTTATGGAAAGAAAAAATCAAAGGAATTAGAATGTATATTAACTTTACTGAAATTTGGTGTATAAAATGATATAAAAATTGTACAGAAGGTTATTATAAAACGAAATACAAAGTAAACAAGTAATTATAGAATTATTTTTTAATCAGCGTTTTTTTACGATTATACCAAATAATTCTAACATTAATTATATACCTTGGAATTCCAATTACTAACGTCTGCTTCAATTACTTTTTTAGTTTAGTTTCATCCACAATAACGTCATGTTACAGAAACTAATAAAGATAAGTGTCTCTCGAGAAAATTTTGCTGTTTTCTACTTGCTTTTATACTTTTTTATACAATCTTTCATTATGCCAAAATTTTACACTCCTTAGATAAAAAGATTTGAAATACTTTTTCAAATACAAATTATATAGATGAGTAGTTCATTTAGTCTAAATGATGTTACCGAATTCGTTCAATCAAATTTTGTTATTTTTTTAATGAACACGACTTTATAAAAATAATAGAGACAAAAATATGAAACTTTTAGATTAGTGATAAGTGTAAATATACTAAGTAAAAATGCGGGAAAGAGCGTCAGGTCTTGTCCGTTGAATATATCGTCCGGCGATATTGGAAACAGTGCCACACTCGCGTATAGTTCAACTAACAAGGGGCTGTTAATTTAAATTTACTATCTTAGCGTCGCGTAATGAACGGGAAGATGATTGCTATAATGGGATTGTAGATTTCGTCGCTAAGTCATAAGTATTCTGTATTCGCTTCCGAAACATACTTATATTTAGTTGCCTTATATAGTTTAATTGGATAATAAATTAAAGCGTAGTATTTAGCTTTGCTTCGAAGAACTTTGTTTTACTGTATCTTTTTACTGAATGTATCCCTTAAAAGTAATCTAAACCTACAACACTGAATTAGAAGTAAACACAATCGCCGGTATTACTAGTTGGTTTAAACATATACTATCTTTGATTATCCTCCTGCCCTTATCCCACTCTAAGTGGGGGTCGGCAAAACATTTTATAAACATCCTATCACATGATTTGGCTGCGTTTTTTACGACCGGCCGCCTCCCTGACGTTAACTTACCTTAGTCGTATTCTACGACACCTCGCTTAGAATGAGGGTGGTCTATTCTACAAACCGGATACCACACGGTGGGTCAACTTGCCGCTGTTCTAGAAGCATGATTCTCCTTGCCTTATCCCACAAGTGAGGTCGGAACGTGTTTTTCTCTTCTATTCTCTTCTACCATTCGTCAATTCTGGCGCAACTCCTTTTATATGCATGTCATACTTCACCCAACCATCTTTTTTTGAAGCCAAAAAAAGATGGTTGGCTGAATGTGACAAGAGGAAGGCTCCTCTTGTCACATTCATGTTGAACACTTATTAAGTCACATGATTTTCATCTCTCCATTATATGTCCTACTTCTCGTCTTTTCTATGTTTTTCAAATTCAAGTTCTTCTGGAACGATATTCCATTCTCTTCTACCATTCGTCAACTCTGACGCTATTCCGTTAATATGCATATCACATAATCCATCCCTCTTTAGTTCAGCCTTCCTATAGCCACATATCCATCCAAATTCATATTTAACAGTCGTATGGTTAGGTTCGATTCGATTGTTCTAGAAGTTTCAAATGTTCGTTCGCGCGTATCATGTATATGATGTGACGGTGGCAATTTTTAATTACTACCGTCTGAGCATCTGTCTGGAGACGGCTGCGGCGGGCTGAGTGGCTGGCAGGTGACAACGGAGGCGTTGGGGAGCGGTTAAACGTGGCATTTTACCGCTTTTATGCATATTTGATGGCGCCGCAATAATCTCGGCGAGGGGAGTCTCACCTACATATGAAATATTACTAAGTTATATCAAGGAATTCTTATACACGTGCAGTCTGTATCTGTTTTTATGTATAGTAATTAACCCTTTTTTTGCGAGGGTGGAATTGCAATAGTATAATATGTGCTGCATACGCCATCCCCAACTTTCTAAGACAATTATAAAAACGAAAATAATTAAAATAATATTAAAAATTAGGTACTGAATAAGGAAAAAAGAGTTTACGTGCGTGTCCTTGTGTGTGCGCGCGTGTTGGTTTGTGTGTGTGTGTGTGTGTGTGTTTGTGTGTGTGTGTGTATATGAGTTTATATATTATAGGTATAAAACTAGCAGTCTGAAATGTACTAGTACAAGCAATAATTAATATGCGTGACTTTATTTTAAATATAGATAAAATACAGTGACCTTTCTTATAGTCTTTTTTTTCCTTAATCTAAATTCCCATCACTATTTAAGTTGCACGACTCGATAAGATATTTAAATTGCATAATTATAATTTTTCAATTAACATTATAACAACCTGTATTGATTTGAACATAATCAATATTCCTACACGTATCAGAAACTCTAACCGTAAATTAATTTTGTAATGTTGGAAACCTTTAAATAATCCACCGTTTTAAGCCAAAGCCCACGAATTTGAAAATAATTACAGACATTAGAGGCGTAATAAGAGTGCCGTATCAATTACTGGCCGTAAGCAAACAGGGCATTAGAGGCTTAATATTAAAATCAAATTTAGGTAACGCTCCCGTTAGTGAAATACATAAATATCGCTACAGAGAAGCGTCCACGCGTGGATGGAAGGCTTAAAGTACCGACAGCAATACAAATTTAACTATAATGTACAACAGTAATGAAAATATTACTTTGCAATAATTCGCGATAAATGAAAATATTATATAATATATTTTCATTTTACCACAATCTCAACAATTCGCGCCTTAACCAAAGCATCGTCATGAGATAGATAGATTAGCGGCGCATCACTCAAATTACCAGTGCTATATAGTAATAAGTTTAACCCCCACCGTTTATTTTGCCTTCGAACATATGTAGCAAAATTTTGGTGTGTCAGCAGTGTAGTGTGTATATTGTTGTATTATTGATGGTGATTAGTGTATGTGTTTTTAAGAATTCTGCATGTATCAGGTATGAGAACGGATAGTAAGCTCAACGTTAAGCATTACATATATTTTCTTTTATCACCGATTATAGCAAAATATTTCCATTATTTTTGTATTATGGACGTTCGAAAAGTAACACTTAATTCTATAAATTATTTATAATTTTGTAAGTATGATATATTTTCACACATCTTTACATCGAATATAAAACAAAATTACATCAGATTACATCTAAATAAACATAAGTCTTGATCATTTTACGCAACGTGAAATTTATAACGCAACGTGACTTTTGAAACAAATTCGAGAAAATATTGCGTAAAAATAATAACAACGTGATGATAGCATTTCGAAATGAGCAATCATTTTTAGGGGAGCTTTAACAAATATTTCGGTCCTTTTTATGAAATTCAACGGAGAAATACCTATCGTTTCGTAAACAATTTCGTAACTTGGTATCCGTACACGTGGCAATATTTCGTGGCTACTGCGCAACGTCAATTAAAATCGCATTTCGAAAGCGTCTCGTAACACGACATCCTATAATTTCCAAACAGAAACGTGGACTGAGTGATGTTATACTCTGTGATACCAGACAATACAAATTCTAGTATCCTGTGTTTTGCTTTGCATGCCATAACCAGTCTTCTATTAACTAGTGAAAACTAATTTATAATAAATATGTTCTTATGATACACACCGCCTATATCGTTAATTTCACACTATCAAATTTTCATAAAGATAAAAAATATTGTATATATTCTTTAGACTAGATTCGCAGATCACTAGATTTTTATTTGTGCAATGTTGACTTTAGTTTTATTTAAAAAAAATATTAAATAATAAAGAGTCGCTGAAAAACTTTGAACTAAAATTATTACATGCTACATTTTCATTTCCTTCGTTGATGTCTTGTTTTGATTTCTTTCTTTTTTGAAGCAACTGTTGTCATCCAGTAGGCTTGAAATAGGGCTCAGGTTTGCAACTGCAGCTACACTATAATAAATTTTTGCTATAATAAAGAACACGCAACGATGTCTGTTAGTAAGCATTTAATTTGGGTCACAAAAGTAGAACTTATAAAATACCAATGTTATTTATATTATAGCCAAATAACTATTGTACTAATAAAAGCTGTGACAGACCAGCGGTGAGAACGTGTGACTGTTTCGAGGAGTCACGGGTTCAAACCCCGGGCAGACACCAATGAGTTTTTCTGTTAAAACTTACGTGTCTAATTGATATTAGCAATTTATCGTACGCTTTTCGGTGAAGGACAACATCGTGAGGAAACCTGCATATTTCTAGATAATTCTAGGAATATGTGTAAACCTTACAATCCGCATTTGATCTGCATGGTAGGTCTTATATCCAATCCTTCTGTCCAAAAACGAAGAGAGTAGGCCTATGCCATGCAGAGCGATAGCAACAAGCCATAGCTTAACTTAACTATTATAGGTAATAACATTATAGCTAAAGATACATAACATTTAAAGATGTTTTCTATTGTTACAGAGTCAAGAAGAAATACAAATAACACACAAGCTTTTCCGGCCAGCCACTTCAATTACGTAAGTGAAATCACAAGAAATTTGTAAAATATATTTTAGCATCAATAATATAGAACGTAGTTGAGAAAATATTTAGTGCAATTGGTGGTAAGATTCAAAACTAGGTATAATTTTACAAACAAATTGTGAAAGCCTAGAAAGCACTTTATCGCTCTAAACATCAAAAATTTTGAAACTTATGTATATGTTGACTTAACATTATTATTATTATCATGCTCTTTACGATGAAGGGAAACTTTACTTTTTGTGCAGACTATATATGAGTTATTACTAATTCGACATTATTCACTAAAATATAATAAATATAATAATGAATTAGAAACTCCAATCATACGATACGATCAACGAATTATTACCACCCCCGACATTTTTCACATTAATTTATTTAATGTCTGATGTATTACCAAACGATTTTCTCTTAAAGGAAATCTGCTTTAATCTTCACTCCTCTTCTCTATACAGACTTCAGTCTACACCAGTCGTCTCAATCTCACAATCTCGTCGTTCTTTTTTTCGATTCATAACATTTTTTTTCCATGTATTTTATTATATTGTAGTTTTGTACAGAGCTAATGCTACTAAAACTCTGTCAAGAGATTTTATAAGGTTATGCTAACCTCCTTAATAAGAGAGAATTTTATTCTTTCATTAATTTCATAATCATCAGCTTAGTTCACGTTCACGGCAGTACGTAACTATAAATTCGATAATAGGGTATCGATTTAGTCAGCTGTATCTGTAATTTTTATAATACTATTATTCCTTGCATTATACCATTATTAAGTTTTGCTCTTTAGCTTTGTTTCCTTTGCGTGGTTTAAAGTCTCTACGGTATACCTCTTACGAAGTTTATTGGTTCTAATATCCAAGCTCACGACATACAGCCAACACTTGCAGTTGTCCAAGTTGGGACAACTCTAGGGACCATTTTTTATTAGTACTGTAGACAAATAAAAATTAATAAATAATAATAAATAATAAATATATGGGACACTTACACATACGGTCGTCCATCCCCAAAGTAACTTAATACTTGTGTTATGGGTGACAGACAACTGGTGAATATATACATATATATTTTTTAAATACATACTTATATACAAATATACACATATATAATTTGCGAATACTTTTTCATAATGTGAATAGGATTTCATAACGTATAGGGTAAGGGCACTAGTATTTGACCGTTTAGTATGAATTTCAAATAATGAATGTTTTGTTTGTTGTAGCTAATAAAAAAATATTAATTAATAATATTAAATTTTAAATTTAAACAATGGACTACAGTTCTGAGGGTTTTGGCCAGTTGTTAATAGACTAGTGCACTTACTTTATATGTTTTATTCCTTCGAGTTAAAATAAATATGAAAGTTGTTCAAATAATATCTCTCCTCAGTTCATAACGATATTTTGAATAGACTGGCAACAAATTGACCTAAATAGGCTATGTGGAACTTTAGTGGGATAAGTCTATACCATTGTGTTAGATTTTAAAAAGAGTAGATCCGTAGAAGAATCAATATTCCTAATTAGAAAGGATTTTCCGCAGTTAGCAGTAGAGTTGACGATTCATAAGCACTTGTTTACAAGTTTATTACTCTTATATAATCATTATTAATCTTAATTAATATTAATCACACCAAATTCATAAATCAATTATTTTATTATATACGCAATTGATGTTCTCTGGGATCTCATCGAACATAGACCTCGAAATTTGCCTAAAAATTTCATAAATTATTAACAACTTCATCAATCATGTATGTTAATGCTGTGGTAGCGGTGAGAGCGGTAAGACAGTGTGACTTATTTGAGGGGGTCAAGGGTTCAAACCCCGGGCAGGTGAGTTTTCTTTTAAAACTTATGTATCTAATTCACATTTGCAATTTATCACACGCATTTTTGTGGAAGAAAACATTGTGAGGAAACCCGCATATATCAAGAGAATTTTGGGGATACGTTTAACTTACAAAAGCATTCGAGCAGCTAGGTGGCTTCTCGCTCCAAAAAAGATATGTCCAGCAAATGTCTAGCAATGCTATGCCCAGTAGTGGGATAGTAACAGGTCGATATTTTTTTTCACTTTTTAATCGGTATATCAGCTTTGAAATTGACCGCCGAATTTCTTGTGGGTTCTTCTCAGTAAGAGCAACTTTCCGAACCAGTTGTAGCTTCAATAAAACTTATTTAACTTTGACGATTTAAAAGTGCAAAAGCTTGAATAAAGATTATTTCGTGATTTGATTAAAAACCAGCTGTCTCGCAATAGCATCACATTTATATCATTTATGTTTCTTGCTTAAACATGTGAGGGGAGCGTGATCCCGAGTCGCGGTAATTATTGCGTGACTTATTGGCGAACCCAGATAACACATTTATGCGACCAAATTATGTAGAGCCTCGAATTTTAATGACAAATAATTTTAATGACGAATTTTAATGGCAGTTGCACCATTTTAAGTAGAATTGACCAACCTCATTTCTAACCGAGGTGTCTAAGGCGACTAAGGTAAGTTGACCCACCGTGTGGTATCCGGTTCAGTAAAATAGACCACCCTCTTTCTTACCAAGGTGTCGTAAAATACGACTAAGGTAAGTTGCAGTCAGGCAGGCGGCCGGTCGTAACGCAGTCAAATCATGTGACAGCATGTTTATAACATGTGCCGACTCCACTTAGAGTGCGATGAGGGGAGGAGGATGATGAATAGAACAATAATATTATTCATCAATATCTTATAACTATAAAGATGCATTTAGCATTGTGAAAGCTAACTTGAAGTTCTTAGCACAGCGGTGGCGACGTCTACCAGAGGGGTGTCACAGTTTATCTCCCGCTCAATCGTGACTCTCCGATGAGATTTCTGTAATTACGCTGATTATTACGGTGAATCGTGCCGCGCCGTTTTGCCAGCCCTGTAGCAATATTTAATCACTGTACTATTCATCCGTACTAATATACCAATCCATACTAATATTATAGATGCGAAAGTATGTCTGTCTGTCATACGTTTTCATCGGCACAATTATTACTTATGCACCGAAATAAAATATAGGCTATTGTTACAACGCCGTCTTGTCGCTATTGCAAGCAAGCAAGCAAGACATGACGTCACATCTTGACACAGTCGTTCGCGCCATTTTGACGTGAGAGATGTGACAGCCACTATCATTAGCAGCTAGCCCGCGAATAGCGAAAGAGAGTTTGCTTTGATTTTATTTTTCCATTTTTTATGAAAAGAATAAAACTGATTTAGAATACTTCTTTTATTAATACAAGTAGTTTAGTAACATTATAGAAAACCTGTTAATTCAACAGGAATAGGATGACATTGAGAAACTACATCTATTGTCAACCTATCAAAGTATTTTTATTAATTATTCATTTTTATTATGTGTCAAAGTCCAGTAAAAATCTAATTTAAAAAAGATTGTATATAACGTTATTTGGCTTTCGTCGAAAGAGTTATTTTAACTGGATTAATCTTTCTTTTTCTAGATACTGGATTTTTACTGGATAAATTATTTAAGATGATAAAAGATAAGAGCAACTCAATGCTCAAATTTTAAAATCGATACGTAAGTTTTTCTCACGTTTTCGAGAATTTTTCTTCATCTCTAACTGAACAGCGTTTGTCATACGTTTCCGTATTTTAGATACTTATTTTTATTAGAAACATTATTCATTAACTTTCGTATTAAATCTTCGTATTCATAACGCAAAAATGCTAAACCAATGTTTACAAGAACTACTAAGTATAAACTATAAACCACAATTAGGTACTATCCCTGAAGTCAAGGAACCCAATTGTAGAATTTAATAACACAATAATCCTAAAGTTAGTTAGGCTACAACCATCAAACAAAGTAAATGAAGATACTTAACCTTGTCGAGAAGTTTGATCCAATAAAACAAAGTTTCGAACAAACGAATGCATTAAAGTCACCCGCAAACTGATCCAATCGTAATATCGCACTTCCAGACATCGAAAGTTAGTATGCATTGACTTTGAAAAGTAGTCCAAAACTTAGTTTGGTTATGTTTATGAAACTATTCGGATGCGGGTGTGTGCCGCCGATACACATGCAAGAACTCGCGCCCAACTCTAGGCATAGTTCGCTAAGTGGAACAGCTGTAAAACAAAGTAGCGAAGGGTCTAGGAACTTAGTGTGTACGTTGGCAACTATTCGGGTCCCGAACACATGTCCTCCGGAGTCGCGGCGCGTCATCGCCTCACAACTTTGACAGTTTAATTCGGGAAGCACGGGCGCGGCCGTCGACCGCGGCCGATTTATAAATAAGTTAAACTAGGTTTAACAAAGTATTGCCAGAGGATGATAACGAAACGGTGCCTACGCTCCGCCCTCGCCCCCCGCCCGAGCCGCGTGCAGATAAACTTTTAAAATGACTTTGGAAGCTTTTGAGCTTTTAATCGGCAAAGTTGTACAGACAGACAGTTCGGGTACAATCCTTGAACCGCTTGCGCCGGCGACGGCGGCCGCAAAACTTTGTTTTACAGGACTACTTTTCTTCTTGTTTCAAGGTTGGACTCTTAAAACAAACTCCGGTTCGACGGAGTTCGTGAACTCGAGCGCCAACAATTTACAAATTTCTCTCTTTCATAACAACTAACTGCCGCTCGGCGCGGCGGCGAAAGTTGTCCTGCGTAGATCTTAATCGCATTGTCTGTTGCGCTCGCGGCACCAACAGCTGATTGTGATGACACAGTTTATCGAACTTTTGCATTAATTTGACTACAATACATCTGCGAACAAACAGTTCCCTAACTGTCCAAACTTATAACGAAATGTTAAACTTCGAAAACTAGTCGACTGTGAAAATAAATAGCGTGACACAGAACTACGTGTCTACTCTTTTATCTTTAAGAGAAAATTCAAGTGTGGCGACAAAACGATCCTTCACTGAAATGGACGTCGGTCGGCACCCTCTGATCCATTTATTCAATTTGTTTAAGTGACACTGATAGCGAGCCTGCGGTCGAAAAAACTCGTCTGCCAAATTTGACGGCGCCCCCGGCGACCGGCGACTTCTTTTTTCAGTTCATGCCTCACCTGACGGGGACTGTCGAAGTGGTATCGCGTGAAAAACACTGATTGGCTTTTAATCTAAACATTCTACTCTCTCACACTACCTCGAGCTTTCAACCTTTCAATTTAAAGTGACCCCGTAAATAAGGGTGAGCGTTCTCGACGTTTTAGACGTTTTACTTTAATATTGCCTTCGTGCTGTTTACAAAGTCGTAATAAATAAAAGAAATGTTATTCTTATTTTTTTATACGTGACGGTTTCATTTATGTACGAACATAGGTTAAAATGTTAAGCACATATCGGGTATTGCGCGTAAATTTTACGTAACTAGAAATAAATAGGTTGCGGGTGTGTGGGGCGGGGCGGCGTGGGCGCGGCGTGCGCGCGCAGCCCCCGGCGCTCCTCCCGCGCGGCCTGCACTGGGCCTCCGCATAGTCCGCGAATCGCATCCTGCGAGGAACCCGCGCTGCGGAAACGCTCCGCAACTCGGTACACCGTAACTACGTCCAACGGAGAAACTTTTCCGACGTAGGCGAGCTACGCGGTGCTACGTGCGCTACGAACTTACAAATCGGACTACGAATCGCGTTTTTGTGCAGTGATTTATTTTTATTTCTTAGTGAGAGCGTGTAAAAACTTTTGTGCGGGATGAGGGATCGCCCCTTGATGTTATAGCGATGTCGGCTCTCGTCCGACCCGTTTGGTAAGTTCGAATTAAAAAATTAAAGTAGCATTTAAAGTTTCACGAATTACAGTTATTTTTATTCGGTATGAATTTCGAATTTATTTCAGCAGTGAAACCGTCGTTGAAATGCTCGAGAAGTGTTCAAGATATAAATAAATAAATACGTTTACGCACAAATCCCACGCTCGTAAAACCATTTCACGAAATGCTTTCAATATTATATTATTTGTTAATGTTAATAATATTTGTTAATTGATAGTAATTTGATTGCCATGTTGATTATTCCGACTTCGGTTGACATGTGGAGTTTAATCGAATAAGCGTAAAGCGCGAGTCGTGTAACCGCGACATCATTAAGTTTATTGAGGGAATACGTAATGGCGCGACGATAACTGACTTAGTCAATGTTAGATGTAATACACAAACCACCCTATTTGTACTATCAATATTCATACCCACTTGATTAATATAGCACAGGAATGATTGAACAATAATTATTTATTAACATCTTGTGACAATCTTTTTATTTAATTTATATTTGCCCTAGTTTTGATAATTATTGATTTCGCGGCTAAAGGTAATTATAAAATAGGTAACTAAATTAAAATGCTACTCCCGTTAAAAATAATATCCGTATAATTTTTTATGCGATGAAGGAGGATATATTTTTGACAGCTTTTATAAAATAAAATTATATAACAAAAAATATATTTCTAAAATTAATTATCTTTTATAATTATTTTTAAATGTTTTTTTATAATGTTTTTTCAGTTTACTATGTTTTTTTATGATAATTATATAAATATTATTTAGTCCTCTATTAGAATAGAGGAGTGGATCGATTTGATTTTTGATATAGAGAAAGTTAAAGTGCTTTGTCATTATTTTATTACACAACTAGATTCCACGCAAACATAGTTACGAACAAAATATATAAATATATCATTGAGTTTAAAATATCTAATAATACTAATTGAAAATTTTCAAACCTCGTACATATAAAAAAACATCAAATAGCAATGACTTTGCTTTTATTTCAATGTAAACCTCAAAAAGATATACATATAATCAACACAATATATATTATGTTCTAATACCTAATACTAAAATTAATTAATCAAGAAATATGAAATAAAACAAATTAATAACCAACATAATAGATATAACACCTTAATAGATTTCCTATCAGTCATCAGAATTATATTATTACTTTTCTTTCTATTTATCTTTCTACCATTTATTTCTATAGTAATAAACATTTTAGAAAATTTCCTTATTTTATCATATTCATATTAATGTTTCGGTTTCCCCCATCCAGATTATTTGTAAACAAACGAACAAAATTAGTTTGCTAAATAAAATAAGGAGTGCACGATAAATTGAATTGTTCGTTCAAAAAATCAAAAAATACTTATCATTAAGTAATTATAATTTTTTTATAGTAATAGGTATTTACCTATGAAATTGTATTTACATATGATTTTATGACCAGCATTTTCAAATTTAGTTATATGTAGACTGGCGCGCAATTCGAAATTCAAATAAATTTTATACGAAGGCTGTGTTATTTCATTTTCGAATTCAGACATTTATTTTTAATTATATTTATAGTTTGTTTTAAATGATATCTAACAAACACTTATATTCTAAGTTAGCCAATACGGTATAAATAATATAATTAATACGATGACCTTAAAAAATTAAAATTATCATACAAAAGTAACGATCATATTATTTTGATATTATCTGCGGTAACAGAAAATATATGTTATGCTAAATGTAGAGACTATCACTTTTCGTTCCTGATAACTGCAGGATTGGTTAAACAGCATCCAGCCTCACTATTATAATACACTGTCACTGCACATATTCACTACCGCAATTTCAACAATAGTTTCGACCCGTAACCGAAGCATCAACAGGAAATAGACATATATTTTCCTTTATCGCGGATTATAGCACAATGTCAGCAATCAATAATATTGTATTATGGTAAAGTAAAGCCTTACCGAGGTGTCGTAAAATACGACTAAGGTAAGTTGACGTCGGGCAGGCGGCCGATCTTAAAATACGTAGCCAAATCATATGACAACATGTTTGTAACATGTTGTGCCGACCCCACTTAAGAGTGGGATAAGGGCAGGCAGATGATATGGTAAAATAAAGCCTAAATCTATACATTAAAAATTAGTGTACAAATTTAGAAGTACGAGATTAAATTGTACAAATTTATTTTACATTTTTACCTGAATAACGGTTAAATAACTAACCACGTGAGAACAACAATTCAAATTTTTCACCGTAGCGGTTTACCGAGCCATTCGAAACCGTTTAACTCAGGTAGGGTTGCCACTAAACGGATTTCACGTGTGCCGATCTTGATAGGAACACAAATTGTTTCCACTGAAGCCGCTGAAGTTATCAGATGGGACAACGTCCCGTGTAATTGTGGTTTATTTTGTACACAAAACCGTGTGTTGTTGATTTGTTTCGTCTATTAAACGATTTTTGAACGAGTTTTAAGTTTCAACGTGAATTTCATCTTCACGTATCACGATGCTTTTAGGTTTTTATCAGCAAATTAAAGGATTCATTTATTTTTATTCTCTTGTCAATGGTTTTAAGTTTTCTAAATTTAAACGGAACCTAGATGAACGACCTATGATTTTTTTAGAAGATATGCTTAGATACGAATTAAACGCGTAGATAAAATTTAGTTTTTATAGTTTTTTCACAAGACGTAAACTCAAAATAAAGGGAAAAACACATAAAAAAATTGGACTGAAGGTATTTAGACTCGAATCGGGGTTGTCTGATTCTGGACTGTCCGATTTTTCACCTGAACTGTTATAATCTTGTAGATAGTGGCCGAAATCTTCGTATTCTAATCATTTTGTAGAAGGTTTTTAAAGTCTGAAAATATGGCTAAAACTAGGTTTTCTAGAAATGAAACCTAGCTAAATCGATATATTGACTCTGAAACCCGCTACATGCTAATTTCTATCCGAAGTTCAAATTATACACGCATATATAAAGCATTAAGCGCGTAAGCCTCGATTTGGGATGCGCGCTTAATGAAAGCTTTGCTAAGTAGATTAATCCACTGCACTGTCCATAAATGTATTTAAAACACCTTTATGGACGGTTGCAGTGGATTCGGGCCAAACCTGAAAAAAATTATAACCCAGGTACCACGTCTGCCACTATAACGGATCGGATTACAGGGAAACTCAATGGATCCGAGTCTCTCTTTTCTCCGGTCTCTAGGCAGCTTAAAATAAACACGGATTGAAACAAAATAATTGTAGAATTACTTTGTTCTATAGAATTCCACGAAAGAACGCCTACTGCTATATATTTTAGAATTTTTAAAATTATGTACCCATAATATTGTATTTTTTTACTTATAAAACTTTATTGCACATTCCAACAATAAAATAGAAAAACAGAAACAAAATAGGGATATCAAACATTTAAGGCGTGCAAAGGCGGCCAATAATTTGTCATACGTAAATTGTAATACGTTAAGTAAATAATAGGTAGTGGAAATTACAAAATTACTTACATCTTCATATAAGAGAGGATAAGTTTCGTTGAATAAGTATTAAATAACAAATGTTAAAGTAAACATAAAATTTTACATTTATGCTTCATCTGTTTAATAAATAAGCTAAAATAAATTCGTAATAATGAATACTAAAATGGAATTTTCGCAATAAGAAAATATTATTTCAAAAAGCTTTGCGTGACTGATTACTCTTTTATCGAAAATTATTTAATTATATTTATTGAGCATAAAAGCAGAATTATATAATATGGACCATAAAGTACCATAGAGTAAGCTTTTGAAATAAGCTATCTGGAATCCGTCAATATGTTTACAGGTACCGTTTTAACTACGTCATATCAATAGAAAAAATTTCAATACATAATAAGAAACAAGTTGTGGTAGCCCAGCAGTAACAACGTGCGACTCTTTCGAGGAGCAAACTCTTTCAAACCCGGGCAGTTTTTCTGTTAAAACTTATGTGTCTATTTGATAATTGCAATTTATCACACGCTTTCCGGTGAAAAAACATCGTGAGGAAACCTGCATATCTCTAGAAAATTCTGGAGATATGTGTAACTTAGCAATCCGCACTGGAGCAGCGTGGTAGGTCCTAGCTCCAAACCTTCTCTCCAAAAACGGAGAGAAGAGGCCTATTCTCAGCAGTGGGAGAGTAACAGGCCGCTACTTACTTACTACATATTAAGTAAAAGAATTTATTTCACAAATTCAAAATTTTAAAACAATTAAATATAGAACCAATGTCGGTTTAAAGCATAAGTAGCGAATACACGACACAAACCTATTCGCACGAGGAGGGCCGTTACACCGACAACCCTCGTCCTGAGTATGCCCTCTATATAGGGTTGTACACTATTCAAATATTAACTCATAATTTTTATTATTAGTAAACAAGATTTTGCTTTAAATTTTAGACTTTTCGTCACGATTTATAGAAGCAGGCGTTACGCAATTCTATAGTATAGAAATTACAATAAAATTATTTTGCTTTAATCCGCGTTTATTATAAGAATATAGGTATATAATCCTAGGAGTAAGTGTACAAAACGCCGCCAATACCAACACTGTAGACTACACACACTCACAACCACAACCTTCGCAATCGTTTCGCCCTGAAACCGAAGCATCATCAGGATGATAGGCTCCTGGAACAAAATCGTAATGCATTATGATTTTGCTCGTGTTCGTGCTCGTGTTGTTCGTGTGGAGTGCTTCTGTGGAGTGTTGGTGTTGGCCGCGTTTTGTGATACGTGTGGTGACTTGTCCTGCATGTATGGGGTGTGTGCATGTTTCCTGCTACATTCACATAGCGTTACATATATTCTATTAAAAAACGCGGATTGCAGCAAAATAATTTTATTGTAACTTCTATAGTTTTCGTCACAAATCTATATATATATAAAAGAAAGTTGGTCTTAGTTACACTATTTATAACTCAAGAATGGATAAACCTATTCGGCTGAATATTGGTAGAGATGTTGTTTAGAACCAGGAGACGGACATAGGATACTTTTTTATCCCGTTCCACTGAATTTATTTTATCCCGTCAAGTCACTATAAAACGTGGTGTAACAAAAACGACTATGACATGGAATAACAAAATATAAATGAAAGCTATACCTAATTTTGCCTTTGGTTAAGTATTGTAAAATATTTGACAATTATCAAAATTCAAAATTAATAGCTAAACTTCACTACATATTATAAAATAAGTCGCTATAATAACCTTCAATATGGAGTAGAGAAAACTGTAATTTTTGAGGTTTCTAATGTAATATCGTAAATAATTACTTTTTTTTCTGCGTACATTACAAACGCAGGCTGAACCCTACGATATTTGTCAAAATAATGTTCAAAGTATTTGTGCACCTTGAAAAGGTCTACAGAAAACTCCGCGATGGTATATCTCTTATGGATAACCCACTATAGCATTTCTTGACATTTTCTTTTTACGAAAAATATTGCCTTATTTTCGAAGCAATTTTAAACAATACAGCATTAATCCTTATCCAATTAAGTACCTTAAATACATTGGTCATTTAATATAGATCAATATGGCCGTTACAGCATGTAATTTAAATGAACATTTTCGAAGATATTACAGATTTGAAATGCAGGGCATAGCAATTGCGCGCTTCGTCCTATAGCACTTCGAATTTAGCGGCGATCGGATGCGCAACTAAATGTCGCTCTTTTAAGAGTAACCTGTAAAGAAAACATGTTTGTATTGTCAATTAAAGACATTCTGTAATTAATTTTAAAAATAAAATACATAAGGAAAAAATGTTAAATGTAAATATGTAGTATATGAATTTAGATATTAGATAGGTATAGCAGGAAATCTTCTTTGTATAGGGAGAAGGGAATTGTTTTTCTCTAAATTTAACGCGTGCGGGCCACGGGCAGTAATGAATAAAACAAACTACTACTTTTAATCATTTTTTTCACTGAGTGACATAAGCTATATATTTTATACCAGTGCGAAACCGGAGCAGGCAACTAGTAACTTATATTTATAAGGTTTTAAGTTAACGATATTTATTGCTTTAGTCAAAAAACAGTGTCATCTTTTTTTGTTTAAACCAAACCCATTATATAGTACACTAGACAACCCTACAGGATTTCGAGGGGTTAGGGTGCGCTGCTAGTTACAATGCACCGCGGCAGTACCATTACCCCACTTATTTAAACTGAATGAAACTACTGCGATATTGATTTTGGTACTCACATGTTGGCCTTTGTAAACTTTTCCGTTTTGCCAATCGATAATTTTGAGTATTAAGTAGTACTAAGCACTGCTAATAAACAAATTTCATTTAAGTACTTAAAAATATACGCATACATGTAAATACAAAAGACACCTATAATTGAATATATACATATTTCGAAGAAATTTGTTTAAAAAGGTGTGATCCGCTTTTATTCTTCATATTCATTAAATAAAAAACTTTATTATTTTGCCGCTGTGTGGTATCCGGCTGAATAGAATAGACCATCGTCATTTCTTGCCAAGGTATCGTAAAAGACGACTTAGATAAGTTGACGTCAGTCAGGCGGCTGGTCGTAAAATACTTAGCCATATCATGTAACAACATTTTACAACATGTGCCGATCCCACTTAGAGTGGGATAAGGGCAGGAGAATGATAATAAACGTCATTATTTTTGTACTATGGAATTTACACAAAGTAACGCCTACTTATATAAATTATACATTTTTGATTGTATTCGATACTATGCCATTCATATCTTTAATATGAGTACCGTCATATTTATAAGTAGTAATCGCCAGCGGCTCCGCCCGCGTGGAAAGATTAAAACCGTAATATAGTATTTTGATAACCGTAAAAATGGTTACAGTGGATTAACCTTAAAAGCTAGACACATGCTATCGCGGACTTTTATTTAGAACTTTTAGAGGAGAAAAATTTAGTAAACCATGATTTTTGAATAACTTTCACCGGTTACTTAGTGTACGCAAAAAAAGCCTTTAAATTTTGCCGTTTTCGTAATATTTTTTATTGCTGCTCCTCTCCTATTCATCTTAGCGTGATGTTATATCTTTCCTTCCTCGATAAATGACATCTATCATCTATCTTACACTCAAAGAATTTCTCAAATCGGTCTAGTAGTTCCTGAGATTTGCGCGTTCAAACAAACAAACTCTTCAGCTTTATATATTAGTATAGATAAGTATTGAATGAATATAAAAAGTAAATAAGAGACCAATAAAAATACATGAAACCTCTAATGCCCGTGCCCTACGACGTGTTGCAGTTCCTATTGAACTCACTTGTTTTACTGAATTAATACTCTCCTTATAAAGTTTCTAAGAAAACCATTTCATTCAATTAAATCTATTATTATTAATAATAGATTTAATTGCCTTTAAAATATTTGAAACTGTTTGAAGTAAAATTCAAATTCAGCATTTAAGGGGTATTGAGGAAGAAAAATCCATCTAGCTTTTATTTGAAAACAAAAACTAGTTTTCGCTCACTAAAAAAAATTACGAAAATAGGAATAGATAGGAACTCATAATTTGAACTGTCAAATGCATAGTTGTGACTGTCCAATGGTAATGCGCGGACCAAAAAAGGTTCCAAACCAAGGTTCGATTCTCGGTGTTTTAAAAAAAAGAATTTTTTTATTGCATTTTTTGTTATTGTGTTATTACCAGCCAGATAATAACGGGTGAACGTCTATGGGCAGAAAATACGACAATATCAAGTTAATTTAACGACTAATAATATAAAGTAATCACCACACCATTCTAAATTTGCAGATTTTAAAATTATGTCCCGTGTTATATCCCGTCATATTTCCTCGAAATATAATCTGTAAACTACATATACTCCAATCGATATGGACTATTTTATACATAACGTATTTTATCTTTTAATACTCATAATAAGAAGCGATATTTTATCTTATTTTTTATTTTATTATATTTGGGAAAAAAACAATAGTTCTATTACTAAATAAATATTTAAATATAAATATATCATACATCAATAAAGTTTCCACTAAAAACTATGGATGACAATCTATCGTAAAGCTATTACTACGCCGTAATCATGAAACATGGCTGCCGATGTTTATCAAACACAGCTCGCATTATCATTATAGGATCACATTAAACGTGATATACACCGAATTTAACTTGCCATTATAAAACCCAGTCCGGTTATCAGACAACGCAGTTGTTATTGGCTATAAACTTAAGTTTTCGCTAAAGCTATTATAAGGGAAACTCAATTCTAAGCTCAGATCAAATTGGGTGAGTATTTATCTTCGGCGGGGAGTCGATTTAAAAGCAAAATCACGCAAGCACACGCCATTATCACAAGAGCTCAATCCTCAGGCCGCGGCAACTCTATGAATCTAATCCAGCGGATTTATCTTCTGATTTACAGCCGAACCGAGCCAACGGGGGCGCGACTGCTTGAAAGAAAAGTGATAATGTCTTAATCCTACCACACTCGAGTTTTCTCCCCCCCCCCCCCTTAATTTTATGGTCGCGCGCCCAGACGGCACGTTTTGATTTATGATTTCAATAATTAAGAATTCTTAGGTGCAATTTGAATTTGAGCCGCGATGTGGGGGCCTGCGGGAGGCCTGCCTGTTTGTTATTGCCCCGGGGCGAAAGGGTCGCCGGTCCCACGGCTTACCTTTCAT
Source organism: Morpho helenor (assembly GCA_029227775.1). Lineage (NCBI taxonomy): Eukaryota > Metazoa > Arthropoda > Insecta > Lepidoptera > Nymphalidae > Morpho > Morpho helenor. Next base: position 13,972,336 of record JARGCU010000017.1, read on the forward strand.
TTTCTAAGGAATTATAATAGAGTTTCAAGAAATTACGACGTCTTATAGCAGTGCATATATTGCTGGTAAAATTCAAACGGTTTTATTTTGGTGTGACGAACTAAACTTGACTAGGCGTTACTTTACGGAGATTTATAATACAAAACTAAAAATTACTATTGTATTATGTAATATTTTGTAAAACATATCTGTAAAGTTTATACAAAATAATAATATAATACATGGGAGAAATCCTACCAATATTATAAATGCGAAAGTTTGTAATTTGGACGTATGTTTGTTACTCTTTCACGGCGAATCCGCTGAACCAATATCGATGAAATTTAACACAATTATTCCTTATACTGCAGCGTAACATATAGGCTATAAAAAATTCTGTAAATTATATAGGAATAGGATGATATTGAAAATCCTCATCTATTATCAACCTATCACGTGACAACAGTCCCCACAAACGAAGCTGCGGGTAGAAGCTAGTTAAAAATAAACTTGAATATCAGCTATGATAATGATAATTATCAGACGATACTAACGAACTAATATATTGATATTGTGCTTATTCGAACTAATTATGTTTAAAATGGTATCTCCCAAATTCCTAGCCTAAAATCGCCATCGCTAGAGCTATAGTTGAACTGACTTCTTCTGATATTCTGAGATATAACTAGAGACGATATCAATCATTTATAAAATCGACACTCAATCCACAAATAATAGTGAATCCGTAAATAATAAACAACTATGCTAAGCTAGAGACTTGTATAAATGACAAACAGATTTATCTTTTTAATGTTATAAAGTTAAAAAAATTACTTTACTAGGAATATAAATTAGCAAAACGTAATGTAAATAAAATTGTATATACCGAAATTCTTTAAAGGCATGCATAACATTATTTGTGAGCTCAATTGCGAATTGTGATATATCAAATATATCAACGCACTAACGTACACTATATTCCATATAACATATGTATATAACTACTAGCTGTGAACACGGCTTCTCTCTTTTCTTTCTTCTCTATCTTCCAGTGAAAGTACCCATCAAAATCGGTTTATTCGTTTTCAAGAAGTACTATTAACCTAAACCCCAAGAATTGCAATATCGTTGAGTAAAACCCGTACAAAAATCTGTTCAATACATTTAAAAAAAATCGATCGCATACTGCCAGAGAGCTTTTGAGAAATTTGTTTTATATCTTTAATATCTGCGAGTCGATTCTTTTCCTATATCTATATATATATTCTTTGTTAAGTTGACAAAGTATTCAAGGCTTACAAAAATAAAGTCGATAGAATTGACACTCGAATTTCAGTATGCGAATACCTTTACGTCTCGACGTCTTCGCGTAATCCTCGTCCCGCAATATAACCCCGTGGCTGTCCTTATATCGCGCTCTAATCTCCAGGCATTACAATTAACGCGACCCGAGATAACCCGGCACTCGCCACCCACTGATAAAGGGTACCGGCACTAGTTTAAACTTAAGCATCCACCGCCCTAAGGGTTTATCTAATTACCCTGCGCGTATGCGTTTTCACAAACGTAGTTTCGCGACACGACCATGTTATTTCATTCGGAATCGGTTCACGTTTTGGATAATCTCGGCCAATTTTCCGGTAAATAGGGACGTACATTAATGTTTGACGGGCTAGTGTTGGTATTTTAGACTTCCGGGGTAACTTAAATCGTAAAAGACTTTACATCGAAAACCTCATCTTGCATATTTTAAAACGATTGATTAGACAATATGTCCCATTATATTTATTTGACTTAGTTAACGTTAGGTGGAAAATACTAATCCAAACTAAGATATACAGTTCTCTAAACGGTCTTTGTTCTATGGTAGCATTAAAAAATAAAATGAAAGAAGTTTTTGGTTTTTTTGTATAATTACTTTTGGTTGGATAATTTTTTAATCAATATAAAACCTTTAAATTTCATAACATCATCTTAACGTCAACGGACTAAATAAAATGACATTAAAATTTCTTCTGAAACTTCGCTCAAAACTTTTTAAAAGTTTAGAATTTTCACTCGTTATTCCGTAATGTGAAAATAATAATACGGTTTTTGTCATTAAAAAATTATAGAATCAATTACCTATGCGTGGTGCGTTTTTATTAAATCTCCAAATTTTTTAGTACTTAATTTGTGGCGAAAGCAATACTCCCAAAATTGGCATTTACCTGCGCATCGGTACAAGAAGCGGCGTGATGAATGTATTTAAAAATTTACTTTCTAATTTGTAGAAATATTAATTAGAACTTTACCACCAATTGTTGTCTTATTTTCTCTTTTAAATTACATCTTAATTGGTCTGAAAGCTCTTGAGTGAAATGGTTTTTACGTGGGAACGATTTTTGTGCATTTAAAATATATATCACCAAGTGTTCTTAATGTGATGACGTCGACTGGAATCGCCGAGAATCATTTCCGCGTAAAAATATTGTGGTTGTGGATGAAAAATCGAATCACAGGTACACTTCATCTATATCGATTTTGATTGTTTTATAATCCAGTAAGTATTGAGACTGATGGGACTGTTTGTTCCAGGACGGCGCCGATGAATACACACACGACGTTGTCACACATAAATAAAAGGCGCCTGGAGTTTGGTGTCGATATAGAAGCGTTCAGAGTTAACGACAGAAGACTGGATCGCATAGAAAGCGAAACGTCAATGGAGGAAGACGCAGCAAGCAAGCGAAGAAGAAGACTTCTTGATGATGAAAGAAGAGAAGAAATTGACTCTTATCACAGAAATTTTACTATACACAGACCTAATATTCTGCGCCATCCTAATGAAGATGCAGAATCACTTCTACAAAGAACACAAAATGCATTAAAGTCTCTTAGTAGTTGGCCTCGAGAGCAACCGTCGATACCGAATGGCGATGAAAATGAAGATGCCAATGATTTTGATAATCTTTTTAATGACAAACGTTCAGATAAAATGTTGCCGTCCTCCCCGTCACAATCTTCTGATAGCATTGATCATTCACAAAGAAGTTTTTCAACGCAATTACAAAACGACGAACCCATAAAATCACTCACATGCGAGAGGATCGAACACGAAGTAATTCCGTATAGAGACCCCAAAATGGAAAGAGAAAGTAGCATAGATAATTACGATGGAGGTAACAAAACTCCAAACCACTACGATACACCAAATTTTGATGAACTTGTAGATTCGTCTTCAAACGAATTGGAAATTGATATGTCCGATCGGAACGACGATAAATATGATGATGAAAGGGAAAATAAGCGACGGAAAGCCGAAATAATTACCGTCAACAAACAGTCACTGTACAATGCTTACAAAGCAGCAACGGCTTCCTTGCCTTACTCGACACAATCTGCGTTTAAGCCGCCGGCGGAAGTCAAACATAAAATACATGGGTCGTCATTTCCTAGCGAGCCATTCGGAGGTTATTCAAACGACCATGAGAAGAGTTTACATAAGGCGTCGAAACAGTATACCGTTTTGCAACCCGCTGGTGCTGGTTCACGTGCAGCTACGGCACTACAAGAAGCTCGGACCGTACCGTCCGCTCAACCAGCCCGGGATTCGCGCCCTCTCAATGCACTTTCACCGCCAGCCTCCAGAGGTACCGTTCATCTCCGGCATCTATTACCAAACTTCTTAATGACTATAACATTCAACTCCGCGCTATGAACAAAGTTTTGTTTCAAGGTCGGTCGCGTTGTTCGAACGAAGAAGATGTACGGCGTTTTATACAGCGAAAGTGTAGGATTATGATATCCAGCTTTGAATAAACATACATATGTTTGTGTATATGTAACTTTGTATAAATATTTTCAATCTTGGATAAAATTATTCTTAGGAGAGACGTGTGATCGTTTATGCGAAAGACGTTTCTCATAATTCAATAGTCGACACATAGTGTACGTTGAAACTCCACCTACATCAACGTATATAATGTACGTTAGAATTTTCTCGTATCCGTACATTTGGGATTTACGTCATGCAATAAAAACGGGTCAGGGCAAAGGGCGGGGCGCGGCAGCACCGCCCCGCTTCTCTTGAAAGAAAAATTGTCAGTCGGACCGCGCAGCCGCCTGGCGTTCTTTATTTTTTCTTTTAAGTTGTGGATGGGGTGGGTTTCGGAGCGATGGGCGGCGCTGCGCAGGTACGCCCTGTCGGCACGCCCGCTTCTATCGATCGCGCTCCCACGCCCCGCTCGATGATTAACAAAATACTAATTTGTTCATCGATTTGTCCGCAGAAGGCAACAAGTGTCCAACTCCTGGTTGCAATGGGCAGGGCCACGTTACCGGCCTCTATACGCACCACCGAAGGTGAGCTCGATGATTTCATGCATTTCAGCTACGTCATGTAACCTACGAAACATAAAAGCGAAACGTTATTCTATCCGAAATTCTTTTATTCGTATCTTATCCAGACATAAATGTTCTTTGTTGATACTATATTATTATTATTTTGGATTTGACTTTTAAATTTTTGTCCATCAGTCTGTCAGGATGCCCAAGAAAGGATAAAGTCACACCTGAGAGTAAGTAATCGTAGTATCAAATAATATTGGCAAGTTATGTACATAGTTAGTTTATTGATTATTTAAGCTTTCTATAGGTGTTTTTGTTTTGTAGTTTTATAAGATTTCTTTGAGTTACAGTTATTTTGTTTTACAATTACTGTTAAACGTAGAGTTAGTTATATTATTGCGCATATATCAATTGTTAGTTTTTTTTCTATGACAGCTAACATCTTATGTCAACAATTTGTTGACAATAATCTTTTAGCAACATAAATTCTTAATTTGACGGTTGTTTAAATAGGCTATTGAATTTGCGGATTATTCAGGACTATGACATATCCATGAAAAATATTTATTTACGGCTGTGGATGACTTTGTTATTTGTTTACTAGCTCTCTGGCCACGCGTTGCTGTGGCTCAGTCTGGTTTCGAATTCCCTTCGGAATAGAACATAATACAACAGAACAGAATAAAATAATGCTCCGATCGTCACCAAACTTAGGATCATTCGCTAGGTCATTTTAAAGAATGCCTGAAAATTTCATTAAAATTGGTCCAACCGTTTCAAATTATATTACGACCGGCCGCCTGCCTAACGTCAACTTAACTTTATCAACAGTTAAAACTGCGTTACAGATATTAACGCCCGCCGATACTAATTACAAAGTTCCAGACATAAGAAAAATACTAACTACTTAATAAAAATAAAGCAAACTATAATTAAATATTAAATTAAATTGTAAATATTGGATGAATCGTCTTTTTTTCGCTTGGTCTCGCTTATCGGAGATTACTCTAACAGTATTGGCGTTGCACGAGACAATCCTAAAGTGTCCGACTCCGGGTTGCAACGGTCGCGGCCACGTCAGCTCCAATCGAAGCACACACCGCTCGCTCTCTGGTTGTCCTACCGCTGCTGCTAGAAAAGCAGCTGCCAGGTCGCAAAGAGGACGACCACCAGGTACTGGATTGTTTGTGGCATGCTATAAAGCGGACTAGTTATTTAAAGTAGGAACCGACGTAAGCTTGCGGCTCCTGCTTTGCCTTGCAAAAGTACGTAAATCGTTTGTGGGTCTGGGTATAAGATTCTAAAATAATAAAATTTCTATAAGATAATACAATTCCGCAATCAATTTTAGCTTTGCCATTACATCGGTTTAAAAATACTATTAAAAAGAGGCTGATTCAGAAAACCTACTATACTGTTGGGGATTACTTAGAAGATAAGAATGTGTGGATATAGCTCGCTTAGACCCTTAGACAGTAATGACTAAATGTAACTAATGAACGCTGAGTTTCTTACTGGCTCTTCTCGGTGGGAACAGCTTTCCGAACTAGCAGTGTAGTTGACGATTCAAAAGCACTTGTTTACAAGTTTATTTGAATAAAGAATATTTTAAATTTGAATTTGAATATTAACGGTTATTAACGAGTCGTTTTTAAATTTCGCATAATAGAAGTAATAGTTTAAAGAAGTTGTCGTGTTTATAGAGGTTAGATCCAATGTTTGAAGAAGTTATCGTTACCCGTTGCTAGCGATACTCTTAAAATGATGCAAAGTCAGGCTGCGCCGTGCGTCCTTATTTATATTACTGTCGAAGTCGAATTCGGATCACGAGGAATAGGTTTTTTTTGATAGTTTAATTGGGAGCTCAGTTCCTTTTTTGCCTTTCTACGATACTGTTTAACGCACCAAACATCGCGATTCATAATTATTATTTCATAAATATATGAGTAGTTATCTTTATATTAAATTCGATGTTTTACGTTGAACTGACTGATTGATTAACCTAACTTCAATAGAACTTTTTGAAACTTGTGGCACCGGATCAAGCCAATACGATGCTGTTAGATAGGAATTCAAACAATGTAAAACAAATACCACATTTAAAATATACACGCAAGTAACGTTATTTATCATAACGTTATGATAAACATAGTGCAACGTTAATGAATCATAATTTCCGGTTTATCACCGGAATTTTTTTGACATGTATGGATGTAATTTAGACCCCAAATTAGTTGTCCGATCGTAAATCATTAATTGATCGAAAAAGATATAAGTTTAAAAAACAATTTATTTATTTATTTATTTAAAAAACATTTTAAATCTCACTATATAAACCTTATACATTCGAGTTTCTATATTAAAATGCATCTCATTTTTCTTTAAATTAAATCTTAACATGAATTATCAACCATAATATTTTAGATATTTAAATTATACATCATCAGTAAAAATTGTGTACCTAATACAATAATTTATTCCTAGTGCAATTGCAAGCACTAGCCCCACCGCCAGTGTCCATATCGGTGTCGGTGAGCGCGCCCACGGAGAGCGCGCCGGCGCCCCGCGAGCGCGAGCGCACGCAGGCGGCGTCGCCGCGCACCCCCGCCGTGAAACGCGAAGCCCCCGAGCTGCTGGTGCCCAAGCGAGAGGCCGCCGAGCCCGAGCGCGACTCCCCCGGCATGGAGACGCGCCACGCCGGCTACGGCGCGCCGCCCGACCAGCGCTCGCCCTACGAGCGCCCGCCTGATGACCACGTGCGATCCTACAGGTAATCTATAATGGCCCCTCCTTATAATCGGCGATTACTAACGATTAAGCGCGAACACGATCGTGTAGATGGCATATTGTGCTATACGCGCTATTTCAAATTCAAATTTCAAATTCAAAATATTCTTTATTCAAATAAACTTGTAAACAAGTGCTTTTGAATCGTCAACTCTACTGCTGGTTCGGAAAGCTGTTCCTACCGAGAAGAGCCAGCAAGAAACTCGGCGGTTGCTCTTTTAAAAAAAATATAATTCTTAATATTATTTACATTAAGTCGTTACTGTCTTGTACAGGTTCAAAGAGAGCTATATCCACACATTCTTATCTTCCAAATAATCCTCAAGAGTATAGTAGGCTTTCTGTATCAGCCTCTTTTTAACAGTGTTTTTAAACTGCCTTCATCTTCCTGTTCTTATCCCACTCTAAGTGGAGTGGAGAGTGGACCTGCCTGACATCAACTTTACTTTAGTCGTATCTTACGACACCTAGACAAGAAACAGGCTGGTATATCCTACTTAAATGGATACCATACGGTGGGTCAACTTAGTCGCCTTTTACGACACCTCGCTAAGAAATGATGGTGGTATATTCTACTCAGACGGATATCACACGGCGAATTGCGCTATATGCGCTTATTATCGTCTATTACGCCTACGATCGTCAACAACCCGGGAATTGTGTGTTTTTCGGATACGCATCAAAGAGAATCTGGGTGATACGTATGATGGTGCTGATTATAGATCATCAGGCATAACACAACAACAGCCGTGGCTTCCCACCACAAGCTAGACACCGTCATGACATCATTCAAATCACCAGCCCACCATTACACGTTACCCTGTAACGTGGTTCGGCTTTACAGGAGACACAACGTCGTCCTGATACCGACACCTGATACATACAGCGTATAAACGCATGCACTACTTATCCCCTAAGATTACCTGGTAGTGAACGTTGTTAAGCGATAGAAAGATGTTGTTAAGCGATAGATATTTTACTTATTATATTAATAACAAATTTTATTAAAATATTATCTTGTTATAATACCTATACAAACTATGTGAGATGTAATTAAATTATTTAATTCCTAGCCAAATGAACGAATCTCGATACGGCTACGAATCTCGGTGCTATGAAGGCGCGCCGGCTTTTGAGCGATATGACCCCGCACAATGTCCTCAACGGCCCTACGGTTGGGAAGAGGAACGGTATCACGATCCTCATTTGCCCACACCTATGAAAACCGACCAGTCAGAGCAAGAAGCCAGCACTGGACCCATTTATCCTAGGTACGTCAAATTTGATTGCTCATCATCACCTTTAATGTTGATATCAGTTCATTCAGTGCCTAAATGTGGTAAACGGGATACTTTTTATAATTAGTCAATTGATCGTTTCGATCTCCTTTATTCCGCAATATCTCAATGGAAATGCGAAGTTTTTTTTAATAAATCCACTCTTGTACGAAATTGTTTCATAAGTCAATATGACTTGTCCGTCCAGACCAATGTACCATTATGAAGCGGGTGGAGTAGGCGGTGTGGCTGGCGTGAGTGCGATGGGACCCGGTGTGCCCCCTGGTTTCTCTGCGATCAATCTGTCCGTGAAGATAGCCGCTGCCCAGGCTCAGCGACCTCGCAGTCCAACACCAAGAGATCCTCGAGATCCTCGTCCAGCCATAGATCTGTCCACATCAAATGGTAGTCCACAGGTGAGATAAATTTGGAAGACATCAAATTCGTCAATCTTTGCCCTGAGTCATTGGCTGTAAGATCGCACAACAGAACTTCACCAGCAACTTACAACAAACAACTTGCTCTCTGTAGAAATTCATATCGAATATTTGAATCAAGCTCAGTATGATGTGACATATAAACAAATCCGCCCGTGAGGCTTTCTGTAAACCAACATTGAGCATGGTGAATCACGCGAAACAGCGGTACAATCCAATGCATCAGGGTCTTGATTTATGATGACAAACAATGATCTGATAAAGTCGATTTATACAACAGGGTCCATACGCATCACCGGTGTACACGAGCGCCGGTGGAGGGAGCGCGGGCGGGCCCAGAGGCAGTCCGCAGCCGGGTGCCTCGCCCCAACTCACGGCCAGTCCTCAGGTCCCCAGTCCACAAGGCCAGACTCTCGACCTTAGCGTATCCCGTTTACCACATAGGTGAGGCATTAGATATAGGCAGTAGTAGTTTTATCATTGCGCGTAAACTGCTTTAGATTTTTCAGCCCCATTTTTTATTGTGCATGTAGAATAGGTATATTCACGATTTGTCATTTACACGAATATACCGTTCATATGGTAATACATTATCTATGCAAATTATGACATTTATTACGTCAGCTCGTCATCATATCATCGTATATATAACTAAAATGATACAACATTGCAATATGTAATCGATGTTAAATCGATGTCTGAGTCTAAAGTAATTTATTTATCAACAGTCGAACTTTTCCTGGCGGTGTATCATACAGTCGAGAATCGACTCCAGATAGCGGCGGCAGCCATCCATATTTAGAAGCATACCATCGAGACACAGCTGGTAAGTTTTATTAAGCAAATATATGAAAATATGATGTTAGTAAAATCTTAATGCGTAGTCGTCATAATTTATACGTCTAGTCATATCAAAGATGAGACATTGACATTGACAAATGACATTAAATGAATCCACTGATTACTTCAACGTATTAGATAACTTAGGCATAATTCAATCTTCCTAAATATTATTTATAAAAAAAGGATTTTCGAAGATAATAAATATAATTTACTTGAGATCTTTATTAGTAATAGTTAACCGACATGACGCGGCACGCTTGGTCTAAAACAGGAGAAAACAATAACATTATGGCTCCCTCGTACCTGTTTATTTGTACCGTACTTACGATTACTGTATTTAAGCCATTTGGAATGACATGTACGGTCATTGATCTGAGTAAATTGTGTTTCTTTTTTAAAAAAGAAGATAATTCATGTGGCTAAAATTCTTCACTGAATTAACTGTTTTTTTTTTATGAAGGGTGCTGAGTTGTGTAGGTACCTAAAATTAATTAATGTCGTACGATCAGTTCCACTCTGTATATAATACAGTAAATAAGAGCTCGTATTCTCCACACTTTAACGTTGGATTACTGGACTGGCCCGTTGGAGCAGTGGGTAGTGACCCTACCTTCAGCTCCGCGGGTCGTGGGTTCGATTCCCGCCGAGGGTCAACATTTTCTATAAATGAATTTATTGGTCTTTGAGCCTGGGTGTATATTTTTATTTAAGTATGTATTTAAAAAATATATAAGTATATATTCACCAGTTGTCTGTCTACCATAACACAAGTATTAAGTTACTTACTTTGGGAACGGACGACCGTGTGTGTAAGTGTCCCATATATTTATTTATATTTATTTATTACTCTCATCCTAAGATAGCGATACATATGTCAGATATAAACAGGGAAGCGTTATAATCATCGTACGATGTAAAATCTAGAACGCTCCCCTATTTAGAGAGGCAGTACCATAATACACGGCTATTGCGTACCGTAAAACATGCGATACAAATTAAGAGCGACCGCGCCTAATCACTCCCGCTAGCATTGCTCGCCGCAGTCGCGGAACATTGCTAATTCAACTCAGCAGGCGTCTTTTCTCGTACGTGTAAAGATTGTTATATGGTTAAATGGGTAACGCGAAATGTTTACGCGCGCTGATTAAAAATTTAATTATCAACGCTCTTGACCTCGATGTAATTTTGTGTCAAGGTATGTACTCCGCTGCTGAATATTAAAATTTTAATTACAGTTTGTGATGACATTTTAAATTATGTGTACATACGAAATGTGAGCGCCCCATTATGTGACCTAGGTCAATTTTAGCACATATTGAAATTGATCTAACTGTTCGAACGGAAGTTTTAAAAACAACTAGTAAAAATAATCAAAGCGTATTTTTTATGGAGTACAGTTAGAAAAAAGTGCGTTCCCGAATGCTTTTAGGTACTTATATGTCCAAAAAATATTTTAAAGGTTTCTCTTGTCATTTGAGTAATTCATGAATGTTTTTATATATATAATGAACAAATCTTGTAATAAATTATGAACTTCGTATACATTTTAAACAGAAAACTTCACGTATTATTGTATAAAGCGTAATAACACAAAAAAATACTATTATGAGTTATTGTAATGGAAAACCATTCCAACAGTCATAAAAATAAAACACTTTTTTTTGTTTTTTAATTTTATTTTATTGAATACTAGCGGCCTGCCCCTGCTTCGCACGGGTATAAAATATATATCCCATATCAGTCAGTGAAAAAAAAACGATTAAAATCGATCCAGTAGCTTTGATTTATTCATTACTGCCCGTGGCCCGCACGCGTTAAATTTGGAGAAAAACAATTTCCTTTCCCTATACCAAGAAGATTTCCTGCTATCTTTGGAATATCTAAATTCATATAGTACATTTTTACTTATTTACTTTTACATTTTCCCTATGTATTTTATTTTTACAATTAATTACAGAATGTCTTTAAACAAACTCTTAAAAGAGGGACATAGCTGCTAAAGTCGAAGTGTTATAGGGCGAAGCGCGGCGTCCTCACGGCATTTTAAATCTGTAATATCTCCGAAAATGTTCACTAAAATTACATGCTATAAACCGCCATATTGATCTATATTAAATCAACTATTTTTTTAAGGTACTTAATTGGATAAGGATTAATGCTGTATTGTATAAAAATTGCTTCAAAAATATGGCATTATTTTTCGTAAAAAGTAAATGACAAAAAATGCTATAGTGGGTTATCCATAAGAGATAGACATATACCATCGCGGACTTTTCTGTAGACCTTTTCAAGATGTACAAATACTTAGTACATTATTTTGATAAATCTCGTAGGGTTTAGCCTGCGTTTGCAATGTAAGCGGGAAAAAATGTAATTATTTACAGAAACCTCAAAAATTACAGTATTTCTCTACTCCGTATTGAATGTTATTATACGTACAAACCTTCCTCTGGAATCACTCCATCTATTAAAAAAAACCACATCAAAATCTGTTGCGTAGTTTTAAAGTTTTATGCGTACATAGGGATATAGGGATTTTGTTTTATAATATGTAGTGATAAATAGCATAATAATTACATTCATTAACATAAATGACGACACTATATTTCTTAATAGTAACCTTGGCTCATGTCTGTAATATGCTAGAAAATATTACATGATATTACACATTGTTATAATTTCACAACTTAACGCTCTACATTGTCCATGGATAAGAATAGAGAATAGAGTTTTTATAAATAAAAAATAAACCAAACAATAAGTCGTCATATAGCTTTATCGACCACTATCAATGCGCGCAATACCGTGGTAAAAATTTTCGATTGTTATTTACCAAGCAGCGAAGTTGAATGAAAAATTTCATTTAAACAAAGTTCAAATATTCAATAAATTCAATAATTATCAGTGACACTGAAATAGTTTGTGAATTAGAGATACTTTAGATTAATGTCGTTTAATAAATTGTCCTTTAATTAAGAATAGAGCAGTGCGGAACTAAACAGAATAAATAAATTAAAACTAAGAATAACGGAACAGATAAGAACGTAGCTATACAGTATAAAGAAGATTGTAATAAAATACGGACGGGACGAGAGTAGAACAGAATGATTATTCCATTCCGTTCTGTTCTTGTTCTAAGAACACATTGGATTGGAGCTAAGACCTACCACGCTGCTCCAATGCGGATTGATAGGTTACACATATCTCTAGATTTCTCTAGAGATATCCAGGTTTCCTCACGATGTTTTCCTTCACTGAAAAGCGTGTGATAAATTGCAATTATCAATTAGACACATAAGTTTTAACAGAAACTTAAGAGAAAACTCATTGGTGTCTGCCCGGGTTTGAACCCGTGACTTCCTCGAAAGAGTCGCACAAGTTACCGTTGGGCTACCAAAGCTTGTACCACAGCAGCTACCACAGCTTGGCCGTGATCGTCTAGTGGTAGTGGGTTATAGGTCCCTACGTTGTATGTCACATATACGTCTCACTCTCTATGCCTAACCTAGTCCCACTTTTTAATTGGGATCGGCTCTCCTCGTCATTTTTCGCCAGACACGTCGGTTCTGGGTCGTCACAATGTCGTTGAGCTTTCTTCAGGTCGTTGTTGATCACAGATACCCAGGTTGTGTGTCACATATACCTATTTATTATTTATTTATTTATTGTTTTTCCCAGGTTACGGCGGTGTCAGCCCTCACCCTGTGGCTGGTTACGGACTTGCGCAACCCGACTACGCGGCAGCAGCGGCCGCAGCTGGTTACGGCGGTTACCAGTACCAGTGTGGCGCATATCCTCCGCCACCGGCATATCCCCCGCACGCACCGCCATACTCGCCGCCATGCTACATGCCGCCACCACACGCGCCCCACGACAAGCCTAAGGATAGCAGGTGAATATTCTATAAGTCGATATATTTATTTATTTATTCCTTAGAACTACCAACAAAATTACATGTGTAACTAAAGTAACATGGTTATATTTCCTAGGATAAAAAAGCCTGGATTTGAAAATCCTTTCAGCTTCATACAGCGATTTAATAATGTAAAATTGAAAATGTTTAAAAGATGGATCGCCGAGTTTCTTTCTGGTTCTTCTCGGTAAGAGGAACATTCCGAACCACTTGTACCAACCAACCAACCAACACCAATGTAGCTTCATTAATCATATTGATCCTTGACGATTCAAAATTGCTTGTAAGAGCTTATTTGAATAAAAATATTTTGATTTGATTTGATAGGGTTGCTAATAACATATAAATCTAATAAAAGGTAGTCACAGCGTGCTTAAAAGGTAACAAACATACAATAACTATTATAACTAACATTAGAAGAAAGAAGAATATCATTATATTTAGAGTGCCAAGGAAAAAATCTCTATACATATATTTTAACGTTCCTGTAGAGTGCAATGAAAAAATCTATACTTACATTAATAATTTTAACGTCCCTGTATATATTTTACCTGGACGATAAACAAGCACGAAAATTATTATTAAAAGTATTTAATAGGATGTCGATAACATTAGTACCTGGGTGACCGAGCCTAGCTCAGTAATTTTTAAAATGATGAAAAAAAAAATTTAAAAAAAATTGAAAAGAAGGGCAGTTGGGGCTCGATCCCAGGTATTTTTACCTCTCTAGACCGTCAGTTCCCCAAACGAACTACCATGACTTTACGTTTGACAGCGAAAAATAGTGATTGTATTCAATGTAAATTTGAAAAAAAATTTAAAGCCCGATGACAGGGATAGAACAACTTTTTTTAAATAAAACTTATCTAGATCGATTTTTCTCCCCCTAAACACCCTACATGCTGAATTTCAGGAAAATCGTTGCTGCCGTTTCCGAGATTCTGAAATATATATATATATATATATATATATATGTGTGTGTGTGTGTGTATATATATATATATATATATATATATATATATATATATATATATATACAAGTTAACTCATTTAAATATTAAAGATTCTGCGATAATAATAATAATTTAAGTGACATTAAAAAATAACGCACTGCAGATTATAAAAAAATACTTTTATCGTTACGATAAAACATTAAAACAAAAAAAACATTGAACTTAAACGATACTGAAATTTTCTTTCATAAAATGTATTAAATTATGACGCAGATATCAGGTTAAATTATCACTTACCATCAAACTGTAAAATGGTCAAGGGTAAACTGAACTCTACCTAATTAAACAACCGATATTCATTCTGTAAAATAAAATGGAAGATTTAAAGAAGGTTACTAAATACATATCTTAAAAAACGAACTAAATTAAGTTGTAAATATAGTCTGTAATTTGATAATTTTAAATTAAATAAGTATTGGTTTACCGTTGTTACTAATTTACATTTTTTTTATCTAATACTTTTTATAAGTTAGATAATACCTAACCTCGTGATTCAAAGTTCCTTTATTCTTAGCAATTCGCCCTGAGATCAAATATTAAATATTACGTCCATATTTTAATTGCGAGTACATTAATATCGCTATTTAAAGTTAATTTTGGTAACATGAAATGGAGCTTACCAACAAACTAGTGATGTCTCTTTCTTTAAATACATTATAACGCGTTATATAATTATGTAAATAAATGCAACAGAGTTTTATATCGGCCTATATTACTGCAAACATATGAACAAACATTAACGTAATTGTTTAATAGTGTGGGATTTCGAACGTATCTCATAGCAAAATCATACACTCGTGCTCGATGGATCAGTCTAAATATACTGACGGCCGCGTGCGCGCACGCCGCGTGTTACGCTCCACATAACAAATAGAGATAAGATATACAACAATCAAACGTGCCACAAATTCGACTATGCGACGAAACAGGTGAGATAAACAACTTACAACTTTTCTATAAACTTTATACTTTAAATTTTAATTAATATTATTAAAAACGGAATTTACAAATGCATATTCGTAAACAACATTTATAGCGTTTACGTAAACAGTGACCGCGTAAAGTTATCCAGTTCATACTTTTTATTCTTCCAATTTATAGGAGTAGGTTATGTTATCCTAATAGATGTAGAGAGCGCAGTGTAGGCGGATCTGATTTTATAATTAGACATGCAGTCGTAACAAATACAGAATAATATTTGTATATGGTAGAGTTGTATCAGCGCGAGTTTGTTTAATGTTTATGTTGTATTTTTTTTTTGTATTTATTTACGATAGCTACCACCGCGACGACTATTACGGAAAACCGGGTTACCGGATACGAGAGTCGAGAGAACTAATCCAGTGCCCTGTGGATAGCTGCGACGGCTCCGGTCACATTTCAGGCCACTTCTCCACACACCGCAGGCAAGCGGCGATATTTGCTCCCTCGCGAATATTCCGACAATATTAGCTACAATATTGCGGAATCAGACGATATTAGCGTGCCAACGAAACACTCGGTGCAATATTAGTGGCACAATGCAATATTCGCCGAATAATAGTGACAATCTGTGTTATGTTCCACTTTGCACATTTCCGACGTCAATTGGCTGAGATCGTGGTTTCGCTGTAAACTAACCGCATGATGAAATGCTAATGTAAAATCGACTTTAATACGAACTCTTCGCGCGTAGTTTTGCTTTTGTTTTCGATTTGTTTGTTTTTTTTTAATTTATAGAAATAGGTGTTACTTTGCGGAATCCCATACTACAAAAATAATGGATTATTTTGAGACTTAGTTTTTGTTCATCAAAAATTCTTTCAGGCTCAAATCTCAATGCTATATAGAACAAAAGTATCTTTTTCTGCATATGGAATCCTATCGGAAAAGTTACTTCAAAAAACATTTCAATAGTTTAAAAAAAACATTTTAGTAAAAATTATTTAGGATATAATCGTATACGTTATTTTTCCTATAAATTAGGTATTTATATTTCTTATAAATTTATGCGCGCAAATTATCACCAAAATTATGTCACTCAATAGCTTATTCGATATATTTGAAGGAATATATTTTTGCTTATCACTGCGGTCATTGATCCTATAAGTAATTATAATTAATTACATTTCATGAAGTAAACAAATAATACTACACCAATATATTTAGTTTCTAAATAAAAAATTTATATAATACAAACCTAAAAAATATGTAACTAAAAAGTAATAAAAAATAAACATTAAATTTATAATCTGTTACATTAAAATCAATAAAAAAAATTAACTACAACTTTTAAACTCAAATCGTATGTATGAGATATATATATTTTTTAAAGAAGACCTTTATCATTAGCATACTCCGTAGAAATTTATAATATAATGTCTAATTGTTAAAAATATGAAATTTCAGAACGTTTTTGTTTACTAATATTGTGCTGACGATTTTTCATCGCCATTTCAAGAATTATAGTTAGTTTTGTCGTGACTAATAATCATTCGTATAAGTGAATAAATCCTTGAATCTTAAGAAGCAATAAAACCCATAAGTAGATGTGAAGATGCATAAACACTACGCTAATTATAGTAAAGAAATGCAAAGTCTGTGTAATACTTCACAGATGCTTCACACTCCAGATTATTTTTATCATTCCTATAAGCATTTACTCTCTCACATTCCCTTATTAAAACGTCGGCAACTATGTCCGCATAAGAAAGTATACATTCATTCTGTGCCCTGCATCCAAGAATATATATTAGAATCTGTTTTTATACTACTGGCAACATTCATTGCTCTGACATATTAAATTTTTTTTAATAATTAATAATCATGCTAATTTCATTAAAGTATTTTTTACACCTATTTCCACAGTAGGTAACTGTTTTATTTTTACGATTATAAATAATTGAATTTCGAAAAACTTATAAATACATAAAATTTATGTATATTTTTATATTCACAATATCGATACATATTTTTGAAACAATCAAGCAATCATTTTTGACAATGGCAATAATTGGCGACTCTCTGTGTTGTGAAAAACAATATTTTAGGGAAATATGTACCAGAATATCGTGTTAACGCAGAATATACTTTCAGGAGTATTTATGTGAAATTTTCATCATTTTCTAAGTTCAAGGCGAAATTAACGATAGTTAATAAGGTAAAAAGTGGAATTTATTATATTACTCATTAAAAAAAGAGCCGATAAGTATATATTATTGTGTCATCCTTTTTTAAGCGGTATGTTCGACAAAGGATACTATCTCATTATCCTCCTGCCCTTATCCCACTTTAAGTGGGACGCGTTACAAACATGTTTCATATGATTTGGCTACGTATTTTTACGGCGGCCTGACGTCAACTAACTTAGTGGTATTTTACAAAACCTGGGAAAAAAGAGGGTAATCTATTCTACTCAGCCGGATACCAAATGGCGGGTTGTCTTAACTTAGTCGCCTTTTCCGATATCTCGGTAAGAAATGAGGATGGTACTAATTTATTCAGCCGGATACCACACGGCGTCTTCAAAGGATACTATACTTATTATAAAACTAAGTAAATTATTATTATAAAACTAAGTAACTAAGTGTACATCTATATGTCATCGATTTTCTCATATGTACAAAACGGATTTTTGTACTTTTTATTGTAAAAGAATTTCTAAAAGAGTGCAGTTCTTCCGGAAGTTTTAGGTTAACACAGTAACAATAGTACAACTACAGTGTTTATGTAAATTAAAGTAGTTAGAAAAATACTAGCCTGTGGGCAGTTTTAGCCGCCTTAACCAACAGAGATGCACTAAATTAATGTAGTAGAATAAAAGATCTACAAAAATACTACCAAAAAGTCCGAGACAGAATGTCTCTATCTCATATGTTTAACTTATAATAACGACTTTTATTTCAAAAATTCAATTAAATATATTGATTTCCACGCGGGCGATGCCGCAGGCACTAGTTATAGATAACAAAGTGTGTGTATGTTTGTCCTTTTATAAAAAACTTATTCAATATTGCGCTAAAACTCATAAAATTCGTTGAACTTTATAAAATATTTTGGGATATTTTTATACGCTAATAAGAGGAGCTTATTTTATGTCTACAGTTAACCGAAAACATCGAAAACAAATAAACACAACTTACTATGAGATATTATTTTAGTAATAAAACAATTTATAGAAGTGGGCGAGAAAATATATGTAACGCTAAGTGTAGGAAACAAAATACATTCGCATACCTTATACATGGAGGATTAGTTACCGATCGTATTTCAAAACACCACCACCAACAACACACTACACTACGCACATTCACTACGACAATCTCAAAGATTGTTTCGCCCCGTAACCGAAACATCATCAGAAGAGACTCCACGAAAAAATCGCAAAGCAAATTGCTTGAAATTCGTCGTAGTGAATGTGTGTAGTGTTTTGTGACACTTGTGGTAACTAGTCCTGCATGTATAAGGTATGAGAACGGTTTTTGTTTCCTGCACTTAGCATTACATACATTTTAATAAAAATAAATATTTTTTCCCTTCCTCCATGATTATAATATGTTTTACCTTATTTAAACATTATCGCATGTTTTGTGGCATTTATTGATTGAGTGTCCTTGTTTTCTGTTTTTTGTTTTACGTAAATTATTTAGAGTAGTACCTATTAATTATTAATACAACTCAATAATGTTCCTGATACACAAGCAAACCATTTTACAGTAGGTATAGTGTATGTACATAGAGTTATTATACTAGAGTACGGAAGCTA
Organism: Morpho helenor; assembly: GCA_029227775.1. NCBI lineage: Eukaryota > Metazoa > Arthropoda > Insecta > Lepidoptera > Nymphalidae > Morpho > Morpho helenor. The sequence goes on from JARGCU010000017.1 coordinate 13,991,658, forward strand.
GTCTAAAATATGCCATATTATAACAAAGAATGCAAAATGATGGTGATTTATCTGTCTCTCTTTTTTATGTGTGATTAGACAAAGATTAAGTACGAGTTTTATATTTCCCCTCATTTTTTTAAATTTAAACTATCGTGAGTAGTATTCATAGTTAATGTATAGAACCGGCTGTAAAAAAAAGTAAGTAGCGGCCTGTTACTGTCCCACTGCTGAGAATAGGCCTCTTCTCTCCGTTTTTGGAGAAAAGGATTGGAACTGAAACCTACCACGCTGCTCCAATGCGGATTGGTAGGTTACACATATCTCCGGAATTCTCTAGAGATATGCAGGCCTTCACCGAAAAGCGTGTGATAAACTGAAATTATCAATTAGACACATAAATTTCAACAGAAAAACTCATAGGTTCGAACCTGAGACCTCCTCGAAAGAATCGCACGGTGATACCGCTGAGTTACCACAGCTTAGAACCGGCTATACTCACGTTTTATTCTATCGGGTTAGCCCGACTAGTGTCGAACCCATCCGGGGCACTTATTCATGAGCTCTTTACACGACGTAATTGCGTTATCACGAGTCGCGACCAGCGATCTGCTTTTGCGCAGTTCCTGCCGCAATTATGTGGTGTAAAGAGCTCATGAATAAGTGCCCCGGATGGGTTCGAAACTAGTCGAGCTTTTCCCTCATTATTGTGTCTCTATCACTTACAGGCCTGCTTATTGCTCCCATACTCTAGTATTAACAACTCTATGGTGTATTGAATGATGTATCTAACATGTGTCCTATAGTTGTACTACTAAAAATTATGAAATTATTTTTGTACTCAATTTTAATAAGCAAGCTTAAATTAAATCATCATCCTCCTGCCTTTATCCCACTTTAAGTGTGAACAGCACAGCATGTTATAAACATGTTATCACGGGATTTAGCTACGAAATCTACGACTGGCCGCCTGCCTTACGTCAACTTACATTAGTTGTATTTTACGAGAACTCGGTAAGAAAGAGGCTGGTCTATTCTACTCAACCGAATACCACACGGTGGGTCAACTTACCTTAGTCGCCTTTTACAAGAACTCGGTAAGAAATGAGGGTGATCTATTCTACTCAACCGGACACCACACGGTAGGTCAAATACCGTAGTCGCCTTTTACGACACCTCGATAAGAAATGAGGGTAGTCTATTCTACTCAGCCGGATACCACACGGTAACAAGCTTGAATTAAATAAAACAGACAAAAAACAAAATCATTATCGTCATTTATCCATAGAGTTATTAAACAAGAGTAAGGGAGCCAGGCTAGAACGTGTCCATTGACAATAGACAAATGAGAATATTATGTCTCTTTTTACATGTTATGATTAGCAAGGACAAGTATATGAGTTTCTTCTTACCTTTTTTATTTTATATAGCAATACTTACAGGCCTACTTGTGGCTCCTCGTTTATTTTTCCCTTTCTTATTTTAGTTAGAGGCCTACCTATGGCTCCCCTGTTCTAGTATAATACGAGTAACTCTATGCATTTATCACAGCTTACGACATGTCCCTTACTTAAAGTCGTCAGTTAAAAAAAATAATCAATTATATTTCCCTTAAACTCATCAGAAAAATTAATCAATTATTAATCTACTCTTTACATTATAAATATGTGCCTTAGGTAAAATTACTACTATTACTATTATTACTCAACTTCGCAAAATAAATTTCCACACTATATATTTTTTTAAACAGGCTTATATGGTATATTTACTGAAAATCAATGGTAGTTACAAATACATGAATCTCGATAAGTCGAACGCCCATTGTTCCCTATACTATGTTAAAATATATTTATGGTAGATAAACGTAAAAAGGTACCATAAATTAACATATCTTGGTGTCGACCCACTTTATCATAGTGTTTTACTTGTACATTATAACGTGATTATTTTTGCACTTACTTGTCTATACAAAGCATATTTAATCTGTTGAAACTGTAACAGTTGCAATTTTAATAATTTAAGATAAAAATACTTTAAAGTCAGCCTATTTTACTATAGATTCAGCTTTATTATAAAAGTCGAGCCTCCCATTCACGTATTTTTTTGCCAAACTATCGGTCAATAGGCGTGCCAGTAAGCAAAGCTTACTACACGGACAATGTAGGTTAAAAGAAATCGTCATTTATCGCGTCGCTCTAAGCAAGGCTTATTACATGGATAGTGCAGGTTAAGGAATCGTCATTTATCGTAAGTTACCACACGTTGCTCCGCCACGTCATTGTAAGCAGTTTGTATATGTGCAGTCTCTCCGGATGTCCACGCGCCGATCGCTCGCAGCTCCAGCCCCATTCGCAGGAATTAAAATGCCCCACGCCCGGTTGCGACGGATCTGGTCACGTCACCGGAAATTACTCTTCCCACCGGTCGCTCTCCGGCTGTCCCAGAGCTAATAAACCGAAGAGCAAGCCGAGAGATGGACAGGATTCCGAGCCTCTTAGGTGAGCTAGGATTAAGTGAAGCTATATTACTTTTCCATATTTTCCTTATCTAGTCCATTGGTAGATTGTAACAGACTATAAAATCTGTTTCGCGCGAATTGTCACAGTCAAGCGAATTTTATGTGGATAAGAAAGTTCAGTTTCTATATAATAATAAATCTTAAGATTATAATTTAACATAATATAGTGAATGGGATGACGATTCAAACTTTATTCGAGTGCATTGATTAGTTTTATGTTCATTTACTTTTTCAAATAATTAGTTGACAGTAATGTTACCATATATAACCTGACACGCATATTTTTAATTATTGAGAAGTGAGTAGTTATTATATCAATTAAAATAGTAGTATTTTTAATTGCACGCTATAAAGTGATTGAAAATCTCTTACACGGAATGACGTTTTGTTTCTACTAGAATATAATTTATGAAAAGTGATATCATGTATGATATTAAATCGTGGAAACAATATTTATAATCGCATTATTGTTATACAAACTATAGACAAAAGTTTTCTTTTTACTTATTAAACAAAAGTAAGACCTCATTATATATTTATTATGAGTTTATTGGTGTTTGCACGCTGCTTAGATGCCCAATTCCGGGTTGTGATGGATCTGGGCACGCTACAGGAAAATTTTTGTCCCATCGAAGGTAAGGAGTGGTAAATTTATTTCGGAGTGTATAAAGTATCAAAGCAGTCTAACTTAGGGTCGCCACACACAGATCACCGACAACAACCACAAAACGGTGCCACCAGTATATTTCCTGTAGTTTTCATACGTTTTATATGGACTCCCCGAACACGGTTGACACCTGTGGCCGTCGCACGATACAATATCCATGTCCATATAAAATGTATGAAAACTATAAGAAGTATGACAATTACGTTTTGTGGTTGTGAACGGTAGCCCGTGTGTTGCGACCCTTATGTTTACACCAAGGATTATGACTTCCATGTGTAAGATATATTTGTTTAAAAAAAAATTGTATATAAGCTGACATTGAATTACCTAAGGCACTTTTAACAGTACGAATAAATAGTGATAAAATTTATTACAAATAGTATGTTAAACATTATTACTGAAAAACTATCTAAACCGAGATAAAATTTTCAATAAAGCGTATGTGCGTTTCTCGTAACTCTCAAATTATAGACGTTCCGTTTTACCCCCATACTGTTTAGACTGTTATTTTTAAATTACGCATTCCAAATATTTTTATAATATTTTCATAATTATATAATAAAACTCCACAGTGCTTCTGGATGTCCGATTGCAAACCGGAACAAAATGCGTGTTCTGGAAAGTGGGGGGACAGTGGAGCAGCATAAGGCAGCCGTTGCTGCTGCGGCATCAGCTATTAAATTCGACGGTGTGAACTGCCCTACGCCCGGATGTGATGGATCTGGACATTTAAATGGTTCTTTCTTGACCCATCGCTCGCTGTCCGGTTGCCCGATCGCCGGCGCCACTACTCCCACACCACCAAAGAAACCAAAGTATCCTGATGACATCACACCGCTGTATCCGAAATCATATTCAGGTATGTCATTTAATTTTCCATCTTAACACATTCAATGCCAAATACACGGCGTCGTGGACATGGCATGGCCTGTGGCATGGCCGAGTACACGGCGCCGTGTCTCGTGACTCGACATGAGTGGTGGCATTAAATGTGTTAACTGAGACTGCAGCTGTATCTGACAACGAAGCGAACTACGATTGGTGGGCGATTAAAACAAATACATTGTCAACGAACTTTGTGGCTACACTGTTCGCTTTACTGTTGCTAGCGATTCACGCTTTAGTTGGGATTTTACTCGTCGCGTCGCAAATCGCTGCTTAATGTAGCCGCAGCCTAAGATTAAGATTTACAGGAGTATCTGTTGCAATCTTTGAAGATATTTAAAAATGCTTTAGAATTGAATGTTGATGATAACACTACAATAATAAATATAATAAAAGAGTATAATTTATAATCTCTATAAATTTTACGAGTAATTGTTTTTATAACAGATATTCGTTTAATAATGTCATGACACCACCATCCGTTTCATTGATAAGTAGATAACAAATTAATGGTATAAACAAGTGAAAATCTACAAAAATAAATCTTATTTCATCTAGCTCGTTCCGTGAATTGTGTATTATTTATACTTTAGCATTTATAATATTTTATTAATTGTAGGAACCGATATAAGCATGCAAACAGGAAATGGCGAAGATCTCATGTCTTTGGAGCAAGAAATAACCGAGCTTCAACGTGAAAATGCTAAGGTGGAATCACAGATGATTCGCCTAAAGTCTGACATTAATGCTATGGAGTCACAGCTCAGCCAAGGGGAAAGGGTAAGCTTAAATCTTATTAAAAGCCAAAACATTCAACCTGTATTCATTAACGATCCAAAATTTACTATATCTTTGTCTGATAACGTAGATGGTACAGTCATGGCTCCAAACATCGAACTTTGAGTGCTACTAACATCACATTTGTGAGTACTGCTTGTTTAATATCATAAAGTAGCCACTCTAAGTAAGAGCCAATTCCTAAATCATGTAAAGACAAACAAATCAATATAACATCAATATTTCTAATCAAAGTTTTAATGACTGTTGTATTTTTAAGGAGAACCAGCAGATGCATCACAGCAACAACAACTTCCACGAATATTACAAAGGCCTCTGCAATAACGTGATAACTTTATTGGAAACCGTCCGACTCCCTGGAGGAGGTACCGCTCCGGCACCTACTACTCTGGGAACACCCGGGGCGCCGCCACCGCCGGGCCCTGGCGATAAACCTGCTTACGACAACTTCGACTCGTATTTGACCAAATTGCAAACACTCTGCTCGCCCGATGGATATTGTCCCGATGAGAACCGGCCAATTTACGAAACAGTTAAAAACGCACTCCAAGACTTCACAGTGCTCCCTACGCCTATTTAAGTATCACCCAGCGCCGCCGAAAACGAGCGACAGTGATTCGGCTCACCACCAATCGCGACCGGCGGAGCTTATTCCAGCTTCTTGTCCAACTAGAAACTAAACAAAAGCTATTTACCAAAGGTGTACTATAAAGACTGTCGACGTTGATGTCAAATCGAATACAGTGAACTAATATGTAGTTGTGTACAGTGTGTCTCGAAGCGATGATTCCTTCGGGCGTTATGTGTTCTATTTAGATAATGATGTCTATTTTATAAACCGTTGTATACGATGTGTGACTTCTGTAAGGCATCGCGTTAAAAGTTCGAACGATTCGACTATTAATCGATAAGATGGACTTAAATTTAAATGAATTTTAAACACTGTTACTCATATTATGCTTATAGTAAGTTAATGTTAGGAAAAGTTTATACAATTGTATTTAAGCGATTTTAGCCCGAGAACACACTAAAAGGGACATAATCTGTAAATATGTATGTAACTTAAAATAGATTATAGAAACCGGACGACAGACAAGTTAGTCGGTGTTTAGTAAAAATATAAATACATTTTACTGTGCAAGGAAACCTTAATAGAAACTTTTAATGTTCTATCTATTACCATTTATGTTCATACTGGGTATGTGCCAAATGCTTCCCGCTGGAGCACACGATCGCTGACGTATTAGAGTAACTAATCTATTGGTATAGGGAACGAAATGAAAATTAAGAAACTCTTAGAAGATCTAGTCACTTTGTAAATAAATTGTGAATACATAGTTGTCACGTCGTATGGACGTTAATATTTATATTAGAGAATAATGCGATCTCATTAGATCATGTAAGTTAATTCAGTCATTAATTGATAACCAATTTTAGGGATAAATTAATAATTTCTTTGTTAGCCAATGTTCACTTGCTGTGATTATGTTACATGTTATTTATTGTTACCTTTAAGGATGTGATAGCTCAAATCGAGACGGGTTAGCGTTAATTTGCGATGTATTATTTGAAGCGCTTCACGTAAATATGTGCAATTATTGTTTATTATTATCTGTAGTTAAGGGATGCGGAACGTTTTCGTTGTAAACTATGTGGTTTCACTGGAAAATATTTCTATAAATCGCATCAACACACTGATCAATATATACGCATTTAAATATTAAAACTATTACTATGTTACTACTCTGATTGTCATATACGTTTCTGTAAAATATTGAGTATGTGTTGTTAAAAGAATAAAAATAATAAATACGGAGATAACCGCACTATTTTTAATCCTACCTCGACCTGTAACTATTAGTCCTTAATATACGTGTGTAGACTTCTACAAATTTTAGCAAATATTTGGTTAGAAATATTTGCAGATCTACTAGTAGACATATAGACAGTTTTTCAAAATAGTATGTATTCTTTCTAAGCCTTAATTCCTTTAACTTTAACCAGTATTTTATTCTTTTTTTAATTTATTTGCACAGTACGGGTTACACTTCTAACTATCATAACAAAACTATACAATTGGAAGAGCGTATCAAATCGCCCTCTTCCAATACAACATTTTAAGAAAATTGCGACTCAATAATTAATTTTTTTAAGTAATAAATTAAAAAAGAGTGTGGCTAAACTAGTTATAAGAAAAAAACAAAACTATACATTACATCCAAGGATGATCTCGAAGTGTAAAGAATCTCATATTATAGTGTATAATAATAAAGACGGTCAAGCGTTTTATTGTTAACATGCAAATTATAATGATAATATCTCTATTCCTATTGCCGATATAATTACATTTTCAAGTCTTCTATTTTTGTCATATAATTTAATAATCCCTAATCTGTGGTTATGGATTTAGAATGAATCTGTAATGGTTTGAGGTTTCCGGTACATAGATAGAACCATGGACGTAGTATATACTGGACGGCGCCAAAAGACGTTGCCGATCTTGCGTCTGTGTGTAAGCGATTTATCGTTTGTCTCTGTTCTTATCGCGAACTATACATAAGAGTGAAAGAGATTGTGATGAAGTTTGGCAACGTCGCTAAAAATGTGTCCAGTTGGTGACACCAAATGAGGCCATAACATTGAGTTTGTTGAAGATTATTTCTTGAAATCTAAAGCAAATACGAGTGTTACTGATATATTTTTTCAAAAAAGGTGGAATATGTCGTGTGCTGCCTTAACGTGTCTATCAAGAACAACGAAAGGAGGAGTTAAAAACACGGAATTACCATTTCATAAGTAAATCTTTGACTCTCATTTACGTGCTAAATTAAAGCGTTTTATTCAGTTAAAGCGTTTCAGATTATAATGTATCAGTAGTTTGATATTCTCTAGCCGGCACGAATGTGGGATACTGATAAAACATAAAAATTAATCATTAAATATTCGATCGAATTGTGTTACCTACGTAGTGATGTACACACTAACGAATTATTATGTATCGATAAATATCAGTCAAAGTTATATTTATTAGCCAAGTTAATGCGAATTCTCTCATTTTAGATTATTTTCTTAGGTTTCCTAAATGCCCACATATAAGAGAACAGTGGATAAAAGCTGTCACCGGTCTCACGGATATGTAAATGTTGGGAATAATGTGGATCATGCTATTGTTCAATTGGCCACTGAAGCACTAACATTTATGTTAACATTTCATCTATACATAAAGCACCGAGTATGGGCTGCACCTTCGACTTTATTTTTAACGCTTCAAAGGATTCTTTGGTAAATCTAGGCTCACAGTCAATTGACTGATACCATTTTTGAGAACCACCCATCACAGTAAGATATGCAGTAAAGATGTGCATCGGATAATTCATGACATTATACTGCAGACTGTACACTCAGATAGTTATGTCAATCTATTCAAATATTTAAATCTATTCTGAACAGTAAACCAACTAGGTTGGTTACAACTGTATATTAACTTTACAGTACCTGAGCTAGGCTTCGATAATTATCGACGCCTAGTTTAGCTTATCGATAAGCTAAGTACTTCCCTAATCACGCACACTAATGCAGTTCTAAAAGTTCACACAAGCATAAAACGGACACACAAATATAGCTAAGGCGGCATCCAGTGTATTCTTTATCCAAGGATAGAACGTAACGCCTACTGCTTTAAAGAACTAGAGTCCAGGCCATGCATAAAATTAATAAAAACAATAATCATAGATAAAGAATCATAAGGGATTGCCTTGGGAGTAGAAAAAAATCGATTAACTCGAAGCGAAAAAAAACGATTTTTAATCATCCATTTTTTCTGATTGTAAGAAAACTTTTTTTTTCTTATTTGTCCACTTATTAAAGTGCAAATAAAAAATGTCATAATATGAGCTGTTTACGAAATTCGACTAAGATGTGTAGTTTTGCTATATTGGTTTCATTCAACATTGCATATCTTAAGAAACAAGAAAAAAAAAAAATGAATAAAGGGTTTTGTTAATATGATTTTTTTTAAATCGACTATAACAATAGAATAATCGAATTATATAAAAATCGATAGTTTATTCACATCCCTATCATAAACTAAAAAATATTTAGAATATATTTTAATTGTTAACATTAACAATAACGTTGTTTATCCTATTTTAAAATGACCATTTTGTTATATTAGAGACTTATTCGACATAAATGATACATAAAACGTAGATACGATAAATTGTCTTATACTATAAGATAAATCGAAAAAACAAGTTGTTTCTAGTCGGAAGTCTACAATATATATCTTTTTTATATTATGAATTTTCAAAATGGATGAGAACATTGACAATAACGTTGCTGTTCTGGCAATATTAGACGGTCAACGTAAGTTAAAGTTTGCTATGTTTGATATCCCTTTTAAAGGGAAGTTGGGACTTATTGCTCTAAAAAAGTTAATTTTTTTTATCACTTCAGCTTCAGCGTACAAACAAGACCTGAGCCTAACAAACTATAATCCATCACAACAAATCAATCAAGAGGATATAGAAACTGGTGAAACAAGTAAACAAAGTAAGTGCTATATCACAAAACATACAAGGAAATATGTTTTATTGGATTTAATATTAGATTGTTAAGTAGCGAATGAGATGAGAATGTTAAGTTGGATGTGTGGTGTGACAAAACTTGATAGAATACACAATGAGTATATTAGGGGCCCATTACAGAAAAGATGTGAAGTGCGAGACTAAGTTGGTATGGTCATGTAATGAGGAGGGATGAAAATCATGTGACCAAAAGAGTATTAAATATGAATGTGGATGGATGTATAGCCAGGGGGAGTCCGAAAAAAAAGATGGATGGATTGTGTGAAAAATGATATGCATGTTAAAGGAGTGGCACCAGAGTTGACGAATGATAGAGGAGAATGGAAGAAGAAGACATATTGTGCCGACCCCACTCAGAGTGGGATAAGGGTAAGAGAATGATGAAGTAGTATCAGAACAAACTAACAATAAATAAATACTTGTATCCTTGCATAAAAAAAAACAAAAATACTGGCTTGGTAATATCAATAGAATTTTATATTTCAGATATTATTTGGACAAAGAATGCTACTCTAATGCTGTTAAACTTATATGAAACAAAGCTTAATATGTTGGACAATCCAAAAAAGAAATCAAAGATGTGGATCTCTATGGCAGAAGAACTTAAATCTTTTCATATTGAGGTAAAATTTTAATTTATCACAAATACCCTCATATTTACAGAATTTTAAACATTTTACTTATTACATATAGACAAAATGTTTTTCTTTTATACAACTAAGACCTTAATTGATGATTGCTGCAATTGTACTTGCCAAGATAGTGTGGGAAAATTATTTTTCCATTAGTTTTTTCCTCAAAGACACATTTATTTATCAAGATTATTTTATTTATCTCATACAATCATTAAAATAAAAGAAAGTTATGATGAAATGAACATTAATATTATCAATAACCTAATTCACTCAATAGGTGACACCAGATCAAGTTAGGTGGAAAATTAACGCACTTACAAAAAAGTACAAGGATTGTATTGACAATGGCCAAGGATCTACAGCATTCAAGTATTTTAATGAAATGCATCAGATACTAGGCAGGTATAATGAAGACAGTGGTGCATATAGGCTAGCTTCTGGTGTAATACAGGGCCAGGAGATTGACAAAGATCATCATATAATAAATAGAAAATTATCTGTTAAAAATTCTACACCATTCAGAAAATTAAGAGCAGAACGCAGGGCGAAGGTGGAATTAGATAAGCAATGGATTGACTATATAAGAAGGCATGAAGAACAAAAGCAAATAAGAGATGAGAGATATGAAAGAAGTTTACGATTGAGGGAAGAAGAGTTACAGTTAAAGAAGAAAGAATTAGAAATTAAACAATCTATAGCTTTAAGGAAATTACAATTGAGAGAAAAAAGGCAAGAAGAAATCCTTAAAATAGAAAGGGAAAAGTGTGCTTTATTAAGAAAATTATTGACTGAGCAATAATATTATAATACCATGCAAAGCATAACAAAAGTTAACTTCTTGAATTAAAATCAATACATTCCCATTTTCCCTCTCAATAATCATCTAATTCATTAAATTATTAATATCCATGTCATTTTGTATTATCTTTAAAAGGACAATACAATATCTGTAAATAAAAATATATTTTTAACACAAACCATTGTTTTTGTATAAAACATACAACATTTTGTATGTGTATAAAGCAATGGTCAAAAAAAGGTATACTGAATGGTTGCAAAGGTAGGTAGTACTATTTGTGATATTAGTAAGATGTAAATAATGAAATATTAATTGAAACCTTATAAGTATTATAGCTGAATAAACTAAAAAAAAATATTCTCATTACTAACAGCCTGTGATTACTTATCTATTCAGATATTGTATTATAATAACTATTAAGTTAATTGGATATTATAATTTAGTTTTGTATTTTAACCACACTTATAATACATCCAATATTTGAAGTATACAGAGTCCAGACGGCTTGACCCTGGTTCCTTGGGAATTAGGACAGCCCTAATGTGGGATGCAACATGTGTTGATATGTTAGCCTCATCCCATATCAAGGAAACAGCGTCAAAACCTGAAGCTGCGGCGGAAATTGCCGAATACGGCAAACGGTGGGACTATGAATCTCGCATTGAGAGTTATATATTTGTTATACAGTTGAGACACTAGGGCCATGAAGTCAAAGTGCAAAAATTTTTTTATCTGTTTTAACACTGTTAATTGCCTCTTCAGGTGACAAGAGGGCTGGCTCCTTTTTCGCACAAAGAATCAGCTTAGCGATTAAGCACTGAAACGCAGCCAGCATTCTTGGTATAATTCCACGTGGGCATGATTTGTATAGTCCTAGCGTATAAATAGTTTAAGATACATATAACTTGTACATTTTTGCTGTAAATAAAAAAGTATACATTCATTCTGAAGAATATGATAAATCCTTTTAGTATGTTGCTTGTTTACTGTAGAATCTTGAGGACTTGTATTGATCATAATATTTAATTGATTATAATATTGATTGTAATTGTTAATAACCCTATATAATAAAAAACAAAACCAATCACCTAGAAAACAATATTATATTATCATCTTATTAAGATTGTTAGTCAGTTGTTAAATTACCGGTACAATTTTGTGATTCTCTGCATACAGGTGCATATTATTCAAATAAAACTTTAATATATTAGGAAATCAAACTTGGCAGGACCAAAATTCAATATGTGGTGATGGATGATAAAAATAAACTGACTATAAATAGGATTTCAGTAACTTTATAAAATTAAAAAAATCAAAAACATATAATTATATAAACAATATAATATAAAAGTCTTTATATATCACTGAAATTTTCATTTTCATCCATACAATAATTATGTAAGACACAAGCTGCAACTATAGTATCAATTATGAAAGCAATGTTCCTATAAACTGTAAATAGCTTTACTCTTCTAAACCTACATTTTAATAAATTAAAAGCCTTATCACTCAACTTCCTTGTAGATGCATGTAGCGAATTGAATTGCCTCTGTTGTAAAGTTAGTCTTTTGTTTTCCCTAAATGGGGGAACTAGCCATGACAACGATGGATATCCCGAATGTCCAATTAGAAATGTGTTATGTGGAAAAAGGGAGTTTTGATTTTGAGTGGTTGTATGATATATTGGAGACTTCCGCAAAACTCTTGCACAACTTGAAGATCCTGGTTCACCACAATAAACATTGGTGAATCGTAAATTAACATCAATTGTGGCTTGTAAAATTATAGAAAAATACCCTTTAGGATTGCAATATTCTCTTGCATTTTTTGGTTTTTCAATCTTTATATGTGAACAATCTATAACACCCAGTATATTAGATATTCCTGTTTTACTGTGAAAACCATCACAAATACTTCTAACATCATTATAATCCTGTGGCCATTTAATGACATCGTCTAATTTAGTTATGATCCAAGCTACAACTCTTCGAATTACCCGAAATGTAGACGAAATTGATATATCAAATCTAGTAGCTATTGGTGTAAGGGGTTCTGTATTTGCAATAAAAGATAAAAATATGTAAAAACACAATCTTGGCTCCAAAGGTTTTAGGCCAAATTTATGAGATGCTATAAAACCAGACTTTTCCAAATCATCTGCAACAAGGTAGATTTTAATTAGGATGAAACCTGATATACTATAGATAATAGCTAGTAATTATTTACCAATTAATCTGTAAGCTATTTTTCGACTAATCCCTAAACGGTTTCTAAATTCCGCTTCGGTCCAAGACTCTATAATATGTAAGTAGTCATCCACACGTTTTCTTCTTAATCTTATTAAGTACTGCATAAGTGGAAAAAACAATCTGTCCTCCTCATCATCATCTTCAGAAAGTTCTGATTTAACGCTACCTATATCACTCCAGGTACTGCAATCAGTATCATCGCTACTATTAACTATAGTATCAACTAAAGGCAATACAATTGCTTTATTAGCCATCTATTTTTTTCATTAAAAAAGATCACTTTATTACGTACATATTTTTGTATTTTCACTTAAGAAAATGCTTAGAATTTAGAATATTTTAATTTTAATTATTTGTCTATGGTTTCAGAATGTAGAAAAAACCGATTAATAACAAATCTACTTTCCCTGACTTAAAAAATTAAATTTTTGTAATTAATTAGAGTAAAGACTAATTAAACGATTAAAAAGAAACAGATGCCCTGTTTTTGAAATTCGATTAAAATGTATTGTTTGATTTCATACATTGCTTTCAGCCAGCAACGCATATCTTATTTTATAAAAAGAGGGTAAAAAATTAATAAAAAGGCAATTACATTTTTTTATTAATCGATTAATATAAAAATCGATTATTTTTGTCTCCTTACCTGTCTCTACTACTAACTAGAATATTACTTGTAGGGATGAACTTGATGTGGAAATTTTTTTATTAATAAATAATCTATTTTAACCCTTCAATATTAAATATTAAAAAGATTTATTAAGGTAGACATCTGACAAGTATGAATAAAAAATAACAGATGCGCTATTTGCGAAATTCTATTAATATGTGTAGTTTAGCTACCTTGGTTTCCGCCAACAACGCATATCTTAAATTGAAAAAAAAGAAAAAAAAAATAAAAGAGGTTAAATTATAAAATCGATTGTTGCGATAAAATAATCGATTAAAATAAAAATCGATTATTTTTGACATACCTAATTACCTGTGATTTAAGATTTTTTATTTCTTACCAAAGTACCAATAATAACTGCTTTTTCATATTACCAATTAATCTATACACTTTAAAAAGGTTGAATCTCTTATTTTTATTATAGAAAAACTTCGTGATGAGTAATAGTAACTCGTATGAAGCAAACATACTGCAAAATGGTATGAACCATATTATAAAACAAAACCATAGTTTAAACTACAATACTTATCTTTTATGAATGTTAGTAATCATAATTTTCTATATATAGTGGAGCAAGTATCTTCAGAATCACTGAGCTGCAACACAAAGTACACAGATGCTCACAAAAAAGGAACCAACAATGTAACAGAACATATTGAAAAGGCCAGTAAGTTAATAACATTAATAAAAATATTGTTGTACTAGTTTTCTTCGGTTATATTACATTCATTAATGAATCCAGTGAGTGCAATTTATTTGAAGACCATATTCTATTTTAAGTAGCTGAAAACCAGCTGCAAATTCTTAAACTACTCTTTGTATTCTTTTTCAGGTGCAGTATGGACATACAGTGCCACAGTTACATTACTAAAGCTATATGATAATAACCTTGGAATGTTACAAACCCCTAAAAAGAAAACTAGAATTTGGATTGCTATTTCTGAGAACTTAAAAGATTACAATATTGAGGTATTCAGAACTTTTATTTGTACATAGCATATTGTAGAAGAAATAGAAAATAGAACTAAACTGGCCAGTTTCAGTGGGTAGTGATCCCTCCTTTGACTCTGCGAGTCACTGGGTCGATTATTTTCTATAAAAGAATTTGTTCGTTCTTTAAGCCTGGGTGTTATATCTCTTATTCATAACACAAGTATTAAATAACTTACTTTGGGAATGGACAACCATGTGTGTCCCATATATTTATATTTATTTAATAGAAGTATAATTTTTTAGATGACTCCAGATCAAATCAGATGGAAAATAAATGCATTAACAAAAAAATATAAACAGTGTCTAGATACAGGGCAACCTATAAAATTTAAATATTTTAAAGAAATGGATAATATTTATACAAAATTTAATGCAGATTGTGATACATTTGCTTTAAGTGATATAATCCAAAAGAAATTAGATAACAAAGAAGCAAATATAGAGTTAAATAAAACAATACAAGTAACCAGTGAGAGTAAAGCTGCTATTGAACTAAGGAAAGTAAGACTAGCTAATAGAATTGAATCTGACAGATCTCAAAGTAAATTAAATTTAGAGAAACAATGGCTAGAGTACTTAAAAAGACAAGAACAAAATAAATTATTGCAAGATGAAATATTTGATCGCAATTTAAAAATAAGGGAAGAAGAGATAGAACTGTATAGGCAAGAGTTAGAAATAAAGGAATCATTGGAATTGAGAAAGTTAGAATTAAAGGAAAGGGAACAAAATGAATTATTACAAGTTGAAAGAGAGAAATGTGTAATGCTTAAACTTTTGCTTGATAATAAAGAATTTTGATAAAATAAAAATAGAGTTTCTTATTTTGAATGCTTTGATCTTGCTTTATGTGACTGCCAGAAGTATAATCAATTTAGTATAGCAGAGTAGACCGTAGTTTCTAGCACATGTGAAAACGCGTTTACATTTTTTAGCACGCTTTCAAAATAAAACAAAAAAAATTATATTCATCGTTATTTATTTCGTCGAAAATATTATTAATTGATAATTAAAACACTTGCTAATTGCTATTACTTTAAACTTATTGTTTTTACGGAAGTGTATGGCTACATTACCACTTGAGCTATGAAGCATATACCAACTTTTTTGTCTATGGTGAATAAAAACAGGGTCTACCAACTTTAAGTCCCGCCGCGACGCAAAATTCTTTAGGCAAATAAGTTAAGAATAAATGAAAACTGAAATTAAATAATGACTGAATTATATGGCTGTAAACGATACGAAAAATCTTTAGGTTTACTTACTACAAGATTTGTAACTTTACTTCAAAAAGCAAAGGATGGTGTTTTGGATTTAAAAGTTGTAAGTACACATAGAATGCTATCGGTTTATCTTTTGTCAGTTTACGCACGAAAATAAAAGTATTTGAATACGCATCAGATTTGAATTATTTTTTAAATTCACTTTCAGGCGACTGATTTGCTAGCTGTTAGACAAAAAAGAAGAATATATGATATAACAAATGTACTAGAAGGAATTGGGCTAATAGAAAAGCGTAGTAAAAACAGTATACAATGGAAGTAAGTTTATTTGATAGATACTTATAAACTAGTCAGATGTTTACAAAGTTAACTGTTTATTTAATGTTTTAGAGGTGCAGGACCAGACTGTAACACTACAGAGATAGGCAAGAGGGTTAATAGACTGAGGAAAGAAATAAATGTATTAGAAGAACGTGAGCAATTAATAGACAAGTATGTTCTTTTTTTAAATTATTTTACTGTTCCAAGTAACAACTAAAATGCTATTACAATTTTTTTTTGTGTGCAAATTATATGATCCTCCTTTACTTGTCAGGGTATCTTTTGAACCAAACTCCCCTGCCATTTTCCCTTAGATATGCATGTATGTGGCATGTTTAAATTTTTTTATTTATGCTTTTTTTTGTACACCACATACAAAAACAGGTAAGAGAAGAGAAACATACAAGATTAGAGACAATCTGGCGGTCTTATAAATTTATAGATGTTTTTTAAAAATGTTTTATCATGTAACATTTTCTATTCTTTGGTTTATCTATATTTTTTGTCAGTCAATAATAAGTTATTAATAAATTATTGTAATAAGTAATAATATATTAGGATTATATATTAGGTTTGTATTTTCAGACAAATACATTGGGTAGAACAAAGTATTAAAAATATTATAGACGATACAGACAATGAAACTTTGATGTATGTCACAGAAAATGATATTAAGGAATGTTTTAAAGACGATCAGATTTTTGTTTTGGAAGCTGCTCTTGGGGCTGATTTAGCTGTTGGACGACTGCCTAGTAAGGTAAGCATTATTAATTTAAGTACTTGTTATAATTATTGTTACTAGTTTATTAAAAGCCTAACATTTTTTGCTTAGGACACCTACTGGTGTCTAGTCACAAACCTGACAAGAAAATAATGAAATTTTAAATTAGTAGAATAATTAAGATTGGATCCAAAGATAACACTGAATGTTTTTAATAACATATATACACTGTCCTATATGGTTTTTGGTTATTAGTGAAATATATAGGTATAACCAATACTTATTGGTTGTACTTAACAACAAACTTTAAGTAAATTATTAATAAATTTTGAGTATAAATAATTTTTAATAGATGAAAGAAATGGATTGGTGGATTGCAAATATTAAACACATTATAAAGCTTGATACTTTAGTAGAACTGGTATTTTCTTTATTGAAATATCCTTGTAAAATAGTTTCTTCATGAACTCTGAACAATATGATATTTGCAGCTAACAATTTTCTAGACCTCTACATATCACACTTCACATTAAGTTGACCAAATTTAAAAAAAAAGTTGTTTTGTGGGAAATTGCAATAAAGTGTAGTAGTGTAGGCACCTACAAAAATGTTAAAAGTGTTAAAGAGACACTTAATTTAAAAGAACAACAAAAACACTAGTTTCTAACTACAATGTATTTTACTCAATGAAGCAATATATTGAATTTAGCCAAATTACATTAAATTTACTTTAATAAAGACAATAGTATAAGTAGAACATTAAGTGTGCGATATAATATGATGAGTTATTGTTATATTTCTGGAAATTATTTAATAATCACAGAATGTCATGTTTAATATTTTTAAATTAAATATTGAAAAAGTTTTTATTTTATTTTAGGAAACAGCAAAAGATCACCAATATTTCTTACATGTTAAATCAACTAATTCTATTGGGGTTATACTATTGTGTGATGTGGAAAAAGAAAAGGTAACAGTGAAAACTTTATCAACATTAATTTATAATTTTATTTGTTTATAAAATACACATGCAATCAATCTTAGGACTATGAGCAAATCTGATGAGTGTCTTTTTTTTTCTTTCTAAAATAATTTATCTATTAATAAAATTTTACAAAGTATTAACCATAAAATGTAATGAAATCATTTATAGAATTAGGCGTTACTTTGCGGAGGTCCATAATACAAAAGTACACGTGTTCAAAGATAAAGTCAACTAAATGGTGGGGGTTTAACTCGTGACTATAACTCAGCTTGCTTGGGTAATGCTTCGCTTTACGATTTTGTCGTGGAGTCTATCTCCTGAAGATGATTCGGTTACGGGGCGAAACAATTGTTGAGATTGTGGTGATGAATGTGTGCAGTGCTTGTGTATTGTTGTGCCATCGGTGTCGGGTAGTGCATGAGTTCTTACAAATTCTGCATGTATCAGGTATGAGAACGAATAGTACCCTCTACATTTAGCATTACATATATTTTCTTTTATTGTGATTATAGCCAAATAATATTCTCATTACTTTTGTAATGAAATCAGACAAAGTTCTTATTGGCATTGGGCTCTTAAGACTGATTGGACCCACACTGTCAAGGCTGTTCATGACTTGTGACCTAATTGAAAAAAGTTGTTTTGTGGCAAATTGGAAGAGCAAGAAAACAATATTTTTTTTTAATAGTTTGTAGTTTGATGTCATATATCATAGATAAGGATAACAATGTCAACTCAATTAAGCTTAATTTTAAATTTGGTGACTTTAATACTAAATATGCTATATGTTTAATATACTATAGATGCAATGGACTTGAATTTGACCTATTAAATATTTTCAGATATTTGAAGATGATAATATGGATGATGAAGTAAAAAGTTATACAGATGGAGGCGATAATATATTACAATGTCCAAGTAAGTATGAATATAATATACTGAGGCTGATTTTTTTGAAAAGCGTGTGATAAATAGCAATTATCAATTAGACACATAAGTTTTAATAGAAAAACTCATTGATGTCTGCCCTGGTTTGAACCCACGATGGTCAGAGATTCGGTCGCACCGCTGGGCTATCACAGCTTGTTGCCAAATAATATATTTGTCAAGTCAAATAATATATACTAAATATTACCTAACTAATCTGAACATAGTCATCATCTTCCTGCCCTTATCCCTCTCTAAGTGGGGTCGGCGCAACATGTTATAAACATGCTGTCACATGATTTGGCTGCGTTTTTACAACCGGCTGCCTGCCTGACGTCAACTTACCTCTATCGTATTTTACGACACCTCGGTAAGAAATGAGGTTGGTCTATTCTACTCAGCCGGATACCACACAGGCGGGTCGACTTACCTTAGTCGCCTTTTTTGACACCTCGGTAAGAAATGAGGGTGGACTATTCTATTCAGCCGGATACCACACGGCGTGCTTTAATTTGATTATTATTATCAAGTTTATTACAATGGGAAAAATTCATTTGAACCTAGTGTGATATGAAATATTCTCTTTTTCAGATTATCTTCTTAGGCTAAGTCCTCCAGTGACAAAACAAGACTTTTCATTTTCGCTACGTGGCTCAGAAGGTTTATGTGATCTATTTGATATTCCTTGTTAAATTTACATTATTTTTGGACGTTGACGTTTTATATGATCTTTAAGACATTTTTTTTATATTAATTTGATTTTTTTTTTTGTAAATATTTCTTGTATATAACATCAAAAGTTATAATCATGTATTAAGTATACACAAGGAGTTTAATGAAATAAATAAATTAAAGTTTATAGTAAAAATGCAATTTATTTCTTAGATTTAGGCTTCGAAACAAATCTGTCCAAAACTCCAAAGGATTGCTTCGGTATATTCTGTTCTTCTGGTTCTGCAAGTGTTTTCTTTGCCTCAATTGTTTGATTTATGAATTCCTTAAAAGGTGATATTAAATATTTTATTAAACATAGTAGAAATACAATTTTTTTGTGTTTTCTATTTATAAAATATTGATAACTAGCGACCTGCCCCTGCTTCGCACGGGTATAAAATATATATCCCATGTCAGTCAGTGAAAAAAAAATTTGATTTATTCATTACTGCTGTGGCCCGCAAGCGTTAAATTTGGATAAAAACAATTGCCTTTCCCTATACCAAGAAGATTTCCTGCTATGTTTGGAATATCTAAATTCATATAGTACATTTTTACTTATTTACTTTTACATTTTCCCTATGTATTTTATTTTTACAATTAATTACAGAATGTCTTTAAACAAACTCTTGAAAGAGCGACAGCTGCTAAAGTCGAAGTGTTATAGGGCGAAGCGCGGCGTCCTCACGGCATTTTAAATCTGTAATATCTCCGAAAATGTTCACTTAAATTACACGCTGTAAACGGCCATATTGATCTATATTAAATCAACAATTTATTTAAGGTACTTAAATGAATAAGGATTAATGCTGTATTGTATAAAAATTGCTTCAAAAATATGGTATTATTTTTCGTAAAAAGTAAATGACAAAAAATGCTATAGTGGGTTATCCATAAGAGATAGACATACACCATCGCGGACTTTTCTGTAGACCTTTTCAAGGTGTACAAATACTTAGTACATCATTTTGATAAATCTCGTAGGGTTTAGCCTGCGTTTGCAATGTAAGCGGAAAAAAATGTAATTATTTACAGAAACCTCAAAAATTACAGTATTTCTCTACTCCGTATTGAATGTTATTATACGTACAAACCTTCCTCTGGAATCTCTTTATCTATTAAAAAAAAACAAAATCTGTTGCGGAGTTTTAAAGTTTTATGCGTACATAGGGATATAAACAAAGAATGCGACTTTGTTTTATAATATGTAGTGATTAATAAATCAATAATATTTTTTTATAATTAATAATAATAACACGTCAATAAAATGTGATATATAAATAAATATATATAGGACTTTTTGCTTTACCTTTCTTGCTGCTTCCTTTACGATTTTTTTCCTTGCTATATTAGTCTTTCCTTTTTTCTTATGTCTCGGTGTAAAGTCAACATTTTGTGGTTTCAGATACTAAAACCAAAAGGTTATAATAAATACAGGTGCACATCATATGTCCAATATCATTCACTTAAAGCAGCTACAGTGACAATTACACAGAATAGACTTTATTGCACAGCATAATGGTACATGAAATAAGCTAAAAAATATTAGTACAATAGGCGGCCTTATAGCTTAAAGCGATCTCTTCCAGGCAACCTAAGGATTTAATGAAATATCAGCGGTGAGGGTGTACAAAATAATTAGGTTCTAAATATTTACTATACTATAACATAATAATTAAACAAGTAAAGTCTATATGACGAAAAAATAAATAAATTAATTAATGAGAAAATATACTATAACGTTAGAAGGTATGAAGGAAGAAGGAAATTTTACAGACACTGTCATCTGATCCAAAGTATGCAACTTAATACTTGTGTTATGGAAGACAGAATAGGTCAAATATATACATCATCCTCCTACCCTTGTCCCACTCTAAGTGGGGTCGGCACATGTTATAAACATGTTGTCATATGATTTGGCTACGTATTTTACGACCGACCGCTGACGTCAACATACCTTAGTCGTATTTTGTAAGAATTTACCTTTGTAAGAAGGTAAATTTTTTACAACACTTTTGTAAGAAATGACGGTGGTCTATTCTACTCAGCCGGTCACCACACGGCGGGTCGACTTACCTTAGTCGTTACGACACCTCGGTAAGAAATATCGGTGGTCTATCAGTCTATCAGTCGGGTTGTTACCTAGCGGGAGGTCAATATATACAAATATAAACCACCCAGACTCAAAGTACTAATACATTATAGAAATATTGGCCTAAGACGTCAACTTACATTAGTCGTATTTTACGAAACCTCGGTAAGAAAGAGGGTAATCTATTCTACTCATCCGGTTACCACGCGGCGGGGCAATTTACTTTAGTCGCCATTTACGACACCTCGGTAAGAAATGTCATATATACAAATATACCCCTACTCAGACTCGAACCAATAAATTGTAGAAATATTGACCTAAAGCGGGATTCGAACCAGCGACCCCCTGAGCCACCTGCGCCAACGGACCAATAAAAAACCATTAAAATTGGATTTTCTTAAGGATCGCCAGTATTTCGTTATATTTCTTCAACTTCAATTTCAAAAATCTTACCAATAGATTTTTCTTAGCTTCCATTTTATCCTTCATAGAGCGAACATCCACCTCGAGAACGTCGAATGGATTGAGTGTAATAAGTTCTGCAGGTATTTTCTCAAGCAAAGCCTTGACTTCAGCTTCTTTCCTTTGGGTTTTGGTTTGAAACGGATTGCTTTCAAGCGCATCAAAGTTCGGTTCTCCACTGCCTATGTAAATCAATGGGACGTTTTTTCATTACAATTTTCTATTAATTAACGATTACGATTTTCCTGAAATTCAGCATGTAGGGGGTTTTGGGGGACAAAAATCGATCTAAGTAGGTTTTAGTTTAAATTTTATCCCAGTTTTTGGGCATTAAAAAATACTAGAATTTATATTTAATTGAATATACCTAGAAAATACCTAGGATCGAGCCCCACCTACCCTATTATTTTTTTTAAGTTTCTTTTTTTAATTTGTAAAAAATTACCGGTAAAGTTATGAGCAAGGCTCGGTCATCCAGATATTAAAATTATAAATAGACGTAAAAGCTCTATTCCTTTAGGAAACGTTTACGTTTAATTAACGCTTTTGTCATATGGCAACATGATACATGTTGTTCCATCTTAGGGATGTATTTTGGAGTAGAAAAATCGATTATTTTGTTATAAATTTTTTGAAAAATCGATTTTTTCAGACTATTACAAAAGTTGTATTTTTTTAATATTAATAATTAATTACAATAAAGGTTAATTACAGTGGACCAAGAAATAATATCTGATGCGCTGTTTGTGAAATTGGATTAAAATGTGTAGTTTGGCTAAATTGGTTTCATCCAACAATGCATATCTAATCTTAAAAAACAAGAAAAGGAGGGAAAAAAAGGAAAAGGGATCCCTAAAATAATCGATTAAAAAAACAATTTTTGATGAAAAAATAATCGATTTTAAAAATCGTTTATTTTTTCACATCGCTATTCCATCTTACTCAATGAACTTTCATCAATAAAAAAGCATGTAAAATATTTAGAAACATTAAAATTTTGGAAGTTAGAAGTGGTTTAGTCTTTTAAAATTTTTTACCTGGTACAATGATGCTAGTGAATCCATTACTAGTACCTATTCCCAATACGTCTTCATACGGACAGAATTTGAAATTATTTATAGATTTCGCCATTCTATGCCTGAGATATGACCTTTCAGCTGTTTGTGAACAACAATTACTGAAACAAATTAAAAATTTGTAGCAACCAAACGAATTTCGAGGAAGTCCACCCGTTATTTGAATTAGTAACTAGTCGTTTAATCATTCCCGCCTCGCGGATGCGTCGTTGAATTTGAGTCGGACTTCGCCTCCGCGGACGAGTAGATACAAGCCTGAATTGTCTAACGTTTCGGTTAAGAATAGTTAAAATACTGTATAGGATATAGGTAGATGAGAAACTCCTCTATTTTATTTGAGCAGCAGCAGCAGTCATCTCGCATACCCTTTTACCGGGTAGGCGGGGTACGGGCCTCGAGACGAACGTCTTTGTCCGGGCCAGTCCTAACAGCCTTCAATTGGCTTTGACAGTGTCTAGGCCTATTTTATTCGAGCAGCAGCTTATCACCCTGCATACCCTTGAGGGTAGGCGGGGTAATAAGAGATGTCACTGTAATGTTACCATAGTAATCTGTACTGCATTTTTAGTGACGCAATTTATAAAAAGTACTTGGGTGCTAAGGTATTTTCTTTAAAAAATATAAAAAAGATGCAATTAGAAAAAAGTTATTTTGGCTGGGCTGATGAGAACGATCCAGGAAATCCTATCTTGGAACCCGCCCGTTCCCAGCTGAACTGTAGTTATTTTTCTAACGACAGCCTAATTAACCTTTGTTTTCTGATATTACTATTATGTGTCTACATTACAACAATTATTGAGCACTCGGATAAAACTCATTTTGTATTTCTACCTAACAAGAGAGCTCGCAGCGTTACCTGAAAAGTGCTTCTTAAAGAGTTTAACCCCTGTTAAAGTTAATTAGTCTCACTCTTTGATAAGTTTTTTTGTGTAATAGTTTGTTAATATAGTCAGTTTTGTCCAAACTATTTCTTTTATGTCGGACAACCGAACCCTCGTTATATTGTCACCCACCGTGAATAGTGTTGTGTTATTTTTAATTATATATATTTATAATAAATTATTATGACACGCTATTAGTCGGTCAAAAATTTAAAGTATGTATATCATTCAATCTCGATACTATCAAGACTCACCTGTATACTTCAACAATATCTCCAAGACCCACAGCCAACATATCTTTTTGAGAAAACTCTAAATCAACAGGAGCTGTGCGTAGTTTATAGTGCTGTATTGGTCCGTCCAGATTTCTAATATCCCATATCTTTAAACTTCTATCTACACCCGATGTTGCCATGTACCTATAATGAAAAAATACAAAGCGATAATATAGATCACAGATTCAAAATATGTACTTTAATGCAGAAAACTTTCTGACTTGCCTAATTCAAATTCAAAATAATCATTTATAGAATTAGGCGTTACTTTCTAGCACAAACTCAACAATCGATGCCTTGCGATTTTGGTCGTGGAGTCTATCTCCTGATGATGCTTCAGTTGTGGGGCGAAACGATTGTTGAGTTTGCGATAGTGAACGTATATAGTGCTTGTGTATTGTGGTGGCGGTGGTGGAGGTTTGTGCAGGATTCGTAAAAACACATTTTTACGAATCCTGCATGTATCAGGTATGATAACCGATTGTCTACATTTAGCATTATATAAATTCTCTATTTTACTTCTTCGCGGATTATAGCAAAATAAATTTATTATTACTTTTGTTCAAAATAATCCTTTATTCAAGTTGACTTGTTAACAAGTGCTTTGGAATCGTCAACTCTACTGAAAAAATTGTTAACTCAAATGAAAGAATACTCAAGAATTTTATGTTGTGGATGATACTCTCGTGTGGATGATATGTTGCTAATGAACTCAACTAGTTGAGTTGAGTACACATATCAGAAGAATAAAGTCACATTTCCCATGTATAAGCGTAGAGAATTTGATTTTATTCTTAAGATCCCTATCAATGGCCATAAATATCCACACAAGACTGAAGACCTTAAAAAGGTCGCGGGAAGCGGCTGGACCCAAGAAGCAAGATCGTGTGGTGTGGAGATACCTTAAAGAGACCTATATCTAGCAGTCGATGTCCATTGGTTGGATAAGAAGAACCAGCCTTTATCGTTAATATATTGAATTGGAGAGGATGGCAATTGAAAAGACACATCAAAAAAGCAGGCACATCAAGACACAATATTGCATGGAAATGTTAACATAAAAGAATGGAGAATAAGACAAATTAAAACATACATTCCTCTATTATCCACAGCAATAGCTGTCAATGGCGTTTTATGACACAGTATCTTCGCTAAAGGCTTCTTCATCGTTGGGGACCAGAGGGATACCACTCCTTTGGAGTTTCCCAAGCACAGAGTGGCATTGTAAGGGTTCTGTGTCATAACTGGCGTTCGACCCATGTTGTTGTTGTAATGGCCGACGATTTCTCCAATAGAAATATCAAGCCATGTCATAAATCCGAA
Organism: Morpho helenor; assembly: GCA_029227775.1. Classification (NCBI taxonomy): domain Eukaryota; kingdom Metazoa; phylum Arthropoda; class Insecta; order Lepidoptera; family Nymphalidae; genus Morpho; species Morpho helenor. The sequence goes on from JARGCU010000017.1 coordinate 14,017,437, forward strand.
TTCGTTCTGTAACAATATATCTGTAGTCTTTAACCATACTTTTGAACTGTACGTTTACTTGGCGGTTTACAAACTGACAGATTTACAGACTGATCAATCCAAAACTAATGAGAATATTATTTTGCTATAATCCGCGATAAAATTTTTGCGATTTGCATTTTATCGCTGATTATAGCAAAAAAATATTCTTATTAGTTTTGTATTATGGACCTCCGCAAAGTTACGCCTAACTCTATAAATTATGACTGATCAATCATTTTGGGTTTATATATATTACACTGAATATCTATCCGTCTTAATAAAGGAACGTAAATAACTGCCTAACACAAGATAATTGTAATGGCCCAACTGATTATCGTATGGACTTTTCTGCACAGTGTTCACAAGGAGATGTTGTTAACTTTATAAGTATTTTATGGTTACTACATTATTTTTGAATTTGTCAGGATGTCAAATCTACGTATTTAAAATAGGCCTTTTCTCATTAAAGAGAAGAATGTATATCCGTGGCCAGACGGAAGAGTTCGGGAGCGCTCTTAATTCCCGTCCATTCCCGGATGTTTTGTAACCATGATTTCCTTTTACGACCGGGTCCCCTCTTCCCAGCAACTTTTCCCATCATTATCAGTTGCAATAGCCCGTATCGGCTGAGAGCCTGGGCCACGTCCAGGTATGCAACTTTGCGTTGTTTGATGATTGGAAAAAGTTTGCGTTTTTGTCCGACTCGCCGTAGAACGTTCTCCAATATAGAAATTATTCGCAAATAGAAAATATATAAAACGCTAAATGTAGAGTGGACTATCCGTTTTCATGCACATTAAGTGCAGGATTCGTAAAAACACATGCACAAACCTCCACCACCGCCACCACAATACACAAGTTCTACACTCGTTCACTATCAAAAATTCGTTTCTCCCCGCAACCGAAGCATCATCAGGAGATAGACCCGCATCGCATCGAAACGCAAAGCTTACTTTATTGTGAATTAAGGCAAAATAATTTTATCATTTATTTTGAGAAGAATGTGAGCAAATTAGCAGATGAAACATATGCTCAGAATTCTTTAGAGATAAACATATTTCATCACATTTTTTTCCTTCATTGTAAAGAATATAACCAATTGTAAATAATAGTTAAGCACATTTTAGGAACGACCCATACATGGCTGCTTTGGTTTGAAGCTGCAAAACTTAAACTACATACTCTCACCTTTATTAAATAATCATATAAGATATAAGAGTAGATAAGATGATATAACAATTATTAGTCAAGTTTATACATACAACTGCAGCTAGTAGAAAATGGTAAGGCAAAAATTCCATCCTTAAAATTTTGTCCATTCTCTTTATGCAATGTAATTCAATTCCGGTATTGTCATAAATATATAACCATTCTTTTTGAGCAGCAGCAACCATTGTTTCTACATGTAACCAGCTGCAAAAGTTATTAGTTCATGAAGAATTTATCAGGCTATTCTTAGAGTATACAAAAACAATTTTTACACAAATCTGTTATCTGTTGATATAGATACCTGATGAAATATATTATTATATACTTATGATTTTTATTTTTTACTTATCATCATCTTCCTGCCTTTATCCCACTCTAAGTGGGGTCAGCACAACATGTTGTCACATGATTTGGCCACGTATTTTACGACCAGCCTCTTGCCTGACATCAACTTACGTTAGTCATATTTTACTTTAAGGAAGAGGGTGGTATATTCTACTTAACCGGATACCACACAGTGGGTAAACTTACCTTAGTCGCCTTTTGCGACACCTCAGTTAGATATGAGGGTGGTCTATTCTACTCAGCTGGATATCACACGGCGGGTCGACTTATCTTAGTCGCCTTTTACGACACCTGGGTAAGAATTGAGGGTGGTCTATTCTATTCAGCCGAATACTATACAGCGTGATTGTTAGTTTTTACTTATGTAAATAATAAATATAGAGGTAGAAATATTTACCTTACATCATGTATGGATTCCATGACATTCATTTCAAAATGCAATTTCTTTGTTACCCAATCAAATGCTGCTAGATGACCCTTTTTACTGCCAAGTAACAAATGTCTGCCGTTTCGAGAATATTTAGCTATATATGGACCAAAGGCTAGGTTCAATTCAAATATCTTAGTGGCAGCAGTTATATCAACATTATCTGCTATTACTTTTTGTGTTATACATGTTGTGCGATTATCTTCATCAATCTCTAGGAAACTGTAAGAATACATCACTACATATTATAAAACAAAGTTTGTCGCATTTCTTGTACGCATAAAACTTTAAAACTACGCAACAGATTTTGATGCGGTTTTTTTTAATAGATAGAGTGATTCTAGAGGAAGGTTTGTACGTATAATAACATTCAATACGGAGTAGAGAAATACTGTAATTTTTGAGGTTTCTGTAAATAATTAATTTTTTTTCCGCTTACATTGCAAACGCAGGCTAAACCCTACGAGATTTATCAAAATAATGTACTAAGTATTTGTACACATTAAAAAGGTCTACAGAAAAGTCCGCGATGGTATATGTCTATCTCTTATGGATAACCCACTATAGCATTTTTACGAAAAATAATGCCTTATTTTTGAAGCAATTTTTATATAATACAGCATTAATCCTTATCCAATTAAGTACCTTAAATAAATAGTTGATTTAATATAGATCAATATGGCCGTTTACAGCATGTAATTTAAGCGAACATTTTCGGAGATATTACAGATTTAAAATGCCGTGAGGACGCCGCGCTTCGCCCTATAACAATTCGACTTTAGCAGCTATGTCGCTCTTTCAAGAGTTTGTTTAAATACATTCTGTAATTAATTGTAAAAATAAAATACATAGGCAAAATGTAAAAGTAAATAAGTAAAAATGTACTATATGAATTTAGATATTCCAAATATAGCAGGAAATCTTCTTGGTATAGGGAAAGGAAATTGTTTTTCTCCAAATTTAACGCTTGCGGGCCACGGGCAGTAATGAATAAATCAAAACTACTGGATCGATTTTAATCATTTTTTTTACACTGAATGACATGGGATATATATTTTATACCCGTGCGAAGTAGGGGCAGGCCGCTAGTTTACATTATAAGGAGTGAACAAGAAAACAAGTCCCTTGATGACAAGCAATAAGCACTAATCTGGGACTTTTACAACTACTTTTAGAGTCATCTTCCTGCCCTCATCCCACTCTAAGTGGGGTCGGCACAACATGTTATAAACATGCTGTCACATGATTTGGCTGCATTTTTAGGACCGGCCACCAGCCTGAGGTCAATTTACCTTAGTCGTATTTTACGACACCTCGGTAAGAAAGAGGGTGGTCTATTTTACTAAACCAGATAACACACGGTGGGTCAACTTACGTTAAAAAGCGTAATGACAGCTCCCAGCTAAACATTTGATATCTTTTTTAGCAGGTAAATATGTTGAAATAGCTCTTTTCTCAGTCCCTATAAACTTTAATATATATTTTTAATTTTCAATAAAAATACCACTAATAAGGCATTTGATAATGTGTTGTTGATGCTATGCTAATCTCAAATAGTTTCAATGAAAATTTTTTTTGAAGAATATTTATAATATTGTAGAATTTTGCTTACCCTTGGTCTTCAGTCAATAAAATATCTGCTCTGGTAGCTTGTTCCTCTGCATATTTTTGTTTTTTCTCCTTTTTTTTCAATTTCAAAGCATATAAAGGGTGCCTTACACCTTTCCCAACAAACCCTTCGCCTCTTGAATTTTCTTCAAACTTTTTAGAGTCTATAGGGGCTTTACCGGGATATTTTTGTTTTGTAACCATCTTCTTTTTATGTATATCTTTATTTTTCTGTATATAAAAATAATTTATTAGCAATTATGATGAACTTATTACTTACATAAGGTACATAACTACAAGTACCAGTAATCTTATAACTAAGAACAGAATTCTTAATTCTAAACAATGTATAATCAGGTTTAGTTACCCTTGTGGTCCTCTAACTATATTAGCTAGTTTATTATTAGCTAGTTAAGTACTGTACATCTTCCTTCATGTTCCCGAAATATAATAATCTTGGCATCATTTAGTATGCCAATATTAATATAATTGCAATAAAAACAACTAACCATACAAACATTTGACAACTAAATTTCTTGAGTTGTCTTAAAAATCTTGTTAATACTAGAGAAGTTTATGAAGTCTTAGTCTCTAGTTAGCGTCAATAATAGCAGCTTAACATATTAGAAGGTTTAATTTTATTGTTTATTATTTTGACCTAAGGGAAGTTACATTATTTAAGTTTCAAAAGCACATTCTAAGTAAAAAAATAGGTGCTTACATTTTCCACCGCAAAGGTGAAGTTTTAGGTAATAATAAAATTGATAAACTTAAAAGTACAGAAATAACCAGGCAATAATGTAGAGATAAAATAAACCCTACCTTTAATCTTTGAGCTTTTAAGATCTTCGACGTTGGTTTAATTTTGAACACCTTCACATCTTGTTTATTATCCTCTGTATCATCTTTATTAGTCGCAGTATCAAAATATCTAACCTGAAAATAACAATGTTTACAAAAGTATAACCTAAAATTATTAAAATATACTGTTAACATTAGCTTTTACTTACCGTTTTTCTTTCCTTCATTATATTAAGCTACCTGCAGGTATTTAGATTTAAAATATCTAATTAATTTTGAAAATCACCTCAAATATATATATTGAAATTATTGAAATTTACATCAACACCACGAAATAATATTAATTATTAATATCACAAACAATGACGAGATAGTGCATATTTTAGATAATAGTCTATGGTTCAATATATGAATATAGGGATGTCAAAAGACAATCGATTATTTTTTCATCCAAAATCGATTTTTTAAAAACCGAATTTTTTCAAAAAGAAAAAAAGGGTAATTAAAATAATCCATTTTCAAAAATCGATTAATTTAATTATCCTCTTTTTCTTTTTTAATATTTTTTCTTGTTTTTTAAGATTAGATTGCATTGTTGGATTAAACCAATGTAGCCAAAATTCACAATTTAATCAAATTTCGCAAATAGTGTATCTGTTATTATTGCTTTGTAATTGTCCACTTTAATTTGCCTTTTTTGTAATTAATTATTTTTATTAAAAAAAGCAACAGTCGGAAAAAATTGATTTATTTCGTATCAGAATAATAGGTTTATTAAAAATAGATTAATTTTAAAGAGAAAAAAAACGATTATTTATTAATCAATTTTTTTCTATCGATATAACCTCCCTAAGGGACGGAAGGAAAATGGAAACCCTTTATCTTTGAGTTATAAATGACAATTGACAGCGGCCCCATTGACGTTGCCTGACGTGACATCGGAAAGATATTTATGTACTGTAATATTTAAATAAATGTTCATAATAATTTATTTCTCTTGGTTATAACCAAGTTCAGTTAACAACAATGGCTAGCTGCGGTGATTTCATCAAAAGCCAGTTTCCCTTAATAGATGAGGAGTTAAGAAAATATGTTGAAGGTAAGGTTATAAACTTGTAATATTGTTAATTTTTAATTGATTTACAATGTTGTTGCTAATAAGTTTTCTCCACCAATCTTGCACTTAAGAGTTCTTGAATCCTTTAATTTGTATAGTGTCTATTTTCTCGCAAATGACTAAGTTCTCATTGATTGTTTTTTTTGTTATAGACATATTGGATAATAGCGCCGGGGAGTTTGAGGACACCGAAGAAGTTTTTGAGGCGGTAGGAGAAATTTTACAAGGGATATCTCAAAAGTCCGAAGATGATATTAGGTGTGTGTATATAATTAAAATGTATAGTTTTACTAATAATATTCAAACCTTTGCAAATTTACTCTTTAACTATAAATAAATATTAATATATGGGACACTTACACACACGGTCGCCCATCCCCAAAGTAAGTAATTTTAATACTTGTGTTATGGGTATGAGACAACTGGTGAATATATACATATATAATTTTTAAATAGATACTTAAATACAAATATACATCTAGGCTCGAAGAACCAACAAATTCATTTTAAAGAAAATGTTGGCCCTCGACGGGAATCGAACCTGCGACCGCGATCACTACCCACTGCGCCAACAGGCCAGTCAAATAATGAAATTTATCTTCTTAACACACTACACAGGGTTGTCATAAATTGTGTAAGTTTTTTGTACTTAATGTTATATTGTTTTTCCTTTCAGAGAGATATGTGAAACCCTATTGAATATGCTACAGCCAGATAAATCAAATACTACAAATGGACCCCGCAAAGTATTAGATGCTCCTATTCATTTGGCTTCAATAACTAATAATGTACATGAAACCGAAGATCTGAAGAGTATATGGTTACAAACTAGAGATGATAGTTTAGTAAGTAATTATTATTTATTATAACTTTACTCTGTGTGGTATCCGGCTGAATAGAATAGTACCACCCTCTTTTTACAGAGGTGTCGTAAAATACGACTGAGGAAAGTTGACATGGAAAGTGACCCCACTTAAAGTGGGATAAGGGCAGGAAAATGATGATGAATTCAATTGGAAATCTAAGTTTAGGAATTTTGGTATCATTTAAAAATCTGTATGATTTTATAATTCACTATGGTAAAGAAATGTCTTTATTATTTTCTATTTTGGGTGGAATAGTCCGGAATAGGAGCTGACCACCCGCCCTGCACCGACAGGCGTCCCCGAAATTAGATAGATTTTCTATTTAATAGTCATCATGAAATTTTACATCTGAAAACAATTTTCGGAAGATAGGACGTCTGAAGGATGTCTGTTGTAGAACTAAAAACAAATCTATCTAGATTATGACATTTTCATTAGTATTTTCTTTAAAGAAAGTAGATGCGAAAAAATTAGAAAAGGCTGAAGCAAAATTGCAACAAAAGCAACAGAAGCAGAAAGATGCAAAAGTACCTATCGCCGCCCCAGTATTACAAACAGCGACCGCCTCGCAGGTCACTTCAAAAAAAGACAGCAAGCTTGAGGCTAAAGGTACAAACAGAACTCAAGATATAAGGATAGAAAACTTTGATATAGCTTATGGGGACAGGTAAGATTATTACATATTAATATGTCTATTGTGCTTTACATAAATTTTAATAAAGTGTACTCATACAACCTAAATAAATAGAGTATTGAATTAAGTATTTTGTGGTGTGTAATCATAAGAGAAATGCTTTGAAGTATTTAAACAATGTATAAATGTTATTTTTGGTTTAAAGAGTTTTGAACTATTGGAGAGTGTAAAAGATAATTTTTGTGTCACACTTCTAAAATTCGATCAACAATGTTAAGCGAAAAAGCTTATACAAAGCCTCATTTCATTATGTGTAGTAGAAATTGTATTACTAAACATTTTCAAAATTTTATCTAACCTACTATTGAGTCTCCAATCATGAATATCCAAGTTATCTGTGTAAAAAAAATACTTTTCACATTGCGATCATGTTTTGTTATAATGCAGTGGCTTTACAAATTGAAGTTAAGATGAGGGTTAGTGATTTATTATTGCCATCAAACTCTGATGTCATACAGTAAATATCTTCTGTAGATTAACTCCTGCCTAGTACTATTTTGTTTGTTGCCTTTTTAATACAACGGTAGATGTTGGTGCTAAATTTAACGAAATAAGCAATTTTATTTTTTTCTATATCCTATAATTTAAGATGCCTAAGTAAACAATAAAATTTTCGCAAATTAAAATTTATATATGTTACATGGGGTGCAAAAGAATTTGTAAAGTGGGGCTATGGCTAAAAAAGGTTGGGAAACTGCTTTAGACATGTTTTTTTACCTATTGATAGATATTCTAACAGCATTAAAAGTATGTATGTATTTCTGCAAATTGATATCAACTGGTCTTACGGTAAATACGAAACATTTATGCAAGCTTTAGTTTGCTAACCTTGGAGGAATTTACGCCGTTGTACTTGCAGGAAAACATTAGAAACGTGTTTATGTTGTGTCCTACACAAACAAAGAATAAATTATTTCATTGGAAAATATTATTATTTCTTTGAAGGTATGAAGGTTGGTTCATAATGGTTCAATAATATTAGAAATTTAATAGCTTATGTTTCTCAAAACAACAGTTTTGATGGTAAATGTATTGAAACTCTGTTCCATTGTCTATTAACTTTTTATCGTAAGAACAACGTACACAATGACATGTAAAGAATTACGAAATAATTAGTGAGTAAGTAATCTTTGAAGGCTGTTGATTTAAAAAAGAATGGGAGATGCTCAAGTTCACACTGTTGAATACTTAAAGTAACAACTAAAAAAAAATATATTTATTTATAGTTATGATCCAGTACCCATACTAATATTATAAATACCAAAGTCTTCTCGTTTATCTGTCTGCTTAACCGATAAACCGATAGTGATGAAATTTGGTAAACCTAAAACTTACAGACCGGGTTAATATATAGGGTAAAAAATCCTGGGTTTTCAAGGGCAACAAGACAAAAATATACATTAATTCTGCGAATTATATTTTAATTAGATTTCTTTTCCAGAGTCTTATTACAAGGCGCCGATTTAGTTCTCGCGTTTGGTAGACGATATGGATTAGTCGGACGAAATGGATTAGGCAAGACAACATTACTCCGCATGATCTCTTGTAAACAACTGAAAATACCTTCGCATATTTCCATATTGCACGTAGAACAGGAGGTGATCGGGGACGACACTATTGCGCTACAGAGTGTTCTAGAATGTGATACAGTTAGAGAGAATTTGTTAAAGCGAGAAAAGGAGATTACAGCAGCAATCAATAATGGGTGAGTAAAACGACTTGAATTTAACGATTAAACGTTTATTTATTTAAAACGTTATAAATGACAATAATGATTGTAAGAATAACTTTATTGTTTCAATAGAAAAAAATTACCATATATTTTTTCAAACACAATTTAGGAAAAAGTAGTAATAGATTATTTTTCTTTAATCCGTGTTTTTTTTTAGGAAAATCTATACTTATTACAAAATACCATCACCAGCAATACACTACGACTATATCAACGATTGTTTTGTCCCGAAACCGAAGCATTATCAGGAGTTTACGCTCCACGACAAAATTACAAACGATTCTCGTAACAAACGCGAATTACATCAAAATAATTGTATCATTACTTTTTTACTATTAACTAAGCAAAGTAATGCCTACGTCTATAAATAATTTAGGCAGTAAAAGGTCTAATTGCCATCGAACTTTTTAATTAACTGGATAATTGTGCGGGACAGTATAGTTTATGTGCGGACAATATAGTTTTAATTAGATATATAGTTTATATAAGTTCATAGTAATAGGAATAATAGGCTTGTAAATTATATAGAAAAGCATTAATAGTTATAGTATATAGTAAATAGAAAACGTTTAGGAGGTCGCGCAATTAGTTATCATAATAATTAATTGTAATAGATTTTTCACTCGTTAGCGGCGCGGCTCTCCCTACGGTATAGCCCAAGTTTTAAAGACCGGTTAGGGTGCGGCTCTCCCTACGGTATGACCGGAATCATAAAGACCCCCGTAATTATATGTAGAGAAAGTTGTATAAATACGGGCCATTTTGGCCCGAATAGTCAGTCTACATTCGGCGGCCGGCAGAAGCAGTAATAAATAGTAAGCTTGAAGAAAATTGTAAGTGTTTAAGTTTTAATTATTTATAGACTATAGTAGACAATAGACAATAGTGTTTTATTTGTGTATTAGACTAGACTATAGTGAAGTGAGTGTAATAAACAGTGTATATTGACTGTGACTTTGTGTAACCGCCCCTCGCCCCTCGCACCCCGCGCAAGAATTCCACGAATCTCACGTGTGCAGCTCGCATACGTCAGAGTTTTCCGGTGCCGAAGAGTGACCGGCATAGTGTAAATGTGACATAGCGCACATTGGATGGTCCTTCGAGCCGGATCACCTGATTATCTGGAAAACTCAGCGAGCCTGGAAGAACTTCGCGAACGATCTGCGAGTCATCGTCGAGGCATAGAAAACTCATCGAGCATAGAGTCGTCGTGTATATAGAAGATCGGGGAACTCTGGAAGATTCTGGGACGGCCCGTGAACTTTCTTCTGGTCAATAGGGTGCTTCGGGAACAATAGAAGACGGAAGAGACTCCGTGAAACACCACCAATAGGGTGTTTAAGTTCTTCGAAGACGTTCGAGCATCAGAAGAATGCCCATTACACGAGGACAAGAGAGTAAGAAATCTTCAAGCACATCAGAAGCCGCGACTACATCTGCAACAAGCGGCGAAAGCAACTCTACAGCAGCGGGTACCACCACCACGGAATCAACGGAAAATAATAGGGGTTCCGAGATGTCTGCGCCCGCTACCGCACCGCCTGCTACAGTAAAGCCGAAGACTCAAGCCGACCGAACCTCGGTGACCGCTTCTGCCGCGCCGACGCTGCCAGCCGACGCGACGCGGACGATGCCCCTCGCCGCATCAGTAATAGAAAGGGGACATCGGGATATAGAATCATCGGGAAATCGGGATACAGAAACATCGACGGTGAAAAGGAAGGCCGTCAACCAACAGGAGCCGAGACAGACAACTCGCGCCCCCAGCAAGAGGGGGGAGGGGAGTCAATCATCGTATAGCAAGTCAAAGGCCCATAGAATAGCAAAGGCAAAAGAAGAACTGCTACGGCTTCAAGTGGAATTAGCTGCAGCGCGCCTCGCCACTATAGAAACAGAAGACCTCACAGATGAGGAAATAGAAGATCAAGACTCCGTTCATAGCAGAACAGAAGTAAATGAACGAGTCGACAGCTGGTTGGATAATCAACAGCCACGCCCCTTGTTGGCCATCACCGATGCACCACAGAATAGAATAGAAGCACCGGTGGATCAAGACTCGGGACAACAGAACCAGCCAGAAGATAGAAGATCACCGGCGGGAGTGCAAGCAGGAATAGTGGAGTTAGCAGAGGCCATCACGAAAGCAGTCAAGGCAGCTCAAGGACCAAAGTACATAGAGCTACCTTACTTCGGTGGATCACAGAACGAGTGGTTACCTTTCCGTGCCGCGTATTATGAAACGGAAGGTATGTTCACGGCGGTGGAGAATACGAACCGTCTGAGAAGAAACCTTAAGGGAAGAGCAAAGGAAGCCGTGGAGAGATTGTTGATTACCAGTGCATCGCCTACAGAAATAATGAAGACCCTGGAATCAAGATTTGGAAGACCTGAAGCAATAGCACTAGCAGAAATGGACTCGTTGCGTGCCCTGCCGCGCCTAACAGAAGCGGCTCGTGACGTGTGCATATTTTCGACGAAGGTCTCCAACATCGTGGCAACATTGAAGTCTCTCAACTGCGGGAACTATTTATACAACCCTGAGGCATCAAGGACTGTCGTGGAGAAGCTCACACCGACGCTGCGGTATAGGTATTATGACTTCACAGAATCACAGCCCAAGGAGGATCCAGAACTTGTGAAGCTAGAGAAGTTTCTCAGGAAGACGGCGGAACTCTGCGGACCGTACGCGCAGCCCGAACAAGTGTCTACAGCGCCACCAGCCACTCAACATAGGAAGCCACCACAGAAGATAAATAACGTCGCCGAGAAAAATGATACAGAGAAGACGTTGATAGAGAAGTGTCCTGTATGCACAGCAGAACACATCGCAACAGAATGTAAACAGTTCAAGGGCTTGGATGTGAATAGAAGATGGGAACTAGCCAAGTCCAAGCACTTGTGCTTTCGGTGTCTTCAGCACAGAAATAGAACACATACATGTGAAGCAAGGGTGTGTGGTATAGATAATTGTACGAAAGTCCACCACCGCATGTTACACTATGTTAAGGAAAAGAAACAGGAAGACAGCGAAGCAACAGAAGTAATAAACTCAGCGTGGACTGCCCAGAAGAAGCAGTCGTTCCTGAAGATCATACCAGTACAGATTAAAGGACCTAAAGGACGAGTCAACACCTTCGCATTGCTGGATGATGGATCAACAGTCACTCTAATAGATAGCGGTCTGGCTGACCGTATAGGAGCGACAGGACCTATCGACCCGCTGAGAATAGAAACAATCAATGATATGAAGACTTCAGAAACAGCATCGAGAAGAGTCAACATCAAGCTGAAAGGTCTCAATAGACATGAAGAGCAAATACAGGCTCGAACAGTGAAGAACCTTCAGGTGTCGTCGCAACGTGTTCCTAAGGAAATAGTTGAGGAATGCAAGCACCTAGAAGACATTAAAGATTCCCTGGTATACGCTTACGTCAAACCAAGAGTATTGATAGGTCAAGACAATTGGCACCTTCTATTGACTACAGAAGTGAAGAGAGGAAATAGACAACAGCCAGTAGCCTCTCTCACGCCGCTCGGGTGGGTGTTGCATGGAAGCCGAACTAGGACGATCGGTCGCAGCATCGACTTCGTGTCACATGTCGTGGAAGGAGAGAAGGATGACCTCGACATAATGGTGAAACAATACTTTGAGATGGACATGCTCGGCATACAGCCAAGAAGGCCGAGAACAGATCCTGAGGGGAAAGCACTGCGTATACTTGAAGATAGAACAAGGAAATTAGAAGATGGGAATTATGAAACTGGACTCCTCTGGTGCAAGGAGGAAATCACGTTTCTAGATAACTACAGCAATTCATTGAAGCGGCTCTTCAACATAGAGAAGAAAATAGACCGAGACCCTCAGCTGAAACAGAAGTATACAGAACAGACGGAAGCCCTCATCAGCAAAAGATACGCTGAGCTGGCTCCGGAACAGAAAACCAAAAATATAGAAGATGCCGTGAAAAGCGTCAGAGAGGTACACTACAGAAGAACGCGAAAGAACAAAGAAGACGACCCGAGTTGGAAGAGGACGAGCAATCCCGTGGCGTCACCGCAACAGAGGAAGCAGAAGACCACGTCACCGGGCACCAGGTTCATCGCAGTCTCCGCGGAGCAGTTGAGGCGAGCGGAGGAACTCCTGATGCGCTCGTTCCAAGAAGAATCCTTCGGCAGGGAGCTGCAGGACCTGAAGGAGGGTAACAGTACCAACAGGGAGAGTCGATTACATCAGCTAAGTATAGAATATGTAAATGATACCATTAGGCTTCTGAGCAGAATCGGAGCAATAGAAAATATAGCTGACAGTATAAAGAGCCCTATAGTAATAGACGGCGAACACCCTACGACTAGATTATGGATATCAGCCGTACACCGTCAGCTACATCATGCTGGAGTTGAGGCAACAGTCAACGAGTGCAGACAGCATTATTGGATACTTCGCCTGCGACCGATAACTAGAATAATTATACGAAGGTGCTTATATTGCAGGATGAAGTCACAGACCCCACCGCATCCCAGAACAGGAAATCTGCCCGCGTGTCGTCTAGGCCACCACAGACGACCATTTACATTTACGGGAGTGGATTACTTCGGTCCGCTCTCGGTGGCCGTAGGTAGAACGCGGCAGAAGAGGTACGTGGCCATATTTACGTGCCTCACAATGCGAGCGGTGCATTTAGAAATAGCTGGCTCACTTAGTGCCGATTCAGCGATAATGGCACTAAGAAGAATGATAGCACGTCGTGGGTGTCCGTCGGAAATTTGGTCTGACAATGGGACCAACCTGAAAGGGGCCGATAGAGAACTCAGAAAAGCAATAGATGACTCCACAGCAGAAGAGGCAGCCAAGAAGACGATAGCATGGCGCTATATACCGCCAGGAGCACCGTTCATGGGTGGTGCATGGGAAAGGCTCGTGCGATCAGTCAAGACCGCACTGGCAGCCACTCTGCATGAACGGCATCCAACAGAAGAAGTGCTGTCTACTCTGCTGGCGGAGGTCGAATTTACAGTAAATAATCGTCCGCTGACACATGTTTCAGTTAGCCCAGAGGATCCGGAGGCGCTGACACCCAACCACTTCTTGCTCGGCGGCCCGGGACGAGTACCACTCCCGGGGACCTTCAGCGAACGGGACGAGGTCTCCAGGGCATCGTGGCGCTCGGCTCAGCGGCTGGCCGACATCTTCTGGTCGCGTTGGGTGAAGGAGTACCTCCCGGAGTTGCAACACCGGCGGGAGGCGCATGGACGAGGCCCCCCAATAGACGTCAACGACCTCGTGCAAATAGTCGACGCTAACCTACCCCGAAACATGTGGCTGCGAGGAAGAGTCATCGCAACGTACCCAGGACCTGACGGCATCGTGCGCACCGTGGACATCCAGACCAGAGGCGGAGTGCTGCGGCGGCCGGTGAGGAAGCTGGTGGTCCTGCCCGTGACAGTCGACGAGCCCGCACCGACATAGTATTCGACGAGGTCGAACGGCGGGAGAGATGTGCGGGACAGTATAGTTTATGTGCGGACAATATAGTTTTAATTAGATATATAGTTTATATAAGTTCATAGTAATAGGAATAATAGGCTTGTAAATTATATAGAAAAGCATTAATAGTTATAGTATATAGTAAATAGAAAACGTTTAGGAGGTCGCGCAATTAGTTATCATAATAATTAATTGTAATAGATTTTTCACTCGTTAGCGGCGCGGCTCTCCCTACGGTATAGCCCAAGTTTTAAAGACCGGTTAGGGTGCGGCTCTCCCTACGGTATGACCGGAATCATAAAGACCCCCGTAATTATATGTAGAGAAAGTTGTATAAATACGGGCCATTTTGGCCCGAATAGTCAGTCTACATTCGGCGGCCGGCAGAAGCAGTAATAAATAGTAAGCTTGAAGAAAATTGTAAGTGTTTAAGTTTTAATTATTTATAGACTATAGTAGACAATAGACAATAGTGTTTTATTTGTGTATTAGACTAGACTATAGTGAAGTGAGTGTAATAAACAGTGTATATTGACTGTGACTTTGTGTAACCGCCCCTCGCCCCTCGCACCCCGCGCAAGAATTCCACGAATCTCACGTGTGCAGCTCGCATACGTCAGAGTTTTCCGGTGCCGAAGAGTGACCGGCATAGTGTAAATGTGACATAGCGCACAATAATGATAATTAAATTAAAGCAATGTTTAATATCATTCAGGTCAACAGATACGAATTTGTCAACGGAATTGAGTGAGGTGTACGCACAATTGGAAAACATTGAAGCAGACAAAGCGCCGGCGAAAGCGTCTATTATACTTAGCGGTTTGGGCTTTTCGCCAGAGATGCAAGCTCGGGCTACCAGGACGTTTTCTGGTGGTTGGAGGATGAGACTGGCACTTGCTAGAGCTTTGTTCTCCAAGTTAGTGAAAAATTTGTTGATCTTATAAAATACTAGTAATATCACGCGGTTGAACCCGCGGAATTTTTATTTTTTTAGACCTTATTAAATTTTTTTATTACGGATCCCTATTTTTTTGAAATGTGATATAGCCTATGTTGCTTAGTAGAGATGCAGCTTTCTAACGGTAAAAGTATTTTTGAAATCGTTTGTTTTTGTGTGAAAACATTACAAAAACATATATACAATTTTATTCCTCTTTATAATATTAGTATAGAAATAAATCTCACAAATATTTTCTTCAGATTTCAGAGACTTTGAAAATAGTCTTCCTATTCGAAAACGTTTAAATTTTTTTATTTTTTTAACTAAGAATGTCCTACAGTTTGTCAAAGCTGTTTAATTTCCTCAGAGATAGGAATAATATAAAACTTAGGTCCATCACATTACTCCCTTGCAAATAAATGATTGTACATGCATCAAATAATTCTTTCTAAACATTTGACGATACTTTAAAGAGTTTGATATTATTCCAACGATATTTGATAAAATTCAGATGATATTTAATATTACAATAATAATATTCGAGATTGCCTAAATTATATTTGATATTACTAAAATGATATTTAATAAAATTCAGATGATATTTAATATTGCAAAAATAATATTCGATATTATCTGAATGATATTTCATATCACTAAAATGATATTTGATAAAATTCCGATGATATTTAATATTGGAAAAATAATATTTGATATTACCTAAATGATACTTGATATTTAATATAAGTTTTAAGGAAATCTCGTATGTCAAATAACTTAGTCTTTAAAACTTAATGACAACTATAAGCATAAATATTAAAAAATCTATGTTATATTTTTTTGAATCTAAATCGCTATACATTATATAGGTTTTCATGTCCATCACAGTTACTTATAACAATAATATATCTTATTTATTACAGACCAGATCTTCTATTACTCGACGAGCCCACGAACATGTTGGACATAAAAGCAATCATTTGGTTAGAGAACTACCTACAGAACTGGCCCACCACACTACTAGTCGTGTCCCACGATCGTAACTTCCTCGACACCGTACCTACGGATATAATGCATTTGCACACACAAAGGATCGACACATACAGGTATTTATCTTATTACTATACTGCTGTATAAAATAAAAATATAAAAGCTGTGATGGCCCAGCGGTAACACCGTTCGACTCTTTCAAGGAGGTCGCGGGTTCAAATCCGGGCAGACACCAATGAGTTTTTCTGTTAAAAACTTATGTGTCTAATTGATAATTTCAATTTATCACACGCTTTTCGGTGAAGGAAAACATCGTGAGGAAACCTGCATATCTCTAGAGAATTCTGGAGATATGTGTAACCTACCAATCCACACTGGAGCAGCGTGGTAGGTCTTAGCTCCAAACCGTCTCTCCAAAAACAGAGAGAAGAGGCCTATTCTCAGCAGTGGGATAGTAACAGGCCGCTACTTACTTACTTACTTATACTGCTGTGCCGGCAGCTTCATCATCATCATCTGGTGCCATCTTCAGAATGAAGTTCGGAGGTCAGCTGGAGAAAACTTTTCCGATCGTGTGTCATCTTTTTTATTTCATAGTATCTAAGTGCCGTCAACTCTCTTATATTATCGAACCATTTAAGAAGTTGCCTTCCAGGTGCTCTCTTGCCGTGCATCTTTCCTTCTAGGATCAACCTAGGAAATTGATACCGGGTTCCTCTTTGCAGATATCCGAAAAAGGCAACCTTTCTTTGCATGACGGTTTTCATCAACATCCGCTTGTATTTAGTTCTCTCCATGCATTTTACAAAAGCCCCACATCTCAAATGCATGCAAACGTCTACATCCGTCTTTAGTTAGGGTCCATGATTCATAACGATATAAGAGAGTGGTTCAGACGTAGCATTTTAAGACGCGACATCTTATATCGAATGGGTTTTTTGGGTCATTTAATATTTTGACAGATTGATATCAGGGGGAGGGAGCTGAGTTTTAGATATAAAGATATCAGCAGCTTCCGAAGGGAAATCAGTGTTTCGCAAATTTTTCCCCGAATTGAAATACATAAAAGTATTATCCTAAGTTAATTATAAGAGCTTTTTGAATAACTTTCACCGTTTAATTAGCGCGAGCAAGGAAAGCTTTAAATTTTGCCGTTTTCGCGATATTTTTCATTGCTGCTCCTTCCCTAGTCATCTTAATATGATGTTATAAGCTATAGCCTTTCTCGATAAATGGACTATCTTACACCCAAAGAATTCCTGAGATTAGTGCGTTCAAACAAACTAAGATATAGATAAAAGACGTACTTAGTAACAAATGTTGATTACTTCTTGTATGTTACGTAAGTTAAGTTTTAAAACTATTTTACACTCAAAGAATTATTCTAATTGGTCCAGTAATTACAGAGATTAGCGCTTTCAAACAAAATCTTCAGCTTCTTATATTAGTATAGATCTCAGAGTATTGTTTTAGACAATAAGATTTAAAATCATACTGAAATTTTCTTTATAGACTTCAGAAGTTGTTTCGAAATGTCAATGACAAATTGCTACTAAAGTAAAAAGCTATCAGCAAAAATAAATAAAATAATAAAAGCATCATATATGTTGCTCTTTTCAGGGGTAATTACGAACAGTTCCATAAAACCAAGACAGAGAAACATAAAAACCAGCAACGTGAGTATGAAGCGCAACAACAGCATCGTGCCCACACTCAAGAGTTTATAGACCGGTTCAGATACAACGCAAACCGCGCGTCATCTGTCCAGAGCAAGATTAAAATGCTGGAAAAGCTGTGAGTATCTATTTAAACAAGATAACAAGATGAGAATAAAGTATTCCAATATTAAACGACAACACACATTTTTGAATTTAAACTATCGTGAGTGTTATTCATAATTAATGTATAGATTCCGGCTATACTCACGTCCTATTTTATCTCGAGTCAGTTCCCGCCGCGATAACGTCGCGTAAAGAGCTCATGAATAAGAGCCCCGTATGAGCTTGGAAGTAGTCAGGCTTATCCGATAAAATAACACGTGAGTATAGCCAGTTTCTATACATTAATTATGACAACACAAATGTCAATTGACTATTTCTCCTTCCCAAACATCTAATTTGTAACCAATTAGTGTTCTTGTCAAAGAATCTTATAGTGTGGAAATTCGGATTCATTATTTAACCGTTACTCTTTTTCTTTTAATTTCATTATATTTTCTGTCCTTTAAATTGTCTTTGGACTAATAAAAATATATCAAAACCAATATTATCCAAATCGGTTGCGTTTTAATAGACATATTTTTTTCTTATATTAATCATATTATACATATCTTATCATCTTTATACATTCTTATATTTATCATATTATACATCTTATACATATTTTTTATATACATTTATAGCTACACGTTGGGCATAGTATATGAGCTTTAATTGCACGAAATTTCATCGACCCCTACAGCTGTGTAAGCGTGATGGACAGAATACCACTATTTCTTTACTATTTCATATAGTCATATATTATTTTATTTTTATCCATTCATTAATTTCTCTTTTACAAAAGTAATAATTAAATTATTTTGCTATAATCCATGATAAAGTAAAGTAGAAAATATATATAATCCTAAATTGGCTTATTTTATAATATATATTCATACTTTGTAATGAAATTGTAAAACGCTGTTGGATTGCCAAATAAATATATATAAAAAAAAAAAAAAAATGCTACATGTAGAGTGGACAAACCTTTTTTCATACCTGATGAAATAGGATTGATTGATTGAGTGATTGATAGGATTCATAAATATTTTGTAAATATTTCGTAGATTTTGTCGCATATATTTTCTACTTTACTTCATCGCGGATTATAGCAAAATAATTTTATTATTACTTTTGTGTTATGGATCACGGCAAAGGAACGCTTAAGTCTATAAATTAATTTCTCTTTTGCTTAGGCACGTCGCTACACTTTTGATTTTCATTTCTTAATTATTTACTCCTATTATTACTTTTCTTCTTTGTTTTCCGTACTTATTTAACTGTTCCGTTTGACCCTAAGGTTGACTGGTAGAGAACGCTTAATTTAGCGTTAAGTCCACCTTTTGTACTTTTATATCTTAATAGTGCACTAAAAAATAATAAAAAAGACAGACTAGCGTATTTACAATGTTGCGATGGATAATAATGTTATATATTTTGTTTGTAGACCAGAGTTAAAACCAGTGGAGAAAGAAATAGATGTAGTCCTAAGGTTTCCAGAAACCGAACCACTCTCTCCTCCTATATTGCAACTGAACGAAGTTGGATTCTACTATTCAAAAGACAAGGTCATATTCTCTAACGTTAATCTGGGCGCCACATTGGAGTCTAGGATATGTATAGTAAGTTAATCTCTAATTATGTATTTCTTTATAAAAAAAACCTATCAGTATTAAATTATTATTAAAAAATTATTAAAAAAAGTTTAATAAACATTACAAAACCAATAATTTTTAAAACATTCTATAATAAAAACTTTTCTTCATTTAAATCTAGTATACAAAACTTTTATCAGATTTTATAAATTTTATCGCCAATAATAGCAAAATAATATTTTCATTACTTTTAAATAATACTAAACCAGCAAAATTGCAAGAATGGCAAAACACAAGTAAACTTAAAATGATTTTTATATAGGTTCTATAGCTCAGGGATAGCAAACCAATTGGTGATATGCGAAAATATTTTGGGCTACTCGCGTTATACCTTTTTGTATTAAATATAGAATTTTGAGTTGATATTATTTATTTAAGGCTAATTTTTTGACTTATGTCCTCAAAACATTTATTTAGAAAAAAATGGCACGTAGCTGCGTAGTGCGCCAATCCCTTTATATCTATACTGTCATTTTTTTGGAAAAAGTATTATTCTTTCTATATATAGAATACCAATAAGGAATAAATGAGGAGGGATGAAAATCATGTGGCCAAATGAGTGTTAAATATGAATGTGGATGGATATTTGACTAGAGGGAGGCCTAAAAGGAGATGGTTGGATTGTGTAAAGTATGTTATGCATATAAAAGGAGTAGCGCCAGGAAGAGAAAACATGAACCCACCCCTTAAAGTGGGGATAAGGAGAATGATGACATAGAGTATGATTTTTACCAAAACTTGGATTTTGTAGGTTGGTGATAATGGTGCTGGGAAAACAACATTACTTAAGATTATAATGGGTATTCTTTCGCCCACTAGTGGGATCCGAAACGTCCACCGGGGGCTCAAATTTGGTTACTTCTCCCAACATCACGTGGACCAGTTGGATATGAATGTAAATTCTGTTGAGTTGCTACAAAAGAGTTATCCTGGTAAGATATTGTTTATGGATACCTTAATCGGGGCTATCACTACACTACACTTCACTTAATTAAGTTGTTGCTTGCGAATTTTTAGCACCCTTTTTGTCATGCCAACGGTTCCACCTATACCACTTTAAGAACTAAGGCTAACTAGATGGTAGCCCGTCACTGTAAAACTTGTGCCATCAAAAACACCGTAACTATATTTAAAAAAAAAACAAAATTAGGTATAAAAATAATTTTGTGCATTAATCCCATAAATTAATTATTATAATTGTTGAAGTACCTATAATAGTTAACAATAGTATGCCTATATTTGAGTTATTTATCAATTTGCCGTATATGTATCATACTTAATTGTTTATACAATATTTGACAAGTCAACTACTGCCCCTTGCATGCTGGTGTTCCTCAGGGTAGTGTACTCTCACCGCTGTTATTCTCCATTTTCATTGATACTGTCACCAAATTCCTGTCCCTTCCCTTTCACTTATACGCGGATGACTTGCAGTTGTACGTTTCTACTCCAGTTGACGACTTAACACACCGCATCACTGAATTAAATCACGAATTGGATGTCATCGCCAATTGGACTAGGGAATTTGGTTTGTCTATCAACGCTGGTAAATCTCAGCTTTGCATAATTGGTAGCACAAGGCAGATTTCGAAATTAAACTTGATGAATCTACCACCTGTAGTCTTGGATGGATCGACGCTTCCTTACAGCACTGTTGTGAAGAATCTTGGCATTCTAGTAGATAATACCCTTTCCTGGAAGCCACAAGTCACTGAACTTTGTCGCAGAATTTTTGCAACAGTGCACTCTATGAAAAGGTGGAAGCATTTTCTACCTCTTAAGACAAAATTATCTCTTGCAAAAAGTCTTCTTCTGCCTATTCTTGATTACGCTGATACTTGTTATTGCGATCTATCAGAAGATCTTCTTAATAAATTGGAACGTATGCAAAATCTTTGCATTAGATTTGTATTTGGATTAAGGAAATTCGACCGCATTTCACACTTCCGCTCCCAACTTGGCTGGCTTCCCATCAGGCGCCGTCGTGATCTCCATCTTCTTTCACTTCTATATAATATTCTCTTTCATCCTTGCACTCCCATCTATCTAAAAGAACGCTTCACTTTCCTTGCAGGCTATAGCTGCCTTCATCTCAATCTTCGCTCTCAAAGTGACAACAAATTAAAAGTGCCGAAGTGCCATTCCCAAACTTACTTTAACTCCTTTACTCCTAAGGCTGTTCGTTTGTGGAATGCACTTCCAACTGACATACGGCATGCGAAGTCACTTCCTATCTTTAAAAATAAAATTAAAGCTTATTATTTGTCTCTCTAAAGTTATTTCTCTTTACTTATTTATTGGTCTTTTAATGTACTATTTTCCTGTATTTATATTATCTCTAGTAAAATTATTATTGATATTAT
Source organism: Morpho helenor (assembly GCA_029227775.1). Taxonomy (NCBI): domain Eukaryota; kingdom Metazoa; phylum Arthropoda; class Insecta; order Lepidoptera; family Nymphalidae; genus Morpho; species Morpho helenor. The sequence continues at coordinate 14,039,444 of JARGCU010000017.1, forward strand.
ATAGTGTATGTATGAATAAATATATGTATTAAATATACATGTATGTATATTATGATTAATAGTTTTATCTAAGTATATTTATACTATTATTATAAATATGCGAGTTTTCCTTTTGCACACCTGTCACGCACTTCTTTTTTTTTTTCTGATAATCCTGTAAGAAGGGTTGCCTGGAAGAGATCACTACTCAGTGATAAGGCCGCCCTTTGTACGTATACATAAGTTTACTTTAAGTCCGTATGTATTTTTATGTGTTTTATGTGTTTGTACAATAAAGTTTTTATCTATCTATCTATCTATCTATCAAAGATACAACAGCCCACCCAATATTTTTTTTGTATTAAACTATAAAAGCTGGTTTAATCACTTAAATAACTTTCCATCAAACATCACAACAATATACAGCGAATAGCGAACTGTCCGCCAAACTCTATCTATTCTATGTGCTATGGAACGCCACAATTTCGATGGAACTTATATTATCTTCTAAGTTATATATAAGTTTTCTAAGTTGTATATAACTTAAATAAGACAATAAACGTTGCCGTTAAGAGTCAATCGTTGCTTGCGCGATGCAATCAGTGAATGCGATATTTATTTTTAGGAAAAACTGTCGAAGAGTATAGAAGGCAACTCGGCAGCTTTGGCGTAAGCGGTGATCTAGCATTGCAGACTGTCGCCAGCTTATCTGGAGGTCAAAAATCCAGGGTAGCCTTTGCGAGGATGTGCATGGGGAACCCTAACTTCCTTGTATTGGACGAGCCTACCAATCATTTAGACATCGAGACTATAGAAGCATTGGGGAAAGGGATCAATAAATATACGGCAAGTGTTTTTTATGTACCCTGAATTTGTACACCGAAAGTAATCATGTCATTTTCCTCGTATTGTTCTTGTTAAGCACTTTCTAGAGATTACAGGCTTAAATTCCTGGCATAATTGCCAAATTGGTCTAGGTACCAATGAGTTTTTTAGTTAAAATTTATACGCGTAAGTGATATTTGCACTTTATTACACTCTTTTTGGTAAAGGTAAAGTAAGAAAAGGTAAAGTATATCTCTAGAGAATTCCTAAGAAATGTCTAACTTTCCAATCCGTATTGGAGCAGCGTAGTTAGTCTGAATTCCAACCATTCTCTTCAAAGAAGAGAAGAGATTTTTGAACTAGCTTTAGGATAATAATCTTGGAATCTCCCTGTACAGATTCCTGGAATATAGTGTAATTTATAATATTTTATATAAAGGGTTGGTCTGGTCTATACCTTTTTCTTACCTGGTTAAAGTATTACAGTTTTTGTATAATATATTCGCATAAGTCTTCATAATAGTTTATTAATTTCACTAATCAAAACTATTTGTAAGCTATGGAAAATAAACTTTATTTTGAAAAGTATAAAGAACATATCCTAACAGCAGTACATTTCGGCTGTACTTTTGCCGAATACTTAATCAGCCTTACCTTTCATTCATCGTCCTGCCCGTATCCCACTCTAAGTGGGGTCGGCACAACATGTTATAAACATGCTGTCACATGATTTGGCTGCGTTTTTTGGACCGGCCGCCTGCCTGACGTCAACTTATCTCAGTCGTATTTTATGACACCTCGGTAAGAAAGAGGGTGGTCTATTCTACTACACCGGATACCACACGGCGGGTCGACTTACCTTAGTCGCCTTTTACGACATCTCGGTAACAAAGAGGGTGGTCTACTCTACTACACCGGATACCACACGGCGGGTAGACTTACCTTAGTCGCGTTTTACGACACCTCGGTAAGAAATGAGGGTGGTCTATTCTACTACACCGGATACCACACGGCGGGTCGACTTACCTTAGTCGCTCTTTAACGACACCTCGGTAAGAAATGAGGTTGGTCTATTCTACTACACCGGATACCACACGGCGGGTCGACTTACCTCAGTCGCCTTTTACGACACCTCGGTAAGAAATGAGGTTGGTACTATTCTATTCAGCCGGATACCACACGTAATCAGCCTCACCCTTAAAGGATTTAATTATTTAACTCCTTTTAGGTATAATATGACTAGGTCTTATACTGATTATTGTTTGTTGGGTGTATGTAATCCTGATATATTTTTTGATAAATTACCCTTGTTTAGAAAACATCTAGTGTTAATAAAGTCTCATCAGCGATCACTATTTTTTTCACAACTATTTAAAATTTGTAAATTAATTAAATTAATAAAATATTATATATATATATATATTTAAATTAAGTTAGAAATTGTCTGTTATTCATATTTATGCCTGCAATAGACTTAGATACGAACCTTAGTTTTTAATGATCGTTGGACAAACTTGTATGTAAGTTGTTGGCGTAATAAATAAATAATACTATAGGTCACTGATTGACTGTAAAATATTAACAGGCTGTTGTGTTTCGTTTCAGGGTGGTGTTATTTTAGTATCCCACGACGAAAGGTTAATACGAATGGTGTGCAAAGAGCTCTGGGTATGCGGGGCCGGCTCCGTTGCTAGTATAGAGGGCGGCTTCGACGAATACCGCAAGATTGTCGAAAGGGAGCTCGAAGCGCAAAATAAGTAGGAGAATTTTACATTTGCGGATGTCGCAGCGCGATCGTGAATTAAGCAATATTTATCGCATTATCTCAATAAAAGTGACCTAACTGAAAAAAACACATATTTTAAAGATTTGTTTTCATCGTGAGGTTATACATAATTCTTATCGTTTCAAATTATACTGAATATTAGTATTTTCTAAAGATTTCTAAGCCGTATGGTCAAGATCTAAAACCAGCAGCGCTTTATGACTTTTTTGAGGTTGCATGACTACGTGATAAAAAGTTTACCAAAATTGTAATTTAAGTAGTGAAGTAGAGGATTCGTGAAATAAATTCTTTTACTTATTATGTAGTAAGTAAGTAGCGGCCTGTTACTCTACCACTGCTGGGCATAGGCATCCTCTCTCCGTTTTTTGGAGAGAAGGGTTGGAGCTAAGACCTAACCACGCTGCTCCCATGCGGATTGGTAGGTTACACATATCCCTAGAATTCTCTACAGATATGCAAGTTTCCTCACGATAGTTTCCTGCGTGTGATAAATTGCAATTATCAATTAGACACAAGTTTTTAATAGTAAAACTCATGGGTGTCTGTCCGGGGTTTGAAACTGCGACTCCCACGGAAGAGTCGTACTGTGGCACCGCTGAGCTATCACAGCAGTAATTTAAGTGGTTTTCCGAAATTCCAAATACTTGGCATTTCCAATCAGATTCATGTTTAACGTAGTTTTGCTCTTAAAGACCTTACTGAGCCTTAAACTTATCTCATACTCTTGAATCCTGCGACTTGTTGAATTACGTTGGAGATTAGCTTTTTTATGGATCTGGTAATTTCCTATTGGCTTACTTAGAGTCACTCAGCATATTTACATCACCTTTTGTATTTAGCTTTCATAGATAGCAACCATATATCTGAAGCATAGAGCATAGTTGTTTGATGATTTAACTATACATATTTTATAATACGGTTTAGAAATAGAAAATTAGTGCTGTAATATCATTAATATACACCAACATAACCATAACATACCTCATAATCGATTAATATAAGTAATTTTTAATCAATTAATACACATTTTTCTAATTTTTAGCATAGGTCACTTTTGTTATGTTAATGCTAAATAGCGTATACAAAATATCTCGTTTAAACTATTCGCTAGATAATTGTATTTTTGCTATAGCTTTTGTATTTAATTTGAAGCGGTCCATTTTCCAAAACAACGATATGGAAATTAATAGATGTAAATGTTACCATTTAAAAACGTTTAATAGTTTAAGCACATTTTTGTATAGGAATTGGGCGAATCAATGACATCAGTTCCCTTCAACGATTTTCAATCTAATGCAAACCCGATATATAGGATATTCCTATATCTGATTTCTATATAAAAATTATTAATAATGAACTCACACATTCACCATATACTGTATTTAAAAAAATATCGCACGCTTAATCAAAAAAAGAAATAACTCCAAATTTCAATTTTTTGGGAATGGGCGTTTAAAGTTTTACACTTTTCCGGCGTGGTCTTTAAAAATGAATAATAAATAAAATATCTATATAAGAAGATGATGTATAGTTCCAAATTATAGTTTAGTGTACTAGCCTTTGTTAGATAGAATAAAAAGTAGAATTTATGGATTATAAATTATTAAATTATGACATTAAAAATATAAGTTCGTACTTACTTCAGTTTATGATTAATAATTCGATTTTATTTCAAATAATTTTCCGTCAGAAAACTTAAAGAAGCAGTTTATTAGAGAAAAGTTATTCAGATGTGGAATCTCAATCCAGTTTAATTCGTTTTATTTTAAATTATATAACTTTATTACAACAATATTTGTACGTATCTCGGATTTTTACAAACCTTGAGAATAAGAATTGGTTATTTCTTGGGTAAGGAAAAAAAATTTACAATAATATACACGTTTATTCGTACTTTCAATGTAAAAAAATATAGTTCTTACCTACTGTCATTTTCAAATTCAAAATATTCTTTATTCAAATAAACTGTTTACTTGCTACCACTGATTCAGAAGTTTGTTTCTACCGAGAAGAAACCATCAAGTAACTCGGCGGAAAATCTTTTCAACAAAAAATAATTACAAATTGATTGGTTATAAGTTATTCGTTGCAGCTTGGTGCGTAGCTGACTGCATTTGACAGGTTGTCATAATTAATTAATGTCAAATCGTCGTCAATTTGCCCGAAATCGCTTTTTTTGGTAAAAGTGGGTGAACTATTGATAGGTTGATTGGCGCAGCTAGATTTTATCTTGTCTCTAAAGAGATGACTAACCGAAACCTGAGGCTGAGATTCATTTTCAAGACTTTGGTCGTTATCAGGTTCCTTAATCGCAAAATTCTTCTTCGTTCCTTAGAAAATTACTGACAATGTTGAGCAGTTTCCTTGGAATTAATAAATTGAATAATGAATAAATAAATATATGGAACACTTACACACGCGGTCGTCCGTCCCCAAAGTAAGTAACTTACTACTTGTGTTATGGGTGAGAGACAAGTAGCGAACATAATTATTATACTTATGTTTTTTTCAAATACATACTTAAATACAAATATACACGCAGACTCGAAGACCAACAAACTCATTTATAGAAATTGTTAGCCCTCGGCGGGAATCGAACCCGCGTCCCGCGAAACTGAAGGCAGGGTCACTACCCACTTTCTCTAAAGGCGGTAGTCTCTGCCATGTTGAGAAGTGAAAGAGATTGGAAAGCCGTAGTCTCCTTTTGTGAAACCATCATGGTCAGGAAGGAGACTGCCGAGCGTAACCGCGAAAGGGCTGATCCTTCTCGCAGGCAGAGACGAAGGGGCCGTAGAAACCGCCCTAATTGGTAGTCCCGGCCAATGGGACCTCTGGGGTCACGATCGGTCAGAGTGGGGGCTGTGGTCGTTCCTTTCGACCCCGAGAGGAAACGGAGCTTGTTACACAAGCTCCGTACTATATTTTGTGGAGCACGATGTGCACGGCACTAGAGAGACTTCGGTGCAGTTCGTCAGAGATCCCGGGGCCTCTCTGCTAGTGCGGAGGCTGTCCATCGAGGGGGTTTTAGTGGATAGAAATTCCACATAACCCCATCACCCCTAAGAGTTCCGGTATCTTTTTGAAGATTTCCAAGGGTCACTACCCACTGCACCAACGGGCGAGTCAACATAGAAGATGTTGACCTATCAGAATCAAGAGACGTACTAGACGTGTATGGGCGTGAAGACGATAGACTAGAAGAAGTATCGTTGACGTGCCGTAAAGTTCCATATTAGCTATTTTATTTTGTATGATATCATTATTCTCATGGATGAAGGAATCGTCACTGTCATCATAAGGCATGAGGCTTGTTTTACATAAACTTATGTTTTACAGAATTGGAATTAAATAAAAAATAGGAAATTAATCGTGAAGGAAATCAATTTAAGTTGAAAACGTTATTACAGTCTTCAACTTAATCTTACTTACTTAATATACTTATTTGGTATATTTTCATCTGCGATTTTATTGTTAAACACAGCTGCTGTTAGGGTAATGGAGTCACATTCTTTAGCCTCTCCATTTCGATTTTGACTAATGGAAGTCAGTACAATTAAATTAAAAATTCGACATGCTCACCACGACCTCATCATGGAAAACAAATGTATTTAATCTGGTTAGAAAACTTTTTTAATAAGACTAAAGTAGTTACGGGGATGTTTTATTTCATTGTAAAAGGAAATAACTTAAAATATCACACTTCTTTTTGTTTTTTTTTTTATTCTTAAACCGTAATAAAAATAATTGATATACATCTATCTAATAACCTTTTAATAATAAACTGAAGGTACTCCGATTCTTTCAAACAACTTATAATATTTTTTTAAATAAAGAAGCATAAACAGAATTATTCCGAAATTCCGTGGCATAATTTTAGTAATATAGTGAAATAAGTCTGAATGATATCTTTTTATCAATAATAAAAACAAGAAATTAGACTCACTCTTTAGTAATATAAAGAGTTATTAGGTTTTATATCGCCCTAGAATCTCCTTACTTTCACTACTGCTGGAACATGTCTGAATCTTTCCGTTTAGTGTTATCAAACAGTTCACACGAATTTGTCAAAAAGAGCGAAACTATTATTTATTTCATTCATATAAATCGGAATCGTATGGTTGTCGAAGCAGATCTATTCTTGGGGTTACGTTATAAAGTTTTAAATTGAAAACTCCAAACTGGCAATTTTTGAGTTGTTTCTTTTTTTGATTAAAGGTGCGATATATTTATAATAATAACATGTTTAATTATATTTACTCTCTTTGTAATATTAAAAAATCCGGTATCTATATTTTGTTTATTGTCTAGGGTATGTTTTTCTTTTTTTATTATTCTAACCATCAGACACATGTAAATTTGGCGCTACTTTGATGTATTACATTATCATATTCGCGTTTATTATCTTATATAGTTAAATATCTTTGGCTGACACGTGAATTTTCAAAGATAGCATTATTGTTATTTGAGTAAACGAAATACATTAATAAAGTGATATTTTATATCCCTCTCTATAAAGCTAATAGGTCCATTAAATTTAGTGAAATGAATAATAAACGAATAATACTGAATGATTAATAAAAAAATTATATACCATTTTATAAAATTATTAATGATACCCAATTGTTTTATTTTAATTTATTTATCTGTTAGTGTGCAATTTAATTTTAATTTATTTAAAAAAAACAATGAACTCTTATGGGAAATACTCTTTCCCTTTTAAATTAAATAATAATAAAATAAACCAGAAGTTCATGCTTCAGCGCTAGCAAATTTTCTCTATTATGATTATTCATTCTCATATGATAATTTTTCGAAAGTTGAATAAATTTGTATTAAAGTTGGTGAACAGTAAGTTTTATTTCATGGTGTTTATCTGTTATTTAGGCTCTTTGGCAACCATAGAGTAAATATATTAGAGGAGGGGAGTCAAAGGTAGACCTGTAAGTGTCACAAGATATAATGAGAGGGAAGATTAGATTCATATACTTATCTTATTATCTTCTCTTTGTCTAATCACATATTGATTTATAAAATAGAACATTTTAGAGTAGTTTTAGTACATCTTTAAAATGACGTTTGCTTACTACGCACGCGCCAAAAAGAGATATATGATAAACGAGTTTACCTCTACAATAAAGAGATTTAATGTAATATGGCACATTCTGGGCTGACTTCCCTATTTTAGTATAAAGAGCGGCGTAATATCCAAATGTGACGTGCTATGACTATATATGGATATATATATGGAGAACTTCTGCTATATTTTTTGCTTTTCAAATATATATTACGTTCACACGAAATTGTATACAACGGGTATCGAAAAAAGGGTTTTTTGATATAAACTATTAAATCTAGTTGGTTTTATAAACTTTCTGAAGTTAGGACTTTTAATATCAATAGCGACTCTCATTTATAACAGGTTAATAGGGTGAAGCATAGACAATTAGAGATTTGGTCTATACCGGTTAAGAATTAAATTTACGATCAAGCTGCGACATATACACTGTGATTGTGAGAATATAATAAGTGTAAAAATTAGTCTAAATTATGTGATATATTCCATGTGTTATTTAAATTTCTCTTTTATAACCAGTGTAAGGACAAATGAAATACTGATAATATTTAATGCAAATTTTTATTCCATACAGACCTTCATCATTTCATTAAATAAATTTTAGCATACAATTCCACAAAGAATTATAGTACTCTCAAATACCATGGCAAATTAAAGTATAAAATTAACTTAAATGATAATATTTACAAATTAAAATTCATAATTCAAATACATAATATACAATTAAAATAGTGACTGAAGTAGTAACGGAATAGAGTTAACGGATAAAACTCACTCTGTTGAAAATATCAAAAAATAAAATTCAAATGCAACAAATAATGTTTATCGATTTTCAAATGAAGCAATCAGACATACATTAACCTTTTCAATAAATGCACAATTTAGTTTTTCATTTTTTTAAAACGCACGTTACTCTATTTTGTTATATCGGAGGGTAGGATATTCTTTATTGAGAAATAAAATAATAAATTAATCTGTAATGTCGGACTATTTTTGATGGGCTAATTGTTTTTATATATTGATAAATATACGATACAACCATCTATATAAGAAAAATGTATGGCAACCAATATTGGTTTGTGGTACAAATAAAAAGTAACGCTAGCAGATCACAAAATCTCTAAAAACTAATGTCCAGTTGGCAAAGACAAATGGCGATTGATCACTCAACTCTCACTTCATGTGAGAGGGGGGTCCTTGGATAAAAACAGTAATTTACTGATGTTTTTTGCGCCTATTTTTGGTCTTGTCGGCGTTTCTGAGTACTTCAGCATATGACAGTTCTAGTTTTCTTAATTTATGTATCTCTTGGGATGCAGTGCTCTGTTTAATATCCCATGAGTCAGTCTCTGAATTCCAGCCTTGATAGATTTTTCCAGTTCGTCCACTGACACTTGGTGTTGGGGAATTGAGATTCCTATTATAGAACTGTAGTGTTGAACCATTCCATTCAGCTTCTGATGTTCTTACTAAAGGACTTATTTCGATGGGCCTATAGTCTCTCTTCTTTTTGTTTGACGATTTTTGGTAGGTAACCTTAGGCGGTGAAGGAAACACGGGAGAGTCAGCTCCTTGACGATCTTGGCTGTGTTTGCGGTTGCGATGTCTGGACTTCTTTCTAGTAGCTGCAATGTATTCCAGTGGTTGGCGCACCAATGGCGTAAGTACACGCTCTTTTTCCGTTTCAGTCTTTTTCTCTTTTTCTGCTTCTTTTGGTTTCTCATTGGCGCTGTCAACCACCAATTTCTTCTCTTTGTTGTTTTTGGTGTTATTTTGTTTGATTTCTGCTTTCACTGATTTATTGACAGGTTCAGAAATCAATTGCTCCTTTTCTTTTAATATAGGTGTATCTGGAGCAGTTATATCAGATACTGGAATCGACTGTTCAGACATTGCAGACGACAATACGCTTTGAGTATCATCAGTAAAGTTTCCAGGAGGTTCCTCCGTGGCAGGGGTTACTGGTGGTACTTTTCCTGTAGTTGTATCATCAAGTAGTGGCAGCTGTTCTCCATCATCTTTGTTCTCAGCGGCTTTCTTTAGGATAGTAAATATTTCTTTAAATAATTCGCGGTATTCAGGTCTGTTACGGAAACGACTATCCATAGGGCTTACATCATCATAAATGCTAAAACGATAATCTTCACCATCTGCAATTGTACACAGAAAAGAGCCAGGTCTTTCTCGTTCTGTTTGAGTAGCTTTGTTACTAGTTTCATCTGAAAAGCCTGAGCTTGATGTCTCAGCTTCAGAAAAGTCTGGAGTTTGGATAATCTTCTTACGAGATGTTGGCTCTACTTTCTTCTGTTGATTATTTTCTTTTTGGGCATCTTCACCGTGCCCACTCTCTTCATCGGTATCTTTAACATTAAATTGGCTATAATCACCAGAAGTTTGCAATTCATCTTGAATCGATATTGGTCCTGATTGAGTTTGTGCGCCAGGCAATGAGTTTGGTTTATTCTTTCTTGTCTTTGCCTGAGAAAGTTGAACCTCGAGTAAAGCTTCATATTTTTGCACCAGTTCTCTGTATGGGTTATCATGACCATCTTCTTTATTGGCCCAAATGCCCTGCAGCAGTTTCTCCTTAGCATTCTGTAAAGATGTGAATTGAAATCATTTTGTTTTAATTTTTTTGATCAAAGTTCCTTCTCATAGGGATGTTCAATTATGATAGAAAAATGTTGTAATATATAGTAATGTTTTGTTTAATATCGAAATGATGTGTCAGTTACATATATGCGATGATTGTTATATAAAAAAACATTCATTTTAAAGTCATAACAAGAGTATTTAATTGATGACCATGAGAGAATGATAATTTATTTACTATCATAGATAAACTAATAAATAATTTAACGTACATACAGAGAAAATTAGTCAAAAATACACCCATTACTTCACCTTAGTCTATTAGTTATAAAAACTTAGCTGATAAAATACACGTTTATGAGATATGCACACAATATAATTAATTGGTAGATTAGTAATTAGTGTTACGATAATAAAATGGTATATTAGTTAGTCGTTAGCTACTTCTAAACGCAAACATTACGGTTGAAATTAAAAAAAAAGGAAAACAAAACGCCACACAACACTTGATGAATAGTCAATTACCTTCACCAATGACTAGCGTGCATTCTCTTTGTTATAAAAGGTGTCAGTAATGGACGTACCTTCGACTACATGCGATATATCCAAAGAAAACTACTGCAAATGCGCTTCATAATGCATATGCAAAGCGTGATCAACAACATCAGGGGCACTTGGAAAAGTTTTGTCGCCTAGAAACGATCAAAACAGTCATCAGATATTGGAGGGGGTGCATGAGCCTAAATTTCGTAACTGATCAATGGACTTTTCAATAAACGACTATCACCATTTGGGATATCTTTAGAATTCCAAAATTATGGTTTTCAACCTTTTAGTTTTTAGTGGGAGAACATAAAATATATTAGTAATTGTTAGTATAGTTAGTACTGTAAGTATTTGCGAAATTGTGTGTTAATTCAGTCGTGTTATTTGTTAAATACAAAAGAAATTAGAATTTACATTGTCTACGGTTAGATAGACGAATAAGCTAGAGAAGAAGAGAAACATGTTCAAGGTTAGAAATAGTAAAGCGTGCAGTTGAATATAATTTACTCACGTCAAATTTGACAAGTTTGCTCGTGACATGGTCGTCCCTTGGGCTTTGCTGACCAGGCGTGAGGATAAGAGAACTTATAGCGCTTCTGTCGTCGTCTTCTCCGTCGAGTATTGAAGACATATCATCTCGCTCCATGCCTCTTAGACATCTGACGCAAAGCTGTCCTTGTCTGGAATAGATAGTTATATTTTATTTATTCAATTATTAAGATCACTTTACCCGTCGTGTATTCCCCGTCGTGTGAATATTACCACGTCAACGCACGTAAATACACCACTTTGTCCCCTTCAATGACTTATTTTCTAAAATATTTACTCAAACCTAACACCTACTTCATGGTGGAAAACATTAATGATGGCCACGTATCATTTCAAAAGCAAAGATCAAGCTCCTTGGCACCAATTAACTTTCAGTATTTTTGATCATTATTTTTGGTATACATAAATTTATAAATAAGTAATAGAAATACATAAATAATAAATTAAATTAAAAATAAATGTACATATACATGTAAACTACATACGAAAGTTTTCTTAAACTCCAGTGTCACATACGATGACTTATTAGGGATTTATAATTAGGAAAATAGAGATTATATAAGAGATGGGAATTTAGCACTCGGTACCTGACTTCTTCAAGGATAGAGAATTCTTCATGCATCGATTTAGGCTCATCATCTCTTTGATGCCAATTTCGTAGTTGTTCCTGCAGTCTATTGTTCTCTTGTATCACTGAAGCCAGTTGTTCTTCGAGCTCTGTCACTCTTCTTTGTTCTTGTGCAAAAGCTACTTTGTTCTCTCGTAACTCATCGCTAAGTCTGAGTAAGTCCTCATCCTCTTTTGTTAATTCTGGAAGGGGCACTAGAGATTTTTGTGGTGTTAAGTTAACATTCTTGACGTTTAACGCTGCGGACTCTGCAGGCTTTTGATCGGCGTTTTCTTTGGGTTTTTCATTTTCAGGTTTCCGTTCTGCTCGTCGCCTAACGATTTCTAATTGTGCATTCAAATCGTCTACAACTTTTTGGAATTCTTCACATTTGCTTTCTAATGTTTCGATGGTACTGCATAATCTGGAATTAGTAGTTTTTTTTTAATTGGCATTAATATTCATGATTACATAAAATAGTTTTATAGCTAAAAAATATGATCTGACTTATGATTTGTAAGATATTATAAAAGTTAATGTCGCATACCGTTTTATGACCGAAAGCGCCTTTAGTCTGTAGAATAGTAGGAAAGGCAAGTCATTAAAGTAGTGTGATCAGGAACGATTACGAGTAAGATTAGTTACGGTAATGAACTCACGTCTTAATGTGTTTCTTGTCGGCGGCATGGTCGACAGCTAGCCTGTGATTCGCGCGCTCCAAGTCTTGAATGCTCACTTCTAATTGCTCGTAGATTCTCAGTCTTGAGTCGTTGACTTCTCGCAATGCTACAGTTTGTTTTGTTAGGTACTGAAATATTATAAAAAATGATAATTTTTAGTTTTAGATAATTTTGCAATGATCTTTACCTATTGAAGTTTTTCAAAACAATAATAAAGATGTTATGTACCGTTTTATAATGAATCAATTTAAACAAAAATATAATTGACGATATCGGCAAGTCAAGAACAATTAAATAATGCCTACATTTTAATTGATTTCTACCTTTAGCTTGAGTAAAAAGTAAATAGCGGCCTGTTACTATCCCACTGTTACTGTTTGGAGACAAGGTTTGGAGCTAAGACCTACCACGCTGCTCCAATGCGGATTGGTAGGTTTCACATATTTCCAGAATTCTCTAGAGATATACAGGTTTCCTCACAATGTTTTCCTTCACCGAAAATCGTGTAATAAATTGCAATATCAATAAAACACATAAGTTTTCACAGAAAAACTCATTGGTGTCTGCCCAGGTTTGAACCCGTGAACTCCTCGAAAGAGTCGCACGGTGTTACCGCGGGGCTACCACAAGCTTGAATAAAGCCATTTATTTAAAGCTTGTATTAGTAGGCACTATAACTACATGACTTTGTAGTGGTACCTTTTAATTAAAACTTTGTTTTACTATATGATTATTAAAATTTCACTACTATTTAGAAAATCTGTATTTTAGTATTTAAGATTATTCGCATTTAGGGTTTTTTTTAATGGTATAAGAGAAACAAGTATAAATTAAAACTATAAATGGATTCTATACAAAAAACATACGCTATTCTTACCTCAATTTCCTGAGTTTGGTCCTCTATAACATTCTGGTGCTGTCGCAAAGCAGTTTCTAGTTCCTTGTTCCTTTCCAACAGCGTCTTCCCGAGTTCTGCCGCCAGTTGCAGATCTGCAACAAGAGTTAATACATAAGATTGTATCGTGATGAGTTGTTTGAAAGGTAGTAACACAATTAAGTTATTATAGTGAGAACAATGCGGACACCGTGTTGGAATAAATTGACTATGTAATTACCCGATCTGATTAGATGGCGCGATGGAATGGCAGATGACCGCCGAAGCGGTGATGCGATGAAAGTCGATAGTTTGTCTAGTAATATATTATATAAAGTATAATACAAAATATTGGGGGACCGAGCTGTGTTCAGTATTTTTCGAATTTTAAAACATTTTTCAAAAATCGAATCGAATTTTGAAAACAGCGCATCAGCTATGTTAATTTTAATCGTACTAGGCGACTTTAATTAGAAAAAATGTATATAGTCATGAAATAATCGATTATTAATACTCGATTTTTTCGATTCCAATTTATCGATTTTACAAATCTGTTTATTTTGAAGGGAGATAAATCGGTTATTTAGACGATTTTTCCACTCCAACTCATATCTAGCTAATATCATAATCATTCTCCTGCCCTTATCCCACTCTAAGTAGGGTCGGCACAACATGTTATAAACATGCTGTCACATGATTTGGCGTTTTTACTACCGGCCGCCTGCCTGACGTCAACTTACCTCAGTCGTATTTTACGACACCTCTGTAAGAAAGAGGGTGGTCTATTCTACTCAACCGGATACCACACGGCGGGTCGACTTACCTTAGTCGCCTTTTACGACACCTCAGTAAGAATTGAGGGAGGTACTATTCTATTCAGCCGGGTACCACACGGCGCATATCTAGCTAATATCTACAATTAAATAAATTAATTATAGCCAATATTTAACCCCTTCTTTGCGTAACATGGCAAACATGATTTTGCAACGCTGCGATTTCGAAACTTGACGAGTTTAGTTTGTCATTACTCATTACAACCAATGTCTGACAGCCAAAGTACACAATACACTTTGTTGCGCCAGTGCCTATGCTAAGCAAGTATTATCCATTCTTCATCTCAACAACGATTGGCGTAACTGACCGGCATTTTAAAGGCCACTTACCGACTGGAACGATATTTTTAAAAATTCTTACCTACTCGTAACTAGAATTAGAAACAAGGAATTTCAATGTTATTACTTCATACGAGGTTACAAAGAGTATTTTTTTAATAAAGTATCCAAAAACAGATGTTCTTGCTTAAATTAAAAATAGTGAAATTATAAAATTTTGTATATTCCTTATACACATATTCCTTCCTTATGACAAGAGTTATTAAAAGCAGAAACATTACAGCCGCTTATAACATCGGGTTTGTTTGTCACGTTCTACATAATCCTGCCCTTATCCCACTCTAAGTAGGGTCAGCATATGTTGTCACATGATGTGGCTGCGTATTTTACGACTGGCCGCCTGCCAGACGTCAATTTACCTTAGTCGTATTTTACAACACCTCGGTAAGAAAGAGGGTGGTCTATTCTATTCAACCGGATACCACACGGTGGATCAACTTACCTTAGTCGCCTTTTACGACACCTCGGTAAGTGATGAGGGTGGTCTATTCTACTCAGCCGGATAACACGATTCGGACTCTAGTATAAAAACTCTATGGAAAATAGGAAAACTGTATGACGTAACTAAGTTTTCAAAATTAAGATGTAGTATTGAGAGACATTAACGATAGAGGAATCGTGTCACTATCAAACTGATGCGCCGGTAGCGGAATGGTTAGAGTAACGAACTTGCGATCGAGAGGTCGTGAGTTCGAATCCCGGCCATTATACTACCGACGTGAAACCACGGCTTATATAAAATTTAGCTTAACTGGAGGGGTTAACAAGTTTACTAGTAATTTGTAACCCCAATTGCTTTAAAATATTAATCTATACTAATATTATAAAGAGGAAAAATTTGTATGTATGTTTGTAATGTTTTCACACTAAAACTACTGGGCTGATTTCAAAAATTCTTTCACCATTGGAAAGCTGCATCTTTACAACATAGGCTATATTACATTTTCAAAAAAAATAAAGATCCGTTATGAAAATGTAATAAGGTGTAAAAAAATAAAAATTACGCGGGTAAAAACGCGGTATATTACTAGTAATTTATAATTACGGATGATTCTTTTAAGACTATAGTTGAAAATATATGAGACAATTGCAATGTCGTCATTCTTTATCGTGTATGTACAACCGCATTATCTTAATTACAAACCGTAGACGAGTTCCGTGTTAGGAAAATGTGGTGTTATATTAGGTAGCTGAAAGTGAGATTAGGTGTTGCGGTGAAATGAAATAAGGTAGACAGTCTGTTCTCGCTCTGAATATCGCCTTGTAACCGAGAAATGCTTTGCGGCCGCTCGTTTTGATACAAAATGAGATAACAAGTTATAGAGCGAGAGCCAGTGAACCCCAGACCTTCGTTATTTTATAAAAGCTGAAAGTTTGTCAGCTCTTAATACAGGTAAGAACGATAGTACATTACTGAATTTGAATCATCGTGTAATTATATGAACTTTAAGAGTGTCTGGCAACGGTTTGCCACGATGCTAGGTGTCTGGCATTGACTGACGTGATTTTTAATATTATTCTGAAGGTTATACCACCGCCGTGTGGTATCCGGCTGAATAGAGTATTACTACCCTCATTTCTTACCGAGGTGTCGTAAAAGGCGATTAAGGTAAGTCGACTCGCCGTGTGGTATCCGGCTGAGTAGAATTGACCAACCTCATTTCTTACCGAGGTGTCGTAAAAGGCGACTAAGGTAGGTTGACCCACTGTGTGGTATCCGGTTCAGTAAAATGGACCACCCTCTTTCTAACCGAGGCGTCGTAAAATACGATTAAGGTAAGTTGACGTCAGGCAGGCCGGTCGTAAAAACGCAGGCAAATCATGTGACAGCATGTTTATAACATGTTTTGCCGACCTCACTTAGAGTGGGATAAGGGCAGGAGGATGAGTGGAGGTTATACCAAAAATCAGGCTTTATACTTTGACGAAAGTAGACTGGTATTTTACACATCTTGAGTACCATTTATCTCCTAAAACCACGATTATCCAAATTCCATAATGTACCATCGTTCTTACCTGTGTTGGGAGCATGTGCTGACAAACTTTCAGGTTTTATAAAATGACAAAGGTCTGGGGTTCACGGGCTCTTGGTCTATTTCCATTCACGCGCATTCCACTTACCCCCCATACATATTAGTCATGCATTATTTAACATCAAAGTACATATGAAACAAAAGTAACATGTAGTAATATAATGCAGCCGAGCGAATCTTTTTATCTCAAGCTACTAAAGAATCTCATATACTGAATTATCAATCTGATTAAATGGCTTTAGATGTTTAATGTTTATGTCTTTAAATGGTGATAAGTACATATATATGTGAGTTTTTAAGTTAGTAAAAATAAACTAAATTATTATATGATTTATGGATAAATGAGGGTGGTCTATTGTATTCAGTTGGATACCACGCGACGTAAAAAAGTTATGATATTAGTTATGGTATTGATAACAGCAGAGCGTAATATCCGTGTTATACCTTATGCATGCAGGATTTGTTAACCGCATGCACAAACAACCACGCCATCACCACCACACTACTACACACATTCACTAATACAATTTTACAATTCTTTCGCTCCACATTGAGCTGATCACTTGCCGAGCGTATTTACAATTTATTTAAGACACATATAGTCGGAAACTAAATTTTTTTTTCTAACACGACTGGTATAATCAGTATTAGATCTTCTAGATATCAAAGTCTTCGTGTATTTTCTAGTTGAAATTAAATTAACGGAAACAATTGTCTCTACAGAAGTACTCACAAAACTTTCTTTAAATTATACCAGAAAACACATCGTAATCTTGCTATAAATCTTAACTAGGTGCCTATATTTAGATCACCTATTTATTATTTTAAATGTGTCACTCAGCATTTCTAACATTTTACAGCTCACGTTAAAACGCATTCTTTAGAAGGTGATGACAGATCTAAACGTAAAATTAATCTGTGAGATCGTCTGTTTGTAAATTTTTGCGTAAACAATTATATATTTCGTATGTCAATAGAATAATGTAACTTTATTTTGTCAGTATTTAGATTGTAAATCACGTAAATCTTTAACAAAATACCTAATTTGAACTTAAATGTTATTTAAAATATTGTTTTATCTTTACATAAATATAAAACAGGACGCTTTCATGCAAAAATGCTTCCACGTGTTTAAAAACGCTTTATATCGTCACTTAATAAAGATTCAATAACTAGTCACAGAAAATTAATTCAAGAAATAACAGACGAATAATGAAAAGTAATGCTATGCAAGTTGACAACCTCAAATCAAATTAATTTTCAAAATTTGGTGTCTCTATTCGAATTAAAAATAGATAGGTATATTGAACGAAGATAGCAATGGAGTTCTATTTTGGATAACTTTGGTACTAGAAATATAAAATTGAAATAAAAATGTACGAAGGGAACGTACATAAAGAATTGAGTCTAAGATCCTTATTAATCTAATTAAAATAATATTACATTATCTTCATTCAAAAGTTCATATATTTTTATATTCATTGGTTCATCTCAGTCTAACCATGGTTATAATAGTACCAATTAACTGCAATTGAGCATTACTAAGAATCAAGTAACTGGGTCGACCAGCATTAACAATTGACGCCATTACGTGGCTTTAATAACTCGTCTAGAAAATTCCATCGCTAAATATATTTATCGTAAGATTTCACACATAAGTAAAAAAGTTCCTTAATAAGGATAATTTGTTCATACTCAAAGCAGGCACTATAGCTTTTTATGTAAATTGTGAAAATGCAAAAAGAAATCAAGAGAATTATCCAGAAGACGCAAATTCTATTCCTGTCCTGTTCCAAGTTTACTAGGGATTTAATATAAGGTAATATTATTAAGACTATGATGCGATAAAAAAGCAACAATATACATTATTGTCAATCAATCATTTTTTTTATAATTACGCGCGGTTACAGTCACGACCTAATGCAAAAATAGAGCGAGGAGATTGGTCCCCAAATCGTAATGTTTTCAATCGAAAATAGTGACTGAACATGATTTCCGACTAATAAGTTTATGAAATATTTATGAAACTTTATAGTTACATATTTGTGTTATGTGTTACCTAGTTGCCGAATAAACGACAATATAATAGCGTCTTACACAACAAAATATACTTTACACTAATTTAAAAATAAAGTTTTAGAATGTCTCTAGCTCTATCTATGTCAATGACCTGTTTAGTTAATGTGTAGTCTATGAGGACTATAGTATAGGTATCAACGTGAAGTAAAATTTCTGTTGAACACGTTTTATCATCAGGGAATCCTCTGAATATAACAGAATTGGTACATGCAAAATTAAAGCGAATGATTACAAATTTTAATCAGTAACGTTAAAGTTTTTACTGATTATATAAACTAAATCAAAATAAGAAGAAAATAAAGAAAATGACTATGATGTAAAGATATTTTTTTTTTTACTACAGCTTATATTAGGGCAATCTGTACTAAATTCTTAGGGAGCAAAAACTTATGAAGTGTAGTAGTAAGTACTTAGTTAATAGAATGAAATTATGTAGCATTTAAACATTAACTTTTTTTTCGGTTTTTCACTTTTAGACATTTGTTATAGTACCTATATAAAAAGGTAATTAATAATTTAGTCAATATATTCATGTTTTTGTACAAATAACATACAACTGGTACCTACTTATAAAACGTTTTCTAAGCTATCTGTATCAACAATTATTTCTTTTAGGCGTTACCTTCGAATCTACCGTTCATCTTTTAAATTAATTAAAAAAATATCATTTACTTTATAGTTATCAGTCAGGAAGAAGTAGCTGTACACGCGTTCGAGCTACAATTAAACCGGTAAGTCATTGTTTTTTTTATAACTGAATCGTATAAATCGGTACTTTTTATATCGGTTGTGTAATAAACGTTATATTATTTAACTGTTACAGAGATCCGCCAAGCAAGATTCGTAGATTAAAGAGAAACTGTATTAGAGACTGTCTTTATTTTTATAAACTGTGACCGCTTCTTGGAATGTTTTAGAGTTATAACTATCTATCTATAAAGATCTAATAAGATACACAGAAAGAATAGGGTGGTTTAATGAATAGGTCAGGTACTTATATTATATATATTTAGTCAGAGTTATTACATTTATGAATATCAAAGTAATAGTAATTTCTTTTATTATGCACTAAATAAGAAAATCTGTGATCCTTAAATCACGTTTTGCTCTATTATTTTAAACTATCCCACTGTTGGGCATAGGCCTACTCTCTCTTTTTATTGAGAAGGGTTGACACATAAGTTTTAACATACAAATAACAATTCGTTGGTTTGAACCCGTCGTCCACTCGAAAGAGAGAGATCATAGTTCATATGAAATATGTTATTATAGATTAAAAGTAAAGTTTAACTTTAGTTCATATAATCATCCTTTTGCCCTTATCCCACTCTAAGTGGGATCGGCGCGACATGTTATAAACATGTTGTCACATGAGTTGACTACGAATTTTACGACCGGTTGCCCGCCTGACGTCAACTTACCATATTCGAATTTTACGACAACTCAGCAAGAAAGAGGGTGGTCTATTGTACACAACCGAATACCACACGGCGGGTCGACTAACCTTAGTAACCTTTTCCGACACTTTGGTATGAAATGAGGGTGATATATTTTACTTAGCCGGATACCACACGGGTAAACTGGAGTTCATATAATATTTAATTAAAATATAAACGAAGTTTACGTTTACGACCATCAATTGAAGTTATAAATCGACATAAAAACATTGTAAATGAGTAACGTACAAAAACACTATTGTTAATCTACACGAGAATATTAATTGTCTGTAATTTTGATGTTTGACTTATGAACTTTACACAAAGTATACAATTTAAATTCGTGAATATGCATTTTTCGCGGCTGACTTATGCATAACCTACTTTATACAATATCTACAGGTATATTTTAACAAGAATACTTGATTACTTAATTCAAGTTATTTTTTTTTACGCACGAAGTGAGCGTGGATACCGAAAACTTAATGGTTCATAGTTTCATAATAATTATTCATTTTATGCTTTTACATAAACAGTTGTATAATAAAAATTAAATTTTAAAATTTAACTTTGATATTAATCTCATACACGTTAATTTTCTAAAAATGGGTTCTTACTGTAGGAATGTAAATTTCTTTCGTAGAATATGATATCGTACCACTCGTAGTTAAGGCAAAAAGCTGTGATAGCCCTAGCGTGCGACTCTTTCGATGGGTTATGGGTTCAAACCCCGAGCAGGTACCAATGAGTTTTTTTGTTAAAACATCTGTGTAATTGATAATTGTAATTTCCGTGAAGGAAACATCGTGAGGAAACCTGCATATCTCTTGAGAAATCTGGGGATATGTGTAGCCTACCAATCCGCATTGTAGCAGCGTAGTAGGTCTTAGCATTAATCCTTCTCTCCACAAAACGGTGGCCTATGCCCAGCACTGGGATAACAACAGACCGTACTTAAGTTGGAGAATTCACTAAATACGTAAACCTGCCAATCTGCAGAGTAGTATGGCATTGTAAATAAAATTAGCAGTTGTAATATATGCTACTATATTAACTAGTACACTATATCTACTACATCTATGTTATCTTTAGAATTTATTCTATATCATAAACATTTACACACCTTTATGTGTGACCTTATTTTGACGGCTTTTAGGCCGTCACCGGAAGGAAACCTTGTTACTTTGCAAATCCTGTTTGCAATGTTCTCGTATTATAAATTGACGAATCACTCTTGAATTTTTCTATTTTCATGGTTATATCCTACTTATATTATAAATACGAAAGTTTGTGAGTATGGGTGTATGTTTAATACTCTGTTATCCGCTGAACCAATATCGATGAAATTTGGTACAATAATTCCTTATACACCGGGGTAATATATAGGCTATAGAAATGCTGTTAATTCTACAGGAATAGAAAGACATTGAAAAGAGCGACCTATCAAGCGATAACAGCGGGTAAAAGCAAGTTATTTATAATACCAGGCTAGTATATATCCAGATGTAAGTAAAATTAGTTTAAGTTTCGTTAAACTGATGTTTCCGTGACTTTATTGTTCATATAACCTCAGTTCTGTACTATGTATTTGGTTCTGAACGTATAAGCTAAAGGTATAATTAGCATTGTAATATAATGATATAATATCTAGGTGACCGAGCTTCGCTCGGTAATTTTTTACGAAAAAAAAACTTAAAAAATGAAAAAACAATTATTGAGTTGGGGATCGATCCTTGGCATTCACATTTTCAAGGCTGCCCGTTACCCCGAATAAGCTAGGTCGACTTGACAGTTAATGGCGAAAATTCAATTCAATATAAATGTTAGTGTTTTTTAATGCCCGAAAACAGGGATAAAACAAATTTTTTTTTACATAAAACCTAGCTAGATCAATTTTTCAACCACATACTGAATTTTAGGAAAATCGTTGGAGCCGTTTCTGAGATTCGGAAAATATATATATATATATATATATATATATATATATATATATATATATATATATATATATATATATATATATATATATATATATATATATATATATATATATATATATATATATATATATATATATATATATATATATATATATATATATATATATATACAAGATTAACTCATTTAAATATTAAAGATATAAGCCATGAACTTCATAATGATATAATGTATAAGGGAAAGGATTGATCAAAGGTTGCCTGGAAGAGATCGCTTGTTAGCGATAAGGCCGCCTCACTGTATCCCGCAGATTATATTGTGATTTTGTTATTTAGTACTATTGTAAATAACAAAATAAAATTTGTGGTGTACAATAAAGAGTATATTCTAAGAGTATTCGATGAGTTTTATAATGAATATTGTAAGCTTTATTATTAGTATTAAATATAAGGCGGAACAGACTTAAAGAGTTTTGCTTTTATAATATTAGTATATATTTTTATGTCTACAGAGCACTTGAACTTGACTGGAAAATCTCCGACCGTTGATTCTTTGCTAATATGGTTATCCCCTTGGCGAATAATTAAATATTTATCTATGTATTGCGCTAGCAAGTATGTTTCTAAAGCGTGATAGGATTTGCAAACATTTTAAAATGTATTTTGTAATGTTTTCTGTTCACTTAAAGGCGACAGGGGCATAAAAACATCGAGAAACCCGTTTTATTTCACCATCTATGAGCAACTTAAGATTTAAATAAGAAGATAAATATTTAATGAATTAAGATAAATTTTCTGCTAATAGGCTGATTCTGAATACAGCTATATCCATAGATTGAATATAAAAGATATGAACGCAAATGGAAAAAATAAATTATGCTTATCTGGTAGACATTGAACAAATTATAATAAATACTAGGTTCATCCGCGAATTCGCCTGAGTGTACTTTAGTGCCAGGTAAAAAATATTCGTACGGAAAAATATCTATATGTACCAGACAAATCATCATTATCCTCCTGCCCTTAGCCCACTCTAAGTGGGGTCAGCACAACATGTTATAAACATGATTTGGCGACATATTTTACGACCGGATGCGTGCCTGACGTCAACTTACCTTAGTCGTATTTAACGACACTTCGGTAAGAAAGAGGGTGCTCTATTCTACTCAACCGGATACGATACGGTGGATCAACTTACCTTAGTCGCCTTTTAAGACAACTCGGTAAGAAATGATGGTGGTCTATTCTACTCAGCCGGATAATACACGGCGAGTCGACTTACCTTAGTCGCCTTTTACGACATCGCAATAAGAAATGATGGTGGTTTATTCAACTCAGTCGTATACCACACGGCCATATGTACCAGACCAAATTTGATGTATATCATAGACATACGAGAGGTTACAATAAGCTTGTTTCCTGTGAACAGATACGCAACAGAGATAACAAATAATTCGTTCGTCTCGGTATTCGCTTCTTCAATAAAATTTCGCAGTCCATACTAGACCTATTTACAGAACGGTTTTAATTAAATGTAATAAATAATATAAACTTTAAGCATATAACAAAATTTAAGTATTTAGAAGGATAAAATGCCTGGATTCTAATCCTTTCAGGTTCATACAAGACTGCAGTTTAATAATTTAAACTGAAAATATTGAAAAGATTGCCGAGTTCCTTGATGGTTCTTCTCGGTAAGAACAATATTCCGAACCAGTTATAGCTTCATTAATCATATTGATCCGTGACGATTCAAAACTGCTTGAAAGAGCTTATTAAAATAAAGGTTATTTTGATTTAAATTGCATGTTTCTCTTCAGACCTTAACTAAAAATCACATCACGTTGCTTCATTCGGACATAGATCAACAATCGCAAACACTTTCGCAGTCACGATATTAGTATATGCTAAACAAACACTCTTATACTGAAATATTTGCAGAAGATGTCTCAACAATTAGTGAAGGCTTTCAATATCAATATCCTTATGTATTCCATTTTAAATAAAACTTTCTCGGTTAAGATATTTAAATATTCATCCTTCAATTGACTTAGGATTTCTAAATTTGAATTTCTGAACGTAAACAAACCATAGAGTTATCAAACGAGAGTAGAGGCAGCCTAAAATGTGCCATATTACAATAAAGAGAAAGCAAATGAATATCTATCTGTCTCTCTTTTTTATGTGTAATTAGACTAAGATGAAGTAAACGAGTTTTGTTTCTTTTCTTTATTTATTGTGTGTATACCTTACACTTACAGGCGTGCCGTGCCTATGGCTCCCCTATCTTAGTATTAATTACTCTATGAAACAGACTCTTTGAAAGTGTGAAGCTTTATAAAAAAGTTTAATAAACAAAACAATAGGTTAATTATTATTAATTGATAAAAATTAGTGATAATAGGTTCGACGACGTTAATAACAGTTGCAAAAACTGCAAAACAAACTCGTTATTCAACCTTGATAAAATAGGATAACGCAAAAAGAAAAATTATTTTCCTATTCATGGCAATATTGTAAAGTAATCAATAAACTGTAAATATTACAAATACCATTTTACATGACCACTAAAATAAATATTTGAGCCCCAATTCCTGACAAAAAACCAATAAAACCCAAAAATTTGCTTGAATTGAAAATTGAATATTTGATTGTCTACATGTTTTTTACGAAAAATACTATTCTTATAATGGAGCTGAATCAAGTAGCTTTATGCTGAGATTGAGAATTTGATTTCTCCTCACATAAACGTGGCGTGAAATTAAAATGTATCGATTTTGCTTAAGTCCAGTAGAAGTTGCTTTAAGCTATTATTATTTTAACGTGCGTTGTTACGTTTGAAAACGGGCATAATTACTTTTTATTTGTTACTAGCAATCGCCAGCGGCTCCGCCCGCGTGAAATTAAAACCGTAATATAGTCTTTTAATAACCATAAAAATAGTTACAGTGGGTTAACCTAAGCTAGACGTATGACGTCGCGGACTTTTATTTAGAACTTTTAAAAGGGAACAATTTTGTGACACATGATTTTTGGATAACTATCACCGTTTAGTCAGCGCAAAGAAAGCTTAAAATTTTGCCGTTTTCGTACTATTTTTTATTGCTGCTCTTCTTCTATTCATCTCAGCGTATGTTATATAGTCTATCCTCGATAAATGGACTATCGTACACTGAAATAATTTTTTAAATCGGTCCAGTATTTCCTGAGATTAGCGCGTTCTAACAATCAAACAAACAAACTCTTCAGCTTTATATATTAGTATAGATTAAGGTTAAATATTATTATTTGGTGACATTATATTATTGTAGGTACGTGAAGAAGCTAGCCCTAACATTACGTAATGTTATATGAAAGGGAGTAAATTGAATAATTTTAATTATGAAAGTCTAGGAGCAATAAATAAAAATGGACATTTTCGAGATCGTCCAAAAATTATTCTTTTAATTGTCTTTTCTTTATGAATTAGTGAGTGCTCTGGTTTAACGTAACATAGTATAGAAATAAAGTAGGGGTTAGATAATAATTATTAACTTCTTATTCTAAAATAGAAAAGTATATTAATGAGTAAGATTAAATCAATTTTTTTTTAATGAATTCAATTTTTGTTTAGTAAAAAATTTATAGCATTAAAATTTTCTGTTAACAGGATGTAGATAAGTTTTGGCCTAGTAGAATAACACGGCTTACAAAAATTCGCTTCATTCTTTTGGAGAGAAGGATTGATCTTAGACTCATCATCATGATTCTCCTGCCCTTATCCCATTCTAAGTGGGATCGGCACAACATGTTTTATACAAGTTGTTAAATGTTTATAAAAATAGGTACTTTACAATCGGCCGCCAATTTTACGTCAACTTACCTTAGTCGCCATTTGCGACACCTCGTAAAGAAATAAGGGTGGTCTATTCTACTCAGCCGAATACCACACGGCGGTGTGCATTGGCCGGTAACGGTGTATAGCTACAAAAGACCATTTTCTTTAAGTTAATAAAATTTAAATGAATACTATAATATAAACATTGCTGAGTTATTAAATTTTAAATTACGAGTACAATTTCGCCGTCACAGAATTATGAATATCTGGTTCAGTTGACAGCGCGCCTAAGCGCATTGACCGCAATAGTATGTATTTTATAAGTAATTACTCTAAAATTGGTCGGTTTGAAATTAATAATTAATTACAGTAAGCCAGTCAGTTTAACAGAACGCAATTAAATTACCATCATCAAGTTCTTACTTAAAATAAATATTATATTTTTACATATGCGGAAATTGTATCAACCTTCATACATTCTACACTTCAAGTTGTGTTTGAATATATTTTTTTCATATCAGATATTATTCGGTACAAGTATATGAATAATACCGTATCCATATTTTTGCTAATCTCTTGTTGACTTTTGCATTAGAATAAGATTGCCTCATTGTATGAATACAGTTCAGAATAAAGTTACAAATCTATAAATAAGAAACGATGAATACTTAAATTTTTACAAAATCATATTCTAACAATTATTCATCCAAAATGTTTTGGAGAAACGTTGAATTTGGTCCAATTAGAGGCAGTTGATTATACTTGTCGAAGCCTTTGAATTCGCGGCTCCAGTTTGCACTACTTTGTTCACCGCGAATTGCCTTCCGTAGACCGCAACGCTCCTCTCTTTTACGCAACACTCACCTTCGGTTCCCTGCAAACACTCCAATTCAACGGTGTAATCCCATAGGTCCAAAGAGTTCAATCCGTTCAACTCCCACGAATTGAAGGAGTCGCATTGTTCCTGTTCCTCGGTCATTATTTTAAAGCACTTGCGAAGGTCACACACGGCAGCATTTATGTGTACTTTTTTGCCATATTTTTTGCCCTCGCACACGCTTGGTTTGCCCGATCGACGCGGTCGGCGTGGCGGCGCTTAACGGACTGAGTGACTGTCGGAACAAATACCCCTGCAATTAGGTACTGACGCGACATCGCCTGTCCTATCCAATCTTTCATTTATTCACCTGATGGCGCCGATTTACTATCATTTAAATAGAAAAAAATCACACTTCTTACTCTTACATAAACGCTTTACTTCCCGTACTTAATATTTTCGTTTAATAAAATAAAATAGGAAAGAACTGTTACTTGAGACCACCCTTATATCTTACCGAGGTGTCGCAAAATGCGAATAAGGTAAGTCGACCCGCCTTCTGGTATCCGACTGAGAATAAATAGATTACCCTCATTTCTTACCGAGGTGTCGTAAAAGACGACTAAGATAAGTTGACCCACTGTGTGGTATCCGGTTGAGTAGAATAGACCACGCTCTTTCTTACAGAGGTATCGTAAAATATGACTAAGGTAAGTTGACGTCAGGCAGACGGCCGGTCGTAAAATATGAAGCCAAATCATGTGACATGTTTATAACATATTGTGCCGACCCCATTTAGATTGGGATAAGGGCAGGCGGATGAATGATGATAACCGGTCTGTTACTATTAGATTGCTAAGCACAGGCCTCGTCTATCCTTTTTGAAGAGGAGCGTTAGCACTTAGAAACACCACGTTTCTTTAATGCGTAAAAGTACTACGAACATATTCTCAAAGTTCGCTAGAGATATGCAGGTTTCCTCACGATGTTTTCCGTCACCACAAAGCGTGTGACAACATAAGCATTAAGCATTTCTATCTTTGAGTAAATAATATACTTTTTTGCTACTAGGTAATCAGACCTTTATTCAGTTAAAGAATGTAAATGATATAATAATTGTTATGAATGTCTAACTCGCACGTAATAAGATCTCAAAGAAAGTATTCGATACTAATCTCAGTAGCTTTCTCACGCTTTATGGGCTTACGATTATATAATCTTTTTCTTCGACCTATACAATAACGTAACATTTATTCAATAACTCTTATAATAATCTAGATTTGAGACACCAGAAGTTATTCTAGATCGCTAATCATGTTATAAGCTGAAAAAGAAGCACAAATATAAACAATAAACTCTACGAATAGAACGAATACGAATATAATACGAATTTTGTTTATAAGTAAGGCTGGTTCTATCCCATATGTTGCAGGGCATAGGACTAATCCGTCCGTTTTTGGAGAACAATATCGGAGCTAAGAACTACCACGCTGCTCCAATGCAGATTGGTAGATTATTCACAATGTTTTCCTTCACCGAAAAACCTGTGAGAAATTACAATTATCAAATAGACACAAGTTTCAATAGGAAAAATTTATTGATCCATTCCCGGGGTTTGAACCCCTGACCCTCTCGGAAGAATCGCACAGTCTTATGGCTATCATAGCTCTTTTATTAATTAGGACTTATTGGTTAATATGCTATAACGTAAGAAAACGTAATTAGCCAAAATATTAGACTTTGAGTTACGACATAATTCTAATGCGGTTTCAACATATCCTAGATTTTGGTACGAAATTGAGAATTCTGTATAAAAACCATTGGTATATTGATTTATTTGACATTTGTAAAAGACAAGTACTGCTATTTATCTGTTGCTTGGGAAATTCTTTCTATGATATATATGTTCATCACGTTATTCCCATCCAGCTAGGCAGCTTATAAATATCACAGGAATTCTCCAGAGATTTATCTATACACAGAAAAAAAAAAATTTTTTTTACCAAAAGACTGCCATTTTTGCAGTTTTTTGCAGAAGAGACTTCTACTAAACGAATATCCAAAGGATATCTAATCGTTAACAAATAATTTAGGTACATGCAAAAGTTTTCGTTGCGCCATTGGTAAAAATTACGTATTAAGTAGAACCGTACGATTTGAATGAAACTGATTAAATTGTAAAATTAGAAACAAATATTTAGTCTCCGGTCAGAAACTTTTAAATTCACGTAGATTTTTATTTTTAGAATTCTTATTTAGTCTAATTGCATATACTTTTAAATTAAAACATACACAAACAATAGAACTGGATTCTAAATACGATATAGTAAATCGATACTTATTCTTAGGTGAAAGAAACCGCGAGAAAACCTATACAATTGGACGAAGGGTGAAATTTAGTTATTCATCTAATTGTATTATGGAAGTAAAATCTAGCCGCGAACACGCAATATTGAGAGTATATAAATTAAATAATACATTAAAGTTTAAGGTGACATAAGTTTAGTGGAAACCACCTTTTAGAAGTACGCCTTCTAGAAAGTTTTTACTCCTCGATAACACGGGAATAGTTAGAAGACTGAAAAGAACTAAACCTTTTAAGTTAGTGTATAATGATAGTGTAGTATAGTGCTAGTGCTATTTAAAAAAAATTCAAGAAAAAGTGACCTGCTCTTAGATATAAGTTAACTAGCTTTTACCCACGACTTCGTTCGTGTGGACTGTTGTCATGTAATAGGTCGATAATAGAATGAGCTTTTCAATGTCATTCCTGTAGAAGTAACAGGATTTTTGTCCTATATGTTATTCCGGTGTATAAGGAATGCTTATGCCAAATTTCATCGATATTTGTTCAGCGGATTCACCGTAAAGGGTAAAAAACATACATCCATACTCACAAACTTTCGCATTTATAATTAGTAAAATATTAGTAGGATAGGATTTACAAGTTAGGTTCTTTAGGTCGCTTATTAGCCTTATAGGTAAATCGTTACTTCAATGAAGTACTTCCATGGTGGTTGTACATTATAGTAGTAAAATACTTTTGGAAACATGTTAACCATGGCTGGTGTTGTCAATAAATTAGAATTTTTTTTATAAAAAAATTTACTATAATGCAGGTACATTTTTTCATATTCAAGATTGATGTAAGACCGGATAATAGTCAGAAATAGCTAGATAACATTGCGTGGTAACGTGAGAAAAACTACAAAAGCCGTAGCTTGATGAATGACATCATCGGCACAAATAATACAAAACATAAACATTGTTTAGACTTGTTCAAGATCGATCGTAATGAAGAAAGTTAAGGCCAAAAATATCCTATTGTCAATAGAATAAGAAAACATATGAAGTCATAACTCCTTTGAAATCGAACAATGTGTTATATTTTTACGTCATTTAAATTATGAGTACCTGGGTAACCGAGTCTTGCACGGTAATTTTTTAAAGAAATTAAAAAAAATAAAGATTAAAAAAATTGAAATTTAGAAAAAAAATGAAAATTGAAAAAAAAATAGTTGTGCGGGTGGGACTCGAACCTAGATATTTTCACCTCTCTAGACTCCCCGTTGCCAAAATGAGCTACCATGACTTTAAGTTTGGCAGCGTAAATTGTCTTTTGAATTCAACGTAAATTTTAGCATTTTCCCGAAAACAGGGATGAAGGCATTTTTTAAAAATGAAACCTACCTCGATCGAATTTTCGCCCCAAAACCCCCCCCCGTTCATTAGAGCCGTTTTCGAGATTCCAAATATATATATCTACGTACAAGATTAACTCGTTTAAATATTAAAGATATCAGTATAAAGAACAAGTTTATTGGTGTATTGCCATTATAGGTATCACATAATTGTTTGAATTATTGCGGTTGATACAATCTGAGTCACTTTTATATAGGTATGTCTAGTTTATTAAGCAAATTAACATCAAATTCAAATTGACGCAGGTCGCAGGAGGTTTAGAAAAAAAAACGATTAATATAATAAAATTTATTTTTCTCTGATAGCCGTGTGGTATCCGGCTCAGTAGAATAGACTACCCTCATTTCTTACCGAGGTGTCGTAAAAGGCGACTAAGGTAAGTTGACCCGCCGTGTGGTGTCCGGCTGAGTAGAATAGACCACCCTCTTTCTTACCGAAGTTTCGTAAAATAAGACTAAGGTAAGTTGACGTCAGGCAGGTAGCCGGTCGTAAAATCATGTGACAACATGTTTATAACATGTTGTGCCGACCCCACTTAGAGTGGAATAAGGGCAGGAGGATGAGGATTATAAATTGATTTTTCTCTGAAGACCAAGGTCTTCGAACAGTGCGTGTAACCAGTGATAAAACGTATCGCTGACTATGGGACTCATAAGTAGGGTTACCACCCGAACTATATTATATAGTATCGTACTATATTTTAGTCAATTGTACTATATATTATAGAAAAACAATATAGGACTAAAAATACTATATTTTTATTGCTAATTTAATTGTCGCGCTTTTTTTGAACCAACTGTGAATGGAACGCACCCGCAGCACTGTATAGGGAATGTTTGAACGAAACTCATTAAGTATTTACGGGGCTTATTTAGTTAGTAACTCTAACTCCTTTGTCATTGTCCAGCGAAAACTAATAATAAAAAATCATTCGAAAAATAAATAATAATTGAAAATAGATGTGTATTATTTTTTTTCCTGAATTTCCTAAAAGTACTATATTTTGTTGATTTAAAAAGAATAATACAATTTTTCTTTAAAAAAAAAAAGGTGGCAACCCTACTCATAAGTCTCCCGGAGCTTTTTTCTTTTTTTTTATTGCATTTTTTATACCTAAAAAATTACCTTGCCAGGCACAGACAGTCACTCAGGTACTTCCATATAATAATAAGATTAAAGGCCTTTTTAACTGTATTATTCAAATCATTATATTTTTACTATTAAGCGTATTTTATTATAATTTAAATAATACAATACCTACGTTTGCAATTTTTTTGTATATCACGATTATAATTATTATTACAATTACTACCAAGGACGACTCCTTGTTTTTTTATATTATTATGAATCTTAATAGCCACGGAAAGATTATATTGTATAAAATATTATATATTTGTATATAAAAATGTTATTTATTTAATGATTACGAATGTTGCAAATCATTTAAACATTTTGAGATTTCGTGTTCTTTGGTTACGGGGCTAAACGATTGTTGAAATTGTGGTAGTGAATGAGTGCAGTGTAATTGGTGTAGTGCGTGTTTTTTTACGAATCCTGAATGTATCAGAAAACGGATAGTAAATTGTATGTATAATTTCTTCAAATACAGATTACAGAAAAATAACATTATCAATACTTTTTAATTTTGTATATAAGCAATCGGTATTTTAAATAAACTATATTCATTTTAAAAATTCAATTCAATAAAAAATGTATTAAGAATAGATACTGTTATCATATCGTATTAAATTAAAATTATTTCGACATGCACATGGGCATATACTATATACTTCGCTATATGTACATGTTACAATGTAAGGAATATACATATAATAGTCCATTAATATAGAACGTGTAATACCCAAGTCAAAGATAACATCGCAAAGATCGCCGACCGTACGGGGTTCACACCGCGTGTTAATTATTAGACACGCACCTCGGCAGGGTTGCCAAGTTAATAAACAATGTCTAAATAAATAAAAGATCGTTATCCTTGTTCTAAGTATCACGGACCAATGGCACGTGACACAATATTTTGAGCACGTCACGGATCACGACATTCCTAATGCACTAAGAGAAAAAAGTAAATATTTTGTGAAGAACGAATGCAAATTAGATTTTTCAATAACAAAGTAAATATTTTTCATGGCATGCCTATAACCATGGAATTTATGCAGTTATTTACCATGGAAAAATGGGTAAATAGTCAATTTTCTGTTTGATGTACCAGCTGTCAAACTTATTTGACTACTGTTCTAAAACTAGTATAAAGCATCATTAAAGAAAATAATAAATAAAATATAACTATTTTTTATGGTACTATATCATGATTTAAGAAATATAAAATCAAAAATTTGAAATGCGTTAATCTGAACTGGAGCGGTGTGGAATAAATAATACATAAATAAATAAGAAAGTCTTATATGCATTCCTTTGATGCAAAATGGCATTTGTACAGCAATTTTATAAAATAAAGGGTTGTTAGTTCAAGTTTTATTACGGTCACGGTATTTATCATAATTATTTTTAATTAAATCAAACGCTCAATTGTCTCTATGGCACCTTAGGAATTAAAGCGACGCAGTAATATCTATGATCTACCAGTGGTAAGAAGTTTCTGTTGGAGACACTGAAACCACCTCAAACTTGATTTTTTTTTCTCGTCTATGAGTATTTCTGGGTCGAGAATTTTTGCGTTATCTTGTGCTAAATCTTAAAGAACTTAGCTATGGGGTTGTGACTTATAAAACAATATAGTTTGGCATAGTTCTGAAGAACAATGAGTGCCGTCATAATATTGTGTTCTTTTGTTTCATTACTTTTCTCGAAAATGATTGTACGAGTATTATCTCGCGAACAACCTAATTTTCAAACACAAAAGCTTTCTATATGTAATCAATTCTATTACAAATTGGTAAATTGGATCCAATGTTTCAGATGAAATAGCAAAGGTCAATGGTTACAGATTAAGTTTTATTATAATTACATAACTTATATAGCTGTATTTAAAGACAAGGGTTGTCAGATTCAACTAGAAGGATTAGAGTGTGAAATAAAATTTATATAACATTTTATGCGAAATCATCACGACTAAAGTCAATTTGGCACATTCATTTTTAATGAATGAAGCGTAAGATTAATCCCCAAGGAGGAAAAATAAATATTTGCGAAGGCAAAATAATATATTTAATGCTTCCAGTAAAACTTATTTTCACTATAGCAGTTTTCAAATTTAAGGTTTAAGTAGTTTCTCAAAAATTTTGGTTATCACGTAAAACTAGCAAATAAATTAGAAAGTCGAACCGGCAAATAAATTTTAAGAAAAATAATTTTTAATGATTATTAAATTTATACAATCATTATTTAAGATAGTATTTTTTATATAACATTATAAAATTTCACATTTGAGTGTGATTAAATGTGTAGGATGATTAAAAAAAAAATAATTTATGCATCTTGTCCTACAATATCATTCACGATATAAAAAAAGGTATAACGAAACATACCTATGCTTGAAATGTACTTTTGAATTTTTTTTTATTATTAAATCTTATATATAGAATTCTCATGAGACATTGTCAGTAACCATCTCCTCCGAAACGGCTTGACCGATCTTTATGAAATTTTATATGCATATTAAGTAAGTCTGAGAATCGGCTATTATCTATTTTCATACCCCTAAGTAATAAGGGGTGTACACGCCTAACAATATACACTGGAATAATTTATATGACATATAATTTTTATTTAAGTAACTTTTATTTATTTAAAGTAATTTTTATTTATATAATTTATAGAACAACGTGTTCCAGGTATTATATAAGAAAGATACCTGCTTTAGAGAAATGGAAGTCAATACCTAGTAGTTTAGTTAATGATAAGACCTTATAATATAAATTCCTTATAATAATATTAGTTATCTTATAATAATTTGTAACTTATTATTGATGTGGTGTACGATAGCAGTATTATGATTGATTACTTGATTCGTTCTTGATTAAGTTTTATTGCATATGTATAATAGTAGGATAGGATAGGATTGGTCACTGTCAAACTTACTGGGAACATTAAATAACAAGTAACCTTTTCTGTAATTTGCAATTACAAGTGTCATTGGTAATACAAAAAGGCGACTTGCGAGCGCGCGCTCAATTTATATATTAAATTAATCTGTGATTGAGACCTCAATTCGGCAAAGAATAGCCCGATTTTAATTCGATCGAAAGTCGTAGAGCAAGTTGCGAATACGGACAAGGTTTTCAGGTCGTAGACCTTTATCAACACAATTACAAAATTATATCATATTTTTTTATCACAAACACTTAACACAAGATTGCAACGTTCACGATAGTAATTTGATTTATTAACTATAAAGAATTAATTGTTTTAAATGATTAATGAAGTATTTAATACAAACGTTGAGTGATTTGTTTTATTAGTGATGTAATACTAATTTCTTACAGGTATTATCCAAGTAAACCGTGATGACAACAAGTTAGAGAGCGTGATCCTTATAAAGGATTTACGGGTTCAAACCCTAGCTGTCCATGAATTTTTTTACAACAAACAAACGGTGGGGATAAGACATACAAATCAAAAAGAAAAACCCCGGGATAAGTTTAATCTTCGAATCCACATTGGATCTAATCCTTCTCTCGAAGGAGATAAAGATTCATTTGCCGAACTTTAAGATAATGACGTGTTGCTTAACTACTGTTAATTTTTTATCAATGCTTTTGTGTGATGTATATTATTTTCTCCAAATATCTTCTATTTAGTTGAGAAATAAATAGATTGGTGATAGATAAATGTTTTACTTTGTTTCTATCAGTCTTATATACTTAACGATATTTTGCCGATACTATATGCCAGTTTTCTCATTTCATGATTCATCTGGTTGCCTATTCAGAGGTCTACTACTGCTGCATCTTTGAGTGTCGGTCTACTGCAGCTGCTTGTATTGGTGCTTTAACAAAGCGGGCTTTATCGGATTAATTAGGTAATACAGACGCAGTCATTCCATATTCATTCTATGTTAGACGCTGGTCACTCTTATGGAGCCTTTAGTAAGTTTGTATACTTGAACTTAAATATTTAATTACAGCAGTTGTTTCCTAAAAGACTGTGTCTAAATCAGGAAAGCCTTATCAAATTGACATTCTACCGTAACTGATTCGTTTCAGGCTCGGGGCGGTAACCGTCATCCCATTAAACCTTGGTTCAACCGACGCGTAGTTACTAATAACTACGCGCCGCTTGAACCAAGGTTATATATAATATCTAAATATTATGTCTAGTCATATTCAATCAATTTTGCACTAGTAGCTTTTAGCTTTGCATTCTTTTAATACTTCATTTTCTATTTCATCTTTATAGAAATAGTAATAATCGTTTTTTGTTGTCTTCGTCTTAGTGCACGGAATTATAATAAGAATTTTTTTTTAGAAGTCAGTATTCACAGGAAAATGCTTGCCTTCGATGCAATTAATATTTAAGATGGAAATATTACAGCTTTAGCAAATAGATATTCATGCGAACTTAAAAAATAAGCGCTAAAAGTGTATTTATTTATATACAAATTTCTTTGTGAATGAGCAGAGATATCTATTATGTTACATGGATAACTACTTATAGCGCTTGCGTATAAAAAGATTAAACAATCAACGTGCCTTGCACGTCGCGACTTAATTGTTGCAACAAGAAACGCTTGTAAACACGTTAGCTTACAAACGATGTAATTATGTAGATAGATAAATCAAAATTAAGCATTAGAAGAAAAGTAACTAACTTCCTGATAGCTTTTATGAAAATTTAGCTCTCCTTAACTTAACCAAACAAAGCTCAAACTAGGAATAGCAAGGAATAGCACAAGTCCAGATTTGCAGGGTTTATTATGATATTTTCGTTACTGTTGAACGTTTGATGAATGGTTTATTAATTGAGCAATTCATAGAATCAGACGTTATTTCTCGGACTTCTAAATCCACTATATCGCG
This sequence comes from Morpho helenor, assembly GCA_029227775.1. Lineage (NCBI taxonomy): Eukaryota > Metazoa > Arthropoda > Insecta > Lepidoptera > Nymphalidae > Morpho > Morpho helenor. Next base: position 14,075,945 of record JARGCU010000017.1, read on the forward strand.
GATCATAGTTACAAACTTTATTCTTATTTTTGAATTAATGCGCATAAATTATAAGGTAATTTAGAGTAACTAGTTGAATGTAATTTGAGGTATAACAATATTTACCTATTCGAAATATTTACATATAGATGAAAATAATAAATAATTAATGTGAATGAATATAAGCTTTTGCAAGCAGTTTTGAATATCCAAGCATCAATAATATTAATGAAGCTTACACTGGCTTGGAATGTTTCTTTTACCGAGAAAACCGGCAAGAAACTTGGCAAACTTTTAAACATTTAAAATTTATAAAATTGTTAACAATCATAGAAGGAGAAATACAATACAATAACTTTATTTAATAAAGTTCAATACATAAAAGAACATACAGAAACTTGGACTAAAGGTGTAAAATATACAAAGGGTTGTAGTAGTTTAATTAAGCATGTATGAAGTAACATAAGTCGAGTGGAACCTCACCAGGGTCGCATAGTTCTGCGAATGAATACCGTTATATAAGGCGTTTCAAAATATTTTGCTTCACACACATAGCACTGTGATGTATTATAATTGCTTGGGCATTGTGAAATTGGTGCATTGTCTTGCCTTGTTAAAAGTAATATCCATTTTTAACATGCCATTAGAATGTTATCTGTCATTTCTTTTTATGGTTTATTGTTATTTGTCTTAACAAGTTTGGTTTGAAAATGGAACTCTGATAATGTTAGGAAACCTAGCAATTGATCTAGATTATATGATAAAACTTTTTACTATGCATTGTATGATAACTACCTTTTTAGCACAACGCGCACTCGGAGTTTGAGATTTGGCATAATTACAGTTTACATACAGAAGTGCAGAAATAGCATATACATAAAATGGAATAAAATAGAATATTCAATTTATATTTAAGTCATGTGGTATCCGGCTGAATAGAATAGTACCACCCTCATTTCTTACCGAGGTGTTGTAAAAGGCGACTAAGGTAAGTCAACGAGCCGTGTTGAATCCGACTAAGTAGTATAAAACACCCTCATTTCTTACCGAGGTGTCGTAAAAGGCGGCCAAGGTAAGTTGACCCAGCGTGTGGTATCCGGTTTAGTAGAATAGCCCACCCTTTTTAAAAAAAGAGTCCTATTATGCGACACCTCGGTAAGCCGAGGTGGTGTATAATACGACTAAGGTGAGTTGATTTCAGGCAGGCGGCCGGTCGTAAAATACGTCGCCAAATCATGTGACAATATATTTATGACATGTTGTGCCGACTTCACTTAGAGTGCGACAACTTTCGCAAATGCAAATTTCGAATTATATCCAGATTAGTATTAACATATTTTTTCTTGTCAAAAAAGGAACATTCATCAAGAGGAATATTCATCTCGGGAACTCAGTTCCCATCGCGATAACGCCCTACAAAAACCATGAATAAGGGCCCCGTGTGGACTTGAATCCTATGATACTTTGGTCATATTGCTCGCCATCAACCAGATAACCTTGATAAGTTTATAGTAATAGGCAAATTCGAAGAAAAACGACCCCGGAACGGCCATTATTGTGACCAAGTGACCGCACTTACTGGTCTCTCTGTACCATCCGCCTTAAGAAAAGCCGAAGACCGAGAGAAATAGAGGCATATTATACGAACGGTGAAGCACTATCATCAAGGACACAACCTTCAGGAATGAAGAATGCGACAGAAGAAGATGGACTTCAAACTAATCGGGCTTACCCGATGAAATAAGACGCGAGTAGAGCCGGTTTCCATACCATAATAAAATTTATTCACGGTTCTCAATATTTAGTCGCCTTCTAAAACTTAAAAATATCAAGAAATACTAATACTTCGTAATGCTTGAAGACCTTGGCACCACATGTCGTATAGCAAAAACAAACTAGTTAATGTGGCAACTATTTAGTATAATGTTGTTACGTATATCAATATATCTCCTTGTTGTCGACTTTACACTCTGCATAATGATGTATGAGTTATAACTGCATTTCATTACCAAATCACAATAAACATGACTTGTCGTTTTATTTAGTAACTAGCTGCGTTTACGGCTTTGGTCGCGTGTACTTTTATAATCAAAATTTTATTGAAATTTTCATTATAAAAGTAATTATTGTGAGTTTACCATGAGAGATAGAGACATGCTGTCCCTGACTTTTTTTGCAGTATTTTTGTAGAACTAAAATTCTCCATTACATAACTTTAGTGTACCTCTATTGGTTTACGCGACTGAAGCTCCAAGCGAGTTTTTTTTACAACTGCACGTCTTCTTTAACAGAATTTACATAAGACATAAATATATCCTCCTGCCCTTATCCCACTCAAAGTGGGGTCGGCACAACATGTTATAAACATGTTGTAACATGATTTGCGTTTTTACGACCGGCCGCCTGCCTGACGTCAACTTACCTCTGTCGTATTTTATGACAACTCGGTAAGAAGGAGGGTGGTCTATTCTACTCAGCCGGATACCACACGGCGGGCCGACTTACCTTAGTGGCCTTTTACGACACCTCGGAAACAAATGAGGGTGGTACTATTCTACTTAGCCGGATACCACACGGCAAGAAATTACATAAGACATAACGTCCTATTAATCTAAACCTTCCAGAAGAATTTGCACTTCCTTCTAGTAAAAACTGTAAAAAAAATCCGTCTAGTAGATTTTGAAAAAATCGATCACATACAAAGCTTTTGTGGACTTTGTTCTATAATAATGCAACGTGGAGGATCTTATTTCCAACCCTTCTCTCCAAAATCGTTAATAAGTTTAGAGGTCGTTACTTCGCTTTTTACGTAATTCACTTGACATTCTGACAGGCGTCTTTTTTGTAGTTTCCCAATATATAAACAGTAATAGACTATTTATGCGAAAATCTACCATAAATTATAAATGATTTAAGTAAAAACTCTTGCAATACTCTATCATAGACAGAAAGTTTGCTTAGTCATCATAATTAATAACGCGTTGATGTAGAAACCGTCCCACAGATTTAGGACAACTCCGACATACGGGTAAAATCTTTAAATTACTATTTAATGTATTGAAAAATCGACCACCTTATTAATCAAACTTTTATCTAATTAGGTCTATCAAAACATGGCAAGTGAAAATAAATATGTATTGCACAAATAGACAGTTCGCAAAATGAGTGCAGAAAGGCGCGGCTATAGAACAATCCGCTTTCTAAAGCAAATTGATTCGACTTTCAACAAATTGCGCGGCGCCCTGCGCGTGCGATGCTCTGACATTTGCCATCACCGCCTTCCTGACTCGTACATGGGGCGGCGAATGAAATGGAAAATTTCCCTTTCATTCGTTACGTTTCTCCCTTTTGCATTATTACCTAATAATAAATAAATATATATATAAATATGTTTGGAACAATTACACACACGACTGTCCGTCCCCAAAGTAACCTTATACTTATGTTATGTGTGACAGACGACTGTTAAATATCATCATCCTCCTATTAAAGTGGGGTCGGCACAACATGTCATAATCACACGATTCTGCTAGATATTTTATATACTGTTGAAGAATGCGTGAATATAGATATTATTCGACCCCGTATAAGATAGAAATGATTAAATGTAACTAGTAATAAGTATTGTATTTTTAAAAGAGCAACCGCCGATTTTATTGCTGGCTCTTCTCGGTAGGAACAGCTTTCCGAACCAGCAGTAGAGTTGACGATTCAAAAGCACTTGTTTATAAACGAATTTTGAATATATTCTACACATCCACGTTTAATATAGTCACGTTGTAAACAGTATTTGACTATGATTATATAAATAGTTACCAAGGATTTTTTATCCACAAATGTTGATGTAGCTTACTTAGCGTGACGATATAAATGATGAATTGTTTTATTTTTACAAACTAAGTATCCAATTCAACCAACACAATCAGTATTATCGCAACACATGATTAACATTTAAGGATTTACCTTATCGCAAAATATATTTATTATAGCTACACTATGCCTATTTAAAATCTTGTATAGTTTTAACATTTACAGTTAGTACCCGGTTGACCGAGCCTTGCTCTAGAAGAAAAAAATAGGTAGTTGGGGATCGATCCTAATTACATTCATACAGGATTACATTTCTCGAGACTGCCCGTTCCCCGAATAAACTCCGCTGACTTGACAGTTTATGGCAAAAATAGTGTTTTATATTGAATATAAATTTTAGTATTTAAAAAAAATGCTATTAAAAATGTTACCTGGATTCAATCCTAGTATTATCCTATCAAGACTGAATTTGATAGCGCGATTAACCTTTGCTTTCTCATACAGTTGTAGCAGCTTTTTTAGTCCCCGAAAACAGGAATAAAACAACATTTTTAAAAAGATAACACCTATATATGCTGAATTTCATGAAAATCGTTGGAGCCATTTGCAAAATTCAGAGAAAATATATACAAGATTTACTCATTTAAATATTAAAGATATACATTTTCTGACAGTTACGCTTTTTTGACGTATGTAATTAGTAATTTGAAGAAGGTAATTATATTCGTACATTCAATACAATGGTGTTTCGAAGCAGCGATGGCGTCTCAACATAACAGTAAAATTATAACAATAGAATTTTGAGTATGAAACTCATTTGTTTCTATACGTCTTTTTGACACAAATTACAGTTACCGTTAGTGTGTAAGTAGTTACGAAAATAGGTTACTTATTTAATTCATGCTAATTGCCTAAAATAAATGCATTTCCGATAAATACTGAAAGGCAAAAGTTTAAATGATTTTCGCAATCTCTTTTTAAATTTTTTTTGCTTTCTCTTTTTACATTAAGGGTACATTTTAGGCTACCCTTCTCCAGTATAATAACTCTATGAATAAAGAGAAAGCAAATGAGACTATTTGGCTCTCTATTTTTGTGTTATTAACAACGATAAGTATATTAGTTTCATCTTCCCTCATCATTCTTTTTCCTTTATCCCACTCTAAGTGGGGTCGGCACAGCGGTCTAAAAATTAATCGATTTTTAAAAATTATCGATTATTTTTCTAAAATAATCGAATTTTAATAATCGATTATTTTTTCATCAAAAATTGATTATTTAGAAATCGATTTTTTTACTACTCTCTCTTTTTTACTCCTTTTTATGGTATAGGATGGCAAACGAGCATGCGGTTTACCTTAAAGTTATCACCGCTACCCACGACCACTCGCAGAGCGAGTGCGTTGCCGTCCTTTAAAAAGGTGGAAAATACGTTTTCTGAAGGTAATTACGTCGTACCGATCCGGAAACACTGCCAAAGGGAGATCGTTCCATAAAATATTGGTGCGCGGAATGAAATTATTAGAAAAACGCAATTTTAGTGGATCGCCAAGCATCCACATGGTGAGGATGATATTTTAACCTGTGACGTACAGAGCGGTTATGTATATCTTTTCTTTTATTACCTGCATTGCTGCATACAACATATGTAAGGTTAACATAGAAATTTAAAAAAAAAATATAAACCAAAACCGGACGTTTCATCGAGATCTGTTGAGGTTCAAGGGCGAATGTACCGGTTTTACTTAAGAGTGTATTCATTATTTATTAAAAACCTGTAATCATTGCCCATGACTTGACGGTTCGCGGCTGTAGCAAATGCTATACGACGTAGTATATGATTGTGCGTACTATAATTGAGAAAACAAATTGCAGTTAAGGCACAGCACAACTAATCTATACTAATAATTGCTTTTACTCCCAACTTCGTTTGCATGTTGTCGCTTGTTAGGCTCATAAAACATAGATAGCGCTTTTCAATGTCATCCTATTCCTGTAGAATTAACAGGATTTTTAAAGCCTCTAAATGCGAAAGTTTGTAAATATAGATGTGTTTGTTACTCTTTGACGGCGAATCCGCTGAAGCAGTATCGATGAAATTTGGCACAATTATTCCTTATACACCGGGGTAACATAGATTGTTACCCCTGGTGGGGGTTATATCTATGTTATCTAAATCTATGTTACCCCGGCATTTATAATATTAGTAGGATTATTGATGCGAAGTCTGTCTGCCGGTCGAAACTTGGCACATTTAACACACCAGGGTAACACTGTAACATATAGGATAAAAAAGTTCTATTACGATATTAAAAATCCTGTTACGATATTCTTATTACGTTACCCCGACTTATTTTCGGGAAAAGGAAAAAACACAGAAACTGAGGATACTTAAACGCTTAAGTTGTTAACAATTAGTGTGTTATATTAGTGTAAAGTTGTATGTAAATAATATCAGAAGTCTATGAAACAGAAATTAACATAAAAAGAAACGGCCTGTTATTTTCCCACAGCTAGGCATAGACCTCCTCTCTATTTTTTGGAGAAAGGATGGAGCTAAGAACCACCAAGCTACTCCAATGTGGATTGGTAGGTTACACATATCCCCAGAACTACTCAGAGATATCCAGGCATCCTTGCAATGTCGTCCTTCACCGAAAAGCGTGTGATGAATTGCAAACATCAATAAGACACATTTTATACAAAAACACATGTCTGCCAAAGGTAACCTCGAAAGAATCGCACGCTCTTACCACTGAGCTTAACAGCTTAAAAAAATTAGCATGTTGATATGTAAATGTATGTGAAAATATTATGTATTACTCAAACAGTTGCGACAAAGTGCGCATACCACGTAATACGATGTTTGATGGATCACATATCATGACTCAATGATGTTATGAGAACTTACTGTTGAGAATTCCTACCGCTTTCTATACGTGATAGACTAAGTCATTACTAAGGTCAACGCTTATTCACAGAATAACCTCATATATTTTCTACTACGATTAAGATGGTATGGACATATGAGGGACGGAAAAAGAGATTGTTGGATTGTATGAAGTATGACATGCGTATAAAAGGAATAGCGCCAGAGTTGACGTCTGATAGTAGAGCATGGAAGACACAAATATGTTGCGCAGATCCCACTTAGAGTGGTATAAGGACAGGAAGAGGTTTTTGTTTTCGACTACAGAATAAAATGTTCCGATCGCAATCAAACTTTACAAGATTATTTGCTACGTCTGAAAATTTCAATAAAACGGATAGACCGATTGTCTATCCGTTTTGGAGTCCATAAATAACATGTATACTTTCTCTTTTATATACAACTAGCGGCCTGCTCCGGCTTCGCACGGGTATAAAATATAAAGCCCATGTCACTCAGGGAAAAAAATAATTGATCCAGTAGTTTTGATTCATTTATTACTGCCCGTGTCCCGTATGCCGCTGCATTTTAAATCTGTAATATCTTTTCATTTAAATTACATGCTGTAAACGGCTATATTGATCTATATTAAATCAACAATGTATTTAAGATACTTATTTGGATAAGGATTAATACTGTATTGTTTAAAATTGCTTCTAAAATAAGGCATTATTTTTCGTAAAAGTAAATGACAAAAAATGCTATTGTGAGTTATCCATAAGAGATAGTCATACTATCGCGGTGTTTTGTGTAGACCTTTTCAAGGTGTACAAATACTTACTACATCATTTTGATAAATCTCGTAGGGTTTAGCCTGCGTTTGCAATGTAAGCGGAAAAAAATGTAATTATTTACAGAAACAGTATTTCTCTACTCGGTATTGAATGTTATTATACATACAAACCTTCCTCTTGAATCACTCTATCTATTAGTAGTTTTATAGTTTTATGCATACATAGGGATATATGGACAAACAAAGAATGCGACTTTGTTTTATAATATGTAGTGAAGACGTTCTTAGTAACAAATATTGATTAATTCTTGTAACTTTAGTTATTACGAAGTTTTAATACACGTAATATCGTTAATACGAGTTTTAAAAATAGAAAACTAAAATCTAATAGAAAATAGGTAACTTAGCATATTTGCACAGACAGATCAGACTGATTAAAAAGCAAACGAGACGATACAATCCAATAAGCCACTTAAAACAAATCAAGTTCAATCACTTAAATGTATTAAGTCTACATTTATACTGAGACCCCGACGGCCCATTCATGTGACATTGGTACTAATAATGAGATTGCAAATTAATCGATGCCGCAATGCAATGTATTCGCGGCCAGACAGTATAGGCGATTAGGAAGCGTTATAAAAACATTCACGAGCTTAAATCATTTTATAGGGGACATTGTATCGATTTTAAAACCTTATAAATTGTGTGACTGAGAGGGAGTTAGGGTGAACGCACGCGGCGGCATTCGACAAGGATCTGTGGCCAAGGTTTGCCTGCCAAAACGGGATGCCATCTGTCTGAACTAGCCCTATAGAGCGACTTTAATTTCGTCGAACGAATCGCGCATATGCAATTTGAAAAAACTTGAATTCATCAAGGATAATTTGTTAATTTATGATAAGTATGCAATATTTTACACAATTCGCTGATACTAAGAGTATTTTTTTTAATGCAGCGGATTGTAGTATGTATGAGACCATATATGTAATTTATTTTTGATGGTGATCAATTTTATTTAAAAAAGAACAACTATATTATTATTACACTAGTATTTTTCTATATTTGGTATTTAAGAACATAAAAAATTAAATAAATAATTTATGGTAGCACGCGTCATTTTGCGCAATTCCATATTACAGAAGTTATGATAAAATTATTTTGCTATAGTCCGCGTTTGTTAACAAATCTGTGTAATGTATATAGCTTCCTACACTTAGCATTACATAGATTTTCTTAACAGACGCGGATTATAACAAAATATAATAACTTCTGAATTAAATAAATATTATATATTTTCCATAATTAATGCTTGAAGTGGAGAAATGGATATATGTCGGGTTTTTAATTGAAAATGTCTACATAACTATTAAATAAAACATTAAATAAATATTATCATCAAAAAAGAATTTTGATTGCTTTGATTTGGATACTTTAAATACAATTAAGCATTTTGTCTCGTATCATATAACAAGAATACATTAGTAGGTATTTGAAGGAACAGCTGATTCAGCATATGACAGTATATTTTTTTAGTTTCTCTGTTGCTAAGACATATTTTTCACTGAGCCATATCGGAAAATCGTTTAAACAATAGGCAAATTTAAAATATGTATGGTCACGTCGCTGCTGTATCCAGCGTCATTGCATGGAAAATCAATACAGCGCATATATGCACACAAACAAAAATGTGCACATGTGTGTTGCATTGAGTAAGGATTTATAAAAAAAATAGCTAAACTAATATTCAAGTTATAACTAACCGTCTAACATGCATCGGCGCGAGTTCAAGCCATCTTCTGCAAAATCGTCGTGGAAGCCCGTTTCCTTAGCCACATCCATTTTTTCACTCACACAAAAGGCATTACACAGACTCAACTAACGATGCACTCTATCACAAAATAAGGCCATATCACGTAACAATTTAGGAAACAAAGCTGGGAATCGTTATCGTTTGAGTATAAATAATATCGAGGCGGCCGTCGCGCACCGGCCGTTCAATGTCAGTATTGTCTGGCCGATCAATTATGCGACACAGCGTAAAGGGGAGTTGTGTGTCGCAAGCCTCAGGCTCAAACACAATATAGGTAAAGGGCGGCGCATGCGTGAGGGTCCGGCGTTTTCCAGCACGCCTGCGCGAACGGGACGCGTGTCGATATTGCCAGGCGTTATGGCGTCGGCGGGACGCCATGCCTCACTGGGCACATTTCGCCATAGATCATAATTGATATAACGATTACAATTTTCCAAACATTGCCCTTTGCAATCATGACGTCAATTGATTGAGGTCATTACGTATCTGTATCTAGCGCATAACAACTGCAAACAATTGTCTATCATTTCATTTGTGTACCCATACATTAATTCATTTACAACATATTAACGATTGTAAATATTAGTTTTGTTATCATATATTTATATTAAATATCAACAAATTAAGATTGTTATATTATTGGTTTAAACATAGAAAAAAATTATTATGAAAATCTGAACGCCTGTCAAGTAACGTATAGCAATATTTGCTATTATATTTGAATAGGAGTTGAATGTTAAAAGTATAAAGTTTGTATCAATTTCGGTGATATAATTGTACTCTTAAATATGTTAGCTTTTTTAAGTACAATTTTAAGTAACTAAATACAGCAAGCAATATAGATACATTTCCTTCATAGTTTTTTATACACTTAATGTCATGTCTAAACTTTCAGAAGTAGTAAATAAGTCAACATGGTGTAATTTAAAAATATTTGTGTTGTCTATATCATCTGTTGTAGATTTTCGCCGCATAATAAGATAACTTTTTTTGACGGACGAGCTGAGCAGGTGACGCCAGAAAACATATATGTATGTTTTCTGAATTATTCATTTTTATAAAGAAAAAGTTTAAATTGGTGACCTAATTTATGTCGGAACCTGTTGATTTAATCTATGTATTCACGTTGAGACATACAAGGGTAATAATTAAATTTCAAGCCAAAATTAGTTCAATAAACTTTTTCACTAAAAATAAGAAAATCCTCCAGGCTTTCCCCGGCTCAAATTTCGAGCAGACAGCTTTGAGTATTTTATACAAACGTACGGTGTTATTGAAGTTGCTTTTGTTTCCAGAATATTCCATTAACTATTTATATTCATAACAAAACTTACTTCGTTACAGCAAATGAAATATGGCCAGGCATTTTGTTATTTATAAAAATATAAAGTTTATCATTGTAATTTTAATTATATAAACGTATTGTTATTTAATTATTTAAACGTATCTTTTGTTTACTGGTATATTATTTAGTTAGGTATTAAGCCATAATTATAAACGTAGCTGATATTACAATAGGGTGCGCGTTGCGGAGAAAAGGTATCTCTGGCATAGATATGAAGAGGCTTATGTCCAGCATGGACTGCGATATTGAAATTCAAATTCAAAATATTCTTTAATCAAGTAAACTTGTAAGCAAGTGCTACTGAATCGTCAACTCTACTGCTGGTTCGGAAAGCTGTTCCTACCGAAAAGAGCCAGCAAGAAACTCGGCGGTTGCTCTTCTAAAAATATAATTCTTATGACTAGTTACATTTAGTCATTACTGTCTTGTACAGGGTCTAAGCGAGCTATATCCATACATTCTTATCTTGTAAGTAATCCTCAACAGTATAGTAGGCTTTTTGGTTCAATCTCTTTTTAGCAGTGTTTTTAAACTGATGTAATGGCAAAGCTAAAACTGATTGCGGAATTTTATTAAGAATCTTATACCCAGGCTGATGGATCCGCCGAGTGGTATCCGGCTAAGTAGAATAGACCAACCTCATTTCTTACCGAGGTGTCGTAAAAGGCGACTAAGGTAAGTCGACCCGCCGAGTGGCATCCGGCTGAGTAGAATAGACCAACCTCATTTCTTACCGAGGTGTCGTAAAAGGCGACTAAGGTAAGTTGACTCACTGTGTGGTACCCGGTTTAGTAGAATAGACCACCCTCTTTCTTATCGAGGTGTCGTAAAATACGAGTAAGATAAGTTGACATTAGGCAGTCGGCCGGTCGTAAAATACGTAGCCGAATCATGTGACAATATGTTTATAACATGTTGTGCCGAGACCACTTAGAGTGGGATAAGGGCAGGAAGATGATAACCCAGGCTGATGGATGGATGGATGGATATTAAAATTAAACCTATGTTTAATTTATGCTGCTGCCATTAAGCGTGACTCACTGGATACATGGTTATATGGACAGACATGTGAAAACTGAGAGTACATAACAAATTGGTGTGAATATTGTTCTAAACAGAACCTTGCTAAATCATCATCTTCTTGCCCTTATCTCACTCTAAGTGGGGTCGGCACAACATGTTATAAACATGCTGTCATATTATATGGCGTTTTTACGACCAGCCGCCTGCCTGACGTCAACTTTCTTCAGTCGTATTTTACGAGACCTCGGTAAGAAAGAGGGTGGTCTATTCCACTAAACCGGATACCACACGGTGGGTCAACTTACCTTAGTGGCCTTTTACGACATCTCGGTAAAAAATGAGGTTGATCTATTCTACTCAGCCGGATACCACACGGCGGGCAGAACCTTGCTAAATATAAAACCAAGAATAACTTCCCAGTTAAACGTAGAACTCATAAGAGTGTGCGAACAAGTATATATATGTATGACATCATATTGAGGTATTAAGGTGAGTCCAATGATGTCAGATGACAGATGACATACCGAATAACTAAACTTAAAGGAAACTCGTTAAATCAGTATAATTGATAATATATAAGCATAAACATGTATGTCATCTATAAAAAGAATAGGAGATAGTGGAAAAGATAATTGATATTTGCGTACCAACTTTTTCTTAACTATAGGTAAATTGTCTCACTTCGTAGGTTAGCTGGCAGAGATCTGTCTTAGGGATAAGTTTACCTTTGTACACTTTTTTTTACCAATAATGTTTTTTCCAACATTTTTATGGTACGTAAATCATCATCATCCTCCTGCCCTTATCCCACTCTAAGTGGGGTCGGCAAAACATGTTATTAACATGCTGTCACATGATTTGGCTGCGTTTTCACGACCGGCCGCCTGCCTGACTTCAACTTACCTTAGTCGTATTTTACGACAACTCGGTAAGAAAGAGGGTGGTCTATTCAACTAAACCGGATAACACACGGTACATAAATAGATAAATAACTAAATACCTACTTAATAAACTTCTGAATAAAGGGCATCAGAATGGTTGGTTTCTAATATCAATAGTAAACTTATCTATAAGATGTATGTACCAGTCTTGTTTCTATTAGGAAATTAAAAAGTGGTTTCATCCTTAAATTAATAATGCCGTGTGATAACCGGCTGAGTAAAATAGATCACCCTTATTTCTTACCGAGGTATCATAAAAGGCGAGTAAGGTAAGTCGACCCGCTGTGTGGTATTCGACCGAGTAAAATAGACCACCCTCATTTCTTACCGAGGTTTCGTAAAAGGCGACTCAGGCAAGTTGACCCACCGTGTGGTATCCGGTTGAGTAAAATAGATCACCCTTATTTCTTACCGAGGTATCATAAAAGGCGATTAAGGTAAGTCGACCCGCTGTGTGGTATTCGACCGAGTAAAATAGACCACCCTCATTTCTTACCGAGGTTTCGTAAAAGGCGACTCAGGCAAGTTGACCCACCGTGTGGTATCCGGTTGAGTAAAATAGATCACCCTTATTTCTTACCGAGGTATCATAAAAGGCGATTAAGGTAAGTCGACCCGCTGTGTGGTATTCGACCGAGTAAAATAGACCACCCTCATTTCTTACCGAGGTTTCGTAAAAGGCGACTCAGGCAAGTTGACCCACCGTGTGGTATCCGGTTGAGTAAAATAGATCACCCTTATTTCTTACCGAGGTATCATAAAAGGCGATTAAGGTAAGTCGACCCGCTGTGTGGTATTCGACCGAGTAAAATAGACCACCCTCATTTCTTACCGAGGTTTCGTAAAAGGCGACTAAGGCAAGTTGACCCACCGTGTGGTATCCGGTTGAGTAGAATAGACCACCCTATTTCTTATCGAGGTGTCTTACACAGCGACTAAAGTAAGTTGACATCAGGAAGGCGGCCGGTCGTGAAAATGCAGCCAAATCATATTACAGCATGTTTATAACATGTTGTGCCGGCCCCACTTAGAGTGGAATAAGGGGCAGGATTATGAGCACTATGTGCAGGGCTTGTATTGTATTGTATTTCTATTGCTTTGGATTTAAATCATATATTGTTTACGAATGTGAAGTGTGCGGATTCTCTTTTCCAAACTATAAATTTTATAGTATAAAAGGCATGATGGAAAATTTTAGTAAAGTATACTTATATACCTATGTATTTTTTAGTTATAGTTTGGTCTTGTTTCGTTCGGTTATAATTTTTTTGAGGTAATAACGAAATTTGAAACTATAAGCGCTGCGGTTTAAGTACTTAACAGACTAAGCCAATCACATTATGGTAACGATGGGAAGCCATAAAAAATTACAGCCTACAAATCTAGTCCAAATTCTACAAGAATAAATATGTCGTAGATAAAAATCGATAAGATAACATACAATATCGGTTATCCAAAGCCGACAAGTATGAATCGAATAATTATTATCAATTACCTGTTACGCAAGTGATAGTAATAGACAATGAGAATTTAGATAAAGATACAATTTATAGCAAGGTACGAGAACAAAGCTTCATTCATGGAATACAATGGTAAGATTATTTTATTGGCGAAAGCATCTTACGTAATAAACGGCTATTAAAATAATTAATGGACAACCCTAATGACTTATATCACAAACGAAGCCGAAAGCTTTGTAATGAACTTGTTAAAGAAATTTGATAAATAGAGCTATGGTTTTTTATTTCCATTGGGCAAATAGCTAATGCCTATGAAAATAAAAACCTCTACAATATTGTCCTGTCCTATTGTACAATATTGAATCAACTTTAATCACAACGTTTTCTTGTCTGTACACATAACACTACTCAGTAAATTAGAGGTGTAAGGTATAGTACCGAATCGACCGAGCCTTGCTCGGTAAATATTACACAATAAAAAAAAGAAACTTAAAAAAAAGAAAAAATATTTGGGTAGGTCGGGCTCGACCCTAGGTATTTTCATTTCACGAGACCGCCCGTTTCCAGAATAAGCTCCATTGCCTTGAAAATTTACGGAAAAAATAGTGTTTTATATTCACTGTAAATTTAAGTATTTTTTTTAATGCCCAAAACAGGGATAATTTAAAAAAAAAATTATTTAATAAAACCTAGCTTACAAAATTTTGAACACAATCTAACAGTCTAGGAAACTTAATAGATAATGATAATGATTTGTTAAAAACGACCTTCACCTTTGTAGCCTCGATATATTTGATCTTCGTTTCCGTTTCTTGACAACATATAAGGAAGTGTTACCTGTAAACAAATTAATTTAATTTAAAATTTCTAATAACAATCTAAGAGGCTCATAGCGGGTACCGGTGGCCCAAGAGTTGGCTGCTTGGTCACCTTGGCCAATAATTAAGTTTGACCATACAAAGAGGTAACGTTGTCAGCATTTTGGGAACCTTACTTTATTGCAGTGGAATCGATTCAGTGTAAATATATGTTATTATGTTATTATATATTCTTTATGTCTTTTCATTTTTAATCTCATCATCATCCTCTTGTCTTTATTGCACTCTAAGTGGGGTCGGCACAACATGTTCTAAACATGTTGTCAAATTATGGGACCGGCCTGACGTAAAATACGTAGCCTTCCGTAAAGTACTTACCTTACGTAAAGTACTTACTTTAGTCGCCTTTTGCGATACCTCGGTAAGAAATGAGGGTGGTCTATTCTACTGAGCCGGATATCATACGGTGGGTCGGCTTACCTTAGTCGCCTTTTATGACGCAAAAAAAACAATTTTTACTAATCTTTATATTTAAAAAAATATTATTAAGTTACTTTTAATTTGTTTTCGATATTTAAAGTTTTAAATATTATGAGATTCCTATATCATAATTAATGGCATTAACCTTCATGGATGATGAGATAAGAATATATAGAATCTTCTAATTGATTAGTTGAAACCTACTGGATCAGTAACTTGCAGTGCTTCATAAAACAAATCCGATAAGCCGAATCCTCCTAACATAATAACTAGACTAATATAGTTGTTTTCTTTTAAATACGGCATTGGCCTAAATAAACTTTTAATTGATTTACCCACTAACTTATTTTATTAATCAATTTAACAATAAATAGAAAAACGACTTATAATTAGAATTTTGTAACAAGCTTAGAATAAAGACATTTTATCTCCGATTTTTCGATGCTAAAAATTATACAGCATAATCTACAGCAGAATTCGTGAAGTAAATCATAACCCTCGATATCAGAAAAAGGACGCAAGGAGCGTTTCCCAAAGTATGGTTTTGGCCAATTCGCAGAAGCGACATCTTTTAATAAACTCAACAAAATTTGTGTGAAAAAACACAAATACCTTGTTTCTTAATATCAATATAGTAGATTATGATACTGTTGCATAATAAGGGTTCTTATAACACGAGTGTTATAAGACCAAGTTATGTACAGTGTCATACACTACATTATCTACTCTCATACTATAATACGTAAAACGATATTAATAAAAACCAAACTTTGTTTAAATATTGAAAATATTTTTAAATTGCGCATGTGTGTTGCGTCGCCGCGGACTCGTTCATTGTAACCTTTTTTTTTAAGGTAGTGGTTACACATGCTTGGTCCAGCTGGAGGTTGTATAGGTGTATCGTTATGATTAAAAAGTTATATTATGATACAGGTGTCCATACAAGACATGTATCGTAATAAAAAAAAAATATTTTTGGCCTGTACGTAATGTTTGTCATAAGAATTTTGGTTTCAGTTTTACAATCTTTGTATTATAGTATCAGAGTAGATAAAATATTTAAGAACGGATGTTTGTTTTTGGTTTGTAATTTAATAGTTACATGGATCAATCATTTTTTGATTTTGAACCATCATTATACTACATCCCGTCGATTGCGTCAGCAGTTAATGAATGGCAAAGCGTAACAGATTATCAAATCATAATACATCGACCTACAAAATAATCAATTGACAGTGTAATAAGTGAGGATGCGAGACAGGAAAATAAACCTACATAGGTGTTAAATGGAATTAGAAACCAGTTTTTTAAATTTCTTAATTGGTAGGCATAGACATTTTTTATTTGCTAAGATATAAAACCTTTTTGTTGTTATATCATCATTTGGCTCTATCATCGTCGATTTGGTCTCAAATCAAATCAAAATAATCTTTATTCAAATAAGCTCTTTCAAGCACTTTTGAATTGTCAAGGATCAATATAATTAATAAAGCTCCAACTGATTCGGAATGTTGCTTTTACCGAGAAGAACCAGAAAGAAACTCAGCAGTCAATCTTTTTAAACATTTCAGTTTTACATTACTAAAACGCAGTCTTGTATGCAGTTGAAAGGATTTTCAAATCCGGGCTTTTTATCATTTAAATAATCTTCAATTTTGTAATATGCTTTACGTGTAAGCATATCTCTTATACTTAATTTAAACCTTTCTGTAGACTGATCTTGTATGGAATGCGGAATATTATTGTAAAAGCGAATACCGAGACCATCGAATGAGTTGCTAACTCTGCTGAGTCGCGACACAAGTATCACAAGCTTTTCGTGACATCTCGCCTTTAAGCTCTTTCTTCTTCAATACTTGTCCTTTCCCTTCTGTTACTCAAAGGTTGACCGGAAGAGATCCCTTTTAAGGATAAGTCCGCCTTTATACGTGTGCTTTTTTTACTTTTTCTTTCTCTATTCTAACTATATGTGTAAAAAGAAATAAATAAGTCTTCTTTATTCTATACGGCGTCACTTTCCGGAGTTCCATAGTACAAATAAACTTATATTTATTATATTTCCTTTTCGTTTAGTTTAATCTTTTACCTGACTATTAATATCAGACGGAATCGAACTTTAATATTCATATGAATAAAATTATTTACCTAGTAACATTATTCTTTGAAAAAGTCTTTAACATTTTACTGAAAACATTTATTACCTGCTTATTTACATTAGGTGAAATCTTGGCTGCAATTAAATTATTTGGATTTATGGTTATCAGTTAACAAGCAAGATCGCAGTTTTAGTGTTGACATTTCCATAAATAGTCACCAATTTATGCAGCCTACTTAAATATGCTAGATAGCAGCTTTAATCTTTTGAATTTATGGGAATAATAAAAGACATTTGCCAGTTGCTTAGTATAAGCAAAACTACAATATTTATTATTTAAAACAGTGGTTTATAGATTTGAATAAAAGCAATAAAATAAGTAATTTATAAAAAATGTATTACGTCGTAGTACATGAATAAAGAATTTGTAAAATTATCAAAGACATATCAAATGATTAAAACCGTAATATAGTCTTTTGATAACCATAAAAATGGTTAGAGTGGGTTAACCTTAAAAGCTAGACATATGCTGTCACGGATTTTTATTAAGAACTTTTAGAGGGGAACAATTTTGTAACACATGATTTTTGAATAACTAATACAGTTTACTCAGCGCACGTAAGGAAAGCTTTAATTTATGCCGTTTTCGTTCCATTTTTATTGATGCTCCTCACCTATTCATCTTAGCGTTGTTGATGTTATATAGCATATAGCCTTCCTTAATAAATGAACAATCTTACACTGAAAGTATTTTCAAATCGGTCCAGTAGTTCCTGAGATTAGCGCGTTAAAAAAACAAAAAACTCTTTAGCTTTATATATTAGTATAGATAATTAATTTCTCACATTCTCATTCTCTACTTTACTTATCATATTAGTGTGCGGAAACGCACTTTATATTAAGTTGATTGTACAATATTTTATATTAAATCTTTTTACTGTATAGAATATTAGGGAAATCGTTATTTCTCACTTTACCGCTTTTGCCTTTAATACGCAATAAAACTACATGGAATCAGGAAAGCTTTTATAAAATGTTTTTTATTTATCAGATTTTATGTGAAACAAAATATAATAATGTTCTTGAAGCTCACAATAATCAAAACGGAAAACCGTGAATATAAACTACGATGACTCAATGTATGCTTCAATGACTTTTACTCTTCTTTTACGAACTATAAATATATTTCTGACGTTAAAAAGGAATAGCCTGTTACTATTTCACTGCTGAGAAAATGGTTGAAGCTACGAGCCACAACGCTGGTCCAATGGTACGTTACACTCCAACAGTTATTGCCAGAAATCTCTAAACATATTATGTAGCTTACACTTTATTTCATTTCTTTCCTCACGATGTTTTCATGCACCGATAAGCGTATTATAAATTACAGTTATCAATTAAACACGTAAGTTTAAACAAAAAACGTATTAGCGCCTGCCCAGGGTTCGTGCCCCTGGCCCTCTCGAAAGAATCACTCGGTCTCACCATTGGGCTATCACAGCTGAGGAAGAACACATAAAACATAGTGTGAAATTAAAATAATTGTCCGATATACTTAATAGTAAGTAAGTAAGTAGCGGTAGTAACTATCCCACTGCTCAGAATAGGCCTCTTCTCTCCGTTTTTTTTTGCAGAGACGGATTGAAGCTAAGACCTACCACGCTGCTCCAATGCGGATTGTTAGGTTACACATATCTCTAGAATTCTCCAGAGATATGCAGGTTTCCTCACGATGTTTTCCTTCACCGAAAAGCGTGTGATAAATTGAAATTATCAATGAGACACATAAGTTTTTACAGAAAAACTCATTGCCTGCCCGGTTTGAACCTATGACCACTCAAAAGAGACGTACGGTCTCACCGCTAGGCTATCACAGCTTGATATACTTTATACGTTTTATTAACTATAAGTTTGCGCGATAAAAACAAAAGTATTTACGCTTTACGCAAACATTTATATGGAAGTCAGTTTTTATGGATATAACTTTCATAAGCAGCTTATACTTAGCCAAGCCTTATTTTTCTTGTGCCTCATATGTCATTGACATCTGTATCCATTTCTAGTTTGAACATGTGCAGGGGTAGTTGGAGTTTTTTGGAAGTCTTCCAAAAAAATATTCCTACTTTCATAAGAAACAAACTGGTAATCGAGAATCAATAAATTCGACCATAGTCATTTCACTTTGTTAACTTTAGAAAAGTCATAGGTGTTAAGGAACATTAAGTTTAAAAAAACATTATCTATATATATGATAAAACAATGTCCCTAAAATCTGTCGGTCTGTATGTGATCACTGTTCTCTAAATCTACTCAACGGATTTTATGTACGGTTTTTACAAGACAGAAGTTATTCTTGAGAAATGTTTAGGTTAATAATACTTTACGGTTTTATGTAAATTATCTGAAATACATATTTGTGACACACTGATTTCAGTAACTTATTTGAATAAATAAACCAATACACTATTTACAATAAATTTTACTTAACGCTAAATTAATTAATTTTATAGCAATAATTATATTCTTTGAATTGTCGAATTGGTTTTCTAAAAAAGGACCGGATGATAAAGTAACAATATTTGACTTCATATTATGTACGAATTAAATAAAATTTAATTTCCTGATTCAAGTCGAGTATAAGAGACTATTTGAATTAATATTCAATATTAAAAATTATATAACGGTGATTTTGTTAAGCCTTCCTTCTATAAAAAAATAACGGCCTGTTACTATCCATTGGCCTGCCCGGGGTTTGAACCCATGACCCCTCAAAAGATTCGCACGGCCCCACCGCTGGGCTATCACAGTTTCCTTCTATATAAAACGGATATGGTAGTGACGAAACCTCCGGCGGATTTGGTAGTTGTAATCATTAACTTTTCTTCTGATACGTTGATTTCCTACTTAGAGTAAGACAAGTCGCAATATGTACCATATTGATAACATGAGCGTTTCCGCCTTCCGGACACCCGATGCCGGCGGTATAAAGTTACTACAGATGCAGTAACATTATATACTACAATACGTAATATGGTTGGTACGAATGTAAATAATAATCGATGTTTATACTAATCGATTATTTTACTATTATAATCGATTTTCTGTATATTATAAATCCATTTAAAAAAAATTATGATTAATTTTTATTAAACTAGCTTTTACCTGCAACTTCGTTCGCGTGAACTTTTGTTGCGAGTTAGGTCGATGACGCTTTTCAATGTCATCCTATTCCTGTAGAATTAACAGTATTTCTATAACCTATATGTTACTCCGGTGTATAAGGAATAATTGTGCCAAATTTCATCGATATTGGTTCAGCGGATTCACCGTGAAAGAGTAACAAACATGCACCCATACTCACAAACTTTCGAATTTATAATATTAGTAGTAAGGATTAATTTAAATTAATATTTTATATATTTTTTTTCTTCTTTTTCAAGATAAGGTTGTTGCGGCTGCGATTGATGATGCATTGTTTGATAAAACCAATGAAGCTAAAATACATCATTTTAATCAAATTTTGCAAATAGCCATCTATTTTTCGTATGAGCCTACTTAGAATAAGTCTTTATTCTACTTTATTAATATTACTAAAAAAACAACGAAAACTGAGAAAAAATCGATTATTAATAATTGATTCTGTCGATTTATTTCGAAGGAAAAAAATCGATTATTCAATAATCGATTTTTTTCCACTCCAAGTCACATCCCTAATGGTTGGGAGTGTCACATTTCACATAGTAATTATGTTTTGAGACGTAACAGCCGAAATAGGCTTGAAAGCTTTTACGGTTTATATTTCCGTTGGTTACGCTCATTATTAAAGTTCTTACGAATATATGTTGAATAACAGATGGTTGTTTTATTTTAATATGAACACATATAATATTATGATCTGGTTCATTGAAATGACCTTAAAACGAATACTCATTATATTACATTGTATGTTTACTTAAATGTAACGGTATTTAAAAACCAAAGAAGTATGCAAAGTGATTATCAGAATATATTTTAACATATTTTCTTAATATTTATCTAATACTAGCTGTGCCAGCAAATTAAAAATATATTTTTTTTTAATAAAATTATATAAAGTTAAGTAAAAAGTCAATTTTTCCCGAATTGAAATTTTGAACATATAAGCAGTTTTCGTAAGTTAATTATAAGTGTTTTTTTAATAACTTTCACCTTTAACTTAGCGCACGCAAATTTTTTTATTTTGCGTTTAAATTTTGTCGTTTTTAATTTTAAATTTTGTCGTTTTCGCAATATATTTTATTGCTGCTCCTCTCCTATTTATCTTAGCGTGATGTTATATAGCAGATAGCCTTCCTCGATATATAGACAGATAGCCTTCCGTGATAAATAGACTATCTTCCAATCAAATAAATTTTCAAATCGGTCTAGTAATTCCTAAGATTAGCGCGTTCAAACAATCAATCAAACAAACAAACTCTTTAGCTTTATATATTAGTATAGATTGTAAATGTGAAAGATAGTGTATGACAGTGTGTTCCCTTTAATTTGGTATACTTGAGCTTTTTGGTACAAGCTTGTTAAATACCGGCTTAACAAATAGAATAAAAATCCTGTTTTTACTTGGGAAATATGAAACGACATTCATAATTGTGCGTATTTAAAACTAATGTAGACGCCAGCGAAGTCACGAAGATAAAGAACATGAAATGACTAGTTGTTTAGTCATTTCGAATTGCCGAACGAAGAACAAATTCATGAAATGACTAGTTGTTTAGTCATTTCTAATCGCCGTTCTCTTGCCTATTTTAAATGGAATCGGCACAATCTATCTATCAAATTACCTTAGTCGCTTTTTACGACACTTCGGCAACAATTGAGGGTGATCCATTCTACTCAGCCGGATACCACGCGGAACTAGTCATTTAAAAATTTTTAAATTTCCTCCATATGTTAGTATAGGCACTTGAATTTTGCAGATAACTTGCTAATAGCAGGTTATTGAGCCAATCCTTATTCGTAACATGTACTTTTGCGTAACACGCAATCACATACCCATTTCAAGAAAAACGACTGGTATATTATTACATGAGAACCGACAACGCCTAAACGATAAAATTTAATTCATGTTTTATTTGGTTTATAGGTTTGGTGTATTAGATACAGTAACTATTATCAACATTTTTACTTAATGTCATTTTAATTCGGAAGTTTTCTTTCAGTAGAGTGAAATAAAGCTTACTTAAACTCCGGGAAAGTATCTCATCATTGTTCTCCTGCCCTTATCCCACTCTAGGTGGGGATGGCACAATAGGTTAAAACATGTTACATGATTTGGCTAGACATTTTACGACCGGCCGCCTGCCTGACGTCAATTTACTTTAAGCCCCTTTTACGACATCTCGGTAAGACAGAGGGTGATATATTCTACTTTGCCGGATACCACACGGCGAGTCAACTTACGTTAGTCGCCGTTTACGACACCTCGGTAAGAAATGAGGGTGGTCTATTCTACTCAGCCGGATACCACAAGGCAACTCGACTTAATCGCATTTTAAGACACCTCGATAATAAATGAGGGCGGTTTATTCTACTAAGCCGGATACCACACGGCAAGCACATATTTAGGATATTAAGGGCCTGTTACCAATAAACTGTCATCTTAATCGAAACATATCTGACACATATCTCGGAATTTTGCGTTTCTCAGGATTCTGAGAGGCTTATTCAGCACTTAAAGTGTCTCCCTAATAAGTTAACAGGTAACATTTGGCTGTTATTTTGTTTATCTGCTGCATAGCAAATACCTATTTCAAAATTGCAGCGATTTTATTTTTTTTTAATTTTTAATTTTTTATTGTCTTTTGTTAGAGACTATCTGCTACTGAGTCTATTTTTCGGTTAAATAATCGACACTTTACCAGTAGCTTGCAAAACAGGCCCTTACTCTAAAGAAAAATATATCTATATATAAATAGCTTTGTGGATATGTGTGAGAAATAGTGGTTTAACTATCTACCAAGTAAACATTACTTTCCTATAATAGATTTTAGATTGGAATTTAATTACACTTAAACTCACCTCTTTGGCTGGTTTACAATTAAAGGTCATGTACTTTCATTACAACAGTTGAGCATGCCCTAAAAGATAAGATAACTTGAAATTGATAGGACTTAATAGAAAGTTAGCAGCTTTATAGGTTAGGTACTCACGACTTTGCTCGACTGGACTGCATGTTTTTTTTTTTTTTTTTCAAGTTCCCTTAACATTATCAGGGCTCTTATGAGTGGAAAATATTTTATGTATTTTGTTTTTGTTTTGTTTTACCCTTGATGGGTATTACAATGTTTATTACCGTGTTTTTACAATTTTGCTTTACAATTAATTTATACCTACTTTCAGTTTTCACTTAATAATTTTGACTTTATTTTAACAACATGTATAATTTAGGACATTTTACATTTAAGTGCGTTTTATTAAGTTATTTATACAGTTTATTTTAAGGACAATTTTATTTTTGCTTTTGTACAGTTAGGCTTGGCAGTCTGCCACCTTACTTTGGCGTGTTAATATTTGCCGCACATTTACATTTACTTAGGACGGGTGATTTAACTATGTTCATACTCAGCTACTATATATATTTTATTAATACTTATTATTTGTCCTATTGTTTATTATTTGCTATTAATGTTACCACATTTACACATCTAAATGTTGATAGCATTATTCTATAACGATTATTGTTACTACTGTTGGACTACATGATTAACAAAGCAATATTTTTATGTGAAACATCAAAATTACGAATTATGGGAAAAAAGGAAACGACGTTCAACTATTCCGATGGCTAGGCTTAGGTCTTGACAGCTGTATCCGGCGTTATGGTTTTATCAATAATTTTATCGGTTCATTCAACTATATTAAAAGCTTGTCACTCAAATAATTTCATTCCAGTTTTTTTTTAATCAATCGTATATGACTTGTTTTACAGACATGGCGGCGTATATTTAAGTTAAAACATATTACTGATATATTTCGAAACTATACTTCAAGAAACCCTAAATAAGATAAGTTATAGTGGAAAGTGACTTTCGTTTTATAAATAAAACCAAAAGGGACCAGTTTCATATATAATTTCAAATTCCTACCTTTAGATCACCATTTTTTTAACCTCATACTCAATCTAAGTGAGTTTGGCACAATATGTCTTCATCTTGCATTATTATATAGGCATATTATTTTTCACACAATCCATTATCGGCCTCCCAAGCTTTTAAATGCTTTTTTAAATTTCTTTATAACTGCTTATAAGTACTCTCTTTTTAAATATGAGACTGGTTGGCTGGAAGAGAATAATAAGAATAAGCTCGCCATTGCAAATAATGTTTTTTTTAATTTTTATTTGAATTTATTGCAATAAAGAGATTACAAACAACAAACTCTGTTAAGTTCTATGTGTACGTAAATTTACTTCATTAAGTCAGGAATATAGATGAATATTATTAAAAGCATATCAAAATCGTAGTAGCTATTACCGCGTGAAAGACCATATCTCATTCCGCGATTCTCTCTCCATTACACGAACAAATGCCTTCTATTACAAATGTAAGCAAATTGTTCGGACGCGTCGTGAAAGCGAAACTATCTCTGAATGATGAAAACTAACTATTGTAGGGACTGATGTTGTATGTACTCCATCATAAACACCATAAACTGCCGCTGCAAATGACTAGTACGCTATTCGTCTTCATACTTTAACAATTTATACATTAAAGAAAATAGAGATAGTAAATATTGATGTTCTTTATCAACACATTTTTTACGCTTTACGCATCCAGCTGCAACGATTATCTTGTGACCATCATCATGTAATAATTTTTTTAAACGATTAGCCGTCGAGTTTCTTATTTCTTCTCGGTAGGAGCAAACTTGCGAATCAGTGGTAGCTTCTTCAAAACATTTGACGATTCAAAAGTACTGTAAACACTGAATAAAGAATATTTTGAATTTTAATGTCATTTCATTGATTTTTCGATTTCGTTCATTTTATTTTTATGATTGACATCCTTTATTATAAGTATGTTAATAGTGAAACAGGAGCTAATAATTATTAGAGCAGGTTTTTTTGTAACTTTATTTTAATCTTCTCTTTCTATCAAATCAATATATATTTCAGCAATTGATAATTTATTATTTGTAATTTATCTTTAATATTTAAATGGGGTGAAAAATCGATCTAGCTAGGTTGAAAAAATGTTCTTTTATCCCTGTTTTCGGGCATTGAAAAAACTACTAAAATTGAAATAGACTATAAAGCTTTAGTTTGCTGTCATTTGCCTATTTGTAATAGCACAATGGTAAACGGGCGGATTTAATATGTTAAAATACCTGGATCCTGAAAATCTCATGTGTCGTCAACCCTTTTTTAAAAAAATAAAAAGATTAAATTTAATAAAATTACCGAGCAATTCTCGATCACCCAGCTACTTTGAATAATATCGTCAATTTTGATTTTATTACTAACTGTTATTTTATTATATTGTTATTTCAAATTAATATTAATTTGAGTTTTGGTAACAAACTGCAAATTGGTATCCTTGATATTTTTACACCGTTGAAGGCTTCGGTAATTGGAGACAATTAACTGAGATGTAGAAGACAATTAACAGAAACTTAAATGTCGTTAAAATTACGGTGAAAGCGAATTATATCCACATAATAAGGACAATCACTTGTAAACACAAATTGTGAATGAAATATGGACATGAAACACTTGTCAATCAACATTTCCTTTTAATGACAGTTAAACTACACTTAGTAAGCGCATAAGCGGCAAAAAATACACGTTGCGTAATCACTGCATATTATAAAACCAAAATCTTCCGGGGCATATCTGTGCACGATCTATTCGGTTACAGTAGATATTTATGGTTCTTGTACTAATGGATAGAGTGATTGACGAGGAATGTTTATAGAAATTGTATTAGTCGTAGATTCTGTATTAATGATCATCCTCCTCCCCTTATCCCACACTAAGTGGGGTCGGCACAACATGTTACAAAAATGTCATATGATTTGGATACGTATTTTACGACTGGCCGCCTAACTGACGTCAACTTACCGAAACTTACGAAATGAGGGTGGTCTATTCTACAGCCGGATACCACACGGCGTATAAAGATTTCTGTTACTAATTTACAGAAACAATTCTTTAAGCTTAAATCATCTCAGTACGGTGCCATATACAATTTTTTTATATCTATACTAAATTAATACTTCACATGAGTTAGTTTTTAATAACTGATAAATCATAAAGTAAAAAAAACAACGGTTCAATTTTAATAATCACCAAAAACAGTTTTCAATATCGCACTCTTTAATAATGAGAGCTATGTAATAAAGCTTAATTTTAAATCAGTTGTAATAACAACACAAAGAGGTTACAATATAAGATAGGAAAACGTTCTAAAAGTCAAGCAATTATAATGTTGTAACAATATTTACTCACAACGTCGTTTAAAGAACTATGCGCTAATGCTGTTATTACTAAACACATTAAGATACCAAATTATAAAGTGACAGATAGGTGATTCCGTACATCCATATTAATATTCTATATGCGAAAGTCTGTCTGTGGCTTTATTCTATCTACTATGTTTTCGAGGTTTATTCTCTTGAGCAATAAATATTATAACTCGGTACGATTAATGCTTATATACCTGGTTAAATATAGGATCTAAAAACCCTTTTTCATTCGAGAATAGGATCGAAACAAAATAGCACATTAATGAAGGTTACTTAGCACTAAAATGGAAAGAAGTCGCAAGTACCTCTAGTAGCAAATAAAGCGAGTTTATATATGTGTCTGGAATAAACATGCTCATGCAAACAATAGCTCCTGAATAAGTGCTCCAGATGGGCTCGAAACTAGTCGGGATAACCCGACACAATATAATAATAACCCGATAGATAAACAGGGTGGGCAGGGAGTGATCTCAGCCACGGTGGCCACCTTCTGCTCTGCGGAGGGGGGCGGTGGAGCAGTTCCGTGAACCTTCTGGATCCAATCTGCTGCTGGCGAGTCCAGGTGGTAGCGACTTGTCTAAGCCCATCGTCTGCCGCCCTGACACGGGACCTTCGGATTTATGCAATTTTCATTCTCTGATTCATCATCATTCTCCTGCCCTTATCCCACTCTAAGTGGGGTCGGCACAACTTGTATTAACCATCTTGTTACATGATTTGGCTGTCTTTTATGACCGGCCGCCTGTCTGACGTCAACTTACCTTAGTCGCCTATTACGAGAACTCGGTAAGAAATATGTGATCTATTTTACTTCATTCTCTGATTATGTGAAATAAAAAAACTAATATTAAGAGACGTAATCTTATTGAATCTTACATTCATTTATTCATACTTACATTAGTGTACTTGGATTAAATATATGTGGGCAAGCTTTTGTTGTAAGTAGAAAGAAAAATCTAAATTTACTTAGATAGAGTCGCAGGATTTGATTAGTTATGCATGATTATTTATATAATTAATTAAGGAAAAAAACCGGATGTATAGTAATAGACCGAAGAACGCAAACTTAATGTAATTTAAACTGTAAGTAATAGTATTTTCTTCTAGTTCGCGGACGTTTGTTACTTCAATCAACATTAAACGCATATGAAGTGTTGTATCCTGAATGAATATTCAATAGATTACGTGGCTGTAAAAGTTTATCTGTAATTATTAGACTTTCGCTTAGAAGGCGTAGCTTGATTAATATTCCGTGAAATATGACAGGAGTAAGTTGATTGAATGTGAGCATGTACGGTATTTATTAATCTTCCAAGAATATGAAGCAAACAGGTTCTAGTTCTTCGTTGCTTGATTCAAATATTTATTCGATACTAGCTGTGCCATCGGCTTTCGCATGGAAATCAGTCACCATTCTCTTGCCCTTATCCTGCTCTAAGTGGGGTCGGCAGAACATGTTATAAACATGTTGTCACATGATTTTGCTTCAAGCAAAATTCAGTCAGGTAGGCGGTCGCCTGATCAGGCAGTGGTTTCGAATTTATCGAAAAAGACACGCAGCTACTTTAACATTTTATTTAAATTTTTAATTTGAAATCTGTTGTACATACAAACTATATATATATATATATATATATATATATATATATATATATATATATATAGTTTGTATGTACAACATACACACACACACACACACACACACACATATATATATATATATACAGGGGCTACAAAATACAAAAATTTACATTGAATAATATATAAAACACTATTTTTACCGTAGAATGTTTAGTCAGCGTAGCTTATTCAGGGAACGGGTGGTCTCTAGAAATAAAAATACCTACGATCGAGCCCCACCTACCCAATTATTTTTTCTTTTATTTTTAAAGTTTTTTTTATTTATTAAAAATTACCGAAATTAATATTTTTTTAAATTACCGACCAAGGCTCGGTCGACCAGGTACTTAATGTATAATACAGTAAAGAATCCAATGATAAAATCTATTTGTTACGCCCAACTTAAAACAGGTACTATCATAAATTTTACGCTGATTCCAAGTATGGTATGGAAATTACAAGATATTCTAGAATCGGCGGGCGTTTGCCGGGAACGATCACGACCAGTCTAAAATTCATGGCATCTATTTTATAAAGGATTTGATACGCTTACGCTTGGGGGAATGTTTAAAAGACTCCATCATTATTTTTATTGCGTTAAAGGGCTCTATTTAAGGTATGCGAAGGGCTAGTACTGAATTCCTTTATATATAACCCCACACACAAAAAGAGTGGTGCTATGTGTATATATTTGTGTATATAATGTGAATCGCAGCTTCATGGCTGATATGTTAGCAGAGTAGTCGTAATGGACTGGCCCGTTGGCGCAGTGGGTCGCGGGTTCGATTCCGGCAGAGGGTTAACATTTTCTATAGATGAATTTGTTTGTCATTGAGCCTGGGTGTATATAAGTATATATTCACCAGTTGTCTGCCTACCATAATACAAGTATCAAGTTACTTAGGGGCGTCCGTCCCCAAGAGTGTGTAAGTGTCCCATATATTTATTTATTATTATTATTATTTATATTTTTATAATAAAAACACAAAACAAAAATATAAATAATATTTATTTAAAAATTTTCATGTGGGTTCCTCTGTTCCTCGCTCTTTTCACTAATTTTGTGCTTTTATAGTTTTTTTTTCAATATTTTTTTATTTAGTGATGATAAATTACAATCTTTTCGGTCGTTTTCAGATCATAGATTTTTAATAGCTGATGAGGTGGCGAGAGACGGCCCGCCGTGTGGTATCCGGCTGAATAGAATAGTACCACCCTCATTTCTTACCGAGATGTCGTAAAAGGCGACAAAGGTAAGTCGACCCGCCGTGTAGTGTCCGGCTGAGTAGAATAGACCAACCTCATTTCTTACCGAGGTGTCGTAAAATGCGACTAAGGTAAGTTTGACCCACCGTGTGGTATCCGATTTAGTAGAATAGACCACCCTCTTTCTCACCAAGGTGTCGTAAAATACGACAGAGGTAAGTTGAGGTCAGGTAGGCGGCCGTTCGTAAAACGCAGCCAAATCATGTGACAGAATGTTTATAACATGTTGTGCCGACCCCACTTAGAGTGGGATAAGGGCAGGAATATGATGAGATGGCGAGAGACGGCCTTCGCAATCTGCCACTTTGTAATTTTTTTTAAATATACTATTTAATCTTATATTAACGTTAAGTTTAAGATCTATTAAAATCTTAATACTCCTTAAAATGGTGCTAGTTGTTATATTTCTTAACTAGCGGCCTACCCTGCTTCGCACGGGTATAAAATATATAGCCTATGTCACTCAGTGAAAAAAATTATTAAAATCGATCCAGTAGTTTTAATTTATTCATTACTGCCCGTGGCCCGCACGCGTTAAATTTCAAGAAAAACAATTCCCCTCTCCCTATACCAAGAAGATTTCCTGCTATATCTAACATCAAAGTAATCATTAATTATAAAGAAAAAAATGTAATTATTTACGACATCACATTAGAAACATTACAGTATTTCTTTACTCCATATTGAATGTTATTATACATTCCTCTTGAATCACTCTATCTATTAAAAAAACCGCATCAAAATCTGTTGCGTAGTTTTAAAGATTTAAGCAGTCATAGGGATATAGGGACAAACAAAGAATGTGACTTTGTTTTATACTATGTAGTGATAATCCCTGATAGCATGATTCAGTATTCACGCGCGATGGCTTATTTTTAGCGTATTTCATGTATAACTTTGGTGTTTCTATACCGATTTCAATGATTCTTTTTTTATACAATGGTTAATACTATTCACTTTTTTATTTAGGGATGACTGACAGTGATATAAACGTAGGAGTAGACAAATATAACCAGAAAGCTTCGAACTGCTAAGCTATCGGGACTTACACGTCTTATTGTGAGTCAACCATAAAAGATAGACATATGCTGTCGTGGGATATTTTTTATATAATTTTATGGAAAACATTTCCGTCATACATGATTTCTGTGTAGCTTTAACCATCAAGGTTGCACACGCGACGGAAGCTTAAAAAATGGAGTAACTTCTCCCGTTTTCCCGACATTTCCCTTCACTGCTCTGCTCCTATTGATTGTAGCGTGATGAAAAGTATACTATAACCAGCTCAGGAGTATGAAAAAAAATTGTACCGAGTTTCGTTAAAATCCGTCGAGTAGTTTTTGTTTCTATAACGGTTATACAGACAGACAGACAGACAGACAGACAGACAGACAGACAGACAGACAGACAGACAGACAAAATTTTTACTGATTGCATTTTTGGCATCAGTATCGATCCCTAATCACCCCCCGATAGTTATTTTGGAAATATATTCCAGTTACAGAATTGACCTCTCTACAGATTTATTATAAGTATAGATAGATAAATATTTCGGGATAATGTTTTATAATTTTTTCCTTGAAACCGAAACGAAGTACCCAACATGAATAATCGTAATATGAAGTTTCCTGAAATAAATGACATTTTTAAAAAAAGATAATTATAATAATAATCCCTGAAACTAAATTCTATTTACGGAATTTATTGATCTAATTTCGGTCTGAGCTAAGATAAAGTCATTAGATAATTTCCTAATGCATATTCGCCAAAGTACGTGGGAAACTTTCTCGCTCAAATCACTACTATAGGGTTGTATCACGTAATGAAATAACTAAAACAATGGAAATAAATAAACTAGTAAAATAGGTCGTAAATATGTATACTCATATCTAATGGACTGCTGTATGGACGTGCGCTTTTGTTTTGGTGTTTAACTCCTGAAGATGCTTACAAATAAAGCTGAGGTTTGATGTTAATTGACTTTGTTGAGTGTGTAGTGTAGTATGGTTAGTATATAGTTATAGTAGTGAGGTCATCCTCCTGCCCTTATCCCACTTGAAGTGGGGTCGGCACAACACGTCATAAACTTGTTATCACTTGATTTGGCTACATATTTTACGACTAGCCGTCAACTTACCTTAGTCGTAATATACGACACCGCGGTAAGAATGAGGATGGTCTATTCTACTCAACCGGTTACCACTGGATGGAGCTGGATGGCTGGAGTAAAGAGCTCTCCCACCATATAAAAAAATTACAAAAATATAAACAAAGTTAAAAGTTTATAGTTTTTTTAGTCTCCATTAGCAGAGTATATCTTGGTAGTCTTAGGTAAAAGAAAAGCAGGAAGTGCCGATAAATATATAAAGTAGGTAATAATTTTTTTGTACAAAAAGTATTACATACAAGAATAATCAAAATACGGTATTACCATTTTTTTAAAGAAATAACTTTAGCTGAGCTGTGACTGGGAGTGAGCTGGGACTCATTCGAGAGGGTCATGAGTTCAAACCCGTGGTTTGGCGGTCACTAATGAGTTTTTCTACTAAAACTTATGTGTATAATTGATAATTGCAATTTATCACACGCTTTTCGCTGAAGGAAAACATCGTGAGGAAACCTGCATATCTCTAGAGAATTCTAGGGATATGTGTAACCCACCAATACGTATTGGAGCAGCGTGGTAGGTCTTAGACCAACCCCTCTCTCAAGAAACAAAGAGAGGAGGCATATGCCCAGCAATAGGATTGTAATAGGCCGTTACTTAACTTTACTTTTGTCTTACATTTTTATTAACTAAGAATGATTTAACGTGTTAATCGGCACACGGGGTTAATATTTCTGTATGTAGTTAAAATAAAAATTTTCCCGGTTCTTTAAATGTCACAAAATCACGTACAGAAAGTCGTAATGCGGCTGACGCTGTGAAGAAATCAATAATTAGGGGTTTATGTATATAACACTGCAAGCTCAAAACCTGTTGTTTATGAAAAAATAAATAACATGTTTCTTACATGTAATGCTTTCATAATATATTATAGAATCTCGGTTATGGAATTTTTTTCTCGCCGACATGTTTTCGCTTGACTTATCAAATGCGAATTTAATGGCTTGTGATTATGTAGTATGGAGTATACGCAAAATCGCTTTTAAAGAAAAAGTATTGCCGGTGTGCTCTTTGATTAATTTTTAACACTTAATTTTATCGATACGCTTAATAACTACAGTGAAATGGGGAAGCTTGTCCTATATATTATTCTTTATATTGAATGTTAGCGCATACTTTCAACAATAACACGATATAATGGAATACCACAATTCCCGCTCCGAGATACACTTCTCTTGAATAACTAACAAAGACAATGTCACTGAAACGTTTTAACATTATGAAGACTCCACAGGAAACAACAAGGGCACAGTGTTGCCACCATTTTGATCAGAAAGGGCGCGATACTCTTGTTTCATGACTGTGTTGCTATAAAATACAAAGCGGGAATCATTGGCGACAACATGAATAATCGACTTTTGTATTGCAATTGCAAACTTGTATGTAAGTTGTGGCCTATTAAGAAATAAATAAATAAATGACGATGTGCGATACAACTTAAAATAATTTATTTGACGTCAGTATCGTTTTTATTACACTTTGGATCAATTACATTAGGTTCAAATAGTGAGTGGTATAGTAAATATTTAATATAAACTATAAAAAGTTTTATTCCTTTTTAACCGCAGTTAAATATTAGCCAACCCTGACCCGCGCTTACGGCGTTGAACGCTCCGATAGCAAACTAATGTTAGATGAATTGCAAACGTGATAGGTCCGACTTATCGTGAACGTAATACCTCATTATCATAACCTCGGGAAAAGTTTATACAACTGTAATTAATAACATCGATTGCTACAATACTTACAATAACAGTGAATAACAATGAATGTTTGCCATAACCTAATTTTAAACGTAAACACTTTTGTATATCTTGTATCTTGTTTTTGTTTTCATCTTATAATTAACAATACTTTACGACTTCTTTAATAAGAAATATTTTACGCCAAAGCCAAAAAGGGAAATTGCTTTGCTGAATACTAATAATAATATTAAATACTAATAATAGTTTTAATACCTCCGCCGTGTGGTATCCGGCTGAATAGAATAGACCAACCTCATTTCTTACCGAGGTGTCGTAAAATGCGACTAAGGTAAGTTGACCCACCGTGTGGTATCTGATTTAGTAAAATAGACCACCCTCTTTCTTACCGAGGTGTCGTAAAATACGACTAAGGTAAGTTGATGTCAGGCAGGCGGCCGGTCGTAAAAACGCAGCCAAATCATGTGACAACATGTTGTGCTGACCCCACTTAGAGTGGGATACGGGCAGGAAGAAGAATAATTAAATTATTCTTCTTAAATACCTATATTTAATTAGGTACTCGATTAATATAAACGAAAAAATAAACTTTTTTATATATGAAAAAACTTTCTTAATAAAAAGATTAAATTAATGATATAAATAAATTGCATATTTTAGTCTTAAGTTAATTAGATCATGTATGCCACTTTTTCAATAATTAAGATCGAAGTAAATGGATATTATATAATTTTAAATGTAATAATAATGTAATAAGTTTCCATTTAAAGCCATTATTTTAATATGTACGTATTGGAACGCTTTTAGTAAATTTTATTTTCAGTTTGTATAATCGGTAATTGAACTAAATCATTTGTCCGAATAACAAACAATTAAAACAATAACCAAGAATTATATATTTAATATCATACTATAATACTCTCATAATTAAAAAAAAGTAATTGCTTACTTTTTTTTGTAAAATTCAATTGTATCATCAACATTGGCCTAGCGGTTTAGACATAAAACGGTTACAGACAGATTGGCTTTTGAATTGATTTATTTTTGCATATTTAAGGATGGACATATAAAAAACAATTGTAATAAACTGTGTAAGCTGTGATAAGCCAACAGTGACACCGTGCGTCTCTCTTGGGCGGTCACGGCTTTAAACCCGGGGAGGCGCCAATGAGTTTTTCTGTTAAAACTTATGTTTAATTGATATTTGCAAGATATGACACGATTTTCGGTGGAGGAAACCACCGAAAATCGTGTCATATCTTGCAAATGAGGGTATGTGTAATCTACCCATCCGTATTTGAGCAGAGTGGTAAAACTTAGCTCCAACCCTTCACTCTAAAAACGGAGGGAAGAGCCCTATGCCAAGCAATGGGATAAAAAGAGGTCTTCATCTCAATAATATATAATAGTATTGATACCGGTATGTATAAAGTATTACTTAAAGATGGTCTTTGACTATGTATTGAGGTGAAGAATTTCCGTGATACAAACAAGCTTTCGCCGTCGAAACGTACAGACTCCATAAGACCTAGAATTAAACCTGATTACTTGTAAGGAATATTAAGACGTCAATGACTCAACAAATTCTCTGAGAGTCATTCGAAAGCAAAATATGTTGGACTCTACGAACACTACAACATACTGCTGGGCATAGGCCTCCTCTCTCCGTTTTTGGAGAGAAGGATTGGGATCTTAGACCTATCTGGCTGCTCCAGTGCGGATTATAGGTTACACATATCCCTAGAATTCTCTAGAGACATGCAGGTTTCCCCACTATGTTGTTCTTCACTGAAAAGCTTGTGATAAATTGCAAGTTTCAATTATATACATAAGTTTTAAAAGAAAAACTCATTGGTGCCTGCCCGGGGTTTGTATTCAAAGCAACTGTATATTCCTAAAAATAATGGAGCTTGTGAACGCCAAACCTTCTTTTTATAAAAGCTAAAAGGTTGCAAAATACCGATATGGTTAAAATAAAGCTTCAAGCCCGAAATAAAAAAGTTTAAAAAGTAATAACATTGATCCGACTATTGATCCAAAAACCCCAAAAGCAAACAATACATATTACGAATTGAAAATGAAAGTGAACGTGAAAAATATTTGCGCACTTTAGTTTCTTTCTTTTGACTAATACCGAAATTAGGTAGCTTCACAGTTACAACAACCACTTATAAATTTCGCAAACATTATTTGTTTTTGTATAATGCTTGAAGATGCATTGGGCCTAGGCGGTATTTAGGTTTATTGCAATGCAACGCGGAAATGTTATGTAAAATTTGCAATCTGATCGGCCGTTCAAGAGACGGTTAAATTATGTTTCCATTTGTATTCACTTGTATAAGTGTAACCTGAAGTAACACAAGGGCATTAATTATGTAAAAGATTTTGTCACTTTAATTTTAGTGTAACATTAAATAAGATGCTAAGTAATAATTACGCGGTCATTTCTTTAAATGTTATTTTATTAATTATATGTAATGTCTTATTTATCATTAATGAAACAATTTGAACGGTATTTTGTTAACAATTCAAGAATGGTACCGGTTTGTATTAATTTTATAATGCGCATAATTAATTTTAAATAAATGTTGTTAAATGTTTAAATCATGCGTAAGTTGGATTATAGTTACATCACAGAGGTAATTTTGATATATCTATTTAATGCTTGTTTAAGTCTAATCTAGGACGATATATTGCAACAGCAACTTCCACAGTATTTTTATCGTAGATAGCAAAAAAAGATCCAAGACCAACATATTGTATAAAACAATTTGTTGCTTCTTCGAGTTTGTGTGTATATATGTAATAAAGTATATATTTAAAGTTATGTCTATTTATGTATTTACCAGGTGCCTGTCACCCATAACACAAGAATTAAATTACTTACTTTAGGGACGGACTGTTTAACTATCCCATTTATTTATTTACCTACATCATCTTTCTGCCCTTATCCCATTAGTTATTATTAGTGGAGTCGGCACAACATGCTATAAACATGCTGTCACATGATTTGGCTGCATTTTTACGACTGTCCGCCTGCCTGACGTCAACTTACCTCAATCGTACTTTACGACCCCTCGGTAAGAAAGGGGGTGGTCTATTCTACTAAACCGGTTACCACACGGTGGGTACCTTACCTTAGTCACCTTTTACGACACCTCGGTAAGAAATGAGGTTGGTCTATTCTACTCAGCCGGATACCACACGGCGGGTCGACTTACCTTAGTCGCCTTTTACGACACCTCTTTAAGAAATTAGTGTGATACTATTCTATTCAGATGGATACCACACGGCGTATTTATTTTTTTATCTACATACCTGTATAAATGGACGATATAAAAATAAAACACAATTATTAATGTCATAAGTTTACACATATTTTACTCACTTAAACCACCTAATTGGTGCTTGTTCACAAATGGAATAACGAAACAGAATTTTTATATATTATTTAATCCATTTCTTTGATACGGTTATGTCTAATTATGTAAGAATATCGCTTTTTAATAGCCTTGAAATTCGGGTAATGTTTTTGATAAAAACACCCAACGTAAAAGTAAGCTTTTAACCTCAATCTAGGTGACTATTGCACAACCAAGGTGCATGAAACTGCAAACAAAAAATTCTGTCCTTTTAAATTACTTAGGTTAATAAATAAATAAAATATAAATATATGGGACACTTACACACACGGTCGTCCGTCCCCAAAGTGAGTAACTTAATACTAGTGTTATGGGTGATAGACAATTGGTGATTATATACAATATAATTTTAAAAACATACTTAAATACAATTATACACCCAGGCTCGAAGAATCAACAAACTGTTTATACAAAATGTTGGCCCTCGGCGGTAATCGAACCCGCGATCCGCAGAGCTGAAGACAGGGCACTACCTGCGCCAACGGGTCATAAAAGCAGAATGGCGAAAAAGCTCATAGATACGTAGTAATTAAGTTTTAATCCTTTTTGTATAACTCTCGTGTTATAATTTAATTCGTCGATGATTGGAGTTAAAGGTACAGCATTGTGATTTCAACGTCGATTTCAAGGTAGTGGACTAGATTGATTGCTACATTGTGATCTAGGATAACTTTGTATTGAAATGTATGTTAACAAAAATTATTCAAATTTTTTATATTTAATATTTTTTCGTTATTTTAAAAGAATATAAGGCAATTCTATATAAGGCAAACCTGGAAGTATACTAGGAAAATAAAAAATAAGATCATAACCTGCCAACGAAGTATGGAAAGAAGCATTCTGAAGATTAAGAAAATTAATAAAATCCGAAGTGCTGACATAAGACAGACTACCAAAGTCATCGACGCTCTTAGCCACTCACTAAAGTTAAAATGGCGATGGGCTGGACATGTAGCCAGACTCACTGACAATCGCTGGACCCAAATAACTACGCAGTGGTTAGGACCATTTGGCCGTAGAAAAAAGGGCAGACCAAACGCGCGCTGGGCTGACGATGTGATAAAAGTGGCAGGTACTGACTGGATGCGAGCAGCACAAGACAGACAACATTGGTCATCTCTGGAGGAGGCCTTCACCTTCCACTGAGAAGGGTTCTTGCACAACACACTATAAGAAACTTTTATAGAATTATACTTTTTAACTATTATTATTTATGTAACTTTCTTTATATGTTTTTTTAAATTATTTGCATATTTGTACATTTAGCAAGAAATTAAAGGCTTTTTATTATTTATTATACGGCAATTCATTTATTATCTTTTAAAACTTTTTCATATTGGCAGCTGTTTTTTAAATCAAACATATTTCAAGTATTAATTCTATGGATGTATTAGTATCGGATTATTCTTCAAATAATCTGAAAGCCGAAGAATAGTAAATGGGGGAAGTTAGTAAATAGTGTGTATCTATCTGTCTCTCTTTTTTATGTGCGAATTAACAAAGATGAAGTAAACAAGTTTCATCTTCCATTTAATTATTTATTGTGTTAGTATCTGATTATTATTTAAAACAGCTGAGAGACCGAAGAATGACCCAGACTTTTGTTGCTAATAAAATAAACGCAGACAAAAGTCACGAATGAAAAATATTCTATTAAGCAGGGCAAGAGAGAGGAAAATGGAATTTACATCCAGCATTATAAAATTACTGTCATCAGATTTCATTCATATTAAAGCAAAATTTATGTGCATAAGAGAGTACGTTAACCGTAAAAGCCCTGTGACCTAAAAAATAAAGATCGAACACGATTACAGATGATCTGTTTTGTTAACATTACGCAACAATAAAATGCTTCACTTTAAACTTGTTAAGATTAATCCTTTGATAAATCTTTACAAATGCGTTCTTGTTTACAAATGAAAGATCGAAGGTAAACCTGTCACGGAACGGATCATAATAACCGTATCTAAAGTGTTTAAACATTCACTGAAGAACATCAAAGTGGATCGATGTTTAGTTATTTAGAATCGATTTTCTTCGCCATTGGTATGCTAATTTGTAATGTCGAATGATTTATTTGATTCAATTTTTACGTTAATTATTTGAACTATTTTTTGTTTTAATATTATCTTTAATCTACATATTTTTGGCAAGCAAAAATAAATAAGCTGAAGACTAATACAGATGCAAGTTAAGATCAGCGTATATTAATTATTATCAGCAATAAATTTACGATCAAATTTATAACGCCATTTCTTTTGTAAAAGTAAATAAAATATTTTACATATAATGATATCATATGCAAAATATAAGATTAGTGGCAAAAATTGTTAAAATATCTAAAGGTAAATAAAATGATAAATCTATTTTGCTGAAACAACACAAAAAATTCAGGCTTTATTTTTTAAATTTCTAAGATTGAACAATCAATCTTTAAGGTTAGGAATACAGGAAAATTTCTAAATTTGAATTCTGTAAAGGGTAAATATTTCTTAAGTTAAGCTATATCAATTACGAAAATATTTACAAACAAGAACAAGAATAACAACACAGAACTAATTAATTATCATCAAAAACTTATCACCGTTTCATTTAAATTATTAATATTTCCAGTCTGATGTTATTTATATTTATTATTTATTTCTACAAATCATATTAAATCATCGCAACGCATCAAAACATCTATTCATAAAATAGAGCATAGTGAAAGTGTTCGTTTCTAATATAATAAGTTAAATGTGCTGTCAAAATATCTATTTATGCATCGGTAAATATTTGATGCATTGGCAGCTCCAAAAGTTATTAATAATACTATTACATCAATCGGAATGAATAGCACGCACTGAATTGGAATGAAAAGCTTTATTTCTCAAACAAAGTGTTAGATATGTTACTTTATTATACGTTAAAGCTATTCAATGTATTCAATTATTTGAATTATTAATGGCGTCATTGGTAAGACGCAATAACATTGAAAAGCGGACTGCGACTGGGCGTACAGAAGTGCCGTCGAAGGTGCCAATTTCATATTATCTTTAATAGGAAATGGCTCCAATGATTTTCATGTAATTCAGCATGTAGGGGGTTTTGGGGGAGAAAAATCGATCTAGTTAGGTTTCATTTAAGAAAATGTAGTTTTATACCTGTTTTCCTGTTAACAAAATGGTAACGGGTGGATCAAAAAAGTTTAAAAACTGGCATCGATTCCTACATGCTACCCGGCGCTTACTTTCTTTTTATTTTTTTTAATTACATTTTTTTATATCTTTTAAAACATTACCTAGGTACTATAAAACATAACGTGCTCTAATTTTGTGGCTTAGCTTACATAATATTTAAAGCAAAAACAGTAAAAATAACACTGATCCCTGATACAAATGCACTTTTAGTACACGTAACGGCAGTCCATTTGTAATGTGTCAAACATTCTACCTCCCACGGGGAATGACATAATGTAACATCATGTCGTGAGTGCTCCGATACAGTATCGCCTACGGTATCATGGGAGTCATCTCACAACTTTAGAGTTATGTAACTGAACTGAATCTATGGTAAAATTTTTGTACGAACTATTAACCGTTTACTCACGAGCTTTCTATAAGCTCATAAGTTGAGTATTGAGAACGATTCATTAAATCATTAACGATATTACGTTATAATAATAGACTCGTAGTTTACTTTGTAATCACGAGAAGCTTTAATTCTCTATTTGTTTACAGTCGTAATTGAAAACTTTTTAAATCTTACACGGACAAAAACAAAATCCTTCTTCGTTTTAATAAGCCCACAGACGTTCACCGCTGCAAAAAGATCTATTAAAAGATCTTTACACCACACTATCCTGCATCTCTTCGATTTAACGGCTTCTTCTTCAGGTCCTACATTCACCTAGTATCAGGTTTTCAATAAAACCCAAACTTCGTTCCCCATTTGTCAGCAAACCTACTATGCCTTCCTGCTGACGAATCTATCAAGTTATTAATCAAAAAGAATCAATTAAAAAGATAAAAAACTCAGAGTTTCTAAACGGGTAACGGAGTAAGCTATGCTTAGAGTATTTCTGTTATATCAAATCCTTAACCCGTATAAGAACCAAAATAACTGACACCTCGAGTTGCGATTTGCATAACACTAAAGGGGGTAACGATGTATTGGAAAACGCAGCTTAAATGCAGACAAACAACACCAAAACGATTTTATGGCGTACAACTACCTTAAAGATATCTATTTCCAAAGGTCATCGCTTCAAAGGTTAAAATTAACTATACATTAGTTATTGTATGACTGGATTACAATAGTTAAATCTTTTGAGATGAAAGTGAAGTAATGAAGGTTTAAAATAAATGAAACCTAAATTTACAAGACATGACTTACTTGATATCTTTGTTGTGAAGAGAAGATTTATACGGCGAACAATTGTTTACACAGTAATTCAGAAACGTTTCAAACTACTTTCAATTTACAGAAACTAAGATCAATGTACCTGAAACAAACAAAGAAAGCTCATAAGTAATGAATTATAGTTGTATAAGAAAGTGCAGGTTTACCAGTTTGTTAACTGTAACACGACTACAAAATAACTTTTACCAATAACTTCGCCAGACGCGTTGTAAATCCTCATCGTGTCGATTCAAGATCTACTTGAGTTATGATTCTAACATTAACAGGGTTGTCTCTGTCTTGGAAATACGAGAAACAAATTTGTGTTGAGCCCTTTATAACAGTAAATTATTCCAGGCAGTATCCACAATGGTCAATTACAACTGCTTACAATATACACTGGTAACTATTAACCGTGGTTTTTCTGACCAACTCTGTATATTATAATGGACTGAACAGGTGCGGCACTGTCATGGGTAACCCTGTGTCAAAGAAGGTTATTATTAAGCAAACCTTTTACTAGGTTTTACTACCGGTACCCGTTACTTCAGTCGCATTTACTTCAGTTTCAAAATACCCTTAATAATGGATCATATGTTTTTTTTCCTTTTCCGAAGAAAAACCCATTGGCTGCGGATCCGAGCACAGTATATAAGCTTCAAACGTAAAATTTCATCTCTATTACTCCAGCAGATTAGCTGAGACGGACGGACAGAAAGACAGTACTTTTTACATTTTCTTTCTTTTTTCTAACTTTATGTAAAAGAAATTATCCAAAGAATTAATTTTAAAATTAAATCTTTGGATCCATACATTCCACACAATACCGTTGAAATAATTTTGAGATTTATGAAAAAAGAAGATCTACAGATAACAATGCATAAGCATAACTCCATCTGTTTGATCTATCATCATAACATCGACTGATTCTGAAAATAATATGCTCCGCCAATTGCTTTTTGTATTTGGCTATATCAAAGTTTTTAAATTTATCAAACTCGTGAAATTCCGTCGAAGACTTCAAAGGTTCATGTGCACGTATCTACTTATTTCTAACTAGAAATCGCAATATATATATATATATATATATATATATATATATATATATATATGAAAATAATAATACGATAAATGGACTATGTTACACTGTAATTTATTATATACACATATGTATATACATACTTACAACAGCTGATGAAGGCAGTACACCGTTCAAAAACAAATAAATTCAGATTTTATGTAGGTTATGAGGAAACTTGTGCGTTAAAAATTATTTCCGTAACACATTATCTTAAATGTGAAAATAAATGACAAATGACCTTTGGAGTAAAAAGTAAAATTAAGTATCAGGTCATTATGAAATATCAAAATACGGTGAAACGTTTTTCGGCCAAACCAAGTGAGAAATGGTTTAAAGTTTTTAACTTCACAGTTTACTAACATTTTAATATAATATTATTTATTATAAATACTTTAAATCATGGTATGACTTATATATATTTTTTGTTTATTTCTATAGCCTTTTGTATTTAGATTGTGTTTACATATGTGATCACTTTATAACGAAAAAAAAAAACGTATTATTTTTAATTCACCTCCTCGTGGCATATACAATGTATTAGTATAATAATAGCCTAAACGAGGTTTTCAAAATTAACTTTTAATAAGCATGCCAAGGATGTTACAATATTTTGTACATTAAGTGAGACCTCTTTTATGGCGAAGATATTCAGCCAAAAAGATTTTTTAATCTATAGCAAGATGGAAGTGCCCAGTGAATGTCACACAATAGGAAATGGATTTTGTGTTATTTAATATCTGAGTGACCGAGCTTAATAAGGTATTTTTTAGAACATATAAAAAAGATATTAAATATATAGAGGATATAAAAAAAGGAAAAGCTGATCGGGGGACAGTTATATCTGGAGTCGATCCAGTATTTTCATTTTACCAATTCAATCGAGACCGAACTCAATTGAGCTATTATAAGTTTGCAAATGACATCGATATTAACCTACTTCTAATAATATTCTAGCAGTTATTCAGGGACCGAAAACAGAGACAAAAACTTCATTTCTTTAAATAATAACTCTTTAAAAAAATCGATCTATCGCCTTCGAAACCCCCTACGTACTAAATATCATGAAAATCGATTCCAAAATTCAGACAAAATTTATTCATTTAAAGGAATTGGATCTGCATTATTTATTCCAACGATTGCCAAATGAATATGAATTTTATATTCTGGAATATAATAAGTACGAAACTAATGAGAATATTATTTTGCTATAATCCTCGATAAAAGAAAACATATGCTAAATGTAGAGTGTACTATTCGTTCTCATACCTGATACATGCAGAAAGTGTAAGAACTCATGCACTACCCACACACAATACACAAGCACTGCACACATTCACCACCACAATCTCAACAGTTGTTTCGCCCCGTAATGGATCATTCGGTTACGGGGGGGCATTACATATATTTTCTTATATCAAAATAATATTCTCATTAGTTTTGTATTATGGACCTCCGCAAAGTTACGCCTAATTCTATAAATTATATAATAAGTACGGCTAATCCCAAGTTTAAGATAAAATTAATTTTCCCAACCCTAAATAGGGCGTAGACTGCGGCATGTTTTTGTACAACTTTCATTACCGTTTTAGGAATTGGTCAAAGACCTATCCCAACTGCAATAATATTACTCAACTGTAGTTAGTATAAAGCTATGTGTGAGTTCGTTCTATACTGGCGAAAGGGATTCAACGCCGAAGAGCGTACTTGAACTTATCAAAGAAATGGAAAGTTCTAGCTCCTGAGCGCTGTTTCACAAATCAGTGTGAATTTACAAGTACACCTAGTAATTATAGTTAGTACGTGCTTTACTGCAACAAAGTAAAATGAAAGAGAAAGTAAAAATCATGTTTGTTGTAAGTATCAATAAATATTTTTTTGGTAATACGTCTGGAAGTACAGATTAAACAGAGAATAAGAGCAACAATTTAATTATCTGTGTATCACAATCCTTACATAAAAATCTGGTATTTATGGAAATTCGTAATATAAATAATAATTTTAAAATTTTATTTAATTTTTAGTATTTATGAAATTTGTCGAGTCATCCACATCATCATCCTCCTGCCCTTATCCCACTCTAAGTGGGGTCGGCACAACATGTTACTAACGTGTTGTCATATGATTTGGCTACGTATTTTACAACCGGCCGCCTTACTTACCTTACTTAAC
Organism: Morpho helenor; assembly: GCA_029227775.1. Taxonomy (NCBI): domain Eukaryota; kingdom Metazoa; phylum Arthropoda; class Insecta; order Lepidoptera; family Nymphalidae; genus Morpho; species Morpho helenor. The sequence continues at coordinate 14,120,680 of JARGCU010000017.1, forward strand.
TTACCTTAGTCGCCTTTTACGACACCTCGGTAAGAAATGAGGTTGGTCTATTCTACTCAGCCGGATACCACACGGCGGATCGACTTACCTTAGTCGCCTTTTACGACACCTCAGTAAGAAATGAGGGTGGTACTATTCTATTCAGTCGGATACCACACGGCGTATATTTATTGAAATCCATAAAATAAATAATAATTATTAAATTTCAAGCTGTGGTAGCCCAGCGGTAACACCGTGCGCCTCTTTCGAGGAGGTCTAGGGTTCAAACCCCGGGCAGACACCAATGAAATTTCTAGTAAAACTTATGTGTCTAATTGATAATTGCAATTTATCACACGCTTTTCGGTGAAGGAAAACATCGTGAGGAAACCTGCATATCTCTAGAGAATTCTGGGGATATGTGTAACCTACCAATCCGCATTGGAGCCGCGTGGTAGGTCTTAGCTCCAATCCTTCTCTCCGAAAAAAAAAAAAAGAGGGGAAGAGGCCTATGCCCAGCAGTGGGATAGTAACAGGCCGTTACTTATTAAATTTCGTTTAATATTTTTAGTTTTTATGAAAATTGTCGAGTATAGTATAATAGTATATTTTTAACTTAAAATGCTTGATGTTTATTTCAATACAAGATTTATGCCAATGACTAAGCATCCGGGTAAATCTATGATATTTTATATTTTAATATTCATAACTAACTATAAAATATTTTAAAAAGCAAACTTAATAACTCTATATTACTTTTTCAAATCTTGACAACTTACTGCACGAATGAAATCAAAAACTGGATATGTGTAATTTAATATGGTATCTTTGAGTAAACGCCGAAATAGCCGCTTCTAATTTCAATTGTTTTTCATACTGTAACTCAAAACGTATTATTTAATATTTTGTTTCGATATACGAGTATGTGGTAACTTATACAATTGGCAAGGTTATACGTAATATACATTATTAATCAGCCTCCTGCCTTTATCCCACTCTAAGTGGGGTCGGCACAACACAAGTATTAACCATGTTGTTACATGATTTGGCTAGGTATTTGACGACCGGTCGCCTGCCTGACGTCAACTTACCTTAGTCGCTTTTTACAACGCCTTGGGTAGAAATGAGGATGTTCTATTCTACTCTGCCGGATCGATATCCGGCAGAGTAACCGCCCTTCGATAAGGGCGGGTTAACTTACCTTTAGTCGCCTATTACGAAACCTCGGTAAGAAATGAGGGTGTTCTATGCTACTCAGCCGAATACCACACAGTGGTTATACGTAATATACATTATTACTAACTATATATCATCCTGTCCTTATCCCAATCTAAGTGGGGTCGGCACAACATGTTTTTCTCTTCCATTCTGTCCTATCTTTCGCCAACTCTGGCGCCACTCCTTTTATATGCATATCATACTTCACACAATCCAACCATCTCTTTTTAGGCCTCCCTCTAGGCACATATCCATCCACATTCAAATTTAACACACGTTTGGTCACATGATTTTCATCCCTCCTCATTACATGTCCATACCATCTCAATCTTGCACTTCTCGACTTTTCTATAATGGGCGCAACTTTCAGACTTCCCCTTATATACTCGTTTTGTATTTTATCCAGTTTTGTCACACATTATTACTAACTATCATAATAAAATGTCATGACATGACTTAATTCAAGTTTTGGAATTTCACCGATAACATACACAGCCACTAGCATCAAGCTCCAATGTGAGAAGAATTAATTAGTGTCAGGTATTTCTATTTCCGTGTGTACGCCGTATAATCGGATATCCGTTTGATATCAACTTCAAGTGCGCAAATACATAACATATATATAATATTATAAAGGTGAAAAATTTGTTTGCTAATCTCAGCAACTACAAGACATCGGGAAAGGCTATAGGCTGTATAACATAACGCTAAGATGAATAGAAAAGGAGCAGCAATTAAAAAATATTACGAAAACGACAAAATTTAATGCTTTCCTTGCGTGCGCTGGAACGGTGAAAGTTAAAAAAATCATGAATTACAAAATTATTCCCTTCTAAAAGTTCTAAATAAAAGTCCGCAACAGCATATATCTAGATTTTAAACAGTAGAAGTTGACGATTCAAAAGCACTTGCTTACGTTTATTTGAATAAAGAATATTTTTAATTTGAATTTAATACTCGTTTTTTTTGACACTAAAGCGTTACGTCGATCGCACAAAGATATAAAAAAAGATAAACAAAGGAGAACCAACAAACATTTTCGCATTAATAATATTTGTGTATATTAGTATCCTGTACTGAATAGTTGATAGTCGAATTATGTCGCCGGGAGGCAAATATTGACATGAATGCACTGCTTTTAAAACGACTTTTCTTATATAATATATGTAAAATAACTTACGATAAACAAGTTATTTTGCATTTTCTGATAAAAGAATATAATAATAAATATCTATTATATATAATAAATTAAGCACACATAAGTAAAGTAATGCACGCCGTGTGGTATCCGGCTGTATAGAATAATACCACCCTCATTTCTTACCGAGGTGTCGTAAAAGGCGACTAAGGTAAGTCGACCCGCCGTGTGGTATCCGGCTGAATAGAATAGACCAACCTCATTTCTTACCGAAGTGTCGTAAAAGGCGACTAAGGTAAGTTGACCCACCGTGTGATATCCGGTTTAGTAGAATAGATCACCCTCTTTCTTACCTAGGTTTCGTAAAATAAGACTGAGGTAAGTTGACGTCAGGCAGGCGGCCGGACGTAAAAACGCAGCCAAATCATGTGACAGCATGTCTATAACATGTTGTGCAGACCCCACTTAGAGTGGGATAGGGGCAGGAAGATGACATAAATAAAGTAATGCCTGTGATTATCTCATTGCATAGCATAGGCCTCCTCGCCGTTTTTGGAGTTAAGACCCACCATGCTGCTCCAATACGGATTGGTAGGTTACACATATGCCCAGAAGAGATATATATCCCACGATGTTTTACTTCACAGAAAAGCAAGTGAAAAATTGTAATCGTCAATTAGAAACATAAGGTTAATTAGAAAAACTCCTTGGTTTGTGCCCGGGGCTTGAACTTGTAACCCCTTAAAAGAGCGCGGTCTCACCGCTTAGCTATCACAGTTACATTATATGTGTAGAATTAAAGACGCCGACATACATAAAAACGGTGGCTTTGTCACCTGTTATCACTTATAAAATTTTAATGCTCATCTCTTGTATGTTACTTGGAGAATTTAAAGGACAATATATTTAACGAGTATTTGCGCATTTTATGTTGTTGCAAAATTGTATTTTACGAGTATTTTATGCAGGTAGATTACGTATAAAACATTATATGGGCACCTACTGCAAAAATGGCTAACAAGATATATTTTATGACGAGATAACTTAATAGATTAGAAGGAGAAATTTTAAAATAGACAATATATATTAGTATAAAAGAGTAAGTATGGATCTCTTGAATCTGCTATTTAAAATGAACAGAACTTATTTCTATTGTTAGGTCTTAAATGTTGGTAAACCTGTTATTGTTTATTTTAATAATTTGTGGTCTCAAAACAAAGTTCTGTATGTTGGTATTAATTTAAAATACAATGGCAGAAGAAGAAAAAGTGTTAAGATGGTGGATGTTTTCGTACCCATCCAGCGAACAAGAGTAATTGTCAATAAGTATGCTAATAAAAAGTGAAATAAAGGGAGTTTTATTACACTATGTTTAATGAACTTGGTGACAATAAGGTTTCATCGGGACATATTGTCAATTTGGATAGATGTTGATATGATTGAGATGAATAGGGATATAAAAGAATAGTCGATTTTTATCGATTATATTATTATAAATCGATTATTTTATATTAATAACGTTTATTTTTAGGAATTGAATACAAAAAAATATAGGTTTTATAAAATAGATTGTACATGTGAGTATAAAGTTAATATTATTATTAAACTAGATTTGAAAAAAAAAAAAAATAATATTAATGACGCCCAATGAAGCGAATTTAAATCGAATTTCGCAACCAGCGAAAACAAATCATCAATTTTTATTCGTACTAGACCACTTTAATGAGCCTTTTTTCTAATTAATTATTAATATTTAAAAATGTAACTTTGCAAGTAGCAAGTAGTAAATACAATCCATTTCTAATTATCGTTTTTTTAAATCAATCCTTTTTTTTACAATCGATTAAAATATCGAAGGAAGAAAAATGGAATGGACATCCCTAGAAGTCTTTCATTTCTAAAAAATCTTAACGCGTCCTAATCAAATACAGGCCTATTGCTATTAAGGGAGTAAACACACCAATGCACTAGATACTTAGTTGCCAAAACTAGGTGCATATTCAATAGTGAAACAGCATACCAAGTTTAAAAATCATAACCGGATAACAAGTTTAAAAATCAAACATTGATTTTAGTTATGTAACTGTTCAATAATAGTATATGACAAGACATTTCAGAAAGTATTTCATGTCCTACTAGTTAAACAGGATCAAGTCGACGACCTTTGTAAAAAAACTTGATTACAAATCAGCTTGCTTAAGCCTTAGATCATTGACACTTAGCATGTTACATTCATTTAATTAATACGAGTAGAACATAATACTTTCCTTATTTGTATATCTTTATTCTCACCGCAGATAAACACTAGCTTTAATTAAGAAATCGATTGCCAGCAGCACGTTAATTAAACACTATTATTGTGCTCGCTACGGTCGTGATTTATTAATAGTGTTCTCTGACAGTAGTACGTATATGAATCAAACGATTTCGTTATGAAGTAACCATTGTGTTTATTTATAGAAAAGATTTAGATCAGATAATGATATTACATACAGTGGCTTAAGAGAACGTGATTTACAAGGACAATGAAATTAAGGCACTCACACCTCTGTGGTCCAACAGCTTAATACCTTTGTCGATAATGTCAAGATAAGTATTGCCGCTAGCAGATATAGTTACAAGAATATAGCAAAGTAGGTTATATGGTTTATATAGCATATTAAAATTGAAACCTTCATTAACGTTATACGGTGATCAAGTGGGATAACAGTGCATATTTGTTATTTAAAAATTCATTACCATTCTTCTTTACACTAAATATTTCGTACTAGAACACGTCAAAGGTGGAATTAGTTTGTTTAGCTTTAGTTTAGGTTTTCGTTCTTGATGTCGGCATATATTAATATTCTGTTGGACTGTTCTACGGCGTTAGTGATTATTTACTTTTAAGTGAGAAAACAATTAGCTTGCCTTTTCTGGACGTAAAAACAATCCCCTGAATTTCTTGTTGTTTAGCTATCAATTTACATATCTAATTAAATTTTTTAATTAGGATAATATTTTTAAGTAGGTAGACAATAAGACCTTCAAAAGATGGAAATTTGTACAAGAGAAAATCAGAAGTATGCATGTGTGTCTAGTAAAACAGCATAAATAACTGTGATGTTTGTTAGGGTTTTGCACCCATACGTATCAAAGCTTTGCAAGACCATCAGGACTTTAGTAACGCATATAATTAACCAGGCACTAGCTTGCAATAATCACCAAAGGTCAATGCCGTACCGCTAAATTACTCTCGACGACAATAGGAAGTGTGTGACAAAACTTCGAGCAATTTATATAATTTTTCTACGTTTTATCTTAATGACTCATAGTTATGACTTAACAGCCTTTTATGAATTGAATATCTATGCATCTAATTGGATGGATTACAAGATACTAAACTATAACTATACGGTGTTGAAGTAAGTAATGGTGAAAACATGATAGCACAGGAACCATTTCTAGGTCTTCTTATTTTATTTTTGGAGACAATAATATTCACCATTCAAATAAAAATACACTTATCAGGGACTTGTGGGTTCAAACTACGTCCAGGATCAATTGAGAACTCAATTTATCATGAGCTTTACGGTGAAGTAATACGGAGTAAGAACGTATCTCTGGAGAATTCTATTATATAACTCTTCATGTAACCTTCAAATTCTCATTAGAACAGCGTTTAGTGTTTCCCGTTAAAATTTTACTTCATCAGTAGTGAATGAAGAAGGTTTATAATATCCATTATACATCTTCTTTTCAGAAACAGCTTCTTCTGTTATTAAAAGTAGTTGTTATTCTTTAAATAATCATAGATGTTTACTGTGAGAAATTTAATCGACTTGATACTTTCATCTCACCAGTCTAATGTTTGTCAGATAAAAAACTAATGGATATGTTCATTGAAGCATGTGAATATTTTAAATCATAGATGTAATTTCTAGTATTCCTAAGAATCTGGGGGCGTAAATGTGGGTGTTCTAACATGACAATTATTATCTACCGCGTACGTAATATAATGGAATTACTCAAAGTGAGAGTGTTCAAAGATAATGAAATTAGCAAAAAATATATACTTAATAATTGAGAGCCTATGAGTTTTTCTGTTGACATTTATGTGTCTAATTGATAATTGCAATTTATCACACGCTTTTCGGTGAAGGAAAACATCGCGAGGAAACCTGCATATCTCTAGAGAATTCTCTCTGAACACACTCAGAACTCCGCACTGGAGTAGCGTGGTAGGTCTTAGCGCCAAACCTTCTCTCCAATAACAGAGAGAAGAGGCCTATTCTCAGCAGTGGGAGTGTAACAGGCCGCTACTTACTTTTTTATATAATAATTGATGGGAGAAATGTTTTCGTACGTAACTGATGCAAATGTTATTTTATTTCGATGACGTGGCATTCTTGTCAGAGAAGGAATATGACACTATGACACACACACACACACGTCACACATGATTAGCTTCGTTATATTTTACCACTTTCAATCGCTCTGATAAATTACACGTTCATCTTTCTAGAGGATATTTATTTTGTTAATCGCCTGGCTATTCTGAACACTCTAATATGTAACTAAAGTTTACAAATAAATAGCATAATCTTACTAACTTACAAAACTTTCTAATATTATATGAAATCAAGAGATATAAAATACAAGAGGGATGTGAAAAGTAAATTGATTGATTAACCCAACACGCTTTCATTACGAACCAAATAACACAAGTGAAAATTCAAATTTAAAATATGCTTAATTCAAGTAGGCTAATAAGCACTTTGAAACAAATATTGTTAAATAAACTATCACTAATTCAGAAGGTTGTTACGAGACGAATCAAAAAAAATCGACAAATACCTTGTCTAAAAATGATATTAAAATTAACCATGTAATCCATCGTGTGGTGTCCAGCTGAATAAAATCGACCCTCATTTTATAACCAGGTGTCGTAAAAGCGACTAAGGTAAATTGACCCGCCATGTGGTGGTGGCTGAGTAAAATAGGCCGCCTTCGTTTTCTACCGAGGTGTCGTAAGAGACGATTAAGGTAAATTTACGTCAGGCAGGCGGCCGAACGTAGAATAACAAGCCAAATAAACTAACAACGTGTTTAAAACATGTTATCCCCACCACACTTAGAGTGAAATAAGGGTAGGAGAATGATGATCAAAATTAACTATGTAATGTACTTTGTATATCTAAAACAATGGCGACCTAATTTCAAAAGTCAGTAGGTTGTATATTATATAAATAAACAATTTATCAAAGACTTTGCTACACGCGATAAAAATAATTGCCCATTGCACACCGTTGGCGCTCTTTTGCAATATATCTGACAGATGTTCTGTCTGTCCACGTGAAACGATTACCGATTTGTACATAGTGGGACAATTAGATGCATACGCGAAACCGGCAGAGATGTGACTAAAAGATTTATTGCAAATCTAGAAACGATTATGTTATTACGATAGCTTCTGGAGATGATTATTCACCGTACACAGCGGCATTTCGCTTCCGTTTATTTTAGAATTTGGTGATTTTGATTTAGTTCTTGCATTGTTACCAGCGGTGGCTCTTCTGCAAACGTAAGAAGCTCTTTCTTTAAGAAGAGCTTAGTGAGTTAAGAGAAGCTTTTTAGAAGAGCTTAGAGAAGCTTTAGAAGATAAAGCAACAGAGAAAATTCAGAATCCAAGTCTATCGACTCCATATGCTTTCACTATAAATGAAGGCTATTAATTTAATTGCTGGAGAAATGTTTCCTCTCTCGTTGAAAGTAAGAATGGCTAGGCTGCTTAAGTGCGGATTAACAAATATTTTTTTGGTATATTCAGGTTTTCCTACTAGATTTTACAACATTAAAAAGCTCGGAAATCATTTTAAATATCTATTAAACACAGATGGTTATAGAAAACTTATAAGTGCTTGGGAGTTTAATTCTGCGACCCCTGCGGTCACACGGTGTTACCATTTGGGTGTACACGAAACGTAAAATAGTGCATTATACACTGTCCATTATATTAACCATCTTTTGACAGATTGACGATAGTGATGTCCTAAAGATTCTCGTATGCGATACCATTCCGATTATAGTACCTACTATCATTAATCGAATTACGTACCTAAGTAATTCGATTAATGATAACCTACGTAAACTAGATTACTACTTGAGAAAAGAAATTCCAACTTTGAGAAAACTTATTGTTTCTTTGAAAAGAAGTGGTCTATTTCATGGTGAAAAATCTTCTTTGGTCAAAGTTTTGAACACAATTGGCTTTTCATATAAAAAGTTAAATAAAAGAAAATTATTAATGGAACGCACAGATATAGCTATAGCACGTTGTGATTTTTTAAGAGAGGCAAAGAAAATACAAGATTGGGCAAAATTTGTTTTCACGGATGAAACATGGCTCAACGCTAACCACACACTATCTCGTTTCTGGACTGATGATACTGCTGATTCCACTTCCTCAGTACCAATGGGAAAAGGTGAGCGCCTAATCATTTGCCATGCAGGTACAGCAAAAGGATTTGTACAAGACGCACTGTTGGCATTTAAATCGAAGAAATCAAATGACTACCACGAAGAGATGAATGCAAATGTGTATGAAGAGTGGTTCAAAAAAATGCTCATTTCATTGGAAGAACCATCAATAATTTTTATTGATAATGCGCCCTACCACTCCCGTCAAATTGACAAAATGCCAACACAGGCTAATAAAAAGCATGAAATAATTAATTGGCTTCGGGACAATGGAGAAAATGTGGACGACTCAATGTTAAAAGTTGAATTAATAAAAATATTAAAAACCAAAAAGAGAGCAAAACGCTATGTAATCAATGAAATGGCAGCAGAATATGGCCATACTGTTCTTCGGATTCCTCCATACCACTGCCAGTACAACGCAATAGAACTTATATGGGCACAAGTAAAAGGGCATGCTGCGAGATGCAATACAAGCCCCCCATTCACAGCGAATAAAATGTTGCAATTGCTAAAAAATGCTTGCACCCACGTAACGGCCGAGAACTGGGCAAGTGTGGTGGAAAGAACTAAAAGAGTAATATTCTCTGATTGGGAACGTGATATTGCGTTTGATAATATATTATCTACACAAGAGCTAATAATAACTGCTACTGAAGACTCCTCATCGGAGGAGTCTAGTGTTGATTATCATTCCGACGACTCGTGCTAATAAAATAAATTAAAATATCCTGATTGTTTTATTTGTATTCATGTATTAACTAAGAAGAAAGTAAAACTTTATATAATGTTATTAAATGTCTTTTAATACTCGTAACATCGATTTCTACCGATTATTTTTAATCTGTGGCATAATCGTAGAAACCATTATGTGTGACATCACTAAGTGGGCGGTACCCATCCATAAAGTACAAATATTATTTGTATGATATTTGTACATAAGCAATACAAAACTTAATGAGCGTGAGCTGTCAAAAGACTGATAATATGATGGACGCAGTATAATTGGGGATTTGCATGACATTAGTCATCCGATACGCCAACAGTACGCCATAAAGTCTACGAGCCTTAGAGGGGTTGGACCGTCCATTTTGAAATAAACGTCCAACGAGCGTCCCTTTTAAATTTTAGAAGTGAAGGAAAGGCTAGTAACGTCAGGCATTCCTATTGTGTCATTAGCAGAAAGAGAGAGAAAGAGCAGAAAGAGAGAGAGAGAGAGAGGACTGTTCCCTGGAAAAAGGTCAAAGGATTTTACAATTGCTCGTAATATGGGACGCAAAAATAACTGCATAACCAGTTACATCAAAAACCACATAACGTAACCATTAGAAAAGATAGCGAATTGGTAGTCTTATCCATCAGGTTGTTATTCTATACTAACAATTAACATATTCAATTAAAATAGGAGTGCCGGCCATTATAAATTACTTAGAACACTGCATTAAGCTGTCAGAAAATTTCTCTTATTTGCATTTATGGAGTTTAAAATTTAATGATCTTCTTTGGCTTTAAAGTTATTTACTTCTCGCCTCATTACCTGGACTCAACCGTATCTCATCAATTCGCATTTCCTTGACAGCATTACGTCGGTCTTTTCAATTCTCCTGAGTCTTATATTTTATAAAGAGGCGAGTACGTACCTTTCCTTTCAATTATTCATTCGTCATAAATTTGTCTTGTTAGATTTCCTTATAAGGGTTTGATTTGAAGCAAAGATATTTTCTCTTAAAATAGACGAATGGTAAAGGCGTGTAATCCGTACCGTACACGGCGCTTATGTTCACAGTATGCGCTATATTTTTGGTAAAGGAAAATGAACGTAATGTGAACCTATGAAGTTCATAATTAAGGGTTCCCACAATATCCGGTTTACTTATTTACTTGTAAGAGTTAAAGGGACAAATAGTACATCCTATTCTACTTCTTCTTTAATGATCCCTCTAGCGGTTTCCGGTGGAGGGTTCCCATCTTGGAATGTCAACTTTTTTATTTGAAGTACCTATAGCTACTTAAATATGCTATTGGATAACTTCTGTGTTTTTTTGGCTGATCTCCTTATTTCAGGTGAGTCACACTAAGTCACATAAAAGTAATCACTGCAACACACAATGTTCGAAGGCATTGGAAGGAATTTATATCCATTGTAGATACAATTTTGCTTAGTAAGCTAAGAAGATCTGTAATCTTGAATGAATGCCAGATATTTGCGATGCTTCAATGTTTACTATGTGGTATATACGATTTATTTACCACGTAAGACAAATCGCCGCGTCGACCAAGTCATTAATAAAATTGTCTTCAATGGCATTCATAACATACAGATATAAAGATAACACTGCAATGTTCTGTAAAATGTACGAACACCTGATTGTATCATTGTTATACAAGCGCCTGACCTTTAAAGGTTGCATTGTTTAAATTTAATGTTGGAATTCAATATTACGGTGCAACGCCTAATTTAAATAAATAAATAAAATATTTACGTCTTATTTAGATTTATTTATAACAAAATGTCCAACAAAATAAAATGCATAAAGATGTATGAAATAATACGAAAGTCTTATAACTATAACTAATCAGCTGGAGCAAAATAAATTAAACTTCGTACAATTGAAGTTTATATATATTTGGGTTAACATATAGGATAGAAAATCCCGCTTTTCCTTTTGAATTGGGAACAACACAAAAGCTTTTTAAAAGTTCAAAGCACTGAATACTGAATACTAGAAGTAAGTCACAAGTAGGCTTTTAACATACTTTTATGAAAATGTTTACCGTACATTTCAATATTACTGTTTCCCAAGGATCTTATCGCTTTAGTTAACTTGTCAGTTAAAAGCTTAATTACCTTTGATCTTAAAAAATTACATAAGTATCGATGTAATAGTGAGGAATTGTAATCGCAACAAGTTAAATTCCTTGTTTTATAAACCAACACCAACGACGCCGCGGCACACTTAAAAGATGATAGCGTGAAGAAATATATAAACTTTAACAAAATGACGTAAAAAGGTATATTTTATGGAAACTGTTGCACAATCACACTTTACGCGGAGATAGTATTAAAATTCGGCCTAAAAACCATTTTAAAATATGATAATGTATCACAAATTACATCGTCGGTTACGCATAAATAACTGGGTTTATGATAGAATTAAGAAATAATAACTTTTTGGACAACATTTACATTTTCATACTCCTTTAGTAGTATTATTTTTTTAATTATGTTCATTTATCTCTTGCCAATTGGATAATTTTTTAATTAATTATTATGTTCCAAATTTACAGTATGTAGCCTAATGTATACAATTCTTATTTATCGTAATTAGCTTTAAAGATATTGTTATACAAGTCCTGTACTTATGAAATGGTCTTCTGCTGAATTTCTATGAAGATTCTTTAAACATTCGCTGTGCGAAAACTTTGCCACTAGAATAGAAAAAATAGTATGGAAACAATGTTTTGCGCACACAATACTTCAATACGGGATACGTGCAATTCCATCAATTCGTTTTCTTTACATACAATACTCTTATATATTTCTGCAGAATTCTTATCCAGTGGCGCTATATAAACCCATGTCTATTGGCTTACAGAGCGCATATTGACATATCGAAAATTTAGGCACCGATTAAGTTAGATGACAACATAAAAAAATAGATTTTGCACTAACTATATAATAGGTTTATTTATCCGATTGTCGATTGTTATTGACCTTAGACAATTCCTTGCAGGGAAAACGATTAAAAAACTTAAAACGTATCGGACAAGCACCTAGTTCTTTTTTGGCCTCTAAAGATAAGACATTTTTTAAAAATGGGACATTTAAATGCCCTTACGCTCGCCCGAACATTAATAATGATGGCAATTCATATTATTCAATAAAGTTTATTCGAAGGTTGAAAAATATTCTTGTATTATTCTAAAAACGTACTGAGTTTCTAAGCTCCTCCCGATAGACGTAATATTTAAAGTATACAATGATTCCGGAACATACTAAAGCCTATTACGAAATTATAAATTACCATGATGTTACATCAACCGTTGCAATTAAAAGTTGTCCAGAACATATCTTCAGTCTCGATGGGCTAAACATTATATAAGCACCTGGAAGTTAAATCATTAAGTATTTAAGCGCGTTTATTGACAATTCATCAGTGCAATTATAATGCTTATGGTAAAGAAAAGATAAAATATTGTCGATATTGTCAGACTTAAAGCTTCTCTTTGGCAACAGTAATTACATAATTCTAGTGAATTCAATCTTTACAATACTATCTTAAAAAAGAGGTTACTGAATTCTCTACCTATTACGTCTTATCTTCATCGGTAAATATTATAAAACAGTTTCCCGCTTCGTCTGTCTGTATGTTTGTAATAAATTCAAAAATTACGTTACATTACAAGGTCTAATCCACTCTTCATTGCTTATACTATAAATTACTAATATATTTTATTTGATATATTTAATGCAAGATAAATCCGCGAATGCGTTCGCCTCAACATGTTATACGTAAATTCATAGTTAGACCCATTTTTATGCAAATATCAATCCATCCAACTGTTTTAGCTTAAAAGCGGTACAAACACACACAATGAAAAGTATTGTATTTATAATATTTGTAGGATACTCTCTTAAGCACACACACAGAAAAGTATTGTATTTATAATATTTGTAGGATACTCTAAAAGGATTTGTAGGGAACTAAAATAAAGGCACGTTAAAATAATATATATCGCAATATGGAAATATGCGAGATGTGTGCCACATGAGTTAAGTGTTAAGTGTCAAAAATGATGCAGATGTTAGTCAAGAACTGCATGAGTTTTATGCCTCTAAGGACAAAACCTTTTCCAAAAATGAAATTTATAAATTTGCCACGACGCTGGCAAGAGGTCATAAATAATAATAGAAATTACATTTTCCAATAATTATTGTTAAAAGTATGAAAAATTTATTGTTTTATTTATATTAAAAACGGACATAACTTTCCGGTAGACTTATTATTTATAATATTTGTACGATACTCTCTTAAGCATACACACAAAAAAGTATTGTATTTATAATATTTATAGGCTATTTAAGCTCGTAAAGTGAAGACGATTACTTAACAGTACATTTACATAATCAGCGTAATTGTGTCGTATCTAAGACATTTCATGAACGCAATTACGTGCGTTCGGATGCTAAGCAGCTTATCAACGTCTCCTCGTGACGGTCGAGAGGGAACTTGGAGAGGTTCGGTCACGATTCCGCTCGATATTCGTAAATGTTAACAAGGCGCGCGAAAGTGTACAAATAGCATTGTTCTGGACAGGTGCTGTGGGTGCGTTCGTAATCCGACACCCACGGGCCCGTTGGGTATTGTTATGCAACCTTTTATAATTGGCCTGTCGTTTATCGTCCAACTTTAAGCTGTACCTGTTAATCTATAACACTTATACGAGCAGTTTTTGTATAAGATTCCACAGTGCAGTTTATTCGCCACCAATAAGTTTAGAAATTATCTCAAAACGATGTTGCCACATTAAGCTTACTATACTATTGAGGATTATTTGAGTGATAGCATATCTCTTAACTGCAGTCAGCTACGCATCCAGCTGCAACGATCATCTTGTAAACATCAAATTGTAATAATTTTTTTAAAAGATTAGTCGCCGAGTTTCTTGCTGGTTATTCACGGTAGGAGCAAACATCCGAATCAGTGGTAGCTTCTTTAAAACATTTGACGATTCAAAAGTACTGTAAACAGTACACTTGAATAAAGAATATTTTGAATTTGAATATTGGCGCCGTTTCTTTAAATGACAATTGCCTGAATAAATACGTACCGTAATACAGGTATTATTTATGTTTTTATTATTATTGACACAACGTGTTATATGTTGTCACATGATTTGACTAGTTTTACGACTGGCCGCCTGCCTGACGTCAACTTACCTTAGTCGTATTTTACGACACCTCAGTAAGAAATTAGGTTGGTCTATTCTACTCCGCCGAAAACCAAACGGCGGGTCAACTTACCTTAGTCGCCTTTTACGACATCTCGGTAAGAAATAATGTCTATTCTACTCAACCGGATACCACAAGGCTAGCAAAATATTCAAAGCTGAGAAACATTAAAGAAACTTATGTCCAACTGTAAACGGTAAGTGGAAATCAGTTCATATAAAGATGATAAAATTTGCGTAATTAGTGACATAAATTATGTCACGAATAATTCGTGAAAGCTATTGCAATATTAATTCACATATCATTTATCAAGATTTATGATTACAAACATAATCTATCGTGATATATCTATTAATTATTATCAGCTTAACTACGAGTGTTACTTTTTAATCCTCCGGTTTCATTGTAATCATATATTTAACGACATACAAGTGATTGACTTTCACTGTATCAAAATCTAAATCATGATTGCCTTGTATATTATATTGTTGCTTGTTTTTCTATTCACATACTAGAATTATTTGCCAGGTGTTAATACTTATTTGGCCTTATTATATAACACGTGGAATACCTATAATCATTCAACTAATTCTCTAGTGTATAAAAATGTCATATTAACAATATATTCATAGCTAATTATTATATTTTTAACTAAGATATGTCAAATTAATTTATCAGCTCTGTCAAAAATAGACATTGTAAAATATTTATCTTACAGTTATAAAGTCACTCGTACCCAATCAAAATTTACGAGTGCTAAATATTAAATACAACTTAGTTACTTAAAAGGAGTTGCCGTGTTACTTTGTTGCATATTTAAGATAACGTCCTGATTCGGATTTAAAACTACGTAATAACTTAAGCTATCTATGTTAATATCCGGATTTATATTAAGCATCGAGCCTTGCTCGTTAATTTTTTTAAATAAAATATTAAAAATTAAAAAGTCTTCACTGGGGATTGATCCTAGTATGCAGAATCCGAAACCGCCCGTTAACCAATTGAGCTATCATAACTTTACACTTGGCAGCGTAAGTATCGTTTGATTTCTCATAAAATTATAGCAGTTTTTTTCAGTGCCCGAAAACAGGGATAAAACAACATTTAAAAAAAAAAACCTATGTTTTATAGGTAGGTCTAAATCTCTCTCTCAAGTATTAACTCACTTTGGAGATGGGAGGAATGTTTGTGTTATTTATCCCATATATTTATTTATATATGCCTATGTGACTAGAGGGAGGCCGAATAAGAGATGGACTGTGTGCAGTATGACATACATATAAAAAGAGTAGCACCGGAGTTGACAAATGATAGGAGAGAATAGGCGAGAACATCTTGTTCCGATCCCACTTTAAGTGGGGTAAGGTCAGAAGAACGATGATGATTTATTTATATTTATGTTCGGAAAAAAAATTTATAACAGCCTTAAATTACTTTCCTACTATGATACAGAAAACCTTTACAAATATATTAACATAGCTAGGAACAGAGCCACATTCTTCCCCTCTTTTTCTCTCACAAAAAAATTTGAAAAATATTGCCTCAAAAAATTCCGATCTTGAATAGCGCGACAGAATTTATCTTAATTAATGACACTTGTCAAAAAAATAATGCATTTTTTTAATTAAACTAGAAGTGCCGTCGCATTAACGATAATTTATAATGAAAACCCACTTAGGTTTTTATTGACGTTGAGAGGCTCTAGGCTCGAGTCTTTTTCATTAGTCATTGGCAATAACAACTTAATTTCAATCAATATTACCGTATCGTTTGATAAGAAGTTATATAAAAATAAGCTACATTTATTGTAATGTAATATACTGATAGTTTTAAATTTTTATTGAACAATAACTGACAGTTTATTCAGTATAAGTGACAGATAAAAAAACCTAAACTATTGTTTCTGTTTATCCAAAGTATTGAGTTTTGTCAATTGTCACTTGTCCCTTGCTGCTTTAAAGCATAACAGCGTGGGACGAAAAGTCACTAAGGCAGTGAAATGTGAAGATTAGAGCAAAAGCTCAACCGGTGTCAAAATATGCCGCATCAAGAAAACACTGCTTCTAAACTTAGGGACTTAAGTTACCAATAAACTGTCAGTCAGCTTATTCGGAACATATCTGACACATATCCGGAATTTTGCGTTTCTCAGGTTTCTGATAGACATATTCAGCACTAAAAGTCCCTAATAAGTTAAATGGTAGATCATGTAGCTGTTAGTTTGTTTATCTGCTGGATAGCAAATACCTGTTTCAAAATAGCCGCGATTTTTTTTATATTCTTACTTTTTACAATCTCTTTTTTGAGACATTTATCTGCTACTTAGTTTATCTGTCGGTTACCTATCAGATACTTTATCAGTAACTTGTGAAACACCCCCTTAGACAAAAGACACCTGAAGGTATTAGTCATAGTATCAAAATCGGGTTTTACGCTGCTTTACATATATCTCCTGTGTTAAAATAATAAAAAGGAATGATAATGCAACAAATTAAAAAATTACCAAACTTAAAAATAATACCTTCTCAGCTCATGTAAAGAAAAATCAGTTACTTCAGTCCTTAGTCGAAAATCTTGCGACGTTTTTGTCAGAATAAACAAAGTCTAGTCAAAATATAATTGTTATATGTTTAATTAATTATACTAATTGACATTAGAACATAGGTTTCCTAAGCTTTTTAATTGCATGTAAATGGCTTCGTGTCAAATATAATTTTTGAATTTCATTGATCGACGGATTACATAAAATCATCCGCACACTTTGTTGTCAACACGTAACGTTAAACAGGTGATGTTTTATGAGGCTTCATTAAACTTATTAACCTACAAACGTGTTGTAGTATTATTGGATGTCTGGCCTTTAGACAAAAAAAATTGTATTTTAGCAGTATTAATGTATTGAGAATATTTGATATTTTGATTTGATGTGATTGTTTAGCATGTTGAATTAATTTTACCTTATTCGAGAAATTCAATCCCATAATTCTTTGTCATTTAATTGAATTTTTTAATCTGATTTAGTTGTATAATAAATAATAATTGAATGCCGTGTGGTATTCGGCTGAGTAAATTAGACCATCCTCATTTCTCACCCAAGTGTCGTAAAAGGCGACTAAGGTAAGTCGTACCCGCCGTGTAGTATCCAGCTGCGTAGAATAGACCACCCTCATTTCTTACCGAGGTGTCATAAAAGGCGACTAAGATAAGTCGACCCGCCATGTGGTATCCGGCTGAGTAGAATAGACAGACCTCATTTCTTACCGAGGTGTCGTAAAATATGGCTAAGGTAAGTGGAAGTCAGGCAGGCGGCTGGTCGTAAAATATGTAGCTAAACCATGTGATAACATGCTTATAACATGTTGTGCCAACCCCACTTATAGTGGGATAAGGTCAGGAAAATGATGATAAAAATGAACATTGACATAAAATTATTATTAAAAAATAACATAATTATTTCGGTTAAAGTTTTGAAATCACTTTCGGAATTTCGTTTGCCTTTATAATTGTTATTATTTTCCATAATAAAAATTGTTATCTATACGTGGCCAAGTAATCAAGTAACAAATTATAATCAAGCAATAAAAGTCTTTACTTTTAAAAGCATTTAAAACAATTTCTCATTACTATCATTAATATTGTGACACAAAAACTTAATTGACTTTTTAAACTGTTACAATACACTGAATTAGTAACGCGTGTTATTAAAACAAAGTTCTTGGCTCGGACGTCCGTCAATCAGATTTTTCTTGGCAGCAATAAAGTTTACTGTTATGTTATTTTTAAGTGAGTACATTGCTTTTTAACTTGTCCACGTTATTCAAAATGAAATTTATATCGAAAATTATATTCTTTAGTATGATTCAAATCTTTATCTACTGGATATGACTAATCTTTAAGCTAGACGCCAAATTCCACATTTTTTTCGCGGTGTTTAAGGGGAGCTTTGTTACTCATCCTTTGTGTATTTGTAATCAACATAATTCTTCACTCTAAGTCTCTAAGTAGGGTTGGCAGCAACATGTTGTCACGTGATTTGGCTAGATATTTTACAACCTGCCTGACTTATACTTACCTTAGTCGCCTTTTGCGATACATCAGTAAGAAAGAGGAAGGTTATTCTAATCGGGCGGATACCACACGATGGGTCAATTTACTATAGTCGCCTATTATATATTCCTATGATTTATGAGTTATTTCTGGCTTTGGTTAATTTATTTTTAACTTCTTCGTCTTTAATAAAAATCGGAATAATTAGTAACATGACGTTATCACCAAATATGAATTTTGATGTAATTTGATGACATATATTTTGCATTTATATTTTGCATTTGTGTTTCAGCAGCGGTTGTTTTAGGTTCGCTTCTTCAGGGTTACGTATTTGGATGCGAATCAAATCACCCTGTTTGTGGAACAGATGGCCTAACTTACAGAAATATCTGCCATTTTAATCAAGCCAAATTATTGGATCGTGATTTACAAATACTCTACGAAGGATCATGTTTAATAAGGCTCATGGGATACAAATTACCTACTAATCGTATAGCTAAGAAACAAAAACCTAAAGTTGGAATGTTAAATAACTTTATACCTGTATACGTTGCTAATGAAAAAGTTTTCAAGGTTTTTAATAGGTGCCAACGAAAATGTAAAGTGTGCCCTAAGATCACTGATATCAACGGTGACCATATTTATTTATCAGAAAAATGCTTGTCTTGTTGTTTTAAATCTTAGATGAATATATTCTAAGTTTACATTCAAGAAACGAGCTAAGAATTTTATATAGGAGACAATTAATGCTTATTTAAATTGCCTTTAAATACACCTCATCGTATCAGTTAAACATGATTTCTATTGTACCTTAATAATGCTGCCAGGATTAGTAAGCACGAATTTGTTTATATTTAATAACACAGGCACAAAAACTCTCTCTGTAATTACAAAAAAGATACTAAATGCTCTTTAAAAGGTTATTGACATAAACATACAATATTTTCCTTCTAATTACATAGCTTAGGTAGATGGTTAAATTGGCATAAAGCACATCCCAACGCCTAATATTTCTTAACAGTTTTAAATAAAAAAATCACCCAATTTTAATTAAATTAAAGTCATAATTGCAAATATTTGGATATCACAGTATATTTTAAGGTTTTGTTATTAGTACATTTAGTTTGACAATTGAATTAATTTGAATTATCAGTACTAGTACTGTGATTTTAATTGTGTACGTTTCATGGCTCAATTGTATTTTATTTGGATCAATTTTTTTTTTATAGATATTAACTAAGACAATTTATTGGGCAATATAAATGTCAATAAAGATATAAAAGATTATCATATACTTCGTTCTGTCAACTTATTTACGCCGTACTTTATTTCGTATACCTTAAAAACCTTTTGTTTATCTTGCATTTTTGTCGTGTTCACTGTCACCTAGTCTTGTATTATCCAAGTATTATCAGAATAGTGTTACTAGTAGAGATGTCGAATTATTTTTTTATTCGGAACAACCAGTGGCAGTAACATGAAAAGGAAAACGGTTACCAGAACAACATTAACACGTTATTTCTTATCCATCAGGGATATTGTGATTATAAATAATAATAAAATGATTTATTCATTATCTTTTCCTTTTAACTAAGCAACTTTGTAGATTTTTATTTTACTTATAATTCTTAACTTATATAATTATTTACTTTAAATATGATATAAATGTAACTAACAATAGCCATGTAGTATTCGGCTGAGTAGACTAAACCACTCTCATTTCTTACCGAGGTGTCGTAAAAGGCGACTAAAGTAAGACGACCCGCCGTGTGGTATCCGGCTGAGTAGAATAGATCACCCTCTTTCTTACCGAGGTGTCGTAAAATACTTCTAAGCTAAGTTGACGTCTGACAGGCGGTATAGCACTAGCATCTAAACAATTTGTTACTATTTATTGTATATTTTCGTTATAAATAATAAAAAGTCCTGAAATAATATAAAAATATAATTTCAATCAATTATATTATTTTAACTTAAGCATACTAAAACAGCTCGCTACTTAAAGTATGTGAAATATAGTAGTGATTATTAACCGTTTTATTGAACTCAATATGTATATTAGAAACAATTATTAGTATTTGATTGCATTAAGCATTTGTTATCACACTGATCATCTTCATTTGTTCCAAGGTAATAGTCGAACTGAAACAATTTTTGCTTTACGCCACTTTTATTTGGTGTAGATAATACTTTCTTTCTTGGACAAATGCCTTTATAATTTACGTAAAGAGTTCTATCATTTATTTTCGCATATTCAAATTGGCATTGATTATGATATGTTCTGCCATCGCTTCCGCATATCGGGGCATATATTTGACATATTTTCTTACATTTCCCACTATGTAACACGTGCAGATTTGGTTTTCTCTTTTGTGCCTGCCAAAATAGAATACGCGATGAATAGTTTTCGAAATCAGACCCGCATAAATAGCCATGTATGTATTTCTTTATCGGCCTAGGCAACACTCCTGCATATCCGTGATACATTAATGTAGTTAGTATCAAAGTCCAAATAACTGAAACAAACCACTTTTTTACATTACTGTTTTTTTAAATCTTTAAATAAGCTAATCTTGTATATTATATATAATCTCAATTTCGGAAACGGCTCTAATTATTTTCATGAAATTCAGTATGTAGATTACGGGGGTGATAAATTGATGTAGCTACGTTTTATTTTATAAATGTTTCGTTTTATCCCTATTTCCAGGCATTAAAAAACTTCTAAAATATTATTAGAAAATAAAGCTTAAATACGCCGTCACTTGCAAAGTTGCAATAGCTCAGGTTGAAACACGCTCTCTAAAGAAGTGAAAATAACCCAAATCTAGTCCCAGATATCGCTTGCCCTATCCTTTTTTATTTTCTAAATTTGCAAATAAAAAAAAAAAATGACCTAGCAAGATTCGGTCACCCATATACTTCTCTTAAATCGGTGTCACAACGTGACCCTTACGAAGGTGTTCGAAGGTCGGTTTCGAAACCCCATGAGCTTTTTATAAAATCTATAAGCTAAATTATCTATGAAATCATATACTTTACTAGGAAATCATCGTGATGAATTCACATCTCGACTGAATAAATATAGAATGAAAGAAGTCTTTGCCCAACATTCGCAACAACATTCAAGTGAGATGGCATAGAGATAGTGAGATAGTAAGAGAATTTAACTTTATTTAAACTTTACCCAAGGTTTTTGCTCCTATTATATTATTAGATTAAGGGATAGGTTCTATAATACATTTCAATATATAGTTACAAGGACTTATAGAGTCGAAGTAATTTACGCGAGTTTAACTTACATAGCTGTGTTATATGGTAAAATATCACAAGTTTCCGATGTGTGAGCGAAACACTGACCGACATACATAATTATGTGTTTTGAAACTTTTGCACAACGCAATACACAATGCTTGGAAATGAAAACCGTCTAATCGTTGGTAATATTTTGATTGATAGATAAACATCAATGTTCGCTAATTGCAAACCTGAATGAACGAATAACAAAAGCGTTGTACTAAGAAGGCCTAATGTTTATTTTGTAAGTGGTACAATGACGGTTTAGTGGGTTAGAGTATACGATTATTATTGAAACTATCCGTGTTCAAATCCTGGTTTAATTTTTATTTTTAAAAACTTAAAATCACTCTCATTAGTGGGTTAGAATATACGATTATTATTCAGAGTAGCCGTGTTCCAATCCTGGGTAAGTGTTTAGTTTTTAACAACTTAAAGTCACTGGCAGAGGTCTCATAGCAGAAAAGTGTAAAAAATTATATTTGTAATACTTCTTTAGCGGCGTTATGCATTTTTTGTGATGGGCCAAAAATGTTAAACTCGCATCAGGACAAATGACCTTAATGCGAGTTTTTTTTAAAAAGAGGTCACTATTGCAGCGTCATACAAATTGGCGTTACGCTAACGCAATCGAGTTGAAAAACTCGCACTAAGCGCACTGATCGAAAATTCGTAAGACGGAGGGAGAGTAAACCGCCGGCGTGGCGTAGGAGAGGAAGTATCCCCCTCTCTTTCTACGGCCCTCTCCCCTCTGTACTCCTTCTCTTTCTATTATGTATGCGCCTGGTTAGTTTAGGTGACGAAGGCAAGAATTTGATTGGATTGTAATAGTAAGTGTTATATTTAAATTATTATGTTTGTGAATGAATATTGTATTTTACCACATAAATGATAATACTTTTAAAATAAATATATATTTTAGTTTTATATAATATACTTTTTTATAATTAAACCTATTCGTGCAAAATAATTTGCTAGCCATTCTAAAATATCAAAATTCACAACGTTAATATTCAAGTTTTCACTTCTGCCGGCACTCCCTTAGTGCAACCAGTTTCCTTTTTATTAATAAATCAAAATTATTTAAAATAATGAAAACGTTTCACTACTTACTTAGTTTCACTGGATCAAAATTATCCATTTCAATTTGCGTTTGATATATATTATTTATATATTTCTAAATAGAATTTTATAATGAAATGAAATTGTGAATTAAATTGTACAATTAATTGCATTTTCACGATAAACGTCTGCGAAGACTTAATTGTGAATTGCAGAAACAAAGAAAAACCAATTAAATGCAATATGATTTCGCTGTTCTGTAATAGCATTGAAAATGCAATCTACATAAACAATTTGTTATTTGCAGTTAGATTTTAATTTTATTCAATTAAGTCGTTTTCAAGGCGAGTTTTATGGGAAATAGTGTAAAAAGTTAGTTTTTTGTTGTGTAGTATCCGGCTAAGTAGAATAGACCACCCTCATTTCTTACCGAGGTGTCGTAAAAGGCGACTATAAGGCAAGTTGACCCACCATTTGGTATCCAGTTAAGTAGAAAAGACCACCCTCTTTCTTACAGAGATGTCGCAAAAAGCGACTAAGGTAAGTTGACGTCAGGCTGGCGGCTGATTGTAAAATACTTAGCAAAATGAGATGACAACATGTTTGTAACATGTTGTGCCGACCCCACTTAGGGTGGGATAAAGGCAGAAGGTTGATGATAGAAATAATAATTTTGCTTTTGCGAAGATGGGCAATATAAATTTTGAACCCTTGCACACGTGTAGACAAGGTAATTTGTTTTAAATCATGAGAAACAATCTCACCACTAATGGAGTCTGTGTTGATATCATCGACAGGCTAATAACAGGTATCCTACCGGCGATTTAACATCTCATATACTAACTTCTATTATAAACATAAAACTTAATCTGCAGTTCCAACAGTTAATAATGTTTTCCTTAATTATATGCGCTCAATCTTTGTCTAAAATCTTAAGCATTTTGATGCATACGGCATCTATGATTGCATGTTGAGAATCCTTAATCTATGGTTTCCACAAAATATTTAATCGCATTTAAATATCGAAATGATGTTATTTATGCTATAGTCTAGGATGATAATAAGTTATTTTTTATTTCTTTTACTAAATTGAATATATGGAGATTACTGAAATCAAAAGAAAAAATAATAAAACGATGTGCAGTGTGAGATTCATTTTCTAAACGGATGCAAATGCTATAGATTTGCATGAAACGAAAGATTAGGAGATATTTTAAAAAGCAAACTATATGTATTCTTTTTAATGAACTAGCTAACTTCATAAATGAAAAGTAATATTAAATATGATGTAAAAATAACAATCTACGTGTTTATGTTATTTTCATCAAGAACATAATCATTATACCTTATGTTTAGTAAATTCTGAAACATTACTCATAAGTTGACGTCAGGTAGGCGGCCGATCGTAAAATACCTAGCCAAATCATATGACAACATGTTTAAAGATGTTGTACCGACCCTACTCGGAGTGGGATAAGGGCAGGAGAATGATGATGAGATCTTAGTCTTACAAGAGCGTAATAATTCAAATGCACACGGTGGGATTCTCAAAAGCGTTCATTTGATTTTTTTTATATTGGTTACATTAATCTAAATAGAAATTTGAATATTGCAACCATATTTCCGGGTTGGTAGAACTAGTTTTGTGCTCATCCGGGGTTCTTAATCATAAACTCGTTAGCCGTTACGCGACGGCAATCCCGCAGTTCCCACACAAACTGTTCATATGCAAGAGATCAACGACCATCATATCGAAAGCCTTAGCTGGAAATACGATAAAAACTTGAGGTCGTGTAAGGCCAATGTTCATTGATAGGTTAAAGTTACTACGTCGTTTTTGCACAAACGACGTACTTTACGGCTACGATATCGTAAAAAGAGCTAATTTTTACCAACTGCCATTAGTACGCGTTGTTATTAATGGTATGCTGTTATAGCCCAGTGGTGAGACCGCGCGACTGTTTCAAGGATGTCACGGGTTCAAACCTCGGTTAGGCACTAGGAGATTTTCTGCTAAAACTTATGTGTCTAATAGGTTATTAAAATTTATCAAACGTTTTTCGGTGCAGGAAAACATCGTGAGGAAATCAGCATATTTCTAGAGGATTCTGGGGACATGTGTGATCTACTATTCCGCATTGGAGCAGCGTAGTAGCTCTTAGTTCTAACTCCTTCTCTTCAAAAATGGAGAGACTACAGCGTATTCCCAGCGGTGAGATAGTAAAAGTGCTTTTACCGTAGACAGAAAATACTGACGCGAATTATTATTATTATTTCTATATCTGAAGTTGATACCAAATTCTCTATTAAAACTCCAACTATATAATCTCGAAAACTAAATGTAATCAAAACGCATCTTTAGCTTAACACAATTTCCTAAGTTGATCTTATTTAGGAAATCGATAACTTTTGCAAAGAATAATAAGGACATTATTTTATGTTCTATAGATGCCTATGACCACTTAAAATTTCATGGGATCCACAATATTTAATTACAAAGCATTTAAAACTGATTTCATAATCAGCTTTAAACTTCAATACTTTCTAATAATAATACATCGATATACTTATATAATCGTTTAAAAAAATAATTATATAGTTTCAATTGTTGCCCGCAGGTCCATCGCGTGGGTGTCTTATGCTCCACACACATGTCGAAACATGATGATATATATCTCAGTTTCGTTAAGAGTTCACTACTCTCCATGACATACGCAAGCGAACGTATGTATTTTGTAACCTGTAAGTATCTAATGATGCAATCTTATAAAAATATCAATTTAAAACAACTATTTGTTATTAGACGGTTTATTCAAGTTTCATCTGTATATATGTAACTTTATGTAACTGACTCCTCCGAACTCAATTTTGCCCTTAACAAACAGTGTACACACAAGAAATGGTGACAAAACAAAATAAATAAATATTGTTTAGAAACTAAGTTTTAATTCAATTTAAAAATGAATAATAAAGAAATACACGAATGCGTTTAGGGAATCACGCCGGCACCTTACTGTGCAGCGATACTTTCCACTACAAAATCCAACGACAGAATGATTTAATGATTGACCACCAGTTCGAAACACTAATCCACTTGAGTAGAACTAGCAAGAAACTCAGTGGTCGCTCTCATCACGAATAGCAATTATTTGACGTTAGATTCTAATAACACGAAATACAAAAGAGGTCTCCCAAACACGTCTACCTCCTACGAATGCTGCACACCAAAAGAGACAGAGTGCGAATGAAGGCAGCTGTTGTTTTATATAGGCTGTCACAGCTTAGAAATCTGATTCCTAACAATACCTTGATTTTTTATGTCTGTTTATAACAATCAACCGCATTAAAAAGCGTAATTATTAAACTTTTGAGTTTTGAAAAACTAAAACACACTCTTTCGAACTAAGAAGTGAATAAAAACGATGCTTTTAAAAATCTTTTAACAAAATTTCATATCCGTACTGTTAACCGTATGGATATGAAACCATGGCAATATCATCAGGTCGAGCATCAAAAACGTGCATTGTCATTAGGACCGCATCAGTATATAAAATTTTACATCCCTGTACTGTTAACCGTTGAGCAGTCTCCTCGCCTGGAACCAATTCTGGTAGCAGCATCAAGTCATGCTTATAAAAAACATGCAATGTCATCAGGACTTTACCAATATATAAAACTTCAGTACGGTCGGACCCCGGGAGGAGGGTCAAATTTACCTAGCAATTCTTAGCTTCACTTAATGAGTTTTTTACACCTGTATATTGATATATATGTATGAAGTATATTTTAAGTCTTAAAACTTTTCCCAATATAAAGGATATAACAAAAATTAATGAGCCTTTACCATATAGTAGATATAGTGTCAGTAAACTAAAGCCGGAATTTCGTTTCAACCATTAAATGATAATTCTAACCATTATTTGAATATGCAGATCCTGTCTAAATTTTATCGCAATAACCGCTGCAGAATGCTTTCAACGGTGTAAATATTTCTCAAGCTGGTGTAATCGAGTTTGATGGGCATCTAATACGGAACTAATAAGAAAAAGCTGATGAACTTTGAACAGGGAACAAACATAATAAATCGGATTACCGGAAAATTACTCTCTCATGTGCTCTTCACATTCGACCGGTAGTTTTCCTATAATTTTGTAGTTAATTATAAACTTTTTATGTATCTGCTGACAATGACTACAAATAGTAGACCAAAGAATGCACAATGCAAATGTGACTATTCATTCCGATATATTTGTAAAGAATGTACATAAATATTTTAACTTTATTTTATATTTTTATATTTAAAAGTTTAAATTAAGAACAGGGCACAGTTTGACAGAAAAATGGTTTGAAAAGCAAAAACAATTTTACATACCTACTACAATATATTAACAAGATTGATATAAATAATGTATTAAGGGGGTATTAATTAAAAGTATTTATGTAAATACTTTAGATATTCATTATGTATATATCACTGTCATACTCATTTAATATACCTATAATATAATTTAATATATAATTTAATGTCATAGTAATTAAATGATATATTAAATTACTATTTACAAGTTACAGAACGCGATATGTTTTGCATGGACTTTAATATCAATACTAAAAGTAGAATATAACATTCTCCGGCCATTTCTATACAAAAATTATCACAAAATCTTATAACCATCAACGATACCATTGGATAAAAAGATATACTCGATCTTTAGAAACCAATTGGAGCGATCAATTTAAGAACATATTAAAATAAAACATCTATTATAAAACGAACGGAATATGTATAGAAATATTATTCATTTTAATACATGAAACATTTGAGAGTATAGAAATATTATTCATATTTAAATATAAAAACGAAGAAGCACCGGTGCACCAGTATTATTTCCGTTGAAGAATTTTTCATTTTGCAAACGATAGAGTGGCTTACAGTACGCTAACGTCCAATCTGTATTAGTCAAGAGACATAAAAAAAGAAGATTTTACAGGAGATGTAAAAAAACTCAGGGTTCTATTAAAAAACGCAACTACAACAAATGCAACTTTGCATTGCAAAACATCGATAAACCTTTAAAATAAACCTGGTGACATATTTCTTTATACAAGTATTATAATGAACTAGTCTGTTGTTCATAAAAAAATATTTACACATTCTACATCGTGTTATCACATTTTATATGATTATTCATTAACTCAAAGTTACAGTAATATTATCTTAAAACATGTTATTGCAACAAAGCATGTTCTAAACAGTGTATCGCTTGATCGTTTTATCTATGTAGAGCGTTTATTGATAAATATTGTTCTTTAATATTTAATCCCTCATTGCTTCATCAGTTTCTGTTACTACCTGACATACAAGCGCTAATTGGCAATATAAAGATTACAATATTAAATGTACAAATGTACTGTCACAAATGTTATGCACGAACATCAAAGAATATGGGATGATTTAATTTTGTTTATTTTAGCGGAAGTAGCCACTTTCAAATGGTTCTGTTTTGTTCATTCATTTACTGCAACATTAAATTAGGCTTAAGTGCATTATGTAATGTTACACTAGTATGATACTCTGTTTGTGTAATATCTGCTCATTATTGTATCCCATATAAGACATGCGTCCAGTTTACACTGGAGTCTGATGGCTGATTTCCGCAATCCGTTATTTTTTTCTCACTATATGCTGCTAGGCCTAACGAATTTTATATCGCCACTGACTCAATGTCTATAAGCTGGATTCCATATCGCCACTGATGGGTACGGGCGATTGCAGAAGTATCTTCGAACGTGCGTAACAAAAATATCTATTCGTAGGGTAAGCTATTACGGCTTGTTACATTAAGAACTAGTCACAATTGAAACGCTGAATGTTCGTCTTCAATTTAAATCTAGACTCTAAAAATATAAAACATGGTCACACTTAAGAACTGTGACTACTACTGTGACTAGACTCACTTTTTAGAATGTTTTCCAAAATTTTTATGCTATTTTTAAAAAGGGAAAATTTAAGTCCTTAATATTTGTAAGAATTAGCTCGTACGTAGAAGAAAATGTGCTAAAGACTCCATCCCCAAAAACGCAGATTTGATAAACCTTTTTAAGGTCGTCTATCCACCTAAGGGTAGGTGGATATACGATCTTAAAAAGGCTGCAAATAGATACAAGGTCTTAAGGTCACTAGGTACAAGTGATAAAATAATCTAAATTATAGTAATCTCTTCTTTCTTCCATTAATTAAGAATAACGCTTCCTGCGCATGAGTTTAGTGATTCATGCCCAGAACAGAGTTGTTTTTTTTAATAGGGAAATATTTCACATAACTTTACATACCTATAGGTACATGTAGGAAGACAGTATTTTTATACATTAAATTATGCGCTTAAAAACGTGACTGTTTCACTTGTCAGGTCTAAACTTTGTTGTGAAGATTTCTCTGTACTCTTTCTGTTGATATATGTATAAATATCGTCATATAAGTTAAGTTTTTGCAAGTCCGTTCAGGTCGGATTGCAATAATTAGCTGCCAGGGTCAGAATAACATTGATTCTGTTTCAAATTATATAATAAAATTGTTGCTTTGCTAAATTGTTTTTGGTCAGCGGTCAAAACAAGCAAGGTCACAACCAAATTGTTGTAGGTGACGCAATGATTATGATAAATAATCATACCAATATTATAAACGCGGAATGGTGGCTTTTGTCGAAGTCCGTTCAACTATTAAACAAATTAAGCTTATCTTAAATAGTTTTAATACAAAAGGAGGCTACCAAAGTTAACTTCATGTCAAGGATTGGCCTCCTCTCTCCGTTTTTTTTGGGCGAAAGCTTGGAGCTAAGGTCAATGCGGATTGTAGATTGTTTAGACCAGTTTTTGTTTTTTCAGTGTTTCCCAACATGACAACAAATTGAATGGGGTTAGGGGGGCGGACTCGACACGTTTTTAACCCTGTTACTTTAGGCTATCTAATTGCAATGCTAGAATATCGTCCCTGTAATGTTCGGTGAATGTGAATGTAAAAGATAATTCTAAAATAATTATGGTAAAATTATAAGGTATAATTTTAAACAAGTTGGGGGACCCTGGTTTGGATCTTTCTATATAAAAAGACACTTCATGTATAACATATTTCAAATGCTAAATAAATCTATTTTATTTGCAATATCAAAGTCATTATCCCGTCACAGAAAACACAACTAAAAAATATCGACTTAATATCGTCGTATTACCATACAAAACTCATGTAATTTAAATTAATTATTATAAATTTATTCCGCGCGTGACATCGTTTATTATATCTATACTTTAGATAAGCACAGAATTTCGCTACATTACGGCTACCAAAAATAAAGTATGACAAAATAAGTAAAATAAGGTCAACTGAAATTACTAAATCATTTTATCATAAGTTCTCAAACAAATAAATAAATAATATAATTTTTGCTGTTTCGATTGAAGAAAGTTACAAAGAAAACAAACAGCAGGACAAAATAATGTTAAATCATAAAAGTATCATAAAAGCAGGTGTCATTCAAAGGAATCGTGTCGTAAATATTTATTATACTTCATTCCATTCAAAAGATTGTATATACGATACCTACCGCAGACGAACGACTATCATTCTCCTGCCCTTACCCCGCTGAAAGTGGGGTCGACACAACATGTTTTAAACATGTCGCATCAACATGTCTTAAACACATTGTTGCATGTTTTGGCTAGTTATTATACGACTGGCGGCCTACCTGACGTCAATTTACCTTAGTCGCCTTTTACGACACCTCGGTAAGAAATGAGATTGGTCTATTCATATATTTATATAATAAGCTGGATACTATTAGTTTCGGATACAGTTCGGTGCATCACGGTTTATTCGATAGCCAGAGTAAATTAGAACGTTTCAGAATGTAGTGTTTACTTTATCCGGTTAAGTAGAATAAACCATTCTCTTTCTTATCGACGTTTCGTAAAATACGACTACGGTAAGTTGACGTCAGGCAGGCGACCGGTCGTAAAAACGCAGCCAAATCATGTGACAACATGTTAATAACATACATGTTGTGTCGATCCCGTGTAGAGTGGGATAAGGGCAAGAGGAAGAAGAAGATGCAGTATTATTGAATTAAAATAAAACTCTCTGTTTCTCCTTATCTGATCTGTTTGGTCCTTAAATATCATTACATGCTTTATAGTTTACGTTCATATTATTTCCCTTTATTTTGGTGTTCAATAAAGGTAAAACATAAAACAAAAAGGTTCTTATATTAAAATCGATACAGATAAAAATTATGGAACATAAAATAAGTCTGCCATGTGTGGCGCTCCTAAGTAACATAAGCATAAATAAATCTTGAATGTTGATGTAAGTGACAAGTCGGCGACAGAGGTGTTTAAAGCAGCGTAATTTATTTAAAATGTCTACTGTCATTCTGTTGTGCGTAGCAGTACGTATTTGTAACGGAATCCGGTTCAAATGTACTGACGGTACTTTAAATAGAGCTTTCTGTGTGATGTTCATTTTTATAGCTTCGAAAGATTTTGCAATGTATAAGAATTCATCATTATCTCCTCCTTCCCGTATCCTACTCTGTGGTTTCACGACCGGCCGCTTGCCTGACGTTAACTTACCTTAGTCGTATTTTACGATACCTAGGTGTGGTTTCCGGCTGAGTAGAATAGTATCACCCTCATTTCTTACCGAGGTGTCGTGAAATACGACTAAGGTAAGATGACGTCAGGCAGGCGGCCGGTCTTAAAATACGAAGCCAAATCATGTGACAACATCTTTGTAGCACGTTGTGCCGACCCCACTTAGAGTAGGATAAGCGCAGGAGGATTCTTTTACAGAGTCCCCGGACAAGGGCTAACTAGCCAAAATCAATAATAGGTAACTTTTGAAAACCTCAATGTCGAATTTTCATCTATTCTATAGTTTAGCAGGTTCTCAGATTCAGATGTTTTGTTTGAGGAAGACAGAAATATAATTTTGTTTTTAAAATAAATAAGAAAACCGTTGGGCTGTGAGAATTTAGCAGGCTGTCACTTGCAACGAGAAAGTTTTTCTGGTTATGGTAATTTAAATAACTTTTAATGAAATAAAAAAAGGATTACATAAACACTTTGAGATATGTTTGTATCATCAGATAAGCGTTGTAAATGCGGTAAGTTAGCGAAGCAACTACAACTTACCAGAGTAATTAAAATAAATTTAAAAAAATTGTACATATTTGATGGTAGTCTAACACTTGCGAGCGAAATTGTAGGTCCAGCATTTAAAATAATTTAAAAAAAGAATTATCATTTTTTTCTTTCTTTCTTAAATACTCAGTACCTGGGTGACCGAGACTTGCTCGGTATTTTTTTTAATATATAAAAAAAAACAAACGTAATAAAAAATAAGAAAGAAAAGACTGACTATATCTGGGACTTGATTCCAGGTATTTTTACTACTTTAATTCACCCGTTCGTCACTGAGCTATAACAATATACCAATTAACAACAAAATTAAGTCTTGTATTATATTTATATTTTAACAGTTTTTAAATGCCTAATAGCATGAATAAAATGTAATTTTTTTAAAGGAAACCTAACTAGATCCATTTATATATATTAAAGATTTAACTGACTTAAAGATTAAATCAAACGAGCAAGAAAGGATAAATTCTTTCAGCGTAAGATAGTCCATTTATCGTGGAAGGCTATAGGCTATATAACGCTAAGATGAATAGGAGAGGAGCAGCAATAAATTTTTTACGAAAACGGCAAAATTTAAAGCTTTCCTTGCGTGCGCTAAATAAACGGCAATAGTTATTTAAAAATCATGTATTACAAAATTGTTCCCCTCTAAAAGTTCTAAATAAAAGTCCGCGACGGCATATGTCTAGCGTTAAAGGTAAACTCACTTTAACCAATTTTATGTTTATCAAAATACTATATTAAGGTTTTATTCTTTCCACGCGGGCGGAGCCGCTGGCGATTACTACTAAAAAAATAAGCAGCTAGAATATGTATAGTACAATTTTATCCATATTCATCATCTACCTGCCCTTATCCCCACTCTAAGTGGGGTCGGCACAACATGTTACAAACATGCTGTCATATGATTTGGCTGTGTTTTTACGACCGGCCGCCTGCCTGACGTCAACTTACCTCTGTCGTACTTTACGACACCTCGGTAAGAAAAAGGGTGGTCTATTCTACTAAACCGGATACCACACGGTGGGTCAACTTACCTTAGTCGCCTTTTACGACAGCTCGGTAAGAAATGAGGTTGATCTATTCTACTCAGCCGGATAACACACGGCGGGTCGACTTACCTTAGTCGCCTTTTACGACACCTTGGTAAGAAATGAGGGTGGTACTATTCTATTCAGCCGGATACCACACGGCGAACAATTTTATCCATATTGTACAGTATTATTCTGTCATCGTTAAGAGTGCGGCAATGGAATGCGGTTCGTAGCTACGCGGTGCGATACAACTGTTCAACGGCAACTCGTTTGATATTCACCTTGCAAGCTTCCACTTTGTATAGCCGTATCGCCGTTACAATATATTACGAGATATTATCTATGCTATTGCTTTCATTGTCGCGGTATGAAATGACAGGTTAGGACAGATCAAGTGGCGTACGATTGGTGTCAATTATTTAAGATATTGAATAATGTCTTCAGTCTATAATCACAGAGTTAATTAATTTAGAGTAGGGCATTCTACGGTATTATTGTTTTTTTTAAGCACGCAAATAAACAATTTTATATAGGTTGTGTTTATTTTTTAGGCTTCCTTTGAGTTGGGTCATATCTTTAAACACCAATGAGTTTTTCTTTTTAAACTTACGTGCCTAATTGATATCTGCAATTTATCACACGCTTTTCGGTGAAGGAAAACATCGTTAGGGTGATCTCTAAGAGGTATCTCTGGAAAATTAGTGGGATATGTACCATATAACCTACCAATCCACATTAGAGCCGTGTGGTGGATTGTTCCAACCCTTCTCTTCGAATAAAGAGAGAGGAGTTCTATGTCCAGTAGTGGGATAGTAACAGGGCGTTACTTTTGTGTATATTTTTTATTGCTATGTTTAATTGGAATGAACAGATATGGGTGACAAACCAGGTTCCGTAAAGTACTACTTCTTAATTCTTCTGTGGAGGACTATGTTCATGATAAGAAAGCTTGGATTTAAATTGCGACCAGCTACGCACTAGATTATATTGTAAATTTTTAAATTTGTTCTTAATTAATTAAGCCTTTATTGTAATGCTTTATTTTGAAAAGAGTGACCGCCGAGTTTCTTGCTGGTTCTTCTCGGTAAGAGCACCTTTCCGAACCGTCGTAGCTTCATTGTAATTTGACGATTCGAAAGTGCTTGTAAAAGCCAATTTGAATAAAGAATTATTTGAATTTGAATTTAATAAGAGGTCACAAACTTCAGAAGGGTTTGCGTGTGTTATTAAGGAACTGTATAAAATAATATTACGAGATTGTTTAAATAACAAGCGTTTGCGTAGTATTTAATTCTGTAGTACTACTTAAATAGTAGTAGTACTTAATTCTGATGTTAAAAATCCTTGAGAAACATTGACTTGTTAATGACGCAAGTTCTCAGTACCATACTTTTGTCGACTTCGGACCAAACAAGTTTATATAATATTCTTAATTGCCTACGCTATGATATATCAACTCATATAGTGAACTAAATAACTCTATAGCTAACAATTTTTTTTTTAAAAGTGCACCTTATGTATGCCAATTTCCGTGATCAGATTCGGTTATCGTGGATTAGATCAAAATATTATCATTACTTTTGAAATAAGTTTTTTTTGTAATTCCACATATTCGTGACATGTGTTGAGTTGCCTGCTTTCAACTTACATAAGAATAATAAATCAAGCTTTATGTAACATCAGATTGATTATACGTTGGTAAGAAGAAATTCCGAGAACTCAATATTGAAATACAAAAAACACTTTTTTATAATTTATAGAAGGAGTTGTTTCTTTGCGGAGTTTGATAGAAGTTTTTTTGGCAATCCGCGTTTGTTAAGAGAAGTGCTTGTGGTCCTATATGTATAAAGTATGTGAACCCTACTCTTAGCATTACATAGATTCTCTTAGCAAACGCGAATTAAAGCAAAAAAAACGGTTGCCTGTAAAGTCGGTTTTACGGGCTAAGATTTTACGTGACAACGTCTTTTTAAATGTGATGGATTGAAGTGGGAGAGAGATGCAAGGCATTCGCCAGTCCGACGGGCCTCTCTTTCGTTCGGTGACTCATCGTAACAGACGTGAGCGGGCGTTTCACTTTTTCATGAGTGACTCCAAGCCGCAACCTAATTTAAGACGTTGTCACGTAAAAAATCTACTTAAACTTCTGCCTAAATATAAATTTATAAACAATTAAGGTATAAACATTAAATTAAAATTCATACGATGGACGATTTACACTTTACCATTATATTCACTGATCGTAAGTTATCGCCTTTTAATTTGTTAATGTGATTGAATTTTATTGAAACATATAGTAAGATGTATGTAAGACGACAAAATGTAGGTAAAAGTTATGGGCAAAACCAAAGATGTCTTTTAAGTGGAGGTAAAGGTAAAATATATGGACCAAGAGCTATTTGAGAAGCAGTTTGCGATATCAGTTTGCGTTGACTACAACTGTAAAAAGGAGTAGTCATTCGTATTCGTTTGAATCAACATAAATGTAAATATACTGTCACATAAGTTTCTTTTTGTTGTTTCTGAATTTATACAACTTACATGTTCCTATATACCGGCAATCGCCAGCGGCTCCGCCCGCGTGGAAAGATTAAAACCGTAATATAGTCTTTTGATAAACATAAAAATGGTTAAAGTGGGTAAACCAGGGGAGAGGGGAACAATTTTGTGGTACATGATTTTTAAATAACTATCACCGTTTACTCAGCGCACGCAAGGAAAGCTTTAAATTTTGCCGTCTTCGTAATATTTTTATTGCTGCTCCTCTCCTATTCATCTTAGCGTAATGTTATATAGCATATATGTGATATATGTTATAAGCCTATAGCCTTCCTCGATAAATGGACTACCTTACACTGAAAGAATTTTTCAAATCGGTCCGATAGTTCTTGAGATTAGCGCGTTCAAACAATCAATCAATCAAACAAACTCTTCAGCTTTATATATTAGTATAGATATATACATTACACTAGCACATAAACGCTCTCTGTCTTTAAATACAAAACGGAGACTAAACACTCTTTAAAAGGTTATTGATATAAACATACAATTCCTTCCTTCTTATTAGCTTATATGGTGAAATTGGCATGAAGCACATCTTAACACCTAAATTCACCAAATCGGTTCAGTAGTTCCTGAGATTAGCGCGTTGAAACAATCAAACAAACAAACAAACTCTTCAGCTTTATAAATCAGTAAAGATTGTCGACTACATCATTTTAACAGCTTCAATTTAACCCGTATATGCTAATAAGTACATAACGCGTTCACGCGTTCTTACGTCCTGGCGTTAACTTAACATGCGTTCAATGACATGGCAGGTAGTCTCAGTTGACACCATGGCCACAGTCACGCTCCACAGCTAGCCTCAGGTCTCTCACGAGTGTGACAAATATCGGATTACAGAGACCTCAAGGGTTTCTCAGGAACAATCACGAACAATGGCAGACTTCAATGTTTTGTTAACACTTTTATTTCACTTGTTTCATGCGCCTTTGAAGAAAGCTGTAATGGTCTTACCTGTAAGCCGATAGTTACCTTTAAATCCATGGCAGGCCGCTATAAATTTTATATACACATTACAAACACATTGGCATTATACACATTAGAAACGAAAAAAATTACAGTATTTCTCTACTCCGTATTGAATGTTATTATACATATAAACCTTCCTCTTGTATCACTCCATTATTAAAAAAAAACCGCATCAAAATCTGTTGCGTAGTTTTAAATATTTAAGCATACATAGGGACATAGGGACAGACAGAGAATGCGAGTTTGTTTTTTACTATGTAGTGATTATAACCTATTAGGGGTCATCGCTGTAATTGTTTAGGTTAAATCTTGATTGTCTGAGAGCGTATAAAACCCAGGGTTTGCGAAATAAAATCACCAGTGAGTTCGCAGTAAAACAAATGCGAATTATTTACAGTTTTATTACTACCTGATAAAAGAGCTCATGAATATCACCCATGCCTAGATAATTTCTGGGTTGCGTAATAGCTCTTAAGCTTTATCGGAACAAATAAAGTGACCTACATTTCCTTCACTTCAAGGAGAGAACCAATCCATCATCAATTACCTTGTATAACAGAATACCTTTAAGGCTTTTAAAAATTTTACTAATATTATTTGTAAACGAACTGGTTTTTTTGTATTTGATTCATTACCGCAATGACAATTTTAAAAGTTAGTTCAATTTATTTTACGTATAATTGAATAAAACTCGATACTTTCATCATTTAAAATAATTTATCTAGAAAATCATATAAAATATATACGTACAAAAATTACTCGTAGAACATTACAGATACCAATAATCAGATATAGCTTAATGTTATCCGTTTCTACATCTTACGTCAATATACTTAAATTAACATTTTAAACCTTTTTTAGAACCAGTTACTTGTAACATCCTGCTTAAAAATGAAATTGCATTCAAATCGATGCAAAATTAAATTATAGTAACACGAATTTTTATAAACATATTGCTTATTTCGTTTTATAGTTAAATAATGTACGCCTTCCTCTTGCATACCGTGGTAACCTATAATCAAGATTGTTGGTTATTTGAAATAAAAAATTTAAAAAATACTTAGGATCGCAATACCAAAAATTAGATTTGTTACACCTTTCGAACATCAAGACACAAATAAACACCCTTTCGCGTTCGCAAGATTTTTTATTACTCATTTAATACTTTTTGTACAAAATAACATATTTACTTATTTAATACTTTTTGTACAAAATAACATATAAGTAACTGGTTAAAGGTAAAGACGGTTTTTACTGTAAATCTCTTACAGATTACCTGTGGTGATCGGATTATAACAAAAGAATGTGGTAAAGTGCATTGAATATATTAGAAAATATATATAACTAGGTATTATGAGTAAATAATAAGAGATAGAGACATACTGTCGCGGACTTTTTTATAGTATTTTTGTAGATCTACAATTTTCTTTAGTGTATCTCTGTTGGTTTACGCGGAGCAAGCGACTGAAGCTCCTAGCAGGCGAGTTTTTTACAACTGCGCGATCTTTTCAACACAACCTACTAAAATTTCAGGAACATCGTTGGAGCCGTTTCCGAGATTCAGAAAACATATTTATATATATACATACATAATATTAACTCATTTAAATATTATACATATATTATGATATTAATTTTAAATTTTATAGCAACGAATGAGCTACAATGACTCAGAAGATTTACCATCTTAAAGGTTTGTAATAAATTATTTTTTTTATATTGTTATTTCAAAAACTGCAAAACTTAATTCTTCTGCTCTTACTATTAAATACATAGATAAATGGTCAAATCCAATTAGTTTTAATTTTAAAATTGCCGATCTCACTCGTCTAATCTCTTTATGCAAACCATAAAACCAAATTAAACGCTTTCAAAAGTAGGTACTGAAAAATTTGCATTTGTATAATCGGTAATTAGTAATGGTATTTGATTTTACTCATATTGTGATTGTGAAAGCTTTCATAATTTGAGGGTTCTGGTTAGTGTTAGTCAGTGATAGGGGCTGAACTGATTTTCATTTAATTTCGCATATAAATAATAGATCACCGGCTCAGTAGAATAGACCACCCTCATTTTTTACTGAGGTGTCGTAAAATATGACTACGGTAAGTTGAAGTCAGGCATGCGGCCGGTCGTAAAATACAAAGCCAAATCATGTGACAACATGTTTATAACATGTTGTGCCAACCCCACTCAGAGTGGGATAAGGGCAGGAGATATATACTGCGATATATATATATGATGAAAAACCAAAAATGTTAAAATAATTTAGGTGGTTAAGATTGTAAATGTAAATAAAATAAGTGTACAGTGTGAAGAATGGAAGAGAAAAAAAACGCGAGAACTGGTGTGAAAGAGAAAATAATGCTAAACATAGGCTTCGTCCCTATATAATGGAGGTAGCACAATAAAAAAACGCCAATTAACAGTTTCAGACATTTAAAAAATGCGACTGTAAGTAATCACACCTTTTAATATACAAGCGATAAACCTGAAGAATTTTTCAAACTTCAGTCTGATTATTAGAAACTCAAAGAACTAATTAAAAATGAATAAGTAATAACTTAAGACATTTCTGATTTGGTAGTAACGATTTGATTTATATACAGATCGAATCGAAACTGCAATAAAATAAGCGATGAAGATGTACGAGTAAACTGTACTTCAAAACTATTTATTAATTTATTTATTTAATTATGGCCTACCAACAAAATTACATGTATGTTAAACCATAGGTACTTGGTCTTATTTGCTAATTACATATAATTTCACTTATAGGTAGACACAGCATGCTTTTATAGACTACTACGTACGATAAGCTAACAGACAGAAATGTAGACAGAATGTATTACTAAAACTATTATTAACAATTATAAAACTAAAACTTAAACTATTGCCTAAAAATAC
Organism: Morpho helenor; assembly: GCA_029227775.1. NCBI lineage: Eukaryota > Metazoa > Arthropoda > Insecta > Lepidoptera > Nymphalidae > Morpho > Morpho helenor. The sequence continues at coordinate 14,160,500 of JARGCU010000017.1, forward strand.
ACTATTTCCTACATACAAAAAATATTAACAAAGGATTCGGTAAAAAAATAAAAAAAAATAAAAAAATAACTATTTAACTATTTAAAAAAGTCTCCAACAAAAAATTACTGCGTGATATACATTTGTTTTACAACGTCGAAACGTTCTTGTTCTATACTTTAATTGCCTCTTACAGCTTAGGAAAATTGACTATAATCAACCATATCATTTTTTACAATACCGGGCCTTGTTATTTACTACTGCGTATTATTTTACAACCGGTAAATCTTGTTATCTATTTTCCTTCCGGTAGAACTAGTTACAACAAGCTCAATCGGTCAACGTCCCTATTTCAAAGCACTTTACGCCATAGTCCTATAAAATATGCGAATTACCCGCATTATGCGTAATGTTACATTATTTAAGGTGTCTGATGATGTTTTCAGACATGTTTCTATCTGTAGAAGATTAATTTTAATAGTCTAAATATATTTATATTCAAATACCGAGACTGCGCCTATGTAAACTTTAAAAAACGTTAAAATAATGTACCCTGTAAACTATATCCATAATAACAAAAATCACTTGGACGTAGACGAAAAACAAACTTAATGATCTTATTCGATGAGTTTCCTATACTATAAAACTTCCAATGCCATTCGATATATATCTGAAAACATTGATGCTTTTTATTGTGATGTTTTGTCATGAATCTTCCTTAATAAAGTAAAATTTTACAACTCTTTTGATTCGTTATATTTTAAAATCGATCACCGGTTAGAGTTATAGCTACAAATCCAGAAGAAGTACTATTATAAAAGTAATTAACTATTTAGTAATTAAAGTTTAGTAATTAAGTAATTAAAAGTATTAACTATTATAAAAAAAAATTGTAACAAACTAATTTCAATGCGGGCTAAGCTGCTGGCACGATATAACTTGTGATCAAAAGTACTGTAAATTTAACTTAAGTCGTTCGTATTAAAAAACATTACTTTAAACATTATTTTATAAACTAACTGTTAATCAATCAATCACTCATAAGATTCGTGACCTTAGAAAAAAAAGATCTATATTAAGTAAGAAAAATATTCAAACAAAATTTACATTAATCTAATTTTAAATAACCTAAATTAACTACTAAAATAATTGTATATTCATAATAACAAATAATGCATATAATCAATAGCATTATTGTAATTCTATAAAAGTATAAATATTCAAACATGTTTTGTACACACAGCTGTGACTATCTAGGCACTAATATCAAATATATGACCTACAGTTGTGTAAACGTCCGCTTCCACAAAGCTTCGAATGCGTGGAATTGCCTAAACGTTGTACAAATGAAACATTGGACCCTCCATAACTAGAAACTCAAGGCAAAAGTGAAATAATCTGTTTTAACGAGGTTTTGAAACAAGTCCGTTCCGATTTAATATGCTCTCACTTTGCAATATTTATTCCCCCTAATCTATAGACACAAATAAACAACAATATAAATTTATATAGTCAATTACTATTGTGATGAAAATAATATTTAGCTATTTTACTTTCTATAAAAATTTAATTGGCATCACGCTGTAAGGTAACGCAAAATTTTAAAATTTTCCATAGTTGAAACGTCTAATAACTTTATATTTGTTGCGATATTGATTGACAGATTATCGCGGTGAGTTTGAAAATATAGTGTAAAATTGTGTTGGGCAAGCTTTTTCACGGAACAACCTTGGCGGTATACTGTTTTGCGAAAACAGATTTGTCTTTGCTATTTCCGTCCGCTGTTGTTTGTTACGAGGTAGTTTTTGATGATTATCTGGTCCCAATGATGATAACATTGAACCATTTGATAAAATCATTACCATATTGAACCTTTTTTATTTAAAAAATAATAATTAATGTATGTTTAAACAATGTACAAATTTATAAACAGTTTAATATTAGTGCGTATAGTCTTGAGCGATATTTTCTAAACTCAATCTTGGCTTTTTAATCAAAAAAACTTTTCTTAACTTAACTCTCTTAGCCAGTTAAGCGATCAAGGCTCATCTCAATTTTAGCATTTTTAGCTCAAGACGTTTTTAGCATTGCAAGTCAAAATAAAAAAAGGAATGTTGAAGATGTTCCTTTTTTATCTTAAGCAAATTAGACATTTATCTTCATTGTAAATTTTATGGTAATTTTTTGCGCAACACTTTAATTGCATATGCAGTTTCACTCAAAATAAACTTTCTATGCAGCTGTAAAAAAATAGCATAAGTAATAAAGCTAATCCTCGGAGGATTTTGTCGAAATAATAAGTGAGTTACGATAAAACTCAAAAATAATTTAATGTGAACATGGCGTTGGTAGACGATCTCAAAAAAGATTGTGTGGTATGGAGATCCCTTAAAGCTACGTATGTGTCGTAAAATGTGACTAAGGTAAGTTAACGTTAGGCCGGTCGTAAAATACGTAGCCAAATCAAGTGAGAACATATTTATAACATGTCGTGCCGACCCATTTAGAGTGGGATAAGGGGATGATGATGATGTATAACCTACCAATCCACATTGAATCCGCTCTAAGCCTTCTATACATAAAAGTGAGGTCGTTACCAATCATACGCTATCCCAGTAAATAAGCTTCTATTGTACCAAATTTCATCAATATTGGCCCAAAGGATTAGCCATAAGAGCGTAACAGACATACTTTTGCTTTTTAATACTAGCTGTTATCCGCGACTACGTTCCCGTGGACTGTTGTCGTGTGATAGGTTAAGAATAGATGATGCTTTTCAATGTCAACCTATTGCTGTAGAATTAACAGGATTTCTATAGCCTATATGTTATTCCGGTGTATGAGGATTGTGTTGTGCCAAATTTCTTCGATATTGGTTCAGCGGATTCGCCGTGAAAGAGTAACAAACATACATCCATACTTACAAACTTTCGCAAATATAATACTAGCTTTTACCCGCGCAACTTCGTTCGCGTGGACTGTAGTTTTGAAATTAAGAGTAGCTTCTGTCGCTCTGCAACCCTGCAAATATCTCCATCACAAAAATCAGATCGATCCGGGAAGAATCAGAGTAAATATCTCGTACTTACATGAAATATATATTAAAATAGCTCATTAAAGGAGTACAAAAACTTCATATCGAAAAATTCATAATGTTTTTCTGGTAATAAATATCTCTATAAATATTAGTAGGATTATACTCTCGTATATAAATTAAATGACTTCTTCAATCGGACTGTATTTTTTCACTTTTGTTACTCCACTTTATCCGCTTTCTTGAATAGTGAATAACAAGATGACTATCCGACATCGACGCACACCAATTAAAGTAGTTTCTTTTCACTATTTAATTTTATATTTTGAAAGTTACAGCAACTAATTAATACACTTATAGAATTTCCAACCATTTATTCAACTTTTCATATACACGAATACGGTCATGAAGTTCCATAATTTTTACATTAAATACCACAGTAAACAAATGCAATGCTTTATAGGCACTTTCCTGTTTTTAATCGAAAATCGATTGTTATTAGAAATCGAGTCAGTAATGCAATTTGGTATTTCTACTACTAGCTGTCAAAAGTTAAGTAAATCATAAATAAATATACATAATAGACAAAGTAGGAACCGACATAGGCTTACGGCTTCTGCTTTGCGCCTTGCAAAAGTACTAAGTCGTTTGAGGCTTTGGATATAAAATTCTATAATAAAATTCCACAATCAATTTTAGGTTTGCCATTACAGCAGTTAAAAGCACTATTAAAAAAGGCTAATACAGAAAGCCTTCTAATCTATTGAGGATTACTTAGATTATAGCAATGCGTGGACATAGCTACTCTTCGATCTTGTACAAGACAGGAATGACTAAATGTAACTAGTAATAAGAATTGTATTTTGAAAAGAGCAAGCGTCGAGTTTCTTGCTGGCTCTTCTCGGTAGGAGCAACTTTCCGAAAAAGCAGTAGAGTTGATAAGTTTACTTGAATAAGGAATATTAAGAATTTTTGAATTGGAAAGACTATAGTAGCTTTATAATGAAATCTTACTCAAAAGCACTACACGAAAACGACATTAAAAGAAGGTTACAAGATTTGGGTGGCCCTAATAGACGCGCCTACGGGTAAAGAATTCGGCTACATTAACGTTGTAACGGTTATTTGGCCATGTCAACCTCGTTGGCATGCAAAACGTACGCTCCAACTCCCTTTTCAAAATAAAGGTGACTAACATAACTTGGATCGTACGTATTGAATATATTAACTAACGAAGGCTCAGAAGTCAATAGTTCGCAACGTGAATTACATTCATAGTTGAGTAATACAACGTATTTTCTAGAATAATATACTGCTGCAAAAGCGACATCTAGTGGACGCTGTTCCGCGCTATAGAAGTTGGCGTTACGCTAACGCGATCGAGTAGTTTAGAAAATCTCCCACTAAGTACACTACTTGCGTTACATTATTTAAATCAATGATGCTGTTATCGACTTATTTTATTGACACCTTATATTTTATAGATATATAGTAACCTTTATTTAAAAAGCATGGTCATTTAGAGATTAAGTACCTGGTTTACCTGATAATTTTTTTAAAGATATAAAAAAATGAATAAATAGTTGGGCAGATAGGGCTCGAACTTAGGTTTCTATTTTATTTTCAGCTCTCTAGATAACCCGTTCCCCAATGAGCTACTATGTCTTTACGTTTGACAGCGAAAATTGTGTTTTGAATTTTACGTAAATTTTAGCATTTTCCCGAAAACAGGGATAAAAAGAGATTTTCTTTAACGTACCTAACCTAGCTCGAATTTTTCCCCCCATAACCCCTTATATGCCGAATCTCATGAAAATCGTTGGAACCGTTTCGGAGATTATATATACAAGATTAACTCATTATCATTTATAATATATAGTATATATTTACTATTTATTTAAGATTAATCATCGTTCTCCTGCTCTAATCCTACTCTAAACGAGGTCGGCAGAACATGTTTCTCTCTAGTCTCTTCCATTCTCTTCTATCATTCGTCAACTCTGGTGCTGCTCCATTTATATGCGTGTCATACTTCACATAATCCAACCACCTCTTTATCAGCGTATCTTTAGTCACATATCCATCCACATTTATATTCAACACTCATGTGATCACATAATTTATAAAACTAATTAACGAAAAAAAAAATCACCACGGCGTTATTGCATGGTATTGCATAATATTGTCTCTTAGTATAACTTTTATTTAAAGCTTAACCGTCAGAAAATGTACTTGGATTAAAAGATAAACTAACAAATTAAATATTGAACATACAGCCTGAAATTAACATTAATACTATGTATTTCTTATGTTTTTATTTCGTGAATAAATAATAGATTTATATTAATATATTGTAATATATTAAAATTTCGCGTGTTTAAATTAAATTCTCGAGTTGTGATAGGCTTAACCCAAATTCATCCATCCGTTTTGAGGCTATGTCATTACTAATGTTCTATCAGGGTATTAATATAGACATAAATGAATAAAGAAGAATAATCATTTTTTATTTATTTGCTTGTTTCACGTCTGTATGTCGTCCTTTGTAAGCGTAGCATTATTATTATAACATTTAAATGCTGACCGTATATGGTAAAGTGACTAAAGAGCCTAATAACAGATGGTTGGATTGTATGAAGTATAACATTCATGTAAAAGGAGTAGCGTCAGAATTGACGAATGATAGGAGAGAATGGAAGGGAAAAACATGTTGTGCCAACCCAATGGGGTTGGCACAACCCCATTGGGTGAGATAAGGGCAAGGGAGACCCATCCCATCTTTATATCAGTAAAGTCATATAACCATTTGTACTAGGTCCATCTTTAATATTTAAATTTATTTATTTCGTATTACTTACAAAAATTGTGTAACCCACTTTTATAAAATTATATTAAAAAGAAAGTTATAATTTGGCCGTTGAAGTGGGAAAACATCTGACTACTAATTAAGAAACTTGTGTTTAGGATTATCATTCAATGAGGTAATCTTGTATATATACGTTTATGTGTGTGTATGTAATAGCTCAAAAGAAGTGATGATACCCGGAATCAAGTGTCAGATACCACCAGTCTTCTCATTTCATTTTTTGAATTGCATTTTCTCATATATTTAAAAAAAATTAGGTACCTAGGTACTACATCCTTAACCGTTGCCCGGCCACGTTCGCTAGTATAACTTATGCGTTTAAGTTCCGGAATTTCCCATTCCCAATGATTTCTCAACGTTCCGTAATATTGCCCGATGACAGCGAAATAGACAATAATTTTTTTTATAGTCTTTGTTAATATTAATCAATTTCAACCATTAAAGCTAAACATTTTTAGCTAGATGCATTTTTATGACAGCCGTAAAATATAACGTTATCATCGCACTGCATGGTTGTTTGGCCAAAGCAATAGCTATAATTTTTTATTCCATTAGTAATGGAGTTAGACCGTATAAAATAATACGAATATAACTGTAACAATGAATAATGAAGCGGCGTGAAGCCCACGCGTTCTTTAATTTAATGAGGTAAAATTATGTTCTACCTCGCAATCACGGTACTAGAAAATGACAGTGATTTACTTCGTATTCTAAAAGCTTTAAGCGCTATTTGGATTACTCAATTGAGTCAGTAGCAGCCTCTTAATATTCTTAATTAGGAGGTAGAGTTGAATAATCTAAGTTAAGGAGCACAGATTGATAAATATTAGAACTACAATAAAAGTTAAATCAATGCGTTATTTTGCATATATTTGTAACATATAATAGCTCTCTCATGATATTTCTCCAAGCCACATTAACAGTAGCACAGCTTGCTATATTGCTTTTCGTAAATCATTTCAACTTTTTTTGAAAACAACTGAGATTAATAAATGTTGGACAACTAATGCGAATAATAATCTATGAAAGAGGATCTATGAAAAGACCATAATTAGAAATAAACATATCCTTAAAAGCTACTGATGAAATTAATAAAATATTGACGGGGTACATACTCGTAGTAAGAATAGCCAGGGGGCTTTGAGGTCCTGAGTTGTTACGAGTGGTGACTGCACATTGATAAAAAGCAGCGTTGGTAGATCTTTGTTATTACTTGGGTAGACAGAAGATGGGTCTTGATTGAAAGTGGGATGGCAATAGGCTGTTACGTCTTAAAAAAATCTATTGGCTCCAGGAAACGATATCTATTTCCCAGTTTTCACAGACTTGCTACTTAACGCGTTCATTAACAAAGACCTTATTTTAATTAACCGACGTAATACGGAAGCTGAAAATCGCTCCACCAATGTCCAGTTTTAAACATAAAGACATTGAAAACATTTTAACACTAAAATTAAATTACAATAATGATACAAGTTCTTTGTTTTTAGACCAATATTTTTTTTTTAAACGGCTAAGGTCAAAAAACTACATTTATTAATAACATATAAACATTTTCTTGATATTATTGCACAGGTTTAAATCCCGGAAAGCGGCAAGAGTTTTGGATATAAAAACTTCTTACAATTTATCACGCGCTTTCGATGAAAGAAAACATCGTAAGGAAATATGCTTTTTTGAATGAATGTTGACTGAATCTGCTGTATGAATTAAGTTATGTCGTAAGTACCAATCTGTTTTAGACTGTTGTTGGTCATTACTTAAATCTCTTCAATTAGTAAGATGTATTGTTTAGTAAAAAATTCAGCAGATAAGCTTCTAAAGACAATTGTTTTAACTAACAAGCTAGTCTTAAATTGTCAACATTTCGAAAGCTTGTCGTGATCAGCTATCAGCAGATATAAATAAGTCTCATCCTCTAACAATACATAGAAAAATCTAATTGCACAAGTAACTTAATTTTGGAATATTTTGATAAACCATTACGTGCGGTGAGGTCATTATTATCATTTCACGGCAGGTGTGAATTACTGAATACATCTTTAATGTTTAAATGAGTTAATCTTGTATATATATATATTTTCCGAATCTCGGAAACGGCTCCAACGATTTTCCTGTAATTCAACATGTAGGAGGTTTTGGGGGAGAAAAATTGATCTAGCTAGGTTTTATGTAAAAAAAAATTGTTTTATCCCTGTTTTTGGGCATTAAAAAACAGTAACATTTATATTGAATTGAATTTTCGCCATTAACTGTCAAGTCGACGTAGCTTATTCGAGTAACGGGCAGACTCGAGAAATGTGAATGCCAAGGATCGATCCCCAACTAAATAACTGTTTTTTTTTTAAGTTTTTTCTTTGTAAAAAATTTCCGAGCGAAGCTCGGTCACCCAGATATTGGTACTTATTACACCATCAAAATTGTTGAGTTAATTCTATAACGAACGTGTAATTTCAATACCGTAAAGGTTAAAGATGTAATAAGTCAATGAATGTTGGTTCAAACATTGTACATGTACAGGTCAATAACAAATAAATAAATTACGAAGGCGTGAGAAAATGGACAATTACGGAGAAACAACAATTCGTATACTTATTACTGTTTAAATAAGATATTATTTTTAAATTTGGACGTGTGTGGACTATTTTTTAAAGTACATAAACAAGGGAAAAAACTTTATTAAGACAAACGTAAAAAAAACATATTTTGCTATAATCCGCGATAAAGTAAAATAGAAAATATATATAATGCTAACTGTAGAGTGAACAATCCGTTTTCTAACCTACTCAACTCAACCAGATACCACACGGGGGGTCAACTTACCATAGTCGCCTTTAACGAGCAAAATATTAAACAAACAAATAAATATATAGGACACTTACACATACGGTCGTCTTTCCTCAAAAGTAAGTATGGGTGCTTGTGTTATGGGTTACACAACTGGAAAATATATTTATATAAAACAGATACTTAAATAAATATATATACACCCAGAGTCAAAGAACGAACAAATTGTATTTAAAAAATGTTGGCCCTCAGCGAGAATCGAACCTGCAACCCGCAGAAATGAAGGCAGGGTGACTACCATCTGCACCTACGGGCCGGTAGGTCCAGCCAGCCATTAAAGTAATTACAGATATAGTTGATAAAAATAATCTTCACAAAACAGTTTTTGATTAAAGCCACTTTCATTCTCACTATACTATTTCAATGTTAAATAATAAAATATGCTTAAAAAGTATTTCAGTTTACTTAATGAGAAGAAAGTATATGTATCTTAAATATAATTATACGTAGAAACCATACGAAAGCGTGACCGTGGCCCGCGTAAAGTGATAGAACAAATATTTAACAAACAACCAATATTTGCAAAACAATCATTTTTACATCACATTTGACGTGCTGTTATCACATTGATTTCCTTTTTGAGACAAGCAATAATGGGACTTTGAGGATGTGATGTGTAAGACAATACAATGTTTTCTAGTTTAAATTGCATTATTCATTAGCTGTTCTCATTTAACCGACTTTTCGACGTCACGTTAAAAAGACTTCAGTACTACGTATCGACTTGAAAAATCTAGAGTAGACTGTTCTTATTAATAAAATATTTTTCATTTAATTTTAATTAAATCAAAAAATTTAAGTATATGCTTAAAAATATTTCTCATATGCATCGGCAAAACGTTTAAAGAAACTTTGTAATAATATATATGTAATTAAATAATATATCCATAATTATGTGTACCACATAAATTGTCACTAAAAAGTTGTCCAAGTTGCTTTACTGTATATACAGTGGAGTAGTACCTATATCCGGCTAAGCCCATCATTCCAATCGCCAATTTTCATTCAAATTGACGGTGTTGGCTATGAACGAACGTGCTAAACATACATATCGACTCAATTTTATTATTATTTATATAAACTGAATTTCTATATGTAACTGTCCAGAAATTTTTAACATTAAAATATATTATTTCTTTAAACCTTTAACCTGTTATTTTATTTACATATTCAACACTAATATCAGGGCTTTTAGAAAAAAAGTTGTTGAAGTAATAATGTAAAAGTAATAAGATGTCGGTACAACTTTTTTATTACTAACAGAGCTTTAATCGCGTTGAATTCTTATTCTTCCTATTCAAAAACCTTTATAATAACTCCTTGGATGTGATATTTTTATATTTATGTTTTATCTATGTCCTTATATAAAACGCGCACTTTACAGTAACATTTATTTTTTAGCTGAATTTAAAGTTTAAAATTAAGATTTAAATTAATCTGTAAGTTTATATAAAAAGATATTTTAAACTCTGTGGAACAGGATTATATTTTTGTGACTAATTAGAAACTAATTTTCAACCTCAGAACGTTTGAAAAATATCAAAATATTGTCTTTAAGATTTAAACAGAGTAAGAGATAGTTTACATCTAATTGATAAATATCCAAATTGAATAAGCCTGTCGAATTTTATATCTCTATGTGAAACGGTGAATTCAGGGCAATTCGTAACTCGGAATGTAATATTCATATTTGATTTATTTCTAACTAAATTGTCATAAATATTCTAAAGAGATAGTTTATAGAAATACGTGATATACCTACTTATTTCGTGTAAGCATTTAAATGATTTTCCTAAAGTAAACGTTTATTAGATATTCAGTATTTTTCTAAAATCTTCTTTTCTTACACGGTAGGTATTATGAAAAAGATGAGACCACGTGCACAATCGTAGATTGAAGTTAGTCGCTTATTAATATATATAGTATAAAATGGTATATAAACGGGTTCACAAATCAATTTTCACTAATAATAGTAATATAATTCACTTCTTATACTAGTGTTTATAACCTAATATATTAAATGCGAAAGTTGGTATGTTATGCTTTCGGATAAACCACTGTATAAATCTTGATGAAATTTCGCACGATTAGAGGTTATACACTGGGATAACATAGAGGGTAAAAAAGGTGAAAATTTCTTTTGAAAACTAAAATAAAACACATTTAAATATTGATAGTACTAAAACGATAGAATTCACAGATACATATATATAACAAAGTCTATACATATTATATAACAAAATCCCCATATATAGTCTGTATGTGATGGATTTTATCAAAATTTACTGAACGGATTTTTCTAAGGTTTTTATTAAAAGATGTAATTCGCGAGGAATATTCAAGTTAAAAGTACATGACGATTAAAACTTAAGCTTTGTGACACACTAACAATATAATGTAAAAATATATGAATAACTAAAATACTTACACCGACAAAAATACACGTGTATAAATTTATCGTGATAACTACTGTACGTGATTTAAATAACCTTGTGTGAGGTTTTAATCGTCAGAATCACACTAAACTATTAACAATTGTGAATGTTTCATTTAAAAGTTATCATTGCTTCAGTTTTTACCTCTTAATGTAATTTGTATTACAAACCGAAGTGATATTGGTAATTAACACTGACTAACGTAACAGTCAGATAATACAGTAATTACCGTTTCAGTATTTAGTGTGAATTAAGAGACACGTGAAATCAATTAAAAAATCGTATTGAAACAAAAACGAAAGGCACGCGGGTCGAAATTGCGGGTAGTAATAAAAATATATGAAAATTAAATTAACGTTCCAAATATTATCATTATTAATTGTTCAAATTATAGGTCACTAACCTGATGCCGTCCAGCACTCTGGGCACTCCTGACACAGCGACGACCAGTCGAAAGATAGGTCCTGGAAACTCGCCATGTCTATGGCTTCACCTAATGCGAAACAACTACATACATTACACAAACACTTAACACTGCAGTTTAGGTCAATCCTTGCAAAATTCAATGCAAGTTTAGGTTACACTTTAAATCATATGTCGTAGGTTTCGCTGGTGAAATGTTGCGGCGTTTCCCGCGCGCGTTGGCTATGTATGTGCGCGCATACACTTGAACAGGCGGGCAAGCACTGCGATGCGGTTCGCGGACAACCTCGCTGTCGGGATGTGTCGCTCGCCCCAAACCTGTTTCTCGGACTAAGCGACGTTCACTGAGGACCGTGCGTTCTTTCGATTTCAATGAACCGTTAACGCTTTTTTCTCCGAGCGCGCCTTATCGACATATCAATGCGCATCTGCCACCTGTTTCCGACAAATTACGCGATTTTATATTTCGAACATCCCTACGTATATGAAGATATGGCGAATTAATTTTTTGATTTGCTTATTGGCTTTAGATTCCGAGTTGTTGTAAAAGGCAAAAAAGTAAGTTGACCCACCGTGTGTTATCCGGTTGAGTAGAATAGACCTCCCTCTTTCTTACAGAGGTGCCGTAAAATACGACTAAGGTAAATTAACGTCAGGCAGTCGGCCGGTCGTAAAATACATAGTCAATTCATATGACAACATGTTTATGACATGTTGTGCCGACTCCACTTAGGGTGGGATTAAGGGCTGATGCTTTAGATTCTCCATATTTACATATGCAAATTTTTTTTTCCAAATATGTATTTACACGATCTACACATCGTATAAAAGAACAGGTATTACAGTTGGTGATAAATTAGGCTCTCGTATAAACCTTGATTTTTGACATGTCCGTATGTATTTATTTTATGTATATAAGGTAAACAAACAGTATAATAAATAAAAAAATAAGTTCAAACTAGTAAAGTTTTCACAAATTACTAAACACTATTAATTAAGAGTTAGTTAACCATTTACCTAAGTATAATTGAAAACTTACAGAAGAAATGACAAAATAATACAAATACCATATGGATTTGGTGCATTACTAATGTATTAGTGTATTTTTTCAATTTTTCCCGAATTAATTTTTTAAATATCTTAGGAAAACTGTAATGTATTTTGTATTCCGGTCGCTGAGATTGGCCGTTAAAAGTGGTTGTCCTTATATTCCCCACGCATTTTTCAAATACAATGTGACCATAAAAATTATCGTCAACCTTTGCCATTAACGTTTTTGCAAGCGGAGTTGTTATTCACAATTGTTTTAATCATTTATTTTGGCCTCTTAATGTTAAATTAGGTTTAATAATTTTAATACAATGCTTTTAGTTATCTAAACTATATTTGCAGCATGTAAATATGAATTCTTACAAATAATCTGTGACGAATAGTTTAACAATTACATACTTTAACAGTATTCATAACTTTATCTATCTGTGAACTTTGAACGTTGAAAATCTACATAATACTAATTTGTTCAATTACTTTTATACAGTGGAATTTTGTGAAGTACCGACCTTTGCTATAAATCATTTGAATTGATTATACATTTGTAACGTTTTGCTTAAATTCACCTCCCTTACGTCGTGCGATGTTATCAGAAATAGCTTCCTTTTAATACAATACATAATATAAAAATAACGTACTAATCTAATAAGTAACGGCCTGTTACTATCCCACTGCTGGGCATAGGCCTCCTCTCTCCATTTTTGGAGAGAAGGGTTGGAGCTAAGACCTACCACGCTGCTCCAATGCGGATTGGTAGGTTACACATATCCCTAGGATTCTCTAGAGATATGCAGGTTTCCCCACGATGTTTTCCTTCACCGAAAAGCGTGTGATAAATTGTAATTATCAATTAGTCACATAAGTTTTAATAGAAAAACTTATTGGTGTCTGCCCGGGTTTGAACCCATGATCGTCTCTAGAGATTCACACGGTCGCACCGCTAGGCCATCACAGCTTTGTAACTAATGAAATAACTTAAGGTTTTGGTTGAAATAAACTAGATTATATAGCCAAGAGGCTAGGTCATCATTAGGTCAAAAATTCAACTCCGACAGCACTTAGGTACTATCATCATTCTCTTACCCTTATCCCACTCCAAGTGGGGTACTAATGTCTTCTTCTTCCATTCTCCTCTATCATTCGTCAACTCTGGTGCCACTCCTTTAACATGCATATCATTTTCACATAATCCATCCATCTTTTTTTCGACCTCCCCTTAGCCATACCATCCACATTCATATTTAAAACTCGTTTGGACACATGATTTTCATCCCTCATTACATGACCATACCAACTTAGTCTCGCACTTCTCATCTTTTTTTATAATGGGCGCAATTTTCAGACTTCCCCTAATATACTCATTTCGTATTCTATCAAGTTTTGTCACACCTTCAACCAATGGACGTCCACTGCTGGACATTGGTCTCTTCATGGGATCTCCACCATACACGATCTTGTGCCACTTGGACCCAGCGGCTCCCCGCGACCTTTTTAAGATCGTCAGTCCATCTCGTGGGGGGTCTGCCTTGGACACTGCGTTTTCCGGTGCGGGGTCGCCATTCCAGCACCTTGAGACCCCAACGCCCATCGGTTCTCCGCACTATGTGCCCCGCCCATCGCCACTCAGCCTCGCGACACGCTGAGCTACGTCGGTGACTCTGGTTCTTCTACGGATCTCCTCATTTCTGATTTGATCACGTAGAGAAACTCCGAGCATAGCTCGCTCCATCGCCCGCTGAGCGACTCAGAGCTTTCTTATGAGGCCCATAGTCAGCGACCAATTGTCACACCACACATCCATTAACATTCTCATCTCATTCGCATGCACATTTCTTTCATCCTTTTCTTTTATTGCCCAACATTCTGATCCATACATTACGACAGGTCTAATGACCGTTTTACACTTACTATCGTAGCAAAGTTATTTTCATCAATGACAAAAGCTATATCTTTACCCATTTAAAAATACAGTTAAGATAAATAGAAATTTGAGTGCATTCATCGTTCTCCTATGTAAATGTTAAAAATTATTTCGCGCAAGCATAGCTTTAATTACGAAGTTTTTTATTCGTTGCTAACGCAGAAAGCGGCAAGTGAGCGGCAAATTTACACATTAAATTAATTTAAAACCTTTTAAACTCTTATCGTTGTCCCTGTTACATAAATTTGGAAAAGTATGATCCAAAACATACATCCTCCTGCCTTTATCCAGTAGGTATCGATTGTCTGCATTTGAATCATTGCGCAATGGTACATATGCTGGAAGATCGGTCCTGTTTTAGGATTAATACATTTTATTATTTTTATATAATGTAATGTTATGTTTTTGTGGCCCCTTAGTTGGCTGAAATAAAATTATTGCTATTATTTTTTTTTATCCCAGTAAGTGTAGTCGGCACAACGTGTTATAAACATGTTGTCACATACTTTACCTTTACCTACCTGACGTCAACTTACCTTATACGTATTTTACGACAGCTCGGTAAGAGGTTGGTCTATTCTACTTAACCGGATACCACACGGCAAGTTAACTTACCATAGTCTCCTTTTATGACACCTCGGTAAGAAATGAAGGTGGTCTATTCTACTCAGCCGGGTACCACACAACAAGTCAACTTAACTTAGTTGCCTTTTACGACACCTCTGTAAGAAATGTAGGTGGTCTATTCTACTCAGCCAGATACCACACGGCGTTTCGACTTACCTTAGTCGTCTTTTACGATACCTCAGTAAAAAATGAGGGTGGTTTATTCTACTCAGCCGGATATCACACGAAGGTCAACTTACTTCAGTCGCCTTTTACAACACCTCTGTAAGGAATGTGGGTGGCCTATTCACACACGGCGGGAAATATATGATCCAAAAGTTTTAACTGAATTTCACACCGTGTTACGTAAATAGTGGAAGTAAAAAATTGTGAAAGCGAAAGATATGGTAACTAAGTATACCATAATTATGATTCACTGTTGCAAGTGACGTCCTTGAACTACGGTAGCCCAGATGACCATCCATGTTCAACATAACGTAATACTAAAATAACAAACTGTAACATCAAGTATGTAGATAGTGCTGATACTAAGTTTCGAAAATGTAATTTGTGAATTTGTTTCTATTAACTTCGTTTCTTAATACTTAATTCAAATTATTCTTTATTCAAGATGGCGTTTACATGTTCTTTAGAAACGTCAAATAATGAAGCTACCTATGTTCTGAAAGTGCTCTTACGGAGAAAAACCAGCAAGAAACTCGACGGTAATCCTTTCAAAAAACGGTTGCCTGTAAAGTCGTTTTTACGGGCAAAGATTTTACGTGACAACGTCTTTTTAAATGTGATGGATTGAAGTGGGAGAGAGACGCAAGGCATTCGCCAGTCCGGCGGGCCTCTCTTTCGTTCGGTGACTCATCGTAACAGACGTGAGCGGGCGTTACACTTTTTCATGAGTGACTCCAAGCCGCAACCTAATTTAAGACGTTGTCACGTCAAAATATTATTCAAATAATATTTAATTATCCGACAAATTATTATGGCAATTTTTAATTTTAAACTATCGTGAGTAGTATTCATAGTTAATGTATAGAACCGGCTATACTCACGTCTTATTCTTTTCTTTCTTATACACGTTATTCATTCTTATACACGACGTTATAGCGACGGGAACTGGCCGCGATAACGTCGTTTAAAGAGCTCATGAATAAGTGCCCCGAATGGGTTCGAAACTAGTCGGGTTAACCCGATAGAATAAGACGTGAGTATAGCCGGTTCTATACATTAACTATAATTATGGCAATTATCCGTTTTAACACCCCGCTTAATTTCCTCTTCAGGTGACAAGAGGGCTGGCTCCTGTTCCCACAAAGAATCAGCTTAGCGATTCAGCGCGGAAACGCTGCCAGCATTCTTGGGACCATTCCACGTGGGCATGATTTGTATAGTCCTAGCGTGTAAGTAATTTAAGATAGATATAACTTGTACATTTTTATTAAATAAAGAAAATAAATTAAATTATTTAATAACTATGGTAATTAAATTACTAACTATGGTACATAAATAAATAACGCCGTGTGGTATCCGGCTGAATAGAATAGTACCACCCTCATTACTTACCGAGGTGTCGTAAAAGGCGACTAAGTTAAGTCGACCCGCCGTGTGGTATCCGGCTGAGTAGAATAGACCAACCTCATTTCTTACCAGGGTGTCGTAAAATACGACAGAGGTAAGTCGACGTCAAGCATGCGGCCGGTCGTAAAAACGCAGCCAAATCATGTGACAGTATGTTATAACATGCTGTGCCGACCCCACTTAGAGTGGGGTAAGGGTAGGAAGATGATGATGAATTTAGATATTCCAAAGATAGCAGGAAATCTTCTTGGTATAGGGAGAAGGGAATTGTTTTTCTCCAAATTTAACGCTTGCGGGCCACGGGCAGTAATGAATAAATCAAAACTATTGGATCGATTTTAATCATTTTTTTTCACTGAGTGACATGGGCTTTATATTTTATACCCGTGCGAAGCAGGAGCAGGCCGCTAGTAAATAATAAATAAAGGTATTATTTACACTATAAGTACATATTACATTTATGGTTTCTGAACTTGTATTCGCAACGTTTATAGTTTAAAATAATCCGTGTATTACAATATTCTCGCGTTATAGCACGTACTGACGTGGTAAATAGGGCATGCCAGCTCATATTTCTCGTAAAGGCGAACGCACGAGACAAATCAACACGTTCGTAGGTCGCTGAATAACATCGATTATTATATCTTACCTTATTGCGAATCCTATCATTTCTCTCGCACTAGCGTTATAATTTATATTTCTTTGTACTTTGCTTAGTTCATCTCTGAGCTTTTTTTCTGTTTAGTCAAATATCTCATCATCATCTTCCTGCCCTTATCCCGCTCTAAGTGGGGTCGGCACAACATGTTCTAAACATGCACATGATTTGGCTGCGTTTTTACGACCGGCCGCCTGCCTGACATCAACTTAGCTCTGTCGTATTATACGAAACCTCGGTAAGAAAGAGGGTGGTCTATTCTACTAAACCGGATCCCACACGGTGGGTCAACTTACCTTAATCACCTTTTACGACACCTCGGTAAGAAATGAGGTTGGTCTATTCTACTTAGCCGGATACCGATACCACACGGTGGGTGAACTTATCTTAGTCGCCTTTTACGACACCACGGTAAGAAATGAGGGTGGTACTATTCTACTCAGCCGGATAGCACACGGCGGTAGTCAAATATCTCATCATTTCATCAAATATCAAATATCACGCCAAATAAATACAAATCAAATATCAATATCTTGATTGTAATTTTTAAAGTTTACGTCTAGCTACCTCGTTAATATCTAAGACTGTAAAGAATATAACTCATAAAATAGAAGAAGAATAACTTTATTCCACAAATAAAAATACAAAGTGAACATAAATAGGCATAAATAATACTTACAGTTAAATGTTCGAAGAGCGAACTTATCACACTCTTGTTATCTCTTCCATTGATATACGGTATGAAATAGCTTTCATAGAATGGAGCGTTACTTTGCGGACTTATATAATACAAAAAATAATGAAATATTTCGTATTTTAGCAATATAATTTACTTAATAAATTTTACTAGCAGTTTGAGTTAAAAATTAGGTACTAGTAAACTTAACCCTTCCGCAAGTCCGTTTTCGTACATTCCCCTACCGCCGCTTCAATTTTTTTTTTATAAAATAAGATTACAATTTAAAAAGCAATTATAATTAAAAAATAATAATAATGATTAAAAATTTTTTTTCTTACCACCGCCGATAAATGGCAACGTAATTAATACTTATGATTAAATCAATTTTTACGTTTCCATTCAAACATCATGAGAAACTCTACATGCTTCGGAAGTACTTTAGAGATAATGTTACCTATGAATGCCTTGAGATTATGCTGAGGTATATATAACCTACCAGCAACCAGTATATTTCCATCCTCTTCTGCCAGTAAATAATCTATCTGTGATATAAAAGTACAAAAGGCGGACTTAACACAAAATTAAGCTTTCTACACCTGGTCAACCATAGGGTCAAACGGAAATTCTAAATAAACAAACAAACAGAAAATAGAATAGGTAAATAATTAAGAAATGAAAATCAATAACCGGTAGCAACGTACCTAAGCAAATTAGAAATAAATGCCTAAAAGGAAAGAATAAATATAATACATAAAAAAGGTGGTTTAACAATATACATACCGATAAGAGAAAAATATTTAATCCGCGATACATCGCGATGTATCGCGATATATAGGTGCTGAAATAATACCTATTTTCATTAGTTTTGTGTTATGGACCTCCGTAAAGTAACGCCTAATTCTATAAATTAATTTATAAGTATTAAATAATTGTTTTTCTTCTTTTTCAATCTCGATGCAATTACGGTATTATTATTACCGTAGTATTATTCTAGGAAAGTTATAATTAGAGGGTGCTTTATTATCTGTTCATTTAAAATACAAATGAAAAAGTACTCATAGTTAAATAATTACTAAGAGGCATATTATTTCTGTTACTAAGCCGTCACTTGTTACTTTATAAATAGGTTTTTTTTCATTAATTATCATACTCATCATAATAAAAATTGCATGGCCTCAGCAGCGAATTTCTTTGTTATAAATAATGAAGTAACACTCAGGCAGTCACTGTGTCGACTTGCTTAATGTGAAGTAAAATGTGTGGATATGACACGAATTAGAATAAGAATATAGAGACTTTTACTGTCGGTCAAAGCCATTGGAATATTGAGCTCAATGCTTTACGTATTGACGGCCATTACATAAGGCCATGCTAATAAGTTAGAATCATCACCATTCTCCTGCCCTTATCCCATTCTAAGTTGGGTCGGCACAACATGATATAAACATGTTGTCACATGATTTGGCTAGTGAAACATTATCCCTTTATTTTATTTTGTCTCTGAAAACGTAACAAGTTTGATTTAGAAACATTTATCCGATCGTTAATGATAATGCCATTGTTATGTTTAATGATCTTAAATTGTGCATGTATTTTACGAATCCTGCGTGTATCGGGTATGAAAACGGATAGTCCACTCTACATTTAGTAATAAATATAACATATATTTTCTATAAATTTATCGCGGATTTAAGAAAAATATTCTTTTATTACTTTTGTATTGTATTGTATTATGGATCTACGCAAAGTAACGCTTAATTCTATAAATATAGTTATGAAAACAATAGGCTTAGCTTTGAAGCTTGGAATTTTCAATAAATATTAACTCTCACGTCATCGTTTTTTCGGTGAAGGAAAACATTCGAAGGAAACCTGCATATCTCTAGAGAATTCTGGAAATATATGTAACCTACCCATCCGCATTGGATCCGAAGAAAAGAGGCCTATTCTCAGCTGTGGCATATTAACAGGCTGCTACTTACTTTTATACTTACGTCATCGTTAATAAAAAAAATCAAATAACTAAATAATTTTCAACATTACCTGTACAATGTTTAAATATTTGTAGAAATTGCTATACAGAAATCATTACATTGCGAGAGATAAAATAATTAAACAAAAAATTTATTAATCAAATTAAATTTATTATATATTTTCATTCACAAGACACACAATAGAACTACGACCGTAACATTGCATTTGGCTTTATTGACTTTAAGCAAATGACGCAATTCTTAATACATTTAACCTTATTCACGTAGCAAGCACAAAAAACAGTTTAAGCCACGTTTTCCCATGAATTAGTCATTTCACTCATGTTGTATTTTTGCCAACGGATAAGAATCCGGACGTGTTTGAAAAGTATTTCGCGTTATCTTCATTCATTCGCGTTTCAGCTGCCTGCGGATTGACAATTTCTAGACCCTGTAACAAAAAATTATGAATAAATATGGTCCTTCGAACCGGATATTTGACGTAATTAACAGTAAAACGAAAAAATTTGTATCGATTGATTTTTTTACAATTATTTTTTTGTTTCATTTATATTAGACAAGCAAATAAATACGTTTGGTGACTGAGGAGAATAGATCACCCTCATTTCTTACTGAGGTGTCGTAAAAGGCGATTAAGCTAAGTTGATGCGCCACGCTCTATTGGTCATTGGCTAAGTATAATAGACCACCCCTTTTCTTACCGAGGTGTCGTAAAAGGCGACTAAGCTAAGTCGTCCCGCCGTGTGGTATCCGGCTGAGTAGAATAGACCATCCTCTTTTCTTACCGAAGTGTCGTAAAAAGTGACTAGTGTATATTGACTCATCGTGAGGTATCCGGTTAAGTAGGATAGACAACCCTCATTTCTTACTGAGGTGTCGTAAGAGGCGACTAAGGTAAGTTGACCCACAATGTGGTATCCGGTTGAGTAGGATAGACAACCCTCATTTCTTATTGAGGTGTCGTAAAAGGCGACTAATGTAAGTTGAC
Organism: Morpho helenor; assembly: GCA_029227775.1. Classification (NCBI taxonomy): domain Eukaryota; kingdom Metazoa; phylum Arthropoda; class Insecta; order Lepidoptera; family Nymphalidae; genus Morpho; species Morpho helenor. The sequence continues at coordinate 14,181,573 of JARGCU010000017.1, forward strand.
ATCAGGCAGGCGGCCGGTCATGAAAACATGTTACAACATATTTTAAAACATGTTGTGCCCAACCAAATTAGAGTCGAATAAGGATGATGATAACCTGTATATTTTTGTTGTAATAAAGTAAACAAGAGTTTTATTAATTCAGAAATTTACAAAACGTAGAATAAAAATAACATTGAATTTTACTATATGATAGCTCTTATAGCACTGCTTCACGCTCGCCATTTCTGACCATTATCATTAAGATCTATGAATTATGAACTGGGCGCGGTGTTTCAGCTTCGTCATACACAAGTAGATAAGTAAGCCAATGGCTGGCAATGACGTTTCATTTGTACGTAAAAGTGCGATTCTTTGCCCGCGGTGGGTGCATGATTAGACGTTGTGCCTGTCATTGTAATAACGTCGATTCCGCCTTGACTTGGGAGTTATTTATGACCTAGAATACTAAGTAATAACACGCGATGTTGCGGATACAATAGCGACAAATATTCAAACACGAATTATGTAATTATCTTCACGGAGAGTAAAGGTAAATCAATTAAGAAAATAAAAATTAAATAAATATAATAATTATCATAATGCATCCATCATACTCGTAGTACATAAAAATTGCAAAAAATAGCGAAAATAACCTGCAAGATATTCCGCGTTTGCTCTTTTCAAAATATAATCCTTATAATTAGTTATAAGGATTATATTATCCTACTAGTTCTACTAATATTATAAATGCGAAAGTTTGTGAGTATATTTGTTACCCTTTCACAGCGAATCCGCTGAACCAATATCGATGAAATTTGGCATAATTATTCCTTATACAAATTATAACATGTAGGATATAGATATCTTGTTAATTCTACAGAAATAGGATCACGCGATAACAGCCCACGCGAACGAAGTTGCGATTAAAAGCTAGTCTTCTATATGGTGCAATTTATCATACGCTTTTCGGTGATGGGAAACATCGTAGGGAAATCTGCAGATCTCTAGAGAATTGTAGGAATATGTGTAACCTGCCTATTCGCTGCAGCATGGTAGGTCTTAGCTTGAATCCTTTTCTCCAAAAACGGAGAGGAAGCCTATACCCAGCAGTGGCATAGTAACAGGCCGTTACTTTTATTTTATATACAGTTTAGTAGGTTTTCTATATCAGTCTTCTTTTAATAGTTATTTCAATTTTAAACTTCTATCATAGTAAAGCTAAAATTGCAAATCTGTTATGAAGGGTATTTAAAAGCTCAAGTTGGCGTGAGCGAACTCGCGTCTATCACGTTATAAATAAGTATATTGCGATTCACGATGACTTGTTTTGTATCTTTAGACATGTAAATTAATGACACTGTTATTCGCATTTTTTGATAAATGAGATATTTAGGGAAATTAAATGTATTATATAAAACCGTTACTAAAACGTTTAAATCAAATTCGTTATTTGAATTGATTAATACTAAATAGATATGACATAATAATGTCATAATGATCTAGAAAAATAATTTCTCTTTTATTGTTAACTATCTCCTGCGCGCGACTTTATTTTGCCGGAATTAAATAATCACTAGGCCATCAAATATTTCCACGTTGAAACTTTTATCCTTTGAACGAAATAATGAAAAAGGTAATTATAACATTAAAAAATATAAATATACTTTAATCACAAAAACCTGGGTAACCGAGCGTTGCTCGGTAATTTTTTAAAAGGCAGATAATTTTTTTTTTAATTTTATTTTATTATTTTTTTAAATTAAAAAAGTAAGAAGGCGCCGATCACATGTGGGATTCGAACCCGGGTTTTGATGATTTTTGGTCCGCCCGTTACCTACCTATCGCAACTATCCATCAATGTAAGTTAACTCTTTTAAAAGAGATCATCCTGCCCTTATCATACTCTAAGTGGGGTCTAAGTGGCTACGTATTTAACGACCGGCCGCCTGCCTTACGTCAACTTACCTAAATCGTAATTTACGACACCGCTGTAAAAAAGAGGGTGGTCGATTCTACTCAACCGGATACCGCATGATTGGTTAATTTACCTTAGTCGCCTTTTACGACACCTCGGTAAGAAATAAGGGTTTTTGCAAGTCTCATCTGAATGACAGCCAATTCAGACCAGCTTGGCCAAACTGGCTTCCCTCGAGACCGAGGACCCCCCCGGTCATAGTCAGAAATGAGGGTGGTCTATTCTATTCAGCCGGATACCACACGGTGGGTTGACTAACCTTAGTCGCCTTTTGCGACACCTCGGCAAAAAATGAGGGTGGTCTATTTAACTTAGCCGGATACCACACGGCATGGCATAAGCCTTTTAAAAGAGAAACTAAAAAAAACCATACCGGCTTAATAAATAAATAGTCACTGGTTGCAATACATTAAATGAGCTGTATATAATACGTTAAATATATCAATTTCAAATAAACTTTATAAAACATTTAGCTTTGTTGGTCTGTGATCGTAAACACTACTAAGGACTACATATTACCCCGCGGTTATACAAAGGCATAATCTTCGCTGATTGCATTCAAGTAACGGCGATGCGCTAGCATGTTATCAAGGCATTGGCACCAAGGTTGCATTCAGTATAGCCCGGTATAATTCTGCATCCTAATGTACCGAAATAATATAGCTGTATAAAGATAAAATAACATACTTCTGATTGTGTAGTAAATTTACTCTCCATTACAGAGAGGAAAGCCATTATGGGATATAGTCAGTCGAAAAATAGTTATACCGCATAAAGTCAAATATTTACCTATGCTTCACCAAATCGCCGGTGGTATAGATTTAGGCTTTACGTATCAGCAAACCATAGTTAGTAGTGAAGCGTCAGAAAAGGCCCTATAAGTGTCCCTAAGTGTGGTGGACGTACCCAATAGCGGAAGCACCACCCAAACCTGAGCCGAGTTTGACCAAAATAGGGGGAAGGTGTTTCTCTAAAGTGTTGAAAACATACTACTTAGTAATACACTAAACATAGGAAAAAAACGCACTATTAGAACGACGTTTTATAACCATAGTGATGTTACTCTAATCTTTCTAATTTTGTCTCTAGTAGAAGCTTATAAGCCCATAAGAGCCAAAAGAGATATCCGATGGTAAAACTTTTTCTTATTCAAAACAGAAGCCAAAAAAGGCATTGAGAAGAAAGCCAATATTACAAGTAACACCTACGTACAGCAATGGACGTCCATTGGTTAAAGAAGAAGAAGGATTACACGTTTATATTTTTCAACTAACAGAAGTTATATTTGCAAATATAATAACTAAAGACTATAAAATATAGATAGAAGGTTATTGTATATTTGGTTATTTTGTAATTATTTTTAGAGGGTTTACAATGGTGCCCAAAACAGAAATCCAGAAGGAGTGCGCGCGAATTCCCGAGATAACGTGTAAAACGGCAATGATCGCGAGCGTAATAGCACCCAGTTTTCTCAGGTCGTTAGCACTTTAGAATAGTAGCTTTACCAGAATAATAGTAATGGAAACCGCAACTATGAGGAACTGAGAGTTAACAATGTTATTAAGGAGATACAGGCAGTAAACGTTAACAAGACTTATAATGTTCATTTAAATAATCTTATATGTATGAACTATTTTGATTGCTTGCGGATCGAAACGAACATTGAGTTTGTCTCAATGAATGTGTGGTGTACTTGTGGGGTGTGGTGGTAGCGATGGTTTTTGTGGTAAATAAGGTTACTAATCCTGCATATATCGCCCCATAAGAATAAAGTAACATGTCCTATGTATAAACATAGGAAATGTAACTTTTCGGATGGGGCGATATAAAGAATAAGTACGTATTATTCTTCCTACACTTATAATTCATATATGAACTTAAACAACGCAGTTTATAGTAAAAAAAATCTATTATTATTTTTGCACTATGGAATTCCGTAAAGTAAGGCCTACTTCTATAAACTCTTTATTGTTTATCATATTAATTAATATGGTATAGTGTACGGCGTGTGGTATACGGCTGAGTAGAATAGACCAGCCTCTTTCTTACCGAGATGTCGTAAAAGGCGACTAAAGTAAGTTGAACCACCAAGTGGTATCCGGTTGAGTAGAATAGACCACCCTCATTTCTTACCGAGGCGTCGTAAAAGGCGACTAAGGTAAGTTGAACTACCGTATGGTATCTGGTTGAGTAGAATAGACCACCCTCTTACTTACCGAGGTGTCGTAAAATACGATAAGTAAATTACGCGGTAAGTTGACGTCAGGAAGGCGGCCGGTCGTAAAATACCTAGCCAAATCATGTGACAACATGTTTATAACATGTTGTGCCGACCCCACTTAAAGTGGGATAAGGACAGGAGGATGATGAAGTATGGTATATCTTTTGTTCCTATTCACATACATTTCTATTTACATAGTCATCTATCATAAGTTATAATCCATTACACCGTGCTTCCGTATCTGAGCACATCCTGTAATTACAACTAAAGCCAGTTACACATATTAATAATAAATTATAGCAATATTAGTACCTGGGTGACCAAGCCTTACTCGGTTATTTTTAAAATGGTGTAAAAAATTAAAATTAAAAAAAAATTGTAAAAGAAAAATGAAAAAATAGTAAAGTATTTTCACCTTTCTAAACCGCCCGTTCCCCAAATGAACTACCATGATTTTACGTTTGACAGCGAAAAATTGTGATTGTATTCAACGTTTCGTTGTATTCAAAAATTTTAGAGCCCTAAATCACGGATAAAATGAATTTTTTTTTAAATAAAACTTATCTAGATCGATTTTTCTCCCCCAACACCCCTTACAAGCTGAATTTTAGTAAAATCGTTGGAGCCGTTTCCAAGATTCTGAAAATATACTTATAGATACACTAGCGGCCTGCCCCTGCTTCGCACGGGTATAAAATATATATCCCATGTCAGTCAGTGTAAAAAAATTATTAAAATCGATCGAGTAGTTTTGATTTATTCATTACTGCCCGTGGCCCGCACGCGTTAAATTTGGAGAAAAACAATTTCCCTCTCCCTATTCCAAGAACATTTCTTGCTATCTTTGAATATCTAAATTCATATAGTACATATTTGCGTATTTATTTTAACATTTTTCCCTATGTATTTTATTTTTACAATTAATTACAGAATGTCTTTAAACAAACTCTTGAAAGAGGGACATAGCTGCTAAAGTCGAAGTGTTATAGGGCGAAGCGCGGCGTCCTCACGGCATTTTAAATCTGTAATATCTCCGAAAATGTTCACTTAAATTATATATTATATATATTAAATTAACTATTTATTTAAGGTACTTAATTGGATAAGGATTAATGCTGTATTGTATAAAAATTGCTTCAAAAATATGGCATTATTTTTCGTAAAAAGTAAATGACAAAAAATGCTATAGTGGGTTATCCTTAAGAGATAGACATATACCATCGCGGACTTTTCTGTAGACCTTTTCAAGATGTACAAATACTTAGTACATTATTTTGATAAATCTCGTAGGGTTTAGCCTGCGTTTGCAATGTAAGCGGAAAAAAAATGTAATTATTTACAGAAACCTCAAAAATTACAGTATTTCTCTACTCCGTATTGAATGTTATTATACGTACAAACCTTCACTGGAATCACTCTATCTATTAAAAAAAAACCGCATCAAAATCTGTTGCGTAGTTTTAAAGTTTTATGCGTACATAGGGATATAGGGACTTTGTTTTATAATGTGTAGTGAAGATCAACTCATATATTTAAAGATAAATGCGAAAGTGTATCTATTAGTCCTTTTTTCTTATTAGAATTATATTTTGATGGTACCATATTCGTGGTATGGAAATAGTTAAGTGCTAAGGCATTAATTTAATATTGTCATTGAATTATCATTGAAGTTGTACCCAGGTCTTAGTACATAATTAATTTTAAAATACATATGATATTTGTTGGAATTTTTAATATGTAATGCTGTAGGAAATCCGAATAAATAAATAGTTATATTTATGAGCAAATTTGCTGTATGACTTTTGCTAATGTTTTGCTGCAAACATGAATTAAAAATTTCAAAATTAATCTAGGTATTTATTAAAAATATTGCCTTTTTACGTGTGTAAATAGCCTTATTCTCGCTGCAAGTGATACTAATCTTAACTGTATAGAAATATCTCAGATTCGTCACAAACGCGGCTGTTATAACAAATATTCGCTAACCACAATTATCGGCGTGGGCTGAAGCTGTAGAGCTTTAGAGTTCATTGTGCTCCGTTTTTATAATGTCTTTGCTACTTTTTTTGAATACAACCTGTTTTTGTTGCGAATTGTTATACGGATATATTTTAGTGTTTTAACATGTATTATCGATCACAATTAGGGTTGAAATTTCATACAGAAAGTAGAGCGCAAAAGCTCTACGTGGAAGACATCGTCATAAGGTGCATGTGAGGCCAGATTACGTGCCGGCGAAATCGAAAAAAAGTTGGTAAAAAGTAATCGACATAGCCCAAAGGATTAGCAAGCTCAAGTGGCAGTGGGCTGGTCAAATTTGTCGCAGAACCGATAACCGCTGGGGTAGACGTGTTCTGATGTGGAGACCGCGCCTTGGAAAACGCAGTGTAGGACGCCATCCAGCTAAGTGGAGTGACGATATCCGAAGTGTGGCTAGCGTCGGTTGTAAGCGAAGAGCTGAATACGAGCTCATTAGAGAGGCCTATGTCCAAGCCGCCTGTGAGGCCAGATTTTGAGGCCGGCAACGGAATTTAAAAAAAAGGTTGGTAAAAAAGTAATCGACATAGCCCAAACGATTAGCAAGCTCAAGTGGCAGCGGGCTGTTCAAATTCGTCGCGGAACCGATAACCGCTGGGGTAGACGTGTTTTGGTATGGAGACCGAGCTTTGGAAAATGCAGTGTAGGACGCTCCCCAGCTAGGTGTAGTGACGATAACCGAAGTGTGGCTGGCGTCGGTTGGAAGCGAAGAGCTGAAGACGAGCTCAGTAGCATGATATTGGAGAGGCCTATGTCCAACAGTGAACAAGAACAGGTTGATGATGAAAACGAAAATCTAAAGGTGAACATTTAAAACCATAGGTCATTTGCAATTCTTATTGTTAGAAACAATTTTATTTTAGTCCAAGAGGCAAGGTTGTCGCAGCAAATCTGATGAACTATTATTTTACTGGGTAAAGAAATATGTTTCTATATTTTTGTTTTCGTGAGCGTATGTGCCTATATTTGTACATATGTGCATGCGTGCGCACGGCATTCAATGCTTCAAGCGTATGTTTGAGCGTATTTTCATGCATAATGGCCATAAGCGTTGCATGCGTACGCATGGCCATACGTGCGCATTTGCGTACTTGCGCGTGCATACTTTGCGGTCATGCGTATCTTTGTGCTTGTGTGCTTGCATTTCTGTTAGGTGAAAATTATAAACCAAAATCAAAATAATTTTTATTCAAATAAGCTCTTTCAAGCACTTTTGAATCGTCAATGATCGATATGATTAATGAAGCTACAACTGGGAATGTTGCTCTTACCGAGAAGAACCAGAAAGAAACTCGACGGTCAATCTTTTAAACATTTACAGAGATAATGGTCGTTTCATTTTAATCATTACATCCGAGAACAACAGTTAATAAGACGTAGAAAGTACAGATACATAGATTTAATAGCGACATGGTATCGTATCACATTACATTTACTATCAACAATGGAACTAAAGTACATTTGCATACAACCCATAACGACTAACGGCTACATCTAATAGAATGTCAGCGTTTAACGAGTAAAGGGCGTCATTTCCATAACACAAATACCAACAGCGAAACCTAAACGGTGAAAGTACCAACCAGATCGTCTGAAATACGAATAGGCAGATTTTCTACTTACCTACATGCAAGTTGTAAATGATCACCGCATTAAGTATATGCCCGTATAATGATAAAGAATAGACTTTATTTGATCATAAAAATAAATGATTTCAGAACGAATTGACAGCTCATTTTACTGTCTTTCGAGGATTACAAAGTATTCGTCCAATGTTTTATAATCGTCAATAACACGAACAACAATATGTATATATTGGATCTATTGCATAGGACCAATCAGTCAGTGCTCGAAGAACTCAAAATAAACAAGAAACCGCGGCTTCCCAGGATATGCCTACGGAGGATTTTTGAGCTTTTTGGGCACATTGCTCGCAAGCCGGGAGACGACCTCCAGAAACTTATTGTTACAGGCAAGGTCGATGGCAAGAGATCCAGAGGACCACACTTAATACAACAGTCTCCGAAGCCATCCACGTGGCTCAAAGCAGGAAAAGTTGGAAGACCATCGTTAATACCAAGATTTGAATCGTGGGGTCATAACAATCCGCATTGGAGCGGCGTGGTGGGTTTTAGCTCCAACCTTTCCAAAAACGGAGAGGAAGCCTGTACCCAGCAGTGGGATAGTCACAGGCTGTTTTAGTACTTTAACTAGTTAGTACTCTACCTGTAAGGCCATCACGACTTTATTTTCAGTATACTATCCAGTAATAGCTAAAGTTTCTAACTCGGTACTCATTGTACATTTAATTGTTAGCATTAATTGGCCTTTTCATCAATGTAACTTTCTTTTAAGTGAGACGTTTGGGGAGCAAAGATATTATCAGTGCGTGACTTCAGACACTGAAATATTAAACAAATACAATTTTGGAACGCCTCCTAAAATTGGAGCAATTATAAATAGTTAGTAGTAAAATTCCTTACAATGATAAGAATTTTTTGTTTTTTTTTTAAATAAATAAATAAATATATGAGACATTTACGCACATGGTCGTCCGTCCCCAAAGTAAGTAAATTTAATACTTGTTACGGGTCACAGACAACTGGTAAATATATACTTATATAATTTTAAATATATACTTAAAATGTATTTAAGTATATAACATAGATACAACCAGGCTCGAAGGAACTACAAATTTTTGTTAAAAAAAGTTGGCTCTCGGCGGGAATCGCGGACCCGCGGTGCTGAAGGCAGGGTCACTTACAACTCCGTCAACGACCCAGTCAAATATTGTTCAGATAAAGGATAAATTTTTAACTCGAAATGTCCAAACGGTGAAAACTTATAAACAACAACAAACAACAAAAAAACAAAGCACTTGTTTACAACTTTACTCGATTAAAGAATATTTTAAATTTGAATTTGAATATTTAACTATATTTAGTGTCTATTTTTTTCGTGTGATTAATTGTTTTTTTTTTTTGTAATTTCATATTATTAAATTATTTTCTTAAAGCGGCCGGACCGATTTTAACCAATTCGGTCCGACCGCTTCGGAGTCTACAACGGACATACAGACAAACATTTTTAAATATAAGATGAGCCGACGTACTAGATTTCTACTTCCCTGATGTACTTGAAATATTACATTTACTCAAGAAGTAAGATGGTATTAACGATACGACCCATCACATTCAAGAAAGCATCGTTACATTTTACGGCCTATAAATTTTCATTTCAGTTATACGAATGGCCAAGAGAAATACAATTTGATCGCAATTAAATCTATAATTGGTTTAAAATAATTCTGCAGTTCAAACAATGCTTATAACGGGAGTTTAAAAATTAAATACTAAGTAATAGAAGAGAAGAAAAAAATCGAAAAAACTTCTGATGTATTATTATCAAGCGTGTGCCATTGGTTTGAAATTCCTGCTCTAAGAAGTCGGTGAAATCCTATTCAGAGTAGATTATGATAATCGATAGCTATAAATAAGCAATACCGCAAATATAAAAAGAAAATTTGTTCCGACAATTAAGTCTAATAGATGCAATTTAGCCAAAACGTCGAATCTAAAAAAACGTAATTTTCATTAGAACGCGGTATGACCCGAATAAATATTAATACGCATGTGCAGCGAAAGTTTTAAATCTACTTTGACAACGAACACAATCAACTTTTTATCTACATAATGGCTACATTGCTGCAGAATGATCGATGGATCGTTTTATGGTCCTACGTGCCGGATTTTCTAAGTAAACAGTTTTTGTACGCATTTCTATGAAAATGACACCTATTCTACTTATTCGACAATACTTATGACGTTATAATTGTTCTACAAAAAATATATATAAGACATGATGGCGTGTATCTTGTATAAAACACATATATGCATATTAAGAATACGTGAGATAATGTAAGTCCCATTATGGAGTAATGATGACAATGGAATATGTTAATCAAGTACAGCGGCACAGTTTCTAACATAATAGTGTTGTGATTATATAATGTACCTTTTTTAACTTATAATTCATTGATATCTTTTTACAGATCATGGGTCAGTAATTAACTCTAGCCACAATTTATGATAGTAAAATTGGCCGAGTGTTTCTCACGAATAACCTTTTTTATTTTCGTGCTAATTAGCTCATGAAATTTCTAAATGCATTATTTAAAAAAAGTTGCTCCATAAATTTTATATTTACGTATTTACGTATTACCATATGAATGGGGTAATTTACAGAGATTGTAATTAGTGATCTTTAAAATTCAGATGATATGGACATATAATGAGGAGGGATGAAAATCATGTGACGAAACGAGAGTTAAATATGAATGTGGATGGATATATGACTAGAGGGAGTTCAAAAAGAGATGGTCGGATTGTGTGAAGATGCATATAAAAGGTGTAAAACCAGAGTTGACGAATGATAGGAATAATAATGGAAGGAATCACCAAATGATGATAACATTAAATAAATAAATAAACATGTTGTGCCGACCCCACTTAGAGTGGGATAAGAACAGGAGAATAATGATGGTAATTAGTAAATTGTTTTAACTTTTCCCTTGTGTGACATCACAATACTTTAGATCGGATAGTGATTGTTCTTTATTTTTAAAGCTATTTATGATAACTTTGATGTCAAGTGGACGTCTATTCGATGACAGGACAGATAGATATAGAGAAAAGTTAGTTTAGCTGTATACGTAGCAATCACTAAATCTACGAGTCATAACTTTTAACTTACTACTTTTAACTTACTAATGTTAGTTTTATTATAAGGATACCAGTTTGTCAGTTGTTTTTTTTAGTCCGTAAACTCATTTATGAATTATATATGTGAATTAATTATATTAGAATAGGATATATAAAACTTAGATTTGTAAGACTTCTATCATACATTTGTGATAGAACCCAGAAATCAAGTGAAATAGCTATTGGGTGTAATATTTTTAATAATCCTCTAAAGTTCTGTCGCACATACAGTTTCAAACTAAAATAACAGTTGTTTAAACAATGCAGTCGTTTGATGGCATATGGTGTCGCAACTAGGTCGTACTGCTATCCTACTTTCATACATTTTTATTTTCAAATTCTGTATATTTTGTGTGTCATGGTAGTTTTTGTCTTGATGGCGATTTATATTATTACATATTACACACACAGTCGTCTTCGAAGTATCTTAATACTTGTGTTATGCATATAGCAAAGATCCTCACTAGTTTTCTTTCACCGAAAAGGGTGTGATAAATTTGTAACGGACGCGGATTTGCGACAACGGCGCAATCAATTCTGACTCAGCAAGACAAGGCTTCACTACACCCCACATTAGCTTAGCACACGACCTAAATAACAATGACTCTCTGACAACCTACACCACTTTTATACCTATCCCCCCTCTAACTTGTACCTTCAGTAAAAATTGTTGTAACAAATTGATACCGATTATGCATATAAGTTCTAATGCAAAATTCATTGTTGCCTGTCCAAAGTTTTATGCCGTGGCCTCCTAATAAGAATCAAACGGTCCCACCGTTCGGCTGTCACAACTTATAATATACTAGAAATATCCCGCGATTTCAACCGCGTACATAGCGATTTCATGGCATTGGAATGTCTACTGAGTCGGACTATTGATTTATTTTTGTTAAATATATCATCAATAGTTTCTGCAGCGCATGCGATGACAGATTTTTATGACTAATTTTTAACGCCTTATTACATTTTTATTACGGAACCCTATTTATGTAATATAGCATTTGTTGCTTAGTAAAGATGCAGCTTTCCAATGGTGAAAGAATTTTTGAAATTGGTCCAGTAGTTTTGTGGGATAACATTATAAACATACATATAAATTTTTCCTCTTTATAATATTAGTATAGATATATTATAGTTAGATATATTCAAAAATATTGTTTTATTAAAATTTTATTGCATTTATCTAAACACTTATTAAGAAACTTATTAATTAACGGTGGAAGAATTGAATTCAAGGGGCAACTACAAGTCTTACAAAATTGGCGTCCCAATAGCCTACTATAAAACCTGCTACTCGCAAGACGTTTGGCCTGTCAATGCCAATATTAGACCTTGGATGTCCTTTCGAAAGCCTTTTGGAAAACAGGATCATAGGAAAACCAACTCCCAAAGTCTTTTTCGCTCAAACTAAAATAGCAAAAACAAGTAATAAAGTTACGCTCGGCATCTTATACCAGAACGTGCGTGGTATCAAAACTAAACTTAATATTTGGAGAACGAATTTATTGATAACTAATCAAGACGTGGTTGCCGTTACAGAGTCATTCCTTGATGATTCTGTGCAAGATGCCGAGGTAATGTGTGGAGGTTGGAATCTTTGCCGCAGGGACCGTAAGACCCGGTGTGGAGGAGTGATGATTTTGACACGCCCGGGTTTAACGCTAAAACGTCATTCAGAGTATGAAACGGCTAGTGGTGAGGACTTATGGGTATCTTTTACGTTGCATAATCACCTTATTTATGTTTGTGTGATATATATAAAGCCAAGTGCACATGACTCTGAATATATGAACTGGTTCTGCAAAATAGAATCATTTATTCACAATTTGGGTGGGTTAGTTATTGTACTCGGAGACCTTAATCTCAACAGTGCATCTGACAATGTTAAAAATTATTACTGTTACTTTTTATCATTTTGTAATCTACTTGATAAAAACTTAATCATAAATAAGTTTGGTTCTATGTTGGATGTTGTCCTAATAAGAGAATCTTGCTATGTCACAGTGTCCGTGGATTCTTGTGAAGGTTTAGTTTATCCCGATGCATACCACCCTCCACTCGATATATCAATCACTTTTGACCCTCCCCTTAATAGTAATTGCTCAGAGGCTAGTAATATTAGTAAAATAAAAGATTACAACTTTAAAAAATGTGATTACGAAAAGCTATTATCTATAATATCTGAAACTTCCTGGTCTGAGGTTTATAACTCCGTGTCCGCAGATACTGCTCTTAATCATTTTTATCAAATAATTTTTAGGATTTTTGATATCTGTATTCCTAAAAAGTACCGATCTAAAATAGTGCGCCGCTATCCAGTCTGGTTCTCTAAAGATATTATTCAAGACTGCAAACGTAAAATTAAGCTACATAATTCGTGGAAAAGGTCTAACTCTGATGAAGACTATAAACTTTTTTCTGAAATCAGATCTAGCTTAAAAGTTAGAATTCCAATCGCCTACGATGTATATACTCAAGAAATTGAAGCCGTAATAAAAAAATATCCACAAAAATTCTGGCATCACATTTCAAGTTTGCGTACCAAAGGTGGTTTTGAACCTGCCGTAGACATTAATGGTGAACGCCTTACTGGCATAAAAGCTGCTGAAGGCTTTGCGAAATATTTTTCCAGTGTATTTCTTTCTGATCTTCCTCATCTAGATGCTCGTAGTGCCTCTGGGAGTAATGACGACAGTAGCTCTAAATTAGTAAATATAAATATTATCAATTCGGATGAGGTTCTTTGTGCTATAAATAATTTGAAATCAAGTAGTTCTCCTGGACCCGATCAAATTCCCTCAACTATATTAAAGCGGGTTAAATATTATATTTGCCATCCTCTGAGCTACATCCTTAATCTTTCGATAAAAACTGGTGTATATCCTCCCGAGTGGAAAGTTACAAGAGTAAGTCCTATTCCTAAAAGTAATACCATAGCTATAGAAGAATTTCGCCCTATTGCTATTTTATCCTCAATGGCGAAAGTTTTTGAGAGTATTCTCCATAATAAACTGCACAGGCAGATTAAGCCATTTCTCTGTAATGAGCAGCATGGTTTTAGACCTAAAAGATCTGTTGATAGCAACCTTTTAATACTTGTAGATTACATATCAAAAAGTCTTGATAGCGGACGCCAGGTCGATGTCTTGTATTTCGATTTTAAGAAAGCTTTTGACAGAGTTAACAATGATATATTGTTAAGTAAATTAAGTGGAATTGGCTTTTCTCCTAAACTTTTGCAATTAATGGCGGATTATATGCGCGATAGGAAACAATTTGTTCGTTTAGGTTTATATGAATCCAAGCCTTATCATACACGTTCCGGTGTAAGTCAGGGCTCTATTTTAGGTCCATTACTATTTTTGATAATGCTTAACGATCTCCCAACAGTACTCAGATCTGCTAAATGCCTGCTATATGCGGATGATTTAAAATTATTTATGCAAATAAACACGGAACAGGATTGTCTTGAACTTCAGCGTGACCTTGATGCTGTAGTAAGATGGAGCATAGCCAATAAAATGGAATTCAATTTAACCAAATGCTCCATAATGACCTTTCACCGCATTGTCCAGCCAATTCATTTTGATTACATTATTAATGGCGTTTCGCTTACTAGACTTACTGTTGTCAAGGACCTGGGGGTAACCTTTGATTCAAAACTCTCATTCCACAACCATGTCTCTGCACTTGCTACTGAGTCTTTTAAACGTCTAGGATTCGTCCTCCGTAACTTACGAGATTTTCGTAATCCCCAGACTATGAAGCTTCTTTTTAATGCCTTAGTCCGTAGTAAAATTGAGTCGAGTGCGTGTGTATGGAACCCATATCAAAGTACTTATACTTTAGCTCTTGAAAAGGTACAAAAAGCCTTTTTGAGATTCTTATATAAACGCCTTTACGGTTATTATCCGTACTTGTATCCAACAGGTTTTCTCTTAGGACATCTTGGCTATAACTCGCTTGAGACGAGAAGACTGTATTGCCAACTTAACACTGCCCTAAAAATTATCAGAGATGATATCGACTCTCCCGATCTGCATAACAAATTATTTTTATTATATGCTCCAAATAATTATACTCGTGCTAGGCGTCATAAGTTATTTGCCGTACCGTCGTCCCGCACCATGGCGCGTGCTAGGTCACCTATCCCGCGGTCACTGTCTTTGCTCAACGAACTTCTTAAAGAATCCCCACACTGTGATATCCTTGCAGGTAAATGGCAACATATTCGAATAGAATTACTAAAATTTTGTGAAAATTTGATATGATTTTATATATAGTGTAATGTTATAGAATATGTAATGTTGTATTATAATATATGTAAGTATAACATAATTAGTGTAATTGGATTTTATCCGTGCTAATTATTATTAAATAAATAAATAAATAAATAAAATAAATGGTTTAAAAAAACCGCAGTCGATCATTCAATTATTAGAAAACGAACAGAAAAAACATTATAAATTTTTTTTTTTTTTTTTTTTTATTCTATTTTTTTTTAAAAAGGAGTTTAGTCAATTTGACTATGTCACTCCCATATTACAATCATTATCATCTCACTAATATGTCAAACCCGCTAAAGTCCTAGCTTCTTTTGATAACGGAGCGGCCAGTATACTATTACAAATACCCACGTTACTTGTAATGAGTACACTCGGCCGCTCAGACTCGTTCCGCGCACATTCCATCAAAACATGGTACACGTCGTCAACACGTCCACATTCGACACAGTTCGGAGTGATCGACCTTCTCATTAAGAATTTAAACTTATTTGATGGAATATGCCCGGATCGAAGTCTCAAAAGTGCAACAATATATTTCCTATTAATCTTAATCTTTTCAAACCATGGGCACCGAGGAAGTTGACATACTATCGTTCTATACCATATACCTTTATAACGTGATCGCTCATCAAAATATTCTTGCCAGTTTTCCTTACACGCTTCTTTAAATTCTGTTAGAACCTCATTATATAGTGGTATGCAGCTATAAGGAATTCCATCACTCGTCGCCAGCTTTGCTGCTATGTCAGCTTCCTCGTTGCCTATGATTCCAACATGAGATGGTATCCATTGTATAATCACTGTTTTATTTTGTTTGCGAAGCTTATCAATAGTTTCTAAAATATCGTAGGCTATAGGATATCCTCGACTATTCGAGGTTAACCCAGCCAAATGTAACAAGGCACTTTTCGAATCAGATAGAATAACAATTGAGGTATGATTAAGAGATGAAATATAGAAAAGTGCTTCAGATATTGCAATTAACTCACTATGCATAATAGAAATATTAGATTCTATTTTAAATTTGAGTATTACATTCACCTGAGGATCATATACCGCCGCTCCTGAAACTGTTTTATACTTAGAGCCATCGGTATATAATTTATAAAAAGAATTAAAATTGATACTTAAAAACGCTGAACAGTGATTTTGCAAACTCAATCTACTTGTTAAACGTTTGGATACCATCATTCCTTCAATAGACGTTACTACATTTTTCGATATATCATAACCGCCAATCCATGTATGGAGAGAATGAATGTGTAGTTTTTTAGTCGATTGGATAGCATAATTTTTTAACTTCCTGTGAATTGTAATAATCAAAGGTAATTTCTTTCTTCTCCAATATTCCCTATCACAAATACTATTAAGTTGATCTATAATTTCAAGAGTCAAGTTTTCTGTGAACGATTTAGACCTCAGCCAAAATTTGCCAGCAAGATACTGTCTACGAACTTGTAATGGTTGAAGGCACAATTCACTCTGCATGACATGGATTGGGGTGGTTTTGATAAAACCTCCTATAACTCGCATACACTGGTTCTGTACCTTCTCTAATTTGTTTAAATGACTGTTAATACTCCCGTCATATAAAAAACTGCCGTAATCAAGTCTGCTTCGTATAATAGATATAAAAAGTCGTCTTAGATGTTTCGGGTGAATCCCCCATTTGCTGCCTGCTAATACTTTTAATACATTTAGAAACCTGAGTGTTTTATCTCGTATTTCATTTATATGTTTACCCCACTTAAGGTTTGCGTCTAACCACATTCCTAAATATTTAATGCTATTTACTCTGTGTACCTCGCGGTTATTATAAACTAAGCTCCTATATGTATTTGCTTTAGGTTTGCCTTTGCTGAAAGTACACACTTTAGTTTTTCTATGAGATATACTTAAACCAAGTTCTTCTATCACCTTACCAAAAAAAATCAATGCATCCTGAATTTCAGTAATCGCTAGGTTGTTATTACTACGAGAACTGTACAATACAAAGTCATCTGCGTATTGTGAAATATATACATTTTTTATAAGTTTACAGATCTTACTAGTGGCTATATTAAATAGTAGTGGTGATAAAGGATCACCTTGTGGTAAACCACAACCTGTCACTCGCCTCAGTTGCTCGTTATTATTGAGCTCAATTGTTAACACTCTCTCACGAAGGTAAACCCATAGATATTGACATACAGAAGATCCAACACCCGCCTCATCAACGATGGATAATAAACTGACTACATTTACATTGTTATAAGCATTGTCAATGTCAACAAAACAACCGACCGTAGAAAATCCTTTTGTAAAACCTATTTGAATGCGAGTTACTAATCTTACTAAGTTATCATAACATGACCGTGCCCTTCTGAAACCCACTGTTTCATTGGAAAAGTAGTCGTTATTTTCCAGATACCAGTCAAGTCTGCGAGTTATGATTGTATGTAATAATTTACACACACATGATAATAACGATATTGGCCTAAAGTTACAAGGAGTTTGAATATCACCTCCCGGTTTTGATAAAAGAAGTATTATCACATTCCTCCATTGTAATGGAATGACTCCAACTGCCAAAAACCGATTGTATAGTGAAATGAGTATTCTTTTACCATTATCGGGTAGGTTACTAATCATAGAATATGTTATACTATCATATCCTGGAGCGGTATCTAAACGTTTTAAACAGTTATTAAACTCATGTATTGAAATCGGAGTTTGCTCTATTTTAAAATTTTCCGATTTAAATATTGGAGTTTCAGGTAATACAAAGTCAGGCGCCAAATTATTTAACATAGAGTACGCTATGTCCTTACTTATAGCATTACAGGGTTGTCTGTATCCCTTAAGCCATTTCATGCGTGCCCACATTTCACTGGAAGAAGTAACTACACTAATATCATCACAAAATTTTTGCCACGCTTTGAATTTGGCTTTCCTTATTTCTAGTTGAGATGACGCAATTTTTTCTTGTAAAATTTTCAAATTATCTGGTGTCGGATTCCTTCTGAATTTTGCTAAAGCTTTACGTCTTTCTGCAATAATTAATGAGATGTGCTGTGACCAATAAGGTTTAGGTTTAAAATTACTGGACTGTAACGGATGATTAGGAATATTCGTATAAGGTATTGCATCATTAGCAGCCAAATTAACAACATTCATGAAATTATCATAAGCCTCTTGATTATCCAACGGCATATTAAAGTCCTCAAAGTCTCGCTCAATTTTCTGTTTATATATAGACCAATTAGCTTTCTTAAAGTTTCTTCGTCGTCGAATATTATGTGGCCTTCTGCATATATCAATTTTAATTTTAACAACTAAATGATCACTTCCTAGGTTTTCATTCATAACTTTCCAATCACAATTAATTGCGATATCGTCCGAAATCACTGAAATATCCGGTGAAGTTTTCTGCACCATTCCATTGACTAATTTAATCCGGGTATGACTACCGTCATTGACAGATACAAAATTATTTTGCAATATCGAATCAAATATCTGGGTACCTCTCTGATCTGTTTTACTGGACCAATTACCGTGGTGACCATTAAAATCTCCAGCTATAACAGTTTTATTTGGAAATTTAGAAAATATTTCATCCCAATCTGATAACGAGGTAATAACTGATGACGGGCAATATATAGACACAACATTTTCGATATCACCACAATTCTCTAATTTAACGCTTACTATTTCAATCCGCCGATTATTAATGGTAAGATGTTGTTGTCGTGCTTTTATGGACCAGTGTACAATTATCGCTACACCTCCATAACCATCACTGCGATCAGACCTAAAGACTTTGTAATTGCTTATACGAAGATTGTTATCACTTTTTAACCATGTCTCACTAATTATGGCTATATGAATTTTTTCCTGACTTAACATTAATTCAAATTCAATCAGTTTATTCGTTAGACTCTGCGCATTCCACTGTACCATGTTTATAGATTGTTGATTCGTGCTACTCGCCATATTGATTAAAAAAATTAAAACAAGGCCAATCAGAAAAATATTGTACGACTATAGATAAAATCCCTTTATACAATGTATTAAAGCAATCCGTTATCTTTTCTTTCCATGTCAATTCTCTGTCTAGCAGTTTTTCTTTTATACTTTTAAAAAGTGTGTGCCAAGTAGCTCTACTCTTCTCTCTTTTTTGTTTTTCTTCCTCTTCTTTTGTATTTTCATCCTCCTTTCCACTAGCTTCCGCATCAGTTTCCAAGAAAATATTATCGAAGTAATTTGTTTTCTCTTTATTTTTAGTTTGCTTCTTCTTGGATTTCGATTTTTTCACCACATTTGAATAAGTTTCTGCGTTAGCCCATTTGGGTGCAGTTGCTTCTTCAGGGATCTCACTTCTTACTATTGGAAAATCTTTTTCTTCAAAAATTGGCCTTAAGGTAGGACTAGGAGGAACATAAATAGTTAATGCTTTTTTGTAGGAACAACTAAATTCTGACATCAACTGTCTTATTCTTTTTTCCTTAATATAAACTGGACAAATTCGAGCCATAGACATATGGTTACCTGTACAATTATTACATTTGAAGACAGTTTTTACACAGTTTTGATGGTTTTCTCCACATTTTGGACAAATAATTTTCTGTGATGGGCATATTTTGGCAGTATGACCATACCTCCAACAACGTGAACACTGTGTGACAGGGTAAACATAAGGAATTACATCTACTAATGTGTCAAAAATCTTGATTTGTGACGGTAAAGAAGATTCTTTGAAACAGATACGCATCGCTTCGCTACTTTCCCAACCTCCGTTTTCACTATTTCTGCGTTTTAGTCTTTTTATGCCTAGAATTTGTAAGTTAGAACTTAGACTTTCTAAAATTTCTTCATCACTAAGGTCTAGATCTATATTTTTTATCACTCCATATGACTGTGTTACTTCCATAGTTTTGTAAATCTTATAGCCTTTTTCATTAAAAACTTTTAAACTCAACAGATCTTCTACACTTTCCTCGTTATTCAATTGTATTAAAACTTTAAATGAGTTTATATATTTTACTCGAGTGATATTTTCAATATTTTCTGCCTTTAATAATTTAGCCAATTTAAATTGTTTTGGTATCGGTTCGGTACCTGTAATACATACTTCAAACTTATCTTGTGGTATTCTCTCATATCCATCAGAATCAGTTGCTTTGGCGAACCGTTTCCCTTTTCTTACAACAGTGGTCCACATCTCCTCTCTATCCTCTCCACGGTTCCTCTTGTACGGTCTTCTATTTTCATCAAATAACATCTTCTCAACATTACCTTCTTCCCGTTCAAAACATTCAGCCTCACACATAATCTCGTCCTGTATCATTATATCCGACTCACTTAATTCATTTAACTCGTTATTACTCATTACCGTCTTTCCCTCTGTCGAACGCAACTAACATCGTAAACAAGCGAATGTGCACAGTGACGAACGCGGCGGTTTACTTAAACCGGTTTGCGATCAAGCCGTAAGCGCGTCCATTCGCAGCAGGCGTCTGCGCGCGACTCCGAAAAGGTTTCCTCACGTTTTACTACACCGTAAAGCGTATGATGAAATAAATAAATCAAGTTTTATTGACCACAAAAATAAATTAAAAAAATACAAAAGTAAAATAAAATAACTTACAAACAACGTGGTCAAATGGTAGCCACTCAGCAATAAGTTGCAATATGTAATATAAAATACGCGCCGTATGGTATCCGGCTGAATAGAATAGTGCCACCCTCATTTCTTACCGAGATGTCGTAAAAGGCGACTAAGGTGAGTCAACCCGCCGTGTGGTATCCGGCTGAGTAGAATAGACCAACCTCATTTCTTACCGAGGTGTCGTAAAAGGCGACTAAGGTAAGTTAACCCGCCGTGTGGTATCCAGTTGAGTAAAATAGACCACCCTCTTTCTTACCGAGGAGTCGTAAGCTACGACTAAGGCAAGTTGACGTCAGGCGGCCGGTCGTAAAATACGTAGCCAAATCATATGACAACATGTTTGTAACATGTTGTGCCGACCCCACTTAGAGTGAAATAAGGGCAGGAAGATCTCTTCCAGCAGCCCTAAGAGTGTTTAGAAACTATTTGATTGTGGTGTATGTGCCAATATTGTAAAGGAATATATTAATAAAATTTTACATATTTAGATATACTTATATATAATACATAAAATAAATACATAGGTATGCAATATAAAATTTTATAAATGAAACTATATAAATATAATCATATAAAAGTTAATTAATGCAATTACCTGCAAAGGCGTGAAAGCCACTGAGGACGCGGTTCCAGAAACCTGTCGACGTATGCTGGTTGCGCCGCCATATTGTTGGTTTTGTTTCTGCAGGTTTCTTTGCAACGTCTTGCTGATACGCACTTTCGTCTTCTCGTCTATTTGCGGTAAACGGACCCGTCCAGTTCTCGATTTGCCAATAGTTCCACGTGTGTATCCCAAATCTTCTTGGTATGCATCGTCTTCTATCTGTACGATAAATTATAATGTTAACTTATAATCGAATTAATAATTTAAATCAAGGTATCTGGGTGACCGAGCTTTGCTCGCTAATTTTTAAAATAATGTAAAAAAAATTAAATTTAAAAAAATTGAAAAGAAAAATGAAAAAATAATAGGGCAGGTGGGGCTCGATACTAGGTATATTCACCTCTCTAGATCTCCCGTTCCCCAAATGAACTACCATGACTTTACGTTTGACAGCAAAATATTATGATTGTATTCAAAGTAAATTTCAAAAAAATTTTAGAGCCAGAAATCAGGCATAAAACTACATTTTTTTTAAATAAAACTTATCTAGATCGATTTTTCTCCAGCAAAACCCCCTACCTGCTGAATTTCAGGAAAATCGTTGGAGCCATTTCCGAGATTTTGAAAATATATATATATATATACATACAAGAATAACTCATTTAAATATTAAAGATATATTAAAATCAAAAATATCATATTTAAATCAAAAATAAATCGAATCGATAATTATATTATCGAAAATCGAATCGAAGTTATATTATAATCGAATAACTTATTTATTTATTTTTCAAGGGAAACGAACAGTACATAGTACTTAATAGCTAGCAAAAATGTATAGATCATTGAGCAATAAAGTTTCCACTATATTATAAATCATAAAAGCTAACAATAAGACAGAAATAAAAATTTCAAAATAATACTATATATTATTATTATATTATATTATAATTTCCTATAATTATTATAATATTATATAATTTATATTATATAATTAATATAATTCCTTATAATTTCCTCACACATACCCTTATAGCACATATTTTTAGTGATTTTATGTAAGTTTCGCATCTGGATGACTACACTCTATTACTACATCGCGCGCTTGGTATTAAAGTGGCCTAATTCAAAAATTTGGCTCAATTGCGTTTTCGATACATTGTAATTCATATTTCAATTCCATCTATGACATCACCTTAGGAACTATTAAAAAAGTAGTGTTTTCTTAGTCATCCAAGTTGCGGGTCTTTTAAACACTCAAACACAAACACGAGTTTCATAGGCTCTACGCTATCTATGCTTTATTGTAATTTCCCACAAAACAACTTTTAGTCTTTTAGTTCTTTTTGAATTAGGTCACTTAATACTAAAAGTGTGAAATACTCTTCAGTTAGTTTAGTTGTCTAGATCCCTAACGATTCCAAGGTAAGGTTGATAAATATTTCATTCAAACATAATGCCAATATTTAAATTAAAACTCCGTTCAAACGAATTATTTAGCCCTGACAGTGTGACGGTAAAGAACGTTATGAATTATTCATTAGTTTACAGCTAGCACTTGTATACGAACTCGATTTAATCTTAACTATTTTCCTAAAACATCATTTTAGAATACTCATCATCTTCCTGCCCTTATCCCACTCTAAGTGGGGTCGGCACAACATATTATAAACATGTTGTCACATGATTTGACTACGTATTTTACGACCGGCCGCCTGCCTGACATCAACTTATCTTAGTCGCCTCTTATGACACCTCGGTAAGAATGAGGGTGGTCAATTCTAGTCATCCGGATACCACACGGCGGGTCGACTTACCTTAGTCGCCTTTTACGAAACCGCGGTAAGAAATGAGGTTGGTTCTATTCTACTCAGTCAGATACTACACGGCGGGTCTACTTACCTTAGTCGCCTTTTACGACACCTCGGTAAGAAATGAGGGTGGTACTATTCTATTCAGCCGGATACCACACGGCGTTTATTTAGCCCTGAAAATGTGACGGTAAAAAACGTTATGAATTATTCATTAGTTTAAAGCTAGGCAACACTTGTATACCAACTCGATAGTCTTTACTATTTTACTAAAACATCATTTCAGAATACTATGTAAATAAATGCAGCTAGCGATCGAGTTAAAGAGGCCATCGGACGTCCGTGCTTCACTAGTTAAGAGTTCCGGTCTGTTTGGACATGGCGAAAAAACACCATTTGAAATTCCGCTCATCTACAGAGTACCGTGGCGTCAAGTGCAACACGTATATGGCGGTAAAGGCGCGCGAATACTAACGTACGTGATTTTTCGTTTTGATAGCCTTATCAAATCGAATAAAGATGTTATGTGTACATTATAACACTTATCAAGAGATCGAGTATGATAACCTTTGAGTAACAGCAGGAAAAGGACAAGAAGTGAAGAAGAAAGAGAAAACGGGTAATATAAAGAAAAAGAAAAAGTTTATATAAATGTAACTATTTATTCTATTAATTAATTTTGGTAAAATAAATAGATGAAAAGATTTTACTAATATATAATTACTTAAGACAAATATTTTCTAGTCTGTAACTTAAATACCGAAAGGGAAAGAGATTTGCGTACTGGTAAATTATTTCACAGCTTAACACCTTAAAAGCTAAATGATTTCGAATAGGTCAGTGGGGAGAATTTAGGGAAGGCAAGATCTAGGGTATTTATATTGTAATTATTGGGAAAGATATTTGCGGATTGATACAGCTAAATCGTTACACAGCTTAGCGCCTTGAAAGCTATATGATCTCGAATAAGTCAGTGGGGAGAATTTAGGGAAGGCAAGATCTAGGGTATTTATATTGTAATTATTGTATATATAATTTTAGACCTATGCCGGCCACATCTTATATCCGACAAAAAGTTGAAACGTTCCTTAAGATATATTGGAATTAAAGGATTAAACAGTACTTTATAAACAAGTGATAGAATTTTTCATATAATTTGGAAATTTATTGTTTTGTAAATAAATAACTTGAATAATAACTTGTCCCAACCTTGGTTCTATTTTAATGGTGTGGTATAAAGTTCGTCAAAAATAGTGCTCTGTAAGTGCGCTTGTGCACGCCCCTTTACGTTTTAAATCATTCAGCATATATCGGTAATTATTACAGTAACATGTACAAACATTTGCATGTTACCAGTTTGTTACCGCAAGCCGATATAACTAGTTTCTATGATTATTCCAAGTAATTGTTTGTTCGCATAATTTTACGTATACGTCTAAGTATGGAAACTTGATTTAATATATAGGTTACATTTTTTATTAGGAAAAAAGATTAATAAAATAAACAGAGGGACCTTGTTTCACTGTTAAATAATGTATGATTACATTGGTCTAACTGGGACTCAGATCATTACTTATATGGATAGCCGAAAGTTCATGATTCTACTGCATTTGTTCATAACATTCATTCCCTTTAAGCCTCGGAACTTAGTAGCATTTTAGTACGAGTTAAACAGATAAAAACATTGTTGAAAGATTTTATTTATTTAAATAATTATATTTTTTTGGTTTGTATTATTATTATTTGCATAAAAATTGGTTCTGGCAATTAAAAGGTCACCGCTATAAAATTCTACATTTTATTAACACTTAAAAAGTCCGTTAGCATTTTAATCCTAATCGCAGTCCAAATGAATCCTATTTTATCTAACTTATAAAAAATACTAGCTGTGTTATTGTGAGTTAACCATAAGAGACATGCTATCGCCAACTTTTTTGTAGTATTTTTGTGGATCCACAAATCTCTAGTACATTACTTTAGTGTATCTCTGATGACTTTTACAGCGCACGCGAGTGTATCTCCAGGCAAGATTTTTTACAACCGCGTGACCTCTTGAACTCAATTTACATAAAACGGTAATGTCAACCTTAAACTTTCCGAAAGGATTGAACTATCTTTTAGTAAAAACCGTAGATCAGTCCAGTATGTGTTAAGAAAATGCATCACAGCTTTTGGGTACTTAGTTTTATAATAAGTATAAATATATTCAAAAATACTGTTTACTTAAAATTTCATTTTCTCCCTGCGTTAGTTTATCTAAACACTTATAACTAAATGGTTTTACAAAAACCGCAGCCGATCTTTCAATTATTAGAAAACAAAAAGAATAAAACGCAAAACACATCAAAGCAATTCGTACAAATTGCTGTTGGGTTTTAGTCCGTAGTGGCGTTCTCATTATCGAAAGCGTGTATAATCTATATGGTTCGAAGAAACCTCAATTATGTCTATCGTTTCAGTGATCTAGCTCAAAACGATTAACGTTTATCGCTCACGTCTGCCTATACGCTGTTAGAAAACGAAGAAAAAACATCGAATTTGTATTCCAATTATTTCTTACCAAGGAACTAATCATAAAGTAATGGAGGATTTAAATCGGCGATTCCCATAAACTTTTAGGACCTCATAATTTATAATAGGTTCATTTACAGAAAAAAATTTAGATTACTCAAAAATATATCATTATAAAGGCTTAGCAAATTTATAATAATGACCGCTAAATCTGTTGCCATCAAAATATCAACTATCGTGTTTTGTTTATAATTATTTTTCTACATGTGAAATGATTCACCTACATGTGAAATGATTAACCTACATGTGAAATGATTCACCTACATGTGAAATGATTCACCTACATGTGAAATGATTCACCTACATGTGAAATGATTCACCTACATGTGAAATTACCATATTCTTGAAATTCTTCAATAATATGCACATTTCACATGTAGGTTTTAAAACAACGTATTATTTACCATAAAGCACACAATAATTTAATCACACCTCAATTCAACTCAATTTCAACGAAGTTTTATAAACCGAGATTTGAACTCGCGAGTCCTAGACAGAAGTTCCTTGCTTTACATCTTTGTGCCATCGCTATATGAATAATATATTAAGCTTAAAATTGTAGGGATCCACTATACAAAAAAACATGGTTTAATCAGCGAATAGATTTTTTAAATAAAATAAATTTTATCACGTTACACTCACGTCCGCAAAGTTGAGACGATTCGCGTTCTTCCTGAACTCGGTCATAGCGTATCGCTCCTTCATCTTGCGCACGCGCTTGCCCCCGCGTTTCTTGCGGCTCTGCTCTATGGGTTTCGGAAGCGGCTTCACGAATTTCACCGGCGGCGGTTCCTGGACAAATAACCAAAGATAAAAGATATTGTTATTATTCTCCCTCTAGCCCACTCTGAGGTAGGGTTGTCATAACATGTTATAAACATGTTGTCACATTTGGCCACGTATTTTACGACCGGTAGCCTGTCTGACGTTAACTTACTTTAGTCGCCTTTTACGACACCTAAGAAATGTAGAGTAGAATAGACCACCCTGGTCTATTCTACTCAGTCAGATACCACACAGCATAACAGATAAAAAGATGTAGAGAATAATCTGCTATATTATAGCGTGGCGGCAAATTTTTACGGTACAAAAACATATTGAAACCTCACTCGAAGGAATGCAAGATTTCTTTCGAGAATCGCGCGTTATAGTGAGCAGTTGCGAAAATATGTCATTAATGCTGTAAAGCCTTTGAAGAAAATCTTAAACAAAATCTTGACAAGGACAAACACGAAACACGTTGGCGCAGGTCTGACCTGCCTGCAGCTTTGGAGATCGTGAACTCGATTCCTGAAGCGAACGCTTTGTAAAAACAATTTCTTGGTTCATCGAAACTGGGTTTACTAATGTATTCAAAATGTATTGCAAACGGAAATTACAAGAGGTCGCTTCTCATATTATCTTGCATATTACAAGTGCAGTCGATGGATAACGAACTCGCCGCGACGCCAGAAAGCAATTATAGAGGTCCTTGTCACCGAGTGTCTTCCGAACACAGCCGATGGCGTACTCGGCGCAAACATACAAGTTGAATTACAGTTTAGGGCTCATTAATACTTACTTCTCAATCTTCTTTACAAGTATAAATTTAGCAGTTATACCTATAACACATGTATTAAGTTTACTTTTTTTGGGGACAAAGAACCATGGTAATTGTCCAATATATTTATTTATTATAGTCGTTACACAAACATTTCAATAATATAAATATGAAAATATTAGAATAAATAGTTAAATTTATATAAAGTTTTTCTTTTTCTCTATATGATCCGTACTCTCTTTCTTCTTCAATTCTTGTCCTTTTCCTTCTATTACTCAAAGGTTGACTGGAAGAGATCCCTTTTAGGGATAAGTCCGCCTTTATACATGTGCTTTTTTAATTTTTCTTTCTCTTTTCTAAACATATGTATAAAAAGAAAGAAATAAATAAATAAGTACCTGTAGTTTGTCAAGTTTCTTCTCTATGTTCTCTCTAAGCTGTTGTCCGATTTCCCCATTAGTGCTCTCATGGCATGCATCAACTCTAGCAGCTAGTGTTAATTTAGTAGATACTAGCTTGGCTGCTTTGTAACGTAATTCCTGCAAAATGTTAACTTATATAATATGAACTATTCACGATATTATGGTAAATATTGCGTTAATTAAGTTGAAGCAAAATAATCCTAAGCAAATCTTATGACTAGAGTCGCCATAAATATATAACACAATTACATACACGGTCGTCTGTCCGCGAATTTCCCAGTAACTTAATACTTGTATTATGGATGAAAGTAAAATTTTTCCTTTTGAAGTTTTCAGGCATACAGCAAGCGCTTATAAGAACCATAGTTTTCCAAGATTTTAAGCCGTGTGGTATCCGGCTGAATAGAATAGTACATCCTCTTTTCTTACCAAAGGTGTCGTCCTTAGGACAACATTGCCCGACAAGCTTCTGTGCTCTACTCTCCGCAGACGCTGTGATAATTGCTAGGGCTAATACCATATCATGTCAGCTTACTTCAGTCATTAGATTCGTCAGTGAAATTCAAATTTAAGTAACTTACAGGGGTAGCATCCTGAACAATCTGTGAGAAGTAAATAAAGCCTGTATGTGGCAATGAAGCCGCCTGCGAGAATCCTGACAATGCCTTCTTTTGCTGTCCAAGTGGTAGCACATTACAGGCTGGCATCTTGGACAGTTTGGACAGACCACCAGCTACACCCAGAATCTTTGCTGCTGTTGAAGCACCTAATAAATATTAAAAAACTGTTTAATTTCTTCTTTTTCTTCGTCATATCACTCTTGTCAGAGCGGTCGTGGTTATCATGAAGTAGCTTTAGGGGCAGATGTTATACGCCTCACAAGTATTCGCCACTTATTTCTAGTTGCCGTTAGCCTGGTGCACTCGTGTAAGGGCAGTTTTATTTACAATCACATAAACAACTAATTCTTAATGAACATAAACAACTAATTTTCTACATTATAAGCCCAAAAGTGTTATTCAATAGTAATATAGGTAATACATTTTTTTTGAAGTAAAATATTTAGGATTAACCATTGGTTCAAACACCTTAATCTCCTGTCCAAACCACTAACATCAGTCGCTTTTACAATTGCGAGATCATGTTGTGAGGAAATCACTTTAGGACCCCTTGGTTTATCAGCAGACATTGTTTGTTTAAAAAAGAAGAAATATAATTTATAGAATTAGGCGTTACTTTGCGGAGATCCATAAGACAAAAGTAATAATAAAATTATTTTGCTGTAATCCGCGATGATCATCGCGTATTATAGCAAAATAATTTTATTATTACTTTTGTAAGAAGAAATATGTTGACATTTTATAAAAAACTAGCAATCCTGGCAGCTCCGCCCGCATGGAAAGATTAAAACCGTAATATAGTCTTTTGATAAACATAAAAATGATTAAAGTGGGTTAACCTTAAAAGTTAGACATATGCTATCACAGACTTTTATTCAGAACTTTTAAAGGGGAACAATTTTGTAATACCTAATTTTAAAATAACTATCACCGTTTAATCAGCGCACGCGAGGAATGGCTTTAAATTTTGCAGTTTGCGTAATATTTTTTTTGCTGCTCCTCTCCTATTCATCTTAGCGTGATGTTATATAGCCTATAGCCTTCCTCGATAAATAGACTGTCTTACACTGAAAGAATTTTTCAAATCTGTCCAGTAATTTCTGAGATTAGTAAACAATCAATCAAACAAACAAACTCTTCAGCTTCATATATTAAGTATAGATATTATATATTTACCAACAATAGCTGTAATGTTTGGAGCAATAAAAGTCATTCTGCTCTCAACATATTCATAGATATTTGCTTTGAAGGTGGTTAACTCTGCTGCCATGTCACATGCTTCAAATATTTCACTCAGCTCATTGTCTGATAACATTTTCCTGTGTGAATATAATTACAAAAATAATGTTCTTTCACAAGAAATCAATGTTAAATAAAAAAGTCAACATTACAAAATATTATGATAATTTAATTAAAACTCAGACACCATTATAGGTTACCACCAATAGGCTTTGATGTTTTATAACTAAAGAACTTGTTAATTCAGTTATACATAGTTGAAATGAAATGAAATCTGTTTATTTCTTCCCCATGTGAAACGAAGACATGCACTTAATATGACTTATTCTACATTTCACATGACAAAGAAAGGGCAACGGCTCAGTGTATGCCACATGTCACAACAGAAAACTGAGGTGACACACAGCACTGGTTTTCAGCCACAGCCTTTTGAGTGTCATCACGGAAAACATTTCTTAATACTACTGCTACTATGAAAAAATAAAATTATGCAACGAAAAAACTTAATTATAAACCTTAAATACCTTACCTTAATTAAATTAATTCTACGTAATAATATAAATAATAACTAAAATATTTTAACTTGTATTAGTTTTACTATTTTTATTATATATTTTTGTTATTCCCCGCCATCATATTATTACATTTATAATTATTAATTTTCATATTACTATATTCTATGACGACAAACAAAGGAAACGGAAATTTATAAAACAGAAATGTCAACTTGAAATTTCTCATAAAAAATTTGATATTGTAGTAAAAACTGTTTCAAGTTTGATTTAAAACAAGTTTTACTGCATAGATCTCGAATAGGTGGTGGAATATTATTTCACTCATAGTTAAGAACCTCTGTCAAACCATTATTTATTTATTAAATATTATGTAAATATATTAAATGTCTTATGACATTAATGTAATAATAAATATTAACATGGACTAGCTGTGCTCAAGGCTTTGCTTGCATGGAAATTAACACCGGTTTTCCTGCTTAAACAAGTTGCTCTACAACCTCCTCTATTTTCCAGTGAAAATTCAAATCAGTTCAGCTGTTCTGGAGAATATTCTGTTAACTTAAACCTTTCTCAAAAATTGTACTATTAATATCAATTAAATATAAAATCATTTCAGTAGATTATGAGAAAATCAATAACATACAGACAGACACATTTTAGGGACTTTTTATACTATGTATATATGAACAAAATATACTTTACCCCTGTGTTGTTGATGCAGTGACAGAAACAATCATAATTGTAGCTTGGGTCAGGAAACTTTGCAGTGTCTCATTATTCTTAGCTCTATCCAAATCATTACCAAGTTCTTTCACAGTTCGTATATATTCCAATGGAGTTACAATCAAAGAATCCAGTTCTGGGAATCTCTTCTGGTATTTATCCCGAACAAATCTGTGGATAATGGCTGGAAAATGAAATTTGTTGTATGTTGCTGTTGTAAAGAGTTTCTAAAGACTTAATACTAAATAATTTATATAATTACAAAAGTAGTAATAAAATTATTTTGCTATAATCGGCAATAAAGCACGGAAAGCCATCACAGATTATAGCAAAATAATTTTATTATTACTTTTGTACTAAATACTAAATTTAATTTAAAATTCACTTTCCTAATTGCTGCAAAAAGATGTAAGCCAATAATTAAGATGGTTAGAAAGATAATAACAATATGATAGCAAAATAAAATTATTGTCACATAACATGTATTTTATTTAAAATCCCAACTAAAATAAATCCCTTAATAATTTGATTGTTCAAGAAATTATTATTTCTTATTTATTTATTTATAATATGTTTTAATCCAAGTAATAATAAACATATTAATTGATTTCCTCACCTATTTCCCCATCAATTTCAACAGCTATATTGTTAGCTTCTACAATCAACTGGTACTCAGGATCGGACTCCATTAAACCAGATACTTCAATTTTTTTCCTGTCATTACCCACATTACGCTCAATTTCTCTTACCACCTGAAATATTGAACAAATTAACTTATGACATGGTATTATGATATAACACCATAATGAGGAACAAGACCACATCCTTACTAACAAGACTGTGGTCCAGTTCCGACAGTATTCTTAAGACGCTAATAGGTAAGATGGACTCGCCTGTGCTGCCTGTACTAAGGTGCTTGTGAGGCAGTCCTAAGTCCATTCACCCATTCACTTTAAAATATTTTTTTAAATTTATTTTTTATTTTTCATTGTATTTTTAATTTTGATTTTAATTTTTATAATTTTATTTTTTTGTGTAAATTTGTTGGGCCATAAATGCTTTAAATAAAGAATTTATATAAGGTCAGTAATAGGACTGTAACATTAGGCTTGATTTACATAACTATATTATTGTATGTATTAATTTCAATTTTGATAGCACCGATAAGTTTAACTTACCCTTTTCAAACGGTCTGAATGCCGCAATTTAGCTAGTTCTCTAATAGAAACATTTTTTATTTCTTCCTCTTTCGGTATTACGGGAAAAGGTACTGCAAATTCGTGATCGCTAGTTTTATTTTCCATTAAAGCTTCCAGTTCCCCATCGTCATTTTCTTCTAAATCAGCTAATAGTTCATCCGCTAGCGACATGTTTTTATAATTTATATATAAATTGCATTAGAATAAGAATACACGAGTACTGCCTCTCGAGTCTCGTCTAGTTTTTTTTATTAAAAAAAGCACGAACTCTGACTTCTGAGTCGTTGAGTTTGACAAATGACAGCTATTTATCATAGATTACTAATTATAAAAGCTATTTATTTTATTCCTTTTTTGTTTTTGTAGGTTGCAATATTTTTATTTTTTTCGTGCATTTTGCTTAGATATCTGGATACTAGCTTCATACTTTTCAATACCTCAGTTCTTTTCAATCAATGAACCCTGGTATTTTTTGAGATATCACACTACTTTTAAATAGGTAAGTAGGTGATTTTCAACTTGGGCGATATGATTATTCAAAATCATCGATACCATTGTGAAGAGGTAAGATTAATATACTAATTGACATGTCTTAAAGTTGAATCTGGTCGGTACTCTCGTCATAAATGTTTAAAATTAGATAATTTCCATCCGGAAATCTCTTGATAATGCTAATTTCTCTTCTATTTAAACGTCAACGGTTAAGCATTGTGATGACAAGAGATCTGATAGTTTGACTCTTGAAACTAGGTTGTTCACTTTTTAAATTAAATGCTACATGCGTAGCTATGTCAGCTACTTTTCAATGGACTTTACACGTAGCCCTTAGCTGTGCACCGGCCTTACAAGAGGCATTCTTAGGACGACGTTCCTGGAACCTAGTAGAGCTTCTGTGCTCTACTCTCCGCATTTCGCAACCTCTCCGATGCTTCTGTGCTCCTACGTCCCACCTGGTGACTTTTTAAGAAGTAACCATTAAGCTCATAGAACGCAATAAGGCAACGTCTAGTCAGAACCGGAAAACCTCTGTCTACATAAAAACTTAATTTGTTATAGAAAACTGTTTACAAAGGTCAAAGGAACTAACTACCAAATTCAATTATGTTCTTATATTCTAAGCAGTTTAACACTACTTAATTTTAACTAAATTAAAACAAAGATCCAAGTTACCAGATTATATGTATATAAAAAAAATTGACACTTATTACTAATCGTTTCTAATATAAAATATTGTTGAATGTTGTAACGTGTTGTAGATGATTCACTGGTTAAATAAATAGCAACACTAAAAAGTAACATTTGGTTTGCCATAGTGGTTTGCTCCGGAGCGGAATCTTGACAACCGGTGAAATTCACCGGTGATTTGCCGACCTCCGGTTTTTCACCGGTGAGCTCCGGAGATTAGTTTTTGGTGTAAAAGTATGCAATTGAGAAAAAGAAGCGAACGACGTACCTTATATTGAGTTATGTTAAGGCAATCCGTTCGCTCGTTTTATACGGCTCCTGCTAACTTAAAACACGTAAAATAATTACATTCATTTAGAATTTCTGGGCACTTCAAATAGTATAAACCTATTAATTATTCATAAAATATATTTTTTTAATGTTACATCAAAAGGTTTAGATTGTTTAGGTAGTGATAAAGATACATAACAAATTTTCGCCTTTATGTTTATATTAAGTTATGAAAATAAAAAAATATAATTAATTTAACTTATATACGATAAGGTTAACTTAAATACAATTTTACAATTACAGTACAATTACAATACAATTTACAGTCACCTGATGACAAACTATCTTCTTTGCCAACCGATGGACGTCCACTGCCGACTGACACCACCACAGATGGACATAGGTCTCTTCATGGGATCTCCACACCACACGATCTTGTGCCGCTTAAATCCAGCGGCTCCTTTTTGAGTTCGTCGGTCCATTTCGTGGGGGGGGGGTCTGCTGACACTGCGTTTTACGGTGCAGGGTCGCCATTCCAAAACCTTGAGACCCCAACGCCCATCGGTTCTCCGCACTATTTGCCCCGCCCATCGGTTCTCCGAAACATGTGCCCTGCCCATCGCCACTTCAGCTTCGCGAAACGCTGAGCTATATCTGTCACTCTGGTTCTTCTACGGATCTCCTCATTTCTGTTTTTATCACGGAGAGATACTCCGGCGTAGCTCGCTCCATTGCCCTCTAAGCCTTCTTATGAGGCCCATAGTTAGTGACCACGATTCAGATCCTTATGTCATTATTGGAAACACGCACTGTTCGAAAACTTTGGTCTTCAAGCACTGAGGTATTTTGGACGAAAAGATCTCGCGTAGCTTCCCAAACGCTGCCCATCCGAGTTAGATTCGGCGAATAACCTCTTTCTCAAAATTGGACCTACCTAATACGACTGTATGTCCCAGGTATATATACTCGTTCACAATTTCAACATGGAAATATGAGCTGTGTTAAGATCACTCCAGAGATGCCGAATCGACTATCATGGGACATCTATGGGACTTTCTATCTACCTAAGATTAATGGAGATAATAAATGTAATGTAAGGAAAATGAGGAGAGCGGAAGTTGTAGCATAGAGAAGTGAAGTTATCTGTGTAAATAAACAATAAATAAATCCTTAAATTGTTTATTTGAGTCATATTTCTTTTATTTTAATTGTATCTGTAAGTTAGGTAGCCGAAAGAGAATCACCGGAGAAAAACCGGTTTTGCTCCGGAGTTTTCGGCGAGTACTTGTACCGGTGAATCACCGGTGATTCTCCGGTACTCACTGCTCCGGTGCAAACCACTAGTTTGCCATTTTTTTTGTGAAAGAGGTATGCAGGAGGCCCTCAAAAGGCCTAGATTTTCACAATTACAGTGATTTCTAGCCGCTTTAGTGATATTTGGGACAAATAAACTAGCTAAATGGCGCTAAATCCGCAGTACGATGCAATTGGAAAAGGTTTCGTACAACAATACTATACACTATTTGATGATCCGGCACAGAGGCCGAATCTAGCTAATATGTATAATGTAAGTATTAGAAGTTATCCAGAACGAAACTAACACACTTTCACTATTGTTAGTTTCGTAGCACTCATTGAAAATACTTCATAAAATGTTTTTAGGTTATCCGAATACCTCCCGCCGAATTCATGTGAAAAAGTTATATTATTATATTGAGTACTAATATAGTTATGATGTTTTAAATTCAAAATATTCTTTATTCAATTAAACTTGTAAAGAAGTGCTTTTGAATCGTCGATTCTACTGCTGGTTGGGAAAACTGTTCCTACCGAGAAGAGCCAGCAAGAAACTCTTTTAAAAAAATTCTTAATACTAGATACATTTAATCGTTTCTATCTTGTACAGGGTCGAACAATATCTATATCCACGCATTCTTATCGTCTAAATAATCCTCAACAGTATAGTAGGCTTTCTGTATCAGTCTCTCTTCGTTCGTTCTCAAATGTTTGATTTTAAGAGTATTCACATTAAATTGGAATAATCTAATGTCATTGTATTAAAATGTTGATTATTATGGTGCTTTCATTTCAGGTTGAAACTTCGTTTATGACTTTTGAGGGTGTTCAACTACAAGGTGCTGTTAAAATAATGGAAAAACTCAATGTGAGTTTTGATTTCTACCTTTCTTTGTTACTCATTAATATTAATGCTGTTTGAGACTAAACATACTTACTTACACAGGTTTTTTGAGATGTTTTATTCATTGTTTATAAATGGTTGCAACAGTATTCATAATGCAGTCTGAGCGATGTTCAGATGATAATGTTAATACATCTATTGTTTATTCTAAACATGCTCTAAGTGATATCATCATAGTATGAATAACATTCTTAATTCTCACAATATACTCAAGATAATGGAGTGGCAGTTGGTAGGAAATTAGTTGTAAGTTTTAATAAAGCATAATTACTGTTTTAGTAATAGTTTAGCCATGTGGTATCCGGCTGAATAGTATAGTACCACCCTCATTTCTTACCGAGGAGTCGTAAAAAGTGACTGAGGTAAGTTGACCCACCATGTGGTATCCGGTTGAGTAAAATAGACCACCCTCTTTCTTACCAAGGTGTCGTAAAATACGACCAAGGTAAGTTGACATCAGGCAGGCGGGCGGTCGTAAAATACGTAGCCAAATCATATGACAACATGTTTAACATGTTGTGCCGACCCCACTTAAGAGTGGGATAAGGGCAGGCAGATGATGAATTACTGTTTTAGTAAATTACTAATTTAATTAAATTATTGTAAATTTTAATTTTTCTAATATTATTACTTTGACATTTACCATTTGTAAAAATATCTTAAATACTTAACAGAGACAATCACATTGCTGTTTATGCCTTTAATAATTGTAATAAAACTACAAATTCAGTGTTATACTGATCTTATTTTAAAGTTAAAGTAATGCATTATACTACAATATTATCTTTTATTTGAGTTTAATATTACTTTGGTTAATTAAAAAGTAATAAAACTTGAATTTACAACTAGTACTATTGACTCAAGTCAATAGTAACTAGTTGTAAGAATTATATTCTATAAAAATCCACTGCAGTTTCTTGCTGGCTCTTTTCTGTGAGATCAACTTTCTTGATCAGCAATGGAGATGACAATCCAAAAGCACTTGATAAGATATTTATTGGAATTAAGGATATTTTGAATTTCAAAACCGTGAAACATGATTAACTTTAAATTTAAATTCATATTTTTAATAATTTATTACTTAAGACATTTTTAAAAAGCTACTGTATGTATAAAAAAAATTCTAAGAATGAAATGTAATATATTTTTTGAGATACTTTAATGTTTCAAATTCAAATCAAATCAAATTTGCATGAAGTCTATTAGAGGAATCCCACTCCACTTTTCATGACATTGACATGAGTCATATAACAATTTTATGATTACTTTCATTTATTTATATAGATTACAGATATCAAGTAATTTGAGACATATTTATAAGTTTTCCTTATCAACACAATCTGCTGGTATTATTGTTATGTATACTTAGGTATTTAATTTATAGAAGTAGGTGTTACTTTGCAGAATTCCATGGTAAAAAAAGTTATATCATAACTGTTGTACTTAAGTTTTTTTTAAATTACTTTTTCAGGGTTTAACATTTCAAAAAATTGGTAGGCTAATATCTTCAGTGGATTCACAACCAATGTTTGATGGTGGAGTCTTAATCAATGTTCTTGGTCGTCTTCAGGTATATTATCTCTTTTATTAAACACTATTATAACTATTTTCTATCTTAAATCTATCTAATTTCGGAGAAGCCTGTCGGTGCAGGGCAGGTGGTCAGCTTCTATTCCGGACTATTCCACCCAAATCTATCTATTATAAATATATCTATTCTATATATTATTATTTATATTACTATTTCTATATATATATTCTAAATATATTTATTCTATCTCACATACTTACCATGTTCAATAATACAGGGTAAACACACAATGTAATGGAATATTAGTTGAACAGCTATGTTCCACAATTATTATAGGGGGAAAACTATAAAAATTTCTAAGAAAATATTATATAATTTTTCTCAAACAGCATGTTGCTGGAAATAAAATAAATGTTTCAACAGTCAATTAGATTCAAATAAGAACCATGTCTAATTTTCGAAAAAAATGAATGCAATGCACAGCCCAACAGAGGCTTATGTATATATAGTATGGATATGATACAAAAACCTCTACATGCCATAGAAAAAGAAGGTCAACATTGTATTATTAAGGTTCATTTGTACAACATAGTATTTATTAATGTAATAGTAAACCAAAACTAATACACTTCTAACTATCACTGTAAAAATTATATACAACATAATTTATAGAATTAGGCGTTACATTGCCGAGGTCCATAATACAAAGGCAAAGGCTTTGCGATTTTGTCGTGGAGTCGTATCTCCTGACGATGCTTTGGTTACGGGGCGAAACAATTGTGGTGGTGCTTGTGTATTGTTGTGTTATCGGTGTTGGGCAGTGCATGAGTTCTTACAAATTCTGCATGTATCAGGTATGAGAACGAATAGTACTTTACATTTAGCATTACATATATTTTCTTTTATCGCGGATTATAGCAAAATAATATTCTCCTTACTTTTATAAAACATATTTAAAACTAAAATTACCAATGTACAGACAGATGATGATCTGCCACATGCATACTTCCAAACATTTGTATTGAAGCCAATAGGGACTTCCTTCTATGTTGAGCATGACATGTTCAGGCTGGCTCTTCACGATGTCTAAGGGTAATTGAGTAAAAACAAATAAGCATGTGCAAGCTCTTATATTTGATGCACATTTGACTGGCCCGTTGGCACAGTGGGTAGTGACCCTGCCTTCAGCTCAGCGGGTCGCGGGTTCGAGTCCCGCCGAGTTCCAACATTTTCCATAAATGAATTTGGTGCTCTTTGAGTCTGGGTGTATATTTGTATTTAAGTCTGTTATTAAAAATTATATAAGTATATATTCACCAGTTGTCTGTCTACCATAACACAAGTATTAAGTTACATACTTTGGGGATGGACGACCGTGTGTGAAATTGTCCCATATATTTATTATTTATTTACATTTAAAAAATAACTTATCACATTGTTTTTTTTTCTTGAAAGTCAATAACACACATGCCATTGAAGAATTGATTATTGGAAAATGACTAATGATTTTATCGTTAAGAATTTACTATGTATTTTAAATCATGTATTTTTGGTGTTACTAATTTTTTTTTTTCGTTTTGCTATTGTAATTGACACTTAACTCTGTTTTGTTTGAGTACTCTGTATAATTGGTTAAATACTGATTAATAGTAAATTAAGGATATAAAGTTATATATAAAATATTAGGGTATGCTTTTAAGAGATTAATATACTGAGAATAAATGCCCGGAAGTGTATAGACTACAGACTCCTTTACGATTTTTGCATAGAATCGCACCAAAACACTGAATTGTTTGACTCTTATAACGAACCAATGTAGAAACTATTTCTATTCATAGAGATAATTTGGAAAATTTAAATTATATTTTGTGCCCGAAATTGGAACCATCAAATCCAGTAATAAGTCATTTAACATTGAGCCAAGTAGGTCATAAAACAATTTATATTTGTTCACAAAAAATTTCTAAATGATCAAATATTTAATTTTATTTATGTACATATAATGGCAACATTGATTAAAATGTATCAATGTGTATATTGACTTTAACTGTTCATGACGTCATCGTAGTCTTTGACAGTATGTTAATTTTCGTTTACCTACTGCATAACTAAATATGCAAATCTTTCCAAAATACGGTATGCTATTTTTTAAATAAGCTTAAAGAAATTACAATTTCATTTATATCGCTAAGGCTCAATTACATTCATACTAACATAAACCTAAATTTTTCAAAATTATTTTTGGAAACTTTATTTTTCTGTGTTATAATAATTGACTGATTCAATCTTGTGTGCACTATGATTTTGTTTAGAATCATAAATATCTTTAGCTTATATTTTGTTGATCACTTACCATTTGGCCTTGTATAGGATATATAGTTTGAGGAGGGTGTTATATTTAACCCAGTATTTTCATTTCAGTGTGATGAAGATCCACCTCATCCGTACATGCAAACATTCGTTTTAAAACCACTTGGAGACTCTTTCTTTGTGCAGCACGACATATTCCGCCTTGGTATCCACGATGTGGCTTAAAATATTATATTACGCGAACAACACAATTCATTGGTTATAATTTGTCTTGCTAATAAACACAGCAAAATTTGTTTGGTTATCTAGGTGTAAGCTAGTGTGATCCGCTGCCCTGTAAACCCAACTTGTAAATTTGACTTAATAAAAAACATTCAGCATTATAAATTTTGGCTTAGATGAATTGTCTATGGCTTTAGTCAATGCAAAGGCGGTTTTTATTCAGTTACGTGTATACATTTTATAATAAATACATTATTTTTTAATTGATTCGTTTTATTTTGCTTTGTTGATTATATACACCATTTTACCTATTTGTTGTTTTTTCCCTCTTGAACGGACTATAGCCAAATGCCTTGCGCGTCACCTTTTTCCATAGAGTTTATTATACTTAGAGTAGGGGATCCATAGGTAAAGCTGTGAGTGCAAGTGTCCAACAAATAATGAGAGGGAAAATGAAACTGGTATTCTTTTTATCTATCTTTGTCTAATTACACATAAAAAAGGGAGACAGATGGATACAGCCTCTTTATTTTAATAGGGCACATTTTACGCTGGATACCGCACTCAAAAAAATTAAAAAAAATGCTAAAATGTAGAATTCACAGCAAAGGATTAGTTGTTAAATGTAATGTTGCGATAGCCGTTAGGTAACGGGCAGACCGAAAATGTTAAAAACCTGGGTTCGAATCCCACAAGTCATCGGCGCCTTCGTTCTTTATTTTTTTTATATTTTAAATTTACCGAGCAAGGCTCCGTCACCCAGGTACTGCTAATAAAGAGGATAAATAAAACAATCGTAGATGCTAAGACAATCATGTATTAGATAATAAATAGTCAAAAATTAACAAAAGAACGATTGAAAACAGGTACATATTTTTTTACCAATCTCAGAATTTAAGACTTGCAACTTTAAAATTCTTAGACGCTACGAACACTTAACAAGTTACTTGCATGCACTACATAAAATACACACCCGGCTCTAGACCAGAACTTGTCTAAGTGAATGACTAGGTTGCAGTATAACGCCCATATCCAGTACTGGCGAGCCAAAACATTTTGAGTCTTCCTATACTTAAGTATCGTCGATTTAGCAGTTTGTTGTAAAAATTCGAGTTACCTCGTCTGAAATTGCTCTTATAAATATATCTACTGCCTGAAGCCTTTGGTAATTACTCTTACAATATGGGCTAAACTATGACAATCGTGGACAGCGAATAAATTAAAGTATACTACATAAGAATTGACAAAAATGAGAAAGCCGTGAGATAAAGAATGAATTTATTAACATACATTTAGTTTGAATAGAGAACTTAATAACTTAAACATTTGTGATTTTATTGCTAGTTATAGCAGGAAAAATTGCTGCCGTATATTTTGCGGTAATTTACTTTTAGAGGTATGATCGCAAGAAAACGACCGTTTCGTAAAATAATTCGCAACTTGTTAGAATTGCACTTGGCAATGGTAAATTGAGATGTTGGTAGCTAACCTTCGCTGTGTTGGTATGAGATGGAAATTTCTATATTTATATAATAGACCAAGTAGGAACCGACATAAGTCGTTTATGGGTTTGGATATAAGATTCTATAATAAAATTCCACAATCAATTAAATTTTGCCATTATAGCATTTTAAAAACACTGTTAAAATTAGGCTGATACAGAATGCCTACTATACTATTGAAGATTATATAGATGATAAATTCTTATTATATATCGTAGCTATATCCATGCATTCGCATGGATATAGCTACTCTTCTACCCAGTAAGATAGTAACTAGTTATAAAAATTATATTTTGAAAAGGGCAAACGCCGAGTTCCTTGCTGGCTCTTCTCGGTAGGAACAGCTTTCCGAACCAGCAGTAGAGTTGACGATTCAAAAGCACTTGTTTACAAGTTTACTTGAATAAAGAATAATTTGAATATAGATTTAAGAGGCCAAATAATTGTCTTATTATGGCCGTGTAGACGCGGTGTTTTAGTACTCTCATATTAGTGAGATTATCTGGAGGAGTCTTTGCTTTAGCGGTAGCCTATGTCAAAAAGTATACGCTTAACGGATGAATGAAATGAATTGAATCATTTCAGCGTTTTATACTGGTAACATCGGTTATATTTGGTGTGCAATTTGCAGTGTCAGCTTATTATAGCACA
The DNA here is from genome assembly GCA_029227775.1 of Morpho helenor. Lineage (NCBI taxonomy): Eukaryota > Metazoa > Arthropoda > Insecta > Lepidoptera > Nymphalidae > Morpho > Morpho helenor. The sequence goes on from JARGCU010000017.1 coordinate 14,223,596, forward strand.
CAACGAGAACACAAAGTGTGATCGTGTTGTTACGAAGGAAATTAATAGCTCGCATACTTGTAATTTACGTCTATTAAGGATCAAAGTTCGGCGAGCTAATTTTACAATCCGTGTATGTTTAAAGTTTTCACTATCCACGAGTGTCTAAATAGCCTTATAAATAAACGGAAATACGAGAATATAATCTCGCATTAAACTTACTGAACTGCTAAAAGGAACACCACGTTAGGTACGAACTATATTACGGTGGTGAAGACTACAAAGCGGAGATCAAATCGGACATGGCAAGACCGTTTTGGTCATTTCCTTATAAAGATTTGTACAAGCCGTTTAGCCTCTGTCAAGTAGTACTGTTCTATTAAATATAATTAATAAAAAATATATTTGGCTAATGATAACACAACCTGTCATTAGAGCTTTGTCTCGTAGCATCTCATGTTAATCACAACACAGAATTAATAAAATTAGTCCAAAATAAAAAGTTAATATTCCACCTTACACTATGACTATTTTATCATTATATGAAATTTAATCATCTTACATATAAACAAAAAAAAAAAATTAAACATTAAAAAAAACTGATAAAATTCACTGGACATTACAAGGTTTTATACCATAAAGTTTAAAATTGGAATACCATAAACACCTTTTTAAATTTTACGATGCGTTAGAAAGTTAACACGCGTCTCTCGGGTGTTAAGTTTTTGAGCTTGAAGTCGATATTAATATATTATATACTTACAAATCAAAATGTATATAACTATTTCGAGGCCGTGGCGGTGTAAGATTCTAATATAACACTAAATTATAAAAAATACAGTATCACCTTATGGTATAAACTTTTCTTTTGATTTTTGTTAGCAATTCGGATTCTTTTCTATGTGCAGAAATTATTATTAGGAAATTATCGTCTTCTTTTAGTCTTTTGGTATTTTTGTTCTTACGAATTTTTTGTTTATATTATTAAACATAAACCACTCATATTGAAGGCACTAAAATGAGTTAATGTTAATAAGAAATAATATACACTAGGTTTTGTAAGCACAAATTTTCATCACAAATATTTTTAATCTATGTAAGGTGCAAAATTAACACAATGAAAAATGTTATGATAAAATAAAAAAAGAACAAAAAATATTTAACAGAACAGTACTACAACTGGTCATATCTCGCCATCAGATATTAAAGGCGGTAAAAACTAGTTACTTTAATAACTAGAAACATAATATTAGCATAACGTTCCTCATATTTGAGCTCATCAAGCGATTTAAATCTTGTACGTTGTCCTATCGCTAGCCTGAGTTTAAAATCTCTTACAAGTAAAAAAAAATTGGAAGTCACAACCGTTAAAAATTAAACGATCTTGGTTTTATTCAAAATATTTAGAATAATTTAGAAGATGAAGTTTAATAAAAATTTAAATATTTTTTATCTGTATCACAAGATAAATTGATAAAAATTCTAAATCTAAATGAAATTCTACATTGTCTTTCATAAACTTGGTTTTCAGCAATAATTCTTTTTTAAACATAATATAAAACATGTTTTGCTGCACATTTTTGTATATACTGTACTATGAGATGTTATAAATAAATTATATTCGCAAATATATTGTAATCTATCAACAATATAGTAGCTTATTAACAAATGTGGTTTTTACTTATGTAACGCCGCTCTGGCTTGAAAAAAGATGATTTTTTTACCATCTAATTGTTAAAATTGCTTTGAAAATTCAATTAAAATATGAATAAGTTAATTTGTTTTGAATTGTTTATCAAAATGTAGTGCAAAAATTTCAATATAGATATTCTATTAAGTATTATTAATGTTTAAGCATAAATCGGTACGAACGAAACCCCACTTTAAAAACTTAGAAATAAAATGTCACTTTCTGCGTTGTGAATGTTGAAATAAGATTACATACAAATGCTCAAAAAGATTGATTTTAAAGAATAAATTTAATTTGAACACATCGAAAAAAGATTTGTTTAATATTTTAAAAGTCACCTCAAAAGAATAAAATAACTTCCAACTGATATTTAATATTCATACTGAAAATAATTTACTATCAAAATCGTATCAGACAACAGTTTTCTTCACTATAAATGTAAGAAAATTTACAACTTGCTTTATAATATAATTAAAATTTCTTACAAAATTATATTTCACGATTTTAGACGAATTATAAAAAAAAAATTATTGCGCACAACTTATAATAATAATTTAAACATTAAATATCGACAAACTATAATTTGAGCATTGATCAGTAAGTACGTTAAAAATATTATAATCTTTAGTAATAATCCAGTAATCTCAAGACACTAAATATGTAATACTTTTGACTGTAGTCAGTTAATTTTGATTTTTGAGACCTTAGGATCGAATTGTTTTCTTGATGAACTTATGGAATGGTATTAACGGTAAATAATAAAAAATTGGCATTTAGTAGTGAACAGTCGTTTTTAATGCAAAAAAGATAAAGAAGATTCCTTATAAATAAATATGGGAATGGAGGAATTGTCTGTAACATTGCTTTGTTCTCTTTCAAAATTAATGATATCTATTTATATTTTTAGATTTTCGCAAATTAACGTGTATTTGAACTGCTTTAATTTTAATACTATTTTTTCATTATAATGAAACAAACTAATATTTTTAGATTAGATCACAATGTTATCGACACACCGTTTTAGATTTTTTTTATATCACAAATACAATTTAATTAAAGCATTTTTATGCGATATTGCATTAAAAACGACGCAGCTACAACAACAAAAAAACAGTTATAATTATTTTGGCTTAATAAGGAATATTTCGTGTTTCAACAACATACAGTAACCCTCTATAACGCGGTATATAGGTTCCGTGTTATCGGAAAACGCGTGGCAGAAGTATTCTCGTATAACGCTCGTTAAACGTGGTTTAAAATGTATTATCTATACTAATATTATAAAGAGGAAAAATTTGTATATATGTTTGTAATGTTATAACACAAAAACTGCTGGACCGATTTCAAAAATTCTATCACCATTGGAGAGCTGCATCTTTATTGAGCGACATTATTACATTTTCAAAAAAATAGGAATCCGTTATAAAAATGTAATAAGGTGTAAAAACTTGTGTATTATAAGATAAAACTATGATAACGATATACTAACGAAATATGTTATTAAAATATGGCTGAAAAATATTTGACATAAAAAAAATATAAAAACAAATTTTTTACACTTAATATTTTAATTTAGAGCACACTAATTTAATAATGTAATTTAATTTTATAATACGTGGAACAAGGGTAATCTCCGGAAAAAAGCGTTATACGCGACTGAAATCGTGTAATGCAAAAACGCGTTATAAGAGTACCGCGTTATAGTTAAGATTACTGTATTCTTAATATGGTCTAATATCATTTGAGGCGTTGTTATATAGGAACTAATAAGTTAAATAATAAAATAATATACTTGCAGAGGTGGTAAACTCAGGCCGTGTTTTCAGTCATGGTCCTTTATGAGCCGCCTTTCTTCCGTCCTCTGGAGCTTGGTAATGTCACTCCTTTGAGGGAACGCATTGCCATAGCTCTGTTAAAGTGACGTTGAGTTTTGTGATCTTCGGAGTCACTGCCACAATCCACTGAGGATAGAATCGCTAGAAGTACACCCATCACCTGGAAAAGTAACGCCCAAATTATCAATCATATAATAAACATACATGATAGCCGTGTGGTATCCGGCTAAGTAATAGTACCACCCTCATTTCTTACCGAGGTGTCGTAAAAGGCGACTAAGGTAAGTTTACCCACCGTATGGTATCCGGTTTTAGTAGAATAGACCACCCTCTTTCTTAACGAGGTGTCGTAAAATACGACTAAGGTAAGTTGACGTCAGGCAGGCGGCCGGTCGTAAAAACGAAGCCAAATCATGTTACAACACGTTTATAACATGTTGTGCCAACCCTACTTAGAGTGGGATAAGGGCAGGAGGATATATATATGTACATGATTAGCTTTTACCCGCGCCTTCGTTCGCGTGGAGTGTTGTCATGTTATAGATCGATAATAGTTGGCGCTTTCCAATGTTACCCTATTATTGTATAATTAACAGGATTTCTATAGCATATATTCTTATAACATAAAGTGTTATAAGGTTTACGAGTATAAGGAATAATTTGACCGAATTTCATCGATATTGGTTTAGCTCTGATTTGCCGTAAAAGGGTAACAAACATTCATCCAAGAAAAAAAAGAAACTTCAAAAAAAATGAAAAATAATAGTAATTTTTTCTTTTTTTTTGAAGTTTCTTTTTTTTGTAAAAATTACCAAGTAAGACTCGGTCTTCTTCTTCTTCTTTCTCAACCGGTGGAAATCCACTGCTGAACATAGGTCTCCTTAAGGGATCGCCACAATCCACGATTTTGTGCCGCTTGGATCCAGCGGCTCCCCGCGACCTTTTTAGGTCGTCTGTCCACCTCGTTGGGGGTCTACCAACGCTGCGCTTTCCAGTGCGAGGTCGCCATTCCAGCACCTTAGGACCCCAACGCCCATCGGTCCTACGTACTACGTGCCCCGCCCATTGCCACTTCAGATTCGCGATTCGATGAGCTATGTCGGTGACTCTGGTTCGTCTACGGATCTCCTCGTTTCTGATTTGATCACGTAGAGATACCCCGAGTATAGCCCGTTCCATCGCCCGCTGAGTGACTCTGAGCTATCTTATGAGGCCCATAGTCAGCGACCAGGCTCGGTCACCCAGATATTAATATTAGTAGGACTATGGATTAAACTTACCAAACATATGATGATAAGAAGTGTGTATACGTGAACAGACGCCTCTGGAGTGTTCTCGATGTCTTTTAGCGCAACAAGTGCAGGTTCGAAATCGGGCCGCAAGTCCAGTGCATGTTTCAAATGCACTGCGGCCTCCTAATAAAACGCATTAGGTTGTTAATTTAACCGATAAAACCGAGTTCTGCGGCATAAATTAAATTATTTTTTCAAAAATTTTCAAAAAATATCTAATTCAAGTCTGTGTACAAGTATGAAATATTTTAAATTGTACACAAACTAGAAATTTTGAAAAGCATTCCCCTAACGATTTAATTGCTGAATTTGCGTAGATGATACGCATATGAACTTTAAAATTGCAATAGACATACAATGAACAAATTTTATTAACTTGTAAGAACTTCTTTCTTTCTTTTTTTATTTAAAAAAAATTACCGAGCAAGACGTGGTCAACCAGGTACTTTGTATTTAAGTATGTACATATTTACAAATTATATATGTATATATTCACCAGTTGTCTCTCACCCATAACACAAGTATTGAATTACTTTGGAGACGGACGACCGTGTGTGTAAGTGTCCCATATTTTTATTTATTATTTTCACTAAAACTCTTCTCAATAAATATAAATGAATATAAATATATGAGACACTTACACATCGTCCGTCCCCAAAGTAAGATACTTAATACTTGTATTATGGTAGACAGAAAACTGGTGAATATATACTAATGTATTTATTAAATACATACTTAAATACAAATATACACCCAGGCTCAAAGACCAACAAATTTATTTTATAGAAAATGTTGGCTCTCGGCAGGAATCGAACCCGCGACCCGTGGAGCTGAAGGCAGGATCACTACCCACTGCTCCAACGGGCCAGTTAATGTTAGCTAATTCCAAGTTAAATTTGCTTTGTCCGACTAAAAGTTCTTTGAAATCGTCGACCTTACTTATAGTATAGCAATTGCTTCTAAAACAGAAACGTCTACAAGAAAGGGTGATATTTTCAAAATATATTTTTTTATAAATTAATTACAGTTATCGAAAAGACCCTACGAGAATAAAATATTTTATATATGACATTTTCGAAATATAGTTCTTATATAAAAAAAACTAAATTTCTTCAAAAGTAATAATAAAATTATGATGCTATAATCCGCGATAAAGTAAAATAGAAAATATACTATATACTGCTAAATGTAAAGTGGATAATACGTTTTCATACCTGATAGATGCAGGATTCGTAAAAACACAAACCTCCACCACCGCCACTACAATACACATACTACACACGTTCAATATCACAAACTCAAAAATCGCAATACATTGCAATTTTGTCGTGGAGTCTGATGATGTTTCGGTTGCGGGATGAAAAGACTGTTGAGTTTGTGATAGTGAACGTATGTAGTGCTTGTGTTCAATTTGTAAGTTGACTCCTTACCTGATAGTGTCCGTACGCTTTAAATATCTCGCCGAGAGTGAAGTATTGCTGCCACGCACTACGGTCCGGTGGTTGGACTTCGAGCGACCGACGCGTGAGATAGATCGCGTCGTCTAGGTATTGCAGCGTAAACAATACCCGCGCTAGATTGAGTAGTACCTTAGGAAAACAAATTGTACTTATAGTAGATTATGATACTGTTGCATAATAAGGGTTCTTATAACACGAGATGGTCAGTCTGGAACTGGGGCTCAAGCTCAACCAGGTCAAAACAAAGATCATGGTAATAGACAGTTCCGGCATCCTGCAAGCAGGAACCTCTGAGCCAATATGAAACTGTTAAAAATTGACGCTTTCGAAATTTCGTGCTGGCGGCGTATGTTGCGCAGCCCCTGGACAGCCTTCAGAACAAACGTCTCCATTATCAGTGAGCTTAAGGTGAAACAGAGACTCTCAAGCCTATGTCTCCAAAGAATTCTTCAATACTTTGGACATATTGCTAGAAAACCCAACGATAATCTTGAGAAACTCATGGTCACTGGGAAAGTAGACGGCATAAGATCCAGGGGGTGGAGCCCAAAAAGATGGACGGATCAGGTGTCTGAACACCTGGACATCAGACTGAGCGTGGCTATACATAGTGCTGCTGACCGGGAAAAGTGGCGCCAGCGTATGCATAACAAAAGGAATCGGGACCATCACGATGCTCAGCAGTGAGCACGCGACTAAAGGCGGAGGAGGAGGACAACACGCGTGTTATAAGACCAAGTTATGTACAGGGTCATACACTACTTTATCTACTCTCATACTATAATACGTAAAACAATATTAATAAAAATCACGCTGTGTGGTATCCGGCTAAATAGAATAGTACCACCCTCATTTCTTACCGAGGTGTCGTAAAAGACACTATTTTAGGTACTCCCAAACATTTGCTTTTATAATAATCGAAAGATGTTTTTAGATTTTTGAACTTACTTCAGCATTATAGGGTGACACAGCAAGCGCTCTTCGAAAGCACTCAATGGACTGGCGCGTGTCGCCTTTTATTCGCCAAAAGTTACCAATTTGGTTGTACAGCTGTACTGACTTTGGTTTCTCGCGTTTCGCCTTTTTTAGGCGTTTTTCTAATGCATTTATGTCTAATTCTGTTACACCATTTTTGAATGTTTTTTTCTTAGTGAATATGAGAGCCACCTAAAAAACAAAATTTCAAATTTATATATTCAGGCCTTGTTATAATTAATAGGAAAATACAGGCACAAATTTTTGCATGTGCTGCATTTTTGCTGATGTGTTGTGTGGTATCCGGTTGAGTAGAATACACCACCCTCATTTCTTGTCGTAAAAGGCGTGTAAGGTAAGTCGAACCGCTGTTTAGTATATAGCTTAGAATAGACCACCCTCATTACTTAGCGAGGTGTCGTAAAAGGCGACTAAGGTAATTTGAAGTCAGGCGGCCGGTCAAAATATGTTACATGTTCAAAAGTTATTGCGCTGACCCCACTAAAAGTGGAATAAGGGAAGGAGAATAAAAGTAATTTTGTTATTAATATCATGATAAACATACTTGTGGTTCAGGTACATTAGGGTGTCTATGCCGCCTTTGTACTCCAACAAGATTATCGTAATAAGTAAAGTTCACTGATTTGCCACAGTCCAAATATTCATCCTCCATGTCACTATTATTTGCTACTGTCTTTGAATTCTCTTCTCCAGTTTCTCCAGTAGCCCTGAAATATATTTATCATTCATAGTGTGAAACAAAGTCGCTTTGTGTGTCTGTGTGCCGTGAGGAGGCCGCGCTTCGCCCTATAGGACTTCGAATTTAGCACCTAGATGTCGCTTGTAATTTAAATAAACATTTTCGAAGATATCACAGATTTAAAATCCCGCGAGGAGGCCGCGCTTCGCCCTATAGCAATTTGAATTTAGCAGCGATCGGACGCGCAACTAAATGTCGCTCTTTCAATTTTTAAGAATTTTTAATTTTTCAAGAAATTTTTATTGAATTAATTAAAATACCAAAATCATTCAAACATTACAAGCAATAATTGGAATCAATATGTTAATAACTGAATTAGGGGAAGTCTAAAAGCAATAAAAGAAATGGATGAAAGAAATGTGCATGCGAATGTGCATCCACCTTATGTGTGGTGTGACAAAACTTGATAGAATACACAATGAGTACATTAGGGGAAGTCTGAAAGTAGCGCTCAATACAGAAAAGATGAGAAGTGGGAGACTAATTTGGTATGGCCATGTAATGAGGAGGGATGAAAATCATGTGACCAAAAGAGTTTTAAATATGAATGTGGATGGATGTATGGCTAGAGGAAGGCCGAAAAAAAGATGGATGGATTGTGTGAAAAATGATATGCATGTTAGAGGAGTGGCACCAGAGTTGAGGAATGATAGAGGATAATGGAATAAAAAGACATATTGTGCCAAACCCACTTAGAGTGGGATAGGGGTAAGAGAATGATGATGTTAATAACTGAATTCAATATGTACCTTTGTTGTTCGTACATCTGGCAATCAGTGCAAAACATATCAAAGCCATGTTTAGTCCACGTATTCCCATAGTAAACTGTTGATGTTATTATGTTAAATACTGTATCTTCTTCGGTTATTTTATTTTTATCAGAATCATCCTACAAAAAGAATTATAATGCTCATATTGTATTTTAATTCAAGAGATTTATTATTTCATCATTAAATATTTATTTAATTAAGAATTAGGCGTTACTTTGCGGAGGTCCATAATACAAAAGTAATGAGAATATTATTTTGCAATAAAATTGCAATATATCTACAATAAAAGAAAATTTAGGGTATGCTAAATGTAGAGTGTACTATTCCTTCTCATACCTGATACATGCAGGTTTTGTAAGAATTCATGCACTACCCGACACCGATAACACAAGCACTGCACACATTCACCACCACAATCTCAACAATTGTTTCGCCCCGTACCTGAGAGATAGACTCCTCGACAAAATCGCAAAGCTATCAGGTATGAGAACGAATAGTACAATCTACATTTAGCATTACATATATTTTCTTTTATCGCGGATTATAGCAAAATAATATTCTCATTACTTTTGAATTTGTATCTCTTAAGAGTTAACTTAATTGCAGAGAAAAAAAGTACTGTGTACTTATTAAAATTAGAATCATTATCATGTACGAGACACATTACTCCATAGGCTTCAAGGCTAACAAGTTAACTCAACAAAATGTAAACTAGATTGGTGACAAATAATATCGGATCACTGATTATCCACTGCAGTGATTATATAAAAGTTATAAGTAAAGCACATGACTGACCCGAGATAATGTGTTACCGTCAACAATTTGTCCTTCTTCAACATCCAATTTCCAAATATTAGAGGTGCGAGAATTAGTCGCGATAATTTGAAACGAAAATATATACAGAAACAAACACGTTAAATATGGTGAGTCCCACATATTGACTAGTAAGGTCAAAAATAAACATGAAAATTATTTACAGATCTACTTTTCTTATTAAACTTTCTCACAAATTATTAAATTTAGGCCACAATATTCGTATAGCTATAAATTTAAATTGCAATCTTCACTTCCTTCTTACTCTTTATTTTGACAGATGAAAATTTTGGAGTATGGACAAATAACAAAATATCATAGATTACGAACTAAAATGAAAACAGATGTAAGTTAAAAAATTAGTATGATAAATACGACATAGGACAATAGTTTATACATTATAATAGGACATGCATAGAGGCATAGACGGATAGATCTATCCTCCCTCCTCGCATCGTTATCGTCGTAGCTGTGAGTCGTGATCTCTTGCGCTGAGTGAAGATCTTTTAGACAGTTGCTCGCCATTTATTCCTCGCCTTTGCCAAATGGAAATAAAACTCTCCTACTACTAGTAGATAAAACTGAAGAGTTTGTTTGTTTGAATTTTTTTAGTGTATGATAGTCCACTTATCGACAAAGGCACCATCACGTTTAAATAAATAGGATAGGGGCAGCAATGTTTTTTTTTACGAAAAATTCAAAATTTAAAGCTTTCTCTGCGTGCGCTAAGTAAAAAGTAAAAGTTATTCAAAAGTCATGTATTTCAAAATGTTGCCCCTTTAAAAGTTCTAAATAAAAGTCCGCGACAGCATATGACTAGCTTTTAAGGTTCATCCACTTTAAACCTTTACATGTTTATCAAAATACTATATTACGGTTTAAATCTTTACTCATAGGCATAGCCGCTGGTGATTGCTACTACAATATAATGTTGATACTTCTTAAGGTCTTAAAGAAGTCGATTCCAGGCCGTCTATGATATTAAGATACTAAGTAGCATAGATTACTAACTAAAATACTAAAGTACTAAGTATTGTATAAATTAGTCTGTGGAGTATGAAGTGACACAAAATAACAAATTGTCCAAAATGATTGTTAAAAATAAATAATACTTTAAGAATTTCTCATATTTTTAAATAAAAATTATGAAGAAAGAAAGAACAGGCGACAATTGTCGCCCATTCAAATTATAAGTATTGGAAATTATTTCCTTAAATTTTTAGTAAGAATTTGTTTAATAAGCATGTTTTTATTGTGTTTACAGCCCATCAAATTCTCAGTTTAACTGGAATAAGTTTTGATAGAAGAAGCGTTATTGTAAGTAACATAACAATCATACTTTTATTTTACTAAACATTTGTTTTTTCAAAAAATAAATGTAATATTTGAACGCCGTGTGGTGTCCGGCTGAATAGAATAGTACCACCCTCATTTCTTACCGAGGTGTCGTAAAAGGCGACTAAGGTAAGTCGACCCACCGTGTGGTATCCAGCTGAGTAGAATAGACCACCCTCTTTCTTACCGAGGTGTCGAAAATACTACTGAGGTAAGTTGACGTCAGGCACGCGACCGGTCGTAAAAACGCAGCCAAATCACGTGACAGCATGTTTATAACATGTTGTGCCGTCCCGACTTAGAGTGGGATAAGGGCAGGAAGATGATGAAATGTAATACTTGACTGGTTTAATTTTAGGGCTTTGTGGAATTAACAATTGTACCATTGACAGACAACTTGCGTTACATTAGGCTCAACGCTAAACAGTGCCGTATTTACCGAGTTTGTCTTAATGACCAGTATGAAGCAAATTTTCAATACTTCGATCCCTTTTTGGATATATGTCAGAGTGATCCAAACACGTATGTATATAGAATTTTGTTACTAACTGCTAATACACATTATCTCAGAGTTAAAATAGTAAATCCAATCAATCTCTTGAAATATGGATTTGATACAATTGAATATAATTTGAAGTTATTAGAAAATTGATGATGATGATAGCCTTTTATTCCGAGAAAACAGGTAAAGAAAACTTTACTACATTTAGCTTAGTAATATATCTACAAAATATCGCGCTGCTTGGTGTGCCTTAAAGCAAACGCCTCCTCCATCTCTTTCTATTGCTTTTGGTCCCCCACCACTCTTAGCCAAAGAGGCTATTATAAAATTAGTATCTTTTATTTTTCTAAAAAGTAACTTCTTACATTTTTAGTTCCTTCTTATTATTAAAAAAACAAATAATTAAAAAAAACATTAAAAAATATAAACAATTGTCATCCACCGGGCAGCTGGGCAATATCCCGAGCTAGTTGTGGTAAGGGATCCAGAGTGTTGGACTTCCTCACAATACACTGTTTCAAGCAATAGTGACTTCTGCGTCTGACTCTTGATCTAACTGTTATGCGAAAGCCTCTGAAGATGTTGGTTGAGGCTCTTCGCAATCAGACAGTTAACTGAAACAACAATAGGAGCAATTATTGTTGAGTCAAGATTCGACATGGCGGTTATCTCATAAAAAAGGTCTAAATAATAATAAAATTAGTTATTATTATCTTCCTTCTAGTAAAAAATATAAATAAACTCAGTATTCGAAAAAAAATCAGTAGTAATCTTAGACAAATAACGCCGTGTGGTTTTCGGCTGAATAGTACCACCCTCATTTCTTACCGAGGTGTCGTAAAATTAAAATACGACTGAGGTAAGCTGACGTCAGGCAGGCGACCGGTCGTAAAAACGCAGCCAAATCATGTGACAGCATGTCTATAACATGTTGTGCGGACCCCACTTAGCGTGGGATAAGGGCAGGAAGATGATGTACTCTTAGATAAATAAACAAATTGAATTCCAGGAGATCCTTGGAAGTGTTTTCTCAGCATCACTTATCAGCTGCACAGAAAATAGACCCAGATCACAATTCTGGTGAACTCCATATACAGGTGCCAGAGGATGCAGCTCATTTGGTGGGGGAAGGGAGGGGTTTAAGAATTGGTATTGAATTCTCCTTGGAGTCACCTCAGGGTGGGATGCATTTTGTTGTACCTGAAGGAGAAGGAACTTTGGTAGAGGTAATAGATAATTTTATAGCCACATAAACAATAATACTGGGTGAACGAGCCTTGCTCGATAATTTTTAAAATGATGTAAAAAAATTAAAATTAAAAAAAAAATTTGAGAAATGAAAAAATAATAGAGCAGGTGGGGTTCCCAGGTATTTTTACCTCACTAGACCGCCTGTTCCCCAAATGAACTACCATGAATTTACTTTGACAGCGAAAAATTGTGATTATATTCAAAGTAAATTTTAAAAAAATTTAAGAGCCCGAAAACAGGGATTGAACAACATTTTTTTTAAATAAAACTTTTGCACCCGTTTCCGAGAGTCCGAAAATATATAATACATACGAGATTAACTCATTTAATTATTAAAGATATTATAAAAGTTAAATACAATGTTTAGTTTTCTAAGTTATTACAATACCGGGGAGATCCCAATGAATTTTTCTGTTAATAAAAAAACTTATGTGTATTTGATAATTGCAATTAGTCACATGCTTTTCGGTAAAGGAAAACATCGTGAGGAAACCTGCATATCTCTAGAGAATTCTAGGGATATGTGTAACCTATCAATCCGTATTGGAGCAGCGTGGTAGGTCTTAGCTCCAATCCTTCTCTCCAAAAATGGACAGAAGAGGCCTATTCTCTAGTGATAGTAACAGGCTTTACTACTTTACTTTATTTATGTAACTTATGGACTTAAGTTAAGGTTATATTTTTTAGAAATCAGCTCATATGTTCACATATGGGCATTCAGCTCGTCTTTGGTTTCCTTGCGTCGACAGTTTTGCTGAGCCTTGTACTTGGAAACTTGAGTTCACTGTGGACGAGATGCTTACAGCTGTCTCATGTGGAGAATTATTAGATGTGATATACACACCTGATCACAGGCGAAAGACATTCCATTACGTTGTGAATACACCAGCATGTGCACCAAATATTGCCGTGGCTATTGGGTAATATATATTTTTTATCGTTTTATAGTTCTATTATAGTAATTAATAGTTGCTATTGACACTAAAGCATTAAAATAAGAATACACTGTTTTAAACATTTCTTAGAATATTATGGAACCTTGAAAGAAAAATTCTAAATTTATTATATTATTCATACGTTTTAACGTTTAAACGTTCATTCAAACGTTTAAACGCCGTGTGGTATCCGGCTGTATAGAATAGTACCACACTCTTTTCTTACCGAGGTGTCGTAAAAGGCGACTAAGGTAAGTCGACCCGCCGTGTGGTATTCGGCTGAGTAGAATAGACCACCCTCATTTCTTGCCGAGGTGTCGTAAAAGGCGACTTAGGTAAGTTGACCCACCGTGTGGTATTCGGCTGACTAGAATATACCTCAATTCTCATTTCTTACCGAGGTGTTGTAAAAGGCGACTAAGGTAAGTTGACTCACCGTGTGGTATCCGGTTAAGTAGAATAGATCACCCTCTTTCTTATCGAGGCGTCGTAATATACGATTAAGATAAGATATACGATTAAGGTATTTTTTTATTTTTTATTTATTACATAAAATCTGAAATGATAATACAAAAATTCGACACGGCATAGCATAAACTTAAAACAAGTAAAGTTGACATCAGGCAAGCGGCCGGTCGTAAAATACGTAGCCAAATCATGTGACAAAATGTTTATAACATGTTGTGGCGACCCCACTTAGAGTGGGATAAGGCCAGGAAGATGATGATATTCATACGTTTTAAATTTGCATAAAGTGTTATTTAGGGATTTCCATTTCTGTTTCTTTGTCTGGTGCATTAATTTTGAAAAAGGTTAGTGATATAGCAATTACTATTTAACATTGAGAGGATTATCCCTCAGAACTGAATAAACCCCTTAATGAAGCATTAGTGTAAGAAACAGTAAAATAACTTTAATTTTTTAATACTTTTAGGCCTTTTGAAACATATGTAGATCCATTTATGAATGAAGTGACTCATTACTGTTTGCCCAATCTTATGCAAATACTCAAGAATACTGTCCGATATTTGCATGAAGCATTTGAGTTTTACGAAGAAACACTTTCCACAAGATATCCCTATCCGTGTTATAAACAAGTATTTGTGGATGAGGTGAGTGAAATATTCACAAGACCCTGATTTTCGTATTTTTTATTATCATTGTGTGCCATAGTCAAGGTATTTAGGATAAATTAGCTAAAGCTTAAAGATAAAGCTTATTCAGTCATTATCATAAAGTATCATATAGCCATAAAGCTTATTAAGCCTTACTTAGTCGATAAAATCTCATAATTCATCGACATGGTACTTGTTCACAAAGTATATAAAATAATAATTTATAGGAAGTAGGCATTACTTAGGAATCCTGTAGACAACAAGAGGCAAAAAAATATTTTGGTATTTTGTCGTGGAGCCTATCGGTTACGATATGAAACGATTGACATTGTCTTAGTGTAACGGATTGTACTTCTTACACTTGATGATAGCCTTAATTCCGAAAAACAGGTACAGTTAAGTTAAATTTATATTTATAGCACATACCAACAGTTAGCTTAGTATATCACAAATATCTACCAATACCCTGCTGCTCGGTGTGCCTTAAAGCAAAGGCCTTCTTCAACACGTAAATATAAACAGATTTAAGAGATAGGTGAATGTGTGATGTTCCTTAAACCTAGAGTGTGTACTTTTTACACTTAGTATAACATTTCTTTTTTTAACAATTTTAGAGATACTAGCGGACCACTCCGGCTTCGCACGGGTATAAAATATGGCCCATGTCACTCAGTGAACTCAGTCACTCAACGCCCTCCTCGCGGCATTTTAAATATATAATATCTTCGAAAATGTTCATTTCAATTATATGTTGTAAACGGCCATTTAGATCTATATTAAATCAACAATGTATTTAAGGTACCTAATTGAATAAGGATTAACGCTATATTGTTTAAAACTGCTTCGATAATAAGGCATTATTTTTCGTAAAAAGAAAATGACAAAAAATGCTATTGCGGGTTATCCATAAGACATATACCATCGCGGAGTTTTCTGTAGACCTTTTCAAGGTGTACAAATTACTTAGTACATTATTTTGATAAATCTCGACCTGCATTTGCAATGTAAGCGGAAAAAAATGTTATTATTTACGACATCACATTAGAAACCTCAAAAATTACAGTATTTCTCTACTTTACTTTGAATGTTATCATACATATCAACCTTCCTCTTGAATCACTTTATCTATTAAAAAAACCGCATCAAAATCTGTTGCGTAATTTTAAAGATTTAAGCGTACATAGGGATATAGGGGCATAGGGACATGGGGACAGACACAGAAAGCTACTTTGTTTTATGCTATGTAGTGATAGTGATATATTATTTCCAGACAGAAGATGACGCGACAGCGTATACAACAATGTCTATACTGAGCACCCATCTCTTACATTCCATTGCTATCATCGACCAAACTTATTTAAGCCGTAAAGCGATGGCTCAAACGGTGGCAGAACAGTTCTTTGGCTGTTTCATCACGATGCAGAACTGGTCGGACTTGTGGTTGGCCAAAGGAATACCGGAGTACTTATGTGGACTGTATTCTAAGAAGTGTTTCGGTAATAATCAGTACAGATACTGGGTACATCAGGAGTTGCAAGAGGTGAGCTGCTATTGTTTTTGGTTTCTATTACATTATTATTCAATTACATGCAAATGTGGCATTAAGGTCTAATTAATCATAAACAGTCAAAGCTATTAAAAATTTAATATCAAATCTTAATCAGAGGAGTTTCCCACCGTGTGGTATCCGGTTGAGTAGAATAGACCACCCTTTTTGTTATTGAGGTATCGTAAAATACGATTAAGGTTAGGTGACGTCAGGCGTTAGGCGGGTCGTAAAATACCTAGCCAAATCATGTGACATGTTTATAACAAGTTGTGCCTGACGTCAATTTACCTTAGTCGTATTTTACGACACTTCGGTAAGAAATGAGGGTGGTCTATTCTAATCAGCCGGATACCACACGGCGGATCGACTTACCTTAGTCGCCTTTTACGACACCTCGGTAAGAAATGAGGTTGGTACTATTCTACTTAGCCGGATACCACACGGCTAATTTGTATGTTATTATTATTGTGCAATACAGAATTTATTCATTCTATTACATTCTACTAAATCGGATACCATACGATGGGTCAACTTACCTTAGTAGCCTTTTGCGACACCTCGGTAAGAAATGAGGGTGGTCTATTCTACTCAGCCGGATACCACACGGCTAATTTGTCTGTTATTATTATTGTGCAATAAAGAATTCATTCATTCCTTCTATCATTTATTCATTCATTCATTCATTTATTCATTCATTCATTCAGTCATTTATTCATTCATTCATTCATTCACACATTCATTCATTCATTCATTCGGTCATTCATTTATTCATTCATTCATTCACTCATTCATTTATTCATTCATTCATTCATTCATTCATTCATGTTTTTTCAAATATATTTTAGGTAGTAGGCTACGAAGAACAATATGGCGGGATGGTACTAGATCCGTGGCAGCCTCCGGCCAGCGGCGCTCGAGTTGAGATGAAAGACGCATATTATTTTCCCGTAAGGAACGTCCATACGATGTCGCCTAGATATATTGAGGTAAACGAGTTTTTGAAAATTAATGACATATGTATGAACTCAATCTGTGATAGTCCAGCGGTGTGACTGTGCCACCCTTTCGAGAGGGTCACGAGTTCAAACCCCGGTAGGTACCAATGAGTTTTGTCTATAAAAACTTATGACTCGTATTTTTTTGTTGTATTGTATTTATTTATTTATTTCACAAAAAGTTCAAGTTTACATAATGTTAACGCAAACATAAACTCAGAGTTTTTCCGTACGCCAGAGCCGTCGACATACATACATACTACATCACTACATATTATAAAACAAAGTCGCATTCTTTGTTTGTCCATATATCCCTATGTATGCATAAAACTTTAAAACTACGCAACAGATTTTGATGCGGTTTTTTTAATAGATAGAAAGATTCCAGAGGAAGGTTTATATGTATAATAACATTCAATTCAGTAGAGAAATACTGTAATTTTTGAGGTTTCTGTAAATAATTACATTTTTTTCCGCTTACATTGCAAACGCAGGCTAAACCCTACGAGATTTATCAAAATGATGTACTAAGTTTTTGTACACCTTGAAAAGGGCTACAGAAAAGTCCGCGATGGTATATGTCTATCTCTTATGGATAACCCATTATAGCATTTTTTGTCATTTATTTTTTACGAAAAATAATGCCTTAATTTTAAAGCAATTTTTATACAATACAGCATTAATCCTTATCCAATTAAGGACCTTAAATAAATAGTTGATTTAATATAGATCAATATGGCCGTTTACAACATGTAATTTAAGTGAACATTTTCGGAGATATTACAGATTTAAAATGCCGTGAGGAGGCCGCGCTTCGCCCTATAACATTTCGACTTTAGCAGCTATGTCGCTCTTTTAAGAGTTTGTTTAAAGAAATTCTGTAATTAATTGTAAAAATAAAATACATAGGGAAAATGTAAAAGTAAATAAGTAAAAATGTACTATATGAATTTAGATATTCAGAATTCAAAGATAGCAGGAAATCTTCTTGGTGTAGGGAAAGGAAATTGTTTTTCTCCAAATTTAACGCGTGCAGGCCACGGGCAGTAATGAATAAAACAAAACTACTGGATCGATTTTAATCATTTTTTTTCCCCAAAGTAACTTAATACTTGTTATGGGAAATAAATAATTAAATTCATAATAATAATAATATAATAATAATTTTATTAAAAGCTACAAAGGCTCACAATTGTTAGTAACAATAAGAAAACTTATAAACTATGTTAGTGAAAAATATACAAATCCTTATCCAAAAAAAATTACATTATATACATATCATGTCTTATTGTCGCACTAGCAACTCCATAAATCTGTTATATATGGGTGACTCCATTTTACACACTAACGTACTTAGGATACTGTTTGAGCTTGAGCGAAGTCTTGCCATCAAGGATGCGGTCTTTTTCCTTAATACCGCGTAAAAATCATTGGTTCGCGCTTCAGCAAACATGCTAGAAGCGGAGCAAAACCTCGGCAAGCCCAACAGTATCCTAAATCCGTTATTGTATTGAACTCTTAGTGTATCTATTTCAGCTTTAGGGTATTTGAACCACAGATTACCTGTGTAGAAGGTTTGGCAGTACGCTTTTCAAATTCAAATTCAAATTCAAAATATTCTTTATTCAAATAAACTTGTAAACAAGTGCTTTTGAATCGTCAACTCTACTGCTGGTTCGGAAAGCTGTTCCTACCGAGAAGAGCCAGCAAGAAACTCGGCGGTTGCTCTTTTAAAAAAATATCATTCTTAATATTATTTACATTAAATCGTTACTGTCTTGTACAGGTTCAAAGAGAGCTATATCCACACATTCTTATCTTCCAAATAATCCTCAAGAGTATAGTAGGCTTTCTGTATCAGCCTCTTTTTAACAGTGTTTTTAAACTGCTGTAATGGCAGTGCTGCTTTAAATAGTGTTATTTTCACTTCTGCACTACAGCGAGCGAATCTATGAGCCAGCATATTTATTCTACCTGCCAATGCCCTTCTTTCACGCTCGATGTCCACTCGATCGTCAAGATCCTCCGTAAGATAGTGGCCGAGATATTTAAATTGCTTTACGCGTTTCAGAGGTGTTCCACGTAGTGCAATAGCGGGCTCATATTGTACTTGTTTACGGGGGCTCCTGAAGATCAAGTACTCACTCTTCTTCACATTGTATGTCAGCCCGTGTCTATCCGCATACTTAAGGCACGTTTCGAGCATCTGTCTAATAGAACCAGCCGTCGGTCCCAATAACACCATGTCGTCGGCGTAGCTTATGTTGTTTATACACGTACCATCTACCGAACAGCCGACAGGATTGTTACTGAGCTCGACTATTAACTCATTGACATACAGGTTAAAGAGCTTCGGTGAGGTTAACCCCCCCTGCCTCACTCCACACTCCAACCTGTATGACTCTGAGAGTGCTTTTCCCCATCTCACATTATTTTGCTGGTTCGCATAATATACACAGAGGCTCGAAGAGCCAATAAATTGTTTTTAAAAAAATGTTGGCACTCGTCTGCCCTAAAGCAATGCTCTCAAAATGGGACATTTGGCTATCATAGTTTTTGTTGTAGTTAATTAATTACCTTCTTTATTTTAAGATAATGCATTTGCTCATTCAGGTTATGCGAAAGAAATCTCACCTCGTATTGCGAATGTTGGAACAAAGAATCGGTCAAGAGCTGCTCCTTCAAGTATTTAACAAACAGCTATCTCTAGCAACAAACGCCGCAAATACAAAGATTGGCAGCGGGTTCTGGGGTCAATTGTTACTATCAACTAATCTTTTCGTCAAAGCTATATTCACTGTTACTGGAAAGGACATGGCAGTGTTTGTAGATCAATGGGTCCGTACCGGAGGGCATGCTAAATTTCAACTAACATCAGTGTTTAATAGGAAAAGGTGAGTGCTTTTTATTTATTAAATTAAACCGTGACTTATGTATAATTTTGGGATAGTCCTCTCTGGAGGACATTTAATGAAATTCAATTAAATAAGTTTTGTAAATTTCTATTTTAAGCACTAACCTAGGCTAAGTAATTTTGTAACTAACAATATGGACACAATGTCTGAAAAAAATAAATAATAATAAAAATGTTTTTTCCTGTTACCAAAGGAACAATTGCATTTTTCTTGTCCTATATGTTGGCCTGGAAAATAAACTTCAATTCGAATAGTGCTGCAGTGTGAAAGCGCAACAGACAGACATTTTTACATTTAGAATATTAGCATGGTGACCTTTTCTCTTCTCTCAAGTTTACTTATTATATTTATTTAAATTCCCCAAGAGATTTTTACATTACTTTATTCTGTGTCGTTTTTGCCATAATTGCGGTCTATTTGTACAGACTAGTTGCTGATGCGCATAAATGACTTCCTTTCTGCTTATCCCTACTTAAGGTAGTTACTATTTAGGTTAGGGTACGATGGGGCTAACACGTCTGAACAGAGAAAAGTCCCTTAAAATTAATTAATCCAGCTAATTCCTATGACCTTGAGGTAATCTATTCCCATCAATGCCCCCATTCTTCGTTGTGAGCTCGCCATGATTTTTGACCCCAACGCCCACACCCTCTTTAACTTGACGATTTTGAAACAAATTTATATCTTCAATACATACAACGCGTATTGTATTTCTCATTCTATTTACGTTTTTAATAACAACAGCTTGACGTCTTCTAACTTTCTCAATTTTTATTAATAAAGAATGGGAAGTTAAAAAGATTAATTGAGTACATAACAATAGTAATAGGTATAGAATATTATGAAACTTTTAACAGGAATACAGTCGAGTTAGAAATACGTCAAGACTCAGTCCACGAGCGTGGAATCAGGAAGTATGTTGGGCCTCTATTGGTACAACTGCAGGAATTGGACGGTACATTCAAACATACCCTGCAAATAGAAAACACGGTGGTCAAGGCCGATATCACGTGTCACAGTAAGAGTAGGAGAAATAAGAAGAAGAAGATTCCTCTATGTACTGGAGAAGAAGTAGATATGGACCTCTCTGCTATGGAGTGAGTATGATTTTATTTTGAATGTTGCATTATGAGACCATAAAAAGTTGCTAGTAAAATAGAAATTAATAATCAACCGACTCTCTTTTTTTGTCTGTAATTTGGATATTTTAATTTCTTGTATTTTTTAAAATTAAAGTGACTTTGTTGTCGTCCATTTATTTCTGATTTCAATACATTTAAGTAAGAAGTAAGTAGCTGCCTGTTACTATCGCACTGCTGAGAATAGGCCTCTTCTCTCCGTTTTTTGGAAAGAAGGTTTGGATTCTTAGATCCAAGGTTAGGTTAGGTCAGGTCTTAACCTACCAGGCTGTTCCAGTGCGGATTGGTAGGTTACACGTATCTCCAGAATTCTCTAGAGATATACGGGTTTCCACACGATGTTTTCCTTCATCGAAAAGCGTGTGATAAATTGCAATTATCAATTAGACACATAAGTATTAACAGAAAAACTCATTGGTGTCTGCCTGGGTTTGAACCCGTGACCTCCTCGAAAGAGTCTCACGGTGATACCACTGGGCTACCACAGCTATATATTTAAAATATATTTAAAACTTACATTAAAAGGTACTCAATAAAGTATATATAGAGCTGTGTCACATTCTGACATAAAAAAGATATCATATTCTACGCAGAAAAGAGAGAGAGAGAGAGAGAGAGATAGTTAGAGAAAGAAAGTCCTATGGTGTTTCATGGGACTTTGCCAGCTACTATTCAATGTTCCTATATATTTTCAGCGATTCTCCAGTATTATGGATCCGCCTGGACCCTGAAATGTCCTTATTACGAAGCACAGTGATATCTCAGCCGGACTACCAGTGGCAATACCAATTACGTCACGAGCGTGACGTCACAGCACAGAGCGAGGCAATAGACGCCCTACATAACTATCCCGAGCCAGCTACAAGGAAAGCTTTGACGGATACTATTGAGAATGAACAGACTTACTACAAGATTAGGTGTAGAGCTGCACATTGCTTGACTAAGGTATAGTTTTGAGATATCCATATTATATTTTAATATCTGGGTGACCGAGCTTCGCGTAATTTTTTACAAAAAAAAAAACTTAAAAGAAACAATTATTTAGTTGGGGATCGATCCTTGGCATTCACATTTCTCGAGTCTGCCTGTTACACGAATAAGCTACGTCGACTTGACAGTTAATGGCGAAAATTCAATTCAATATAAATGTTAGTGTTTTTTAATGCCCAAAAACAGGGATAAAATGAATTTTTTTTTACATAAAATCTAGGTAGATCAATTTTTCTCCCCAAAAACCTCCTACATGTTGAATTTCAGGAAAATCGTTGGATCCGTTTCCGAGATTCGGAAAATATATATATACAAGATTAACTCATTTAAATATAAAGATACTAACTGTAACCGCGACTTCACATTGATTTTAGTGTAAAATAAATCTTCTTTCCTATTCCTAAAGAAAAAAAAAGTTATATTTGTATATCGCGTATTATTAGTGACCGATATAAAAAATGTTGTTTTGTGGCAAATAGTAATAAAGCGTAGCGAAGCGTCTTTAAAAGTCGTTAGTGACCCATAGTTTGAAAGAATATGAAACACTAGCTTATTAATAGTTCGTATTGTAATGGTTATAGGTGGCATTACTATTACGATGAATTTTGAATTTCGGTCATCTTAATACTAAGCATGCGATATATTAGCCCCGTATATAAGCTTCAAGTGCTTAGCCGTGTGGTATCCGGCTAAGTAGAATAGTACCACCCTCATTTCTTACCGAGGTGTCGTAAAAGGCGACTAAGGTAAGTTGACCCACCGTGTGGTTTCCGGTTTAGTAGAATAGACCACACTCCTTACCGAGGTGTCGTTAAATACGACTAAGGCAAGTTGACGTCAGGCAGGCGGCCGGTCGTAAAAACGCAGCCAAATCATGTTACAGCATGTTTATAACATGCTGTGCCGAGCCCACTGAGAGTGGGATAAGGGGAGGAGGATATATATAACCTTCAAGTGCTGCAAATCTATGAACATTGCTCGAGAGCTTTAGGTGGGAAAGCTATCATAAATAGAAACAGATTATGCTAGAACACTGGTTCGGTAAATATCAATTATTTTTTTTCGTTTGTTTAAGGTGGCTAATGCAATGATTAGTTCGTGGGCGGGCCCGCCGGCAATGTTAACGATATTTCGAAAAATGTTCGGCTCTTTTGCAGCGCCTCATATCATCAAACAAAACAACTTTGATAATCTGCAACACTATTACTTGCAGAAGACCATTCCTGTTGCTATGGCTGGTGAGTTTATTACGCGGTTTCTTTCAAATCAAATCAAGTCTTTCAAATAAGAGAGTTAACTTTCGATACAGATTTCCAGTCCTTTCGATTCGATTTTACTAATATACTAATATAATTTTATTGTTTCTGTTCTATGATCTTCTGTAGTAGATTGTTTATTTAAACCCTTGTTTCTAGAAAAATCAGCTGTCTTTTTGAATAATTTGTCTCTATTCCGCTTAAATCAAAAATTTAATAAATCAATTAAATTATATACATTAAAACAAATTTTATAAATAATAAAAGAGTGTCTTTTTAAAAAAAAAATTACGGCGCGATTTAGTTCCACCATGACGCATCGTCTACAACCTTTTTGGTCGTCAGTATAAGAGTTAAAGTTATAGTACTGAGTCACTAAAACATTTAAGAATGAAACGGGATACCTGCTAATTAATCTATATTTTTAGGCCTAAGAAACATTCATGGAATCTGCCCACCGGAAGTAGTCCGCTTTCTACTAGATCTTTTCAAGTACAATGATAATTCAAAAAATCATTTCTCGGACAATTATTACAAGGCCTCGTTAGTAGACGCATTGGCTGCCACTATAACGCCTGTTATATCTGTGTTGCAACCAGTAAGTATTCAACATTGTTTTTTATGATCATAATCATTAATTATAATCATGTTCATTTATAAATTAATCATGAAATTGAATAAAAAAAAATCATAGACACCATTAACATTATTATAATTAGCCGATATTATATAATTAAACTCGTATCCGAGACCTCAGTCGTATTAAATAAAGATTACAAACTAAAATAGAACTAAAAATAAAAACAGGATTCTATGTATATATGTATGTTATGTATCATGTATTATATATATATATATATATATATATATATATATATATATATATATATATATATATATATATATGTATATAGAATTTAATTGTTTCAAAATTTCTCGATATCGCTTCAGCGGATTAGCTGTAAACGCGTAACAGCAGAAAATTTCGCACTTATTATACATTTTTTCACCATGCATTAATTTGATGGCAATATTTGAGAATTTAAGGGTATATGTTAACCAGTTGACAAACTTCTAATAACTAAAGTACATAAATATATTTTACACATAAAGTACATGAACTCTCAACTCATAAGCTCACACACAAGCACATTTTTCATATTTTAGTACTTCATTTAGTGTATACAGTTTTTTGCACGTAAATATATTATTGTCGTTTAATTGTTTTTGTTATTATAACTGAAGATAGTATAAGCAACACAGTTTATACTATTGCGATGTCACCATCGCAAAATAATGGTATCTTGTTTAAGTTTCAATTGTAATAAAAACAAATTATTAAATCTGCGTATGACCAAACACACTTATTATATAGTATATAACTTAAGCTTTTTTCGTGCAGGGTGCACCTATAACAGCAGATTCGTTATCTGCGGATACAAAACTGGTGCTCGAAGAGATAACGCGCGTGTTAAACTTGGAGAAAGTGTTGCCGTGTTATAAGAACTCAGTGTCAGTAAGTTGTTTGCGAGCCATACGGAGGTTGCAGCAGTGCGGTCACTTGCCAAGCATACCGACCGTATTTAGAGCGTACGCACAGTATGGACAGTATATAGGTAACGAAGAAATTTTACTTAAATATTTAATAGAATAAGGCGTTACTTTGCGCAATACAAAAATAATATCATTATTACTTTTGAAAGTTACATGAGTCATAGCGACTGGCCTTGGTGGATCGGGATTAAAATAAAAATTTTTATTCTTCGAGTCGGTGTATATTAAAGTTATCTGTCCTCTGTAATACAAGTATCACTTTACTTTATGGACGGACGAACGTGTGTGCTATTTTTTTTTCTTTTTGTAATTATTTACGTAATCCCTTTGACTTATTTTTTTTAACTGAAAATATGCTGTTGGCTCTGAAGGCTTATACAGCAGCACCGGGTGGGACGAGCGAGCGAAGAAGCATCGTTGAGGTTGCGGAATGCGGACAGTAGAGCACAAAGTGAACGACGACTCATAAATGTCTGTTCCGGGTTTGATTTCATGACCCTTTGTACCTCCAACCCCTTGACACCAAACCATACCAAAACCATACTAAATAGTAGTCTGATACCGTTCAAATTTATTAAAGCACTCTGATCTCAAATTTTGCTTAAAATGTAGGCTTCATCAGAAAAATGAACTCAATCGTAAACCTGTTTCGAATTAAATTTTAGTTTTTTGACTGGCTCGTTGGAGCAGTGGGTAGTGACCCTGCCTTCGGCTCCACGGGTCGCGGGTTCGATTCCCGCCGAGGACCAACATTTTCTTTAAAATGAATTTGTCGGTCTTTGAGCCTGGGTGTATATTTGTATTTAAGTATGTATTTAAAAAATATATAAATATATATTCACCAGTTGTCTGTCTACCATAACACAAGTATTAAGTTACTTACTTTGGGGACGGACGACCGTGTGTGTAAGTGTCCCATATATTTATTTATTTAGTATATATCGATTTGCAATATAATTCCCTCTAAATAACGCTGCTATAAACTTTTAGACGTGAGACTGGCGGCGTTTGAGTGTTTAGTGGATTTTGTAAGAGTGGACGGTAAGCCTGAAGACCTTTCATCATTGTTGACTGCTGTAGAAAATGACCCAGACCCAGGAGTGCGTCATGGGTTAGCTCGACTGTTAGTATCAATGCCGCCTTTTGAACGGGCGCAAAGACATAGACTGGACACCGAAGCTGTTGTACATAGGTATAGTAAATTAGCGGCCTGTTATTATCCCACTGTTGAGAATAGCCTCTTCTCTCCGTTTTTGGAGAGAAGGTTTAGAGCTAAGACCTACCACGCTGCTCCAATGCGGATTGGTAGGTTACACATATCCCTAGGATTCTCTAGAGATATGCAGGTTTCCTCACGATGTTTTCCTTCACCGAAAAGCGTGTGATAAATTGCAATTATCAATTAGACACATAAGTTTTATTAGAAAACTCATTGGTGCCCGCCCGGGTTTGAACCCTAGACCTCCTCAAAAGAGGTAAACTTAGTTAATGTATAGAACCGGCTATACTCACGTCTTATTCTATCGGGTTAGCCCGACTAAGTTAGACTGAATGATGGATGGGTTGGGCCGGATGGGTTCGAAACTAGTCGGGCTAACCCGATAGAATAAGACGTGAGTATAGCCGGTTCTATACATTAATTATGAATACTACTCACGATTGTTTAAATTTAAAAATTGCTAACCTTTACGGCACGGTATGGCAAAACAAAGTGAGGTAAACTTGTAAACAAGTGCTTTTGCATCGTCAACTCAACCTTAAATTAAATATTTCCTTAGGATTAAGACATAGGTGAGATGTATGATTAATGCCAGATTTTTATTTGATTATAATCCAGTATTCTAGTTCAAATTATCAGATGAGCCTATTTAGAAAGTGATTGCCATAAAATTATCAGATACGAAGTAAATTCAAAATGACTGAGTGAATAAAAATTTCTTCGTGTTTATCAAGATGAATGATGAATATATTATTCACATTGTAAACTTACAGTATTAAAATTATTTATGAAGTCTCATAATTATGATTCATCAATTATATACATTATTGAGTTCGTCATAAATTGTAATTCAATTAAGCACGTAAATGTTTATTAATAACCCATTGTCCGGGGTTTTAAATCGTGATTCCCTGTACATATTTCGACTTTTTATTATAAGTAACAGGGCGGTTACTATCCCACTTCTGAACAAAGGCTTCCTCTATCGTTTTTGGAAAGAAGCGTTGGAACTTAGACCAAGCTGCTCCTGAACCATTCTGCTCCAATACGGATTAGTAGTAGGTTACATATATCCCAAGAGTTCCCTCAACATACGATATTTTTCTACGCTAAAAAGCGCGTGATAGATTGTAAATATCACGGATAAAATGAATATTTCGGATTTTAGGTTGTGGAATAATATAAATAGCCAATTATCTAACGATGCAAGGTTAAGATGCGATCTTGTTGACTTGTATTACACATTGTACGGCCTAAAGCGTCCATTGTGCGTGCCGCTGCCAGAAATACAAGCGATGATGAAACAGATGCACAATAAAGAGAGGGAGAGGTTAGACAGAGAGAGGGAGAGGATGGAACGGGACAGAGAAAGAAGGGAGCGGGAAATGGAGTTGAAGCCCGTTATAAAGCAAGAGATACCGGAAGTGAGTATGATCATTTATGTTTATTGCACATATTTTTTATTTACTCGCAATTTAATGGTGTACAAAGGTAAAATTTTTACCTCCAGGTACCTAGGTATGGTTGATTTGTTCAAAGCGAATGGAGTATTTTAGGTATTTGCCTGTTAACCTAGATATTGTTACACAAAACACATAAATACCCGCCTTAAACCCGAGAATCGAGGGTGACCTTTTTGTTCTTTGACTAATTTTGTTTTCATAATGCAATTAGCCAGTAAAAACTTCTATCTCACTTTTGGGCATAGGCCCCCTCTCTTTCTGTTTTTTTGTAGGAATTAAAGAACCTCCACGCTCCGCTATTATTTGCTAGGTCACATGTCTCCAGTATTTTTTCCATATATGCAAGTTTCGTCACGATGTCGTTGTCTCCCTTTACCTAAAAGCGTGTGATAAAAAAAAAGAATACGGCCATTACCGGTGTATAAATTTCTTTGCGGTCCTTTTTTCTCATACGGTGCACTAGACTAAATCACCCATACCTCGAACACTATCTGCCCTGAACGAACTATTAATGGAGTGGCCTAACTGCGACATATTTGCAGACCAATGGTATAAGATAGTGTATTACGCCGTGTGGTATCCGGCTGAATAGAATAGTACCACCCTCTTTTCTTACCGAGGTGTCGTAAAAGGCGACTAAGGTAAGTCGACCCGCTGTGTGGTATCCGGCTGAGTAGAATAGACCACCTCATGTCTTACCGAGGTGTCGTAAAAGGCGACTAAGGTAAGTTGACTCACCGTGTGGTATCCGGTTAAGTAGAGTAGACCAATCTCTTTCTTATCGAGGTGTCGTAAAATACGACTAAGATAAGTTGACGTCACGCAGGCGGCTGGTCGTAAAATACGTAGCCAAATCATGTGACAACATGTTTATGACATGTTATGCTGACCCCACTTAGAGTGGGATAAGGGCAGGAAGATGATGATGTTATAAGATAGTGTATTGTTCCCTACATTTCAGTAAGCGTTATAACTGCACTATTTTACTCGGTTAAGTTTTTGTTTTTATTCTTTATTTTCAATAGTTTCTATTTTATATCCTGTCTTGTATATTGTTTTTTTATGTATGATTTTTAATGTTAGTTAGTGTTATTGGTTAACCGTTCTAAATAATTCAAATAAATAAATAAAATACAATCACAAATCAGACACATAAGTTTTAACTGAAACACCCAAGCACCAACCCAAACCAGCGGGTTTCATCATTTATTACAGCTTTTTCTGTTTAAAAGTTAAGATGTAATTATGTAGTATATATATTCCATAACTATTCCAAATTTTGTTTTATTATTATTGCACAATTATTTGTCGTTATGGTTGTAATAAAAAAAACAATAATGTTACTACGTACCTTTGAATAAAATTAAAGTTTGTTTGTAGATAAAATAATAAATCGAGTTATCTTGAAGAGTTCAAGTCTAAGTTCGATACCCTTATAAGTTACGTCATTTTTAGCTCTAATACATTTATTGCTATAATTTAGGTTAAATAAGATAATGTCCATATCAGGCATGTTATTACAATCTTATTGCTTAAATATAATTATAAAGGCGGTGTTTGTTCATGTACGTGGAATGTAAAAAAAATATAAATATTTTTGTATTACGCTCCTTTTTTGTTTTTGCTGTTTTATAAAGTAATTAGTTATACGATCAGAGATGCACCCTTTATTATTCCTCTGGCAAAATCGTCAAACGTCATTTTGAGACAAAAATTGAAACTTTAATCCACCATGCTGTATCTGTGCGGATTAGTAAGTATCACATATCCCAAGATTTCTCTTGCGATATGCAGGTTTCCACACTATGTTTTTCTTTCAACGAAAAGAGCGTGGTAAAATTGAAATATCAACACAATCAAGTTATGAAATATTTTTGAATTTGAGTAAATAATTGAATACATAATAAGAATCAAATATTGATATGCGAATGAAACTGAAATCAAAATCCACATTAGAGTTATAGTATTCACTAGTAACCTAAGCGATATATGCACTAACCTAAAATTTAGACATTTAGACAGCCTTATGTTTGCCGTATGTTTCAAGGAGTGTTAAATATAAATGTATATGGATATTTGACTAGATAAAGGTCGAAAAAGAGAGGGATGGATGGTAGGAAGTATGACATGCATCTAAAAGGAGCCAGAGTTGACGAATGACGGGTGAAAATTGAAGAGAAAAACATGTTGTGCCAAAACCACTTAAAGCAAGCTTTTCCCAACGTGAGCCCCACAGAGTGGCAATTAGATTTTTAAGAGTTAGTAATTTGAAATCGGATTCGATACAATTTCAATTCCTTCGCTCCGTGCCATTTAAATTCTAGATAACGGTGCCCAATTTAACGAAAACAGCAAATTCATCTTCCTGAAAACTGTCATTTAAGTTTCTTGTGAACAATCCGATTTTTTAATATTAAAAGTTGGGTATGTTACATAGGGAGGCAGAAGAATTTTGGGAAGGCTAACTTAAGGCATGGCCCTAAAAGGTCTGAAAACAGCGATTTAGAGTGAGATAAGAGTAGAAGAATTATGTTACTTTTTAACTTTTAACTTTATTTATTAGGTACCAGTGAAAAACGAGTTAGATATAGGCCCTATGGAGCCAGTGCAAAAGTCAGATGTGCCAAGAGACGACAATCTACCGGTTCCAATATCTAGCATCAAGGAAGAAGACAACAATCTTGATGTAACATCTGTTCACGATATGCCAATCAGAGTCTATAGTGTAAGTTCAAATGTTTTAAAGTAAGTAAGTAGCGGCCTGTTACTATCCCACTGCTGAGATAGGCCTCTTCTCTCCGTTTTTGGATAAAAGGATTGGAGCTAAAACCTACCACACTGCTCCAATGCGGATTGGCAGGTTACACATATCTCCAGAATTCTCTAGAGATATGCAGGTTTCTTCACGATGTTTTCCTTCACCGAAAAGAGTGTGATAAATTGCACTTATCAATTAGACACATAAGATTTAACAGAAAAACTCATTGGTGTCTGCCCGGGTTTGAACCCGCGACCTTTTCGAAAGAGTCGAACGGTGTTACCGCTGGGCCATCACAGCTGTTATAAGTTAAATGTTTTAAAAAATAATTTTTTTAAATATTCTTAATTCAAGTAAACCCTTTTAAAGTATTTTTGAAATTATTAGAGAAGCTGATTGAATCGTTTGTTTTCTATGAATGTAGTATGCCTACTAAGAAGAACACGCAACAAATTTGCGGATACTCAAAAAATTTGCATTTATTTGGTAATACATATATAAACACAAAATACATTTTGAATTAATGTCTTCTATGTAAATGTCATGATACATAAATTAGGTTTATTGAATAATTAAGTTTATATGGTTGAGAATTTTTTTAATGGATTATTCGTTGGTTCTCTGTCTTTTGTTAAATACAGGATTACGGCAATAATAAAGTAGCTATAATGAATATAAATAACTAACAAATTTCTATCTTATATTTGCTTTAATTGTTTGCCTAAATAATAAATTAAATCTTTCAATCTTATTAAATTTCATCACTTAACAGTCATAGATAGTGCCATCCAATTCGTAACGTGCAAATATAAAAACTTTATTTTATCATATATTTTTTTACAGATTAACTATCTATTATATACTTGATAAAAAATGTGTTTAATTTTTTTTTAGTAAATAAAACTAATGATAATTTTGACGAAAAAACAGTGCTTTAGTCGTATTTGAGTTGTCCAGAATAAATAAATTAATGTTGAACACTGTATAAACTAAATGTCTACAATTTATATTAAAGAAATAAATCTTTAAATTGTTAACAACATATAACAACGATATTTTTTCTTTACAACTGTAAGTTTTTCAATAAATAAAAAGCAATTTTCTCAAAAATCAACCCATTTAATCTTTTTCAACAACTTCTCACATATTGACGGCGACAATGTTTTTCTATATTATTTACCCAATTATTTGAAGGAGGTTCTACTGTTGTAAAACACAACTATAAACTTCCTAACCTATAAATGGAAAATACGTCTGTTTTTTTAACTTCGCTCTTCGCGCGTTTAACAACTCTCATATAGAAATACGTTATATTCGCTGACACCGTCGATAAAATTGGAGCGTTAATTGTTGTAGAAACTTGCTAATTTTTACTCTAAATTAAATTTTGGCCTACAGTTACCGACTATAAACTACAATTAAAAACTATATTATAAATATACATAATAAATTTTAGGACGATTCAAAACGCGAGTTCGTATCTGACAATGCTGTGGCGCTATCTGGTATACCTGGGTCATCGGGTCCTGTAAGCTTCGAACCTGGGATGTTTAGACATGATAAAGACGACTTGGGAGCGCCAAAGGTAAGAAAATCCAAATATAAATTACTAGGTTTCACCCGCTACTTCGTTCGTGTGTACTGTTGTCGCGTGATAGGCCGATAATAGATGAACCCTTTCAATATCATCGTATTCCTGTAGAATTAACAGGATTTCTAAAGCCTATATGTTACCCCAGTGTATAATTATGGCAAATTTCATATCCATACTCACAAACTTTTAACTTTTTTTTTTCACATTAGTAGGAATTAGGATTGGGTCACGATACGTAACCACGTATCTGCGTTTTAATACAGATTAGGCACTTAGCGTTGTTTTCCGATTTCTGGTGTCATTATGAATAGTGATTGCGCGTCGTCGTCATTGAGTCGTTAAGACTTACCCATCAACAACTTCGCGCTTAACATTTCGTACCAATAGAACTAAAGATTCCAAAATGCCGTTTGCTAATAAGCTACGAATTACATTTTTTTTTTTCCGAATTCGATACTTCGTTATATATTTAACATTAATATCTTTCTTTAGCATTTCTAAGGCTACATAAGATGATTGCTTCATATTGTTTACTAGTGTTTATATTGTATATTGTGTACTAGTATTGTTGATAGCCGTGTGGTATCCGGCTAAGTAGAATAGTGCCACCCTCTATTCTTACCGAGGTGTCGTAAAAGGCGACTAAGATAAGTTGACTCACCGTCCGGTATCCAGTTTAGTAGAATAGATCACCCTCTTTCTTACCGAGGTGTCGTAAAACACGACTAAGGTAGGTTGACAGGTGTCAGGCAGGTGGCCGGTCGCTGAAACACAGCATGTTTATAACATGTTGTGCCGACCCCATTTAGAGTGGCATAAGGGCAGGAGGATGAATGATATATACTAGTTATGTGGACTGTTGTCGTGTGATAGGTTGATATAGTTGGCACTTTTCAATGTCATCCTATTCCTGTAGAATTAACTTTATTTCTATAGCCTATGTTACCCCGGTGTGTAAGGAATTATTGTGCCAAATTTGTCGCCGTGAAACAAACAGTAACAATCATACATCCATGCTCACAAACTTTTGCATTTATAATATTATAATATTAGTAGTTATTATAAAATTTCACTTCGTACTTTTGTACAAAAGAACTAAAAATTCGGAAATACCATAATAAGCTAATAAGCTACAAATTATATCTAACTGTTACCAATTTCGACACTCTATCATATATTTTAACATTAATGTCTTTCCTTAGCTTTATAAGACTATAACGTGATTGCTGCATATTGTATAGTATTTTTTTTTACAAATGTTTTGTGTGCAGGCGAAGAAAAAGAAAAAGGACAAGAAGAAGCACAAACATAAGCACAAACACAAACATAGTAGCAAAGACAAATCCAAAGAGCACAAAGAGAAAGATAAGTCTCTTCCGCCCCGGCCTCCCTCCAGCACAGAACATTTGAAGATAAAAGAAGAGACGCGGGAAACTTTGAGTTCGTTTAGTTCGAGCCAAAGTCCTTCAGAAGATATATCGTCTATGCCGTCGAATATGAGTTTTTAATTAAAAAGTATGAATAAACTTAATTAGAGTTTAAGTAAAGAATAAATAAATTTTAATTATTAAATTTTATCACATGCATAAATAAAAATACAACAACATTTGTTCTTTAAACATCATCCTTCTTCTGTTATCCCACTCTAAATGGGGTCGGCACATGTTAAAACATGTCCCATGATTTGGCATACGCTTTTTACGACCGGCCGCCTGCCTGATGTCAACTTACCTTAGTCGTATTTTACTATATCTGGGTAAGAAAGAGGTTGGTCTATTTTACTCAACCGGATACCACACGGCAAGTCAACTTACATAGTCGCCTTTTACAATACCTCTGTAAGAAAGAAATGAGGGTGGTCTTTTCTACTCAGCCAGATACCACACTGCAGATATTTTTTCTTTATATTTATGAAATATACCTGATAAATACGAAACGATTTTCTCAAATGCCAATTAATTTATTATTTTTTAACAACTTGTTCAACCTTTGCCCATCACCACATCTTCACGTTTATGTTTCATTATGTACACTAATCTTTGCGTTTATGCTACAAATTCCGCTCTTCTCCTCTTCCTTCCGTTACAAATATGTATTAGTATTGTTTTTGACAATTTTATTTATACCAGATCATCTATTAAAGCACAAACATTAGATGTTACAAAAAGGAACGGCGCTTAATTAAATCAGAACTCATTATATAAAATTGACATCACGTATTTTGTAATCAAAAATGAATTGATGAAATTGAATAAAGAAGATTGCATAGATTAAAAAAATAATTACCCTTTCAATAATTAAATTCAATAAGTAGTAATTTAATCGAAATAACGAACGGGCTTCCACGTTATACGATGGATCGTCACAATGCTTTTAATTGTCGTTTGAACCATTAAAGCTATGAAAATTCTACGCGCAATGATTACTTAACGATAAGTAATTGAAGTCTATTAAATCATAATAGGTTAAATTACTATAGACACGTGACTAGTAGATTGAAATATTTGATGCGTCACATATTAAAAACTGTAAAAAATTAACGCTTTGAAGGGCCTCCTAAGTGCGATTAAAGTTGCGCGGATTTAAACTTTAGGAAATCAGTTACTAATTGACGTTAGAACAGTATATCTTTAGTTGGAAAAAAAATTCATATGCATTGATCATAGCAGGTTTTTTGAAATACTCCGGTATCATAAATACCGGCTATAAATCAACGGTCAGATTTCGTCTTATCTCTTAAGATTCTGATACGTTGTCACAAACACGGGCATCGTTTATTTATTGAACCCGTTAGAATGAGAAATGTTTGAAATTTAATATCGACTGGCCGAACTTAAAATCGACTGGCCCGCTGTCGCAGGGTGTCGCGGGTTCGATTCCCGCCGAGGGCCAACATTTTCTATGAATGAATTTGTTGGTCTTTGAGCCTGGGTGTATATTTGTATTTGAGTATGTATTTAAAAATATAGTATAAGTATTTACTTATACATCAAGAGACAGACAGACAAGGTGACAGACAACTAGTGAAAATATTATTTTGCTATTATCAAAGATAAAATTTATATTATATTTGCATTAAACTAAAGCAAATAAAGTTAATTGAATTTTGGATCAGAAGAATGCATTAACTTCATATCATGATCATATTAATTAATCATTTTAAATCTGTAAAATGATATGTATAGTAATTAAAACCTACAATAATAGAATTGTGTTAATATTTATTTAATAACTGTAGCTGACGAGACAGTTATTTAATACGGGTAACCTCGATAAATAGATCATGTTATACTTGTCGAATATATCAAATTAACTTATGATCGCAGAAGAAAAAATAGATTCATAAAATATTCATAGAAACTTGACTTTCTTCTGATTTAATTAGAGTAAATGACATGACACGAGCTATACTTTGAGTAAAGGAAAAAGAATGCTGCTGAAAAGGAAATGCTGGGAAAAAGGAGAACCGAAGAAGAAAATTAAAATACTGATAAATCTCAGCATGTCGTGAAAATGAAGTGGCAATTAAACGGGGAACATAGTGCGAAGAATCGATGGGTATTCGGTTCGATTCTTGTTCTAAAAAATTCGGTGTTGGTAGAACCCCCTACAAAGTGGACTAACGAACTACAAAGTCGCGGAAAGCCGCTGTGGAGATATTTAACGGACCTATTTCCAATAGTCTAAAAAGAAGTAGAAGGACAATAACTAACATGTGGCGAAGCCAATCTACATTATTTAGAATCGCTTATAATAGCTTGAAGATAATCAGGATAGTAAAGCTTTCTTACGACTGTATACTAGTCCATCTATATACTTTTTATAAAACAACGTCACCAAAAACTGTCTGTCTGTATGTGATCGATTTTCTCAAAATCTACTCAACGGATTTTTGTACAGTTTTTACTAAAATATAGTATAATTCTTAAGAATGATTTAGGTGTATAGTAAATTGTGATTAAATTCCCGTCGAGTCAGGATTTACGCGGGAAAAACTGTGTGACGCAAACGGGTGAAGCCAGCATGGTTTGCTAGTTAGGTGTAAGAAAAACTCCGAAGAGACCTAAGTCCAGCATTAGACGCGTCTTCGGCTGAGGAAAAAATAAGACATAAAACTAGGATCTTCGTAAGGGCTACTTTGTCAGGTTAAGGATAAAGGATTACTTCAAAACCACTTCATTAATTCAGAAATTATTCGGTTGTCACAACCTTTGCATGGAAGCGATAAGTTAACAACATTCGTTCCAATAAAATATCAAAAATTAATCATTAGTTTTATTACCATATTCAAAAAATCTATTTATTAGAAGAGTTTAATACAATTTAAACAACCTTTAATTTGTGTTAACAAGCTACTTCGTACTGATTACTCATTATTACAAATTAAAGAGCTCTTTAATAAATTACTTGATTTTTTTAAACTAATGGGTTACAAGTATTAGATAAAAGCCTAATAATAAATGTAAACTGTGTATTTTGTAAGTAAGTGGTATTAATGTAAATAATATTTCATTTTAAACGCATTACAGTCGCATTACATTCTCTGTGATGATACAAAACTATAAGTTTTCTAAAGCTTTGTTAACATTTTTTACTAAAATTTCAAGTTTCTATCAAGTTATACTAGTAACGTGTGTTCTTTTTTATTCGTCAGCTTTAAATATTTAATAGTACGACAATATAATTTTCATTGAACAGACTTTAAAAATATATAAACCAACAGAATTAAATAGTCACATAGAATAATTAGGCTGCAACTTCATAGCTCATTAATATTCGAGTATTGAGTGAATCAACTCTTGCGCTGGAGGACGCGCGACGTCCGGATAGACGTGTTTCTCGTGATCAATTAATAGTAGCATAAAATAAAAAGAATTGTATTTACATTTTCTTATTATAAGAAGTGTGCGATATATAAAAATATGGCTGAGAAGAATGGAGATGTAAAAAAGAAGTTGGACATCGCCGTGGTCGGTGGAGGTCTCGTAAGTTTTAGTTATTTAGTTATATAAACAGTAAATATCCTTTGTCGTCGAAAGTCTCAAAATAAAAGGAGTTTTACAATTTATAAAATTTGTATTAAAATAAAAGTAGCTATACTAATTTAAAATATATGTGATTACCTACAACTAATTGACCACTTATCATTTATCCTTTATAATTTACTTTTTGAATTAACTAACATTCCATAAAACTGTATAAAACTTAAAAAAAAAGCCAATGCCAATTGCCATACGTAATTTTTTATGTTAAGAATTAAAAAATTGAAAATGTAGAAATTGAAAAATTGAACATCATTTTCTGAAATAACAAGATTTTAATAACAGCCTTACTTTATTTTCCGTATTCTAAAGGTAAATAAGTACTCGTACAAAAATAATATACTGAGAAAAATTTAACATTGAATATTCTATAATGATTGTGGGTCTATAAAATAAATACATATTAATTAATTAAGATTGAATAATAATATGGTTGGAGACTATTTAATATAATTTTGATATTTAGTAATATTTGTATCAATTGTTAAACAGTTATTATTATATACGATTAAGTTTTGGTCGTGGCTGCTCTATCGAGAAATTAGTGTCGCACAGTTATTTAGAGTTCTAATTAAATACTGCACAAAAATGATAAAGTGGCATAACTCTTTCAAATCAGTGTGTTAACCTATTCGATTACATAGTCGTTTATCTTCTAGGTCAAGTGCATTAAAAAAAATTGTTATATGAAAAAATCTCGGTGATAAAAGAACCTAATAGCCATCGCATACGTCAAGCAAATAGATGCGGGTATATGTACCGCAGTCTTATCTTTTCTTTAATATTTAAATGAGTTAATCTTGTATATACGTATAGAATTTGAATTTAGAAGACGGCTCCAACGATTTTCATGAAGCTTAGTAAGTATGTAGCGGGGGCAATAAAACGATCTAGCTATATTAAAAAAATCACATTTTATCTATCTTACTTTATCAATTGCTAAAATAGAAAGAGAAGTTTAAAGTTGCTGTCTTTCGTAAAATTGTACTAGCTCAAAGGGGAACGGGCGGACTATAAAAGTGAAAATACCCGGGATCAAGTTCCACATGGCACCAGCTCTTTCTTTTAATTGCATTTTTCAAAATATCTTTTAATAAAATTACTCTGCTCAGTCCCCCAGGTTTTTATTGTTATGTTTTAACCATAAAAACTTATTCATCAAAACAATAAGATGTTATGTAACATGCAAAACTGAAATCACTCTTGTGACGACTTTGTAATACAATTATTAAAACAGTTCTTATCAGAACAATATAAACAGATATTTGTGTACAGAGCGCGGTGAACTAAGGCGTAACAACCTTCGAACGCATTTTAGGTATCACATTGCACGATATGCATGTACGCCGTGTGGTATCCGGCTGAGTAGAATAGACCAATCTCATTTCTTATAGAGGTGTCGTAAAAGGCGCCTATCGTAATTTAACCCACCGCGTGGTATCCGGTTTAGTAGAATAGAACACCCTCTTTCTTACCGAGGTGTCGTAAAATACGACAGAGGTAAGTTGACGTCAGGCAGGCGGCCGGTCGTAAAAACGCAGCCGCATCATGTGACAGCATGTTTATAACATGTTGTGCCGACCCCACTTAGAGTGGGATAAGGG
This sequence comes from Morpho helenor, assembly GCA_029227775.1. Classification (NCBI taxonomy): domain Eukaryota; kingdom Metazoa; phylum Arthropoda; class Insecta; order Lepidoptera; family Nymphalidae; genus Morpho; species Morpho helenor. The sequence goes on from JARGCU010000017.1 coordinate 14,262,386, forward strand.
CAGGACGATGATGATTGCACGATATGCATGTGTCCGTTGCAAGACGCGAAGCCCCGCGTTAATTGTTGTCGCACACACGCGTGTCCATCACCTCGATATAACTCTTCAAGCAATGATAACCCTTACTCATTATTCCAGATCTATTTTACCTTTTTAAGTTCGCTTTTTAGAAGTGCTTGATGTCTTACAGTGTTGTATCCGGCTGAGTAGTATAGACCACCCTCATTTCTTATCGAGGTGTCGTAAAATACAACTAATGTAAGTTGCTGTCACGCAGGCGGCCGGTCGTAAAATACAAAGACAAAATATGTGACAACATGTTTATAACATGTTGTGCTGACCCCACTTAGAGTGGGAGAAGGGCAGGAGAATAATGATGTATCATTCATGCCTTATTGTTAAAACAAAGTAATTTAGGAAAAACAGGTAAGTAAGTACCTAAATAGCGGCCTGTTACTTTCCCACTGCTGAGAATAGGCCCTTCTCTCCGTTTTTGGAGAGAAGGATTGGAGCTAAGACCTACCACGTTGCTCCAATGCGGATTGGTAGGTTACACATATCTCCAGGATTCTCAAGAGATATGCAGGTTTCCTCACGATGTTTTCCTTCACCGAAAAGCGTGTGATAAATTGCAATTATCAATTAGACACATAAGTTTTAACAGAAAAACTCATTGGTGTCTGCCCGGGTTTGAAACCGTGACCTCCTCAAAAGAGTCGCACGGTGTTACCGCTAGGCTATCACAGCTTCAAAAACAGGTAAATAAATCTAAAATTATACATGTTACTTATTTCGTCAATAATGTTACAGGTTGGATCCCTTCAAGCTCTTTACCTAGCTAAAAGGGGACATCGCGTCTCTCTTTATGAATATCGTGAAGGTGAGCTAGAAATGATTTTAGGTATACATAAACCAATAAAAAATATTAGCAAGACTCAAACAATACAAATATAAAAAAATATCTTCTATAAAATATCGTTAATTTTGTTTTAAAACTTAAGATTCCCGACTGTATTAGTTTTCGAAATGGAATAAAAACAAACCGGAACCGAAACAAAGTGATAATAAAGTTAATTTATATTTTCTTTCGTTTATACATGGGGTTATTATTCCAAAATTTTATCCGAGTTATCTGTTGGTGCAAAAGTATACAAACGCACAAACTTCTTTTTTAAACTTTAAAGGTTTTCTCGAAAACTTGAAGCCTATTTTAGATACGGAACTTGAGGCTTGATCTGCCCGATGCTTCAATTATTAGGCCTTAGGCCAAAACCTAGAATAATAACACTTAGGTAGGTCATTCCTCCTCGAATATGTCGGTAGTGTCTAGTGTGGATAAAGTCTAGTTGTGTTTGTGTCCTAAATATCGTCGGGTTATCCTCATCGTCGCCATATACTAATTAATAATAATAATATGGGACAATTACTCACACGGCCTTTCGACCCCAAAGTAAGTAACTTAATACTTGCGTTATGGATGACATACAACTGGTAAATATAATACTTATATAATTTTAAATGCTGAAGGCCGGGTCACTGCCACCTGCGCCAACGGGCCAAAACTTGGTAGACTTGCCTTTTAGTTTCTGTTTTGTCATGAAACAAAGGTCATAACACTTTCAACGTTCATAATTAAATACAAACATAACGTAACGATTGTTTGTTTTTGCAGATATAAGAAAAACACCCCAAGTTCGTGGTCGGTCGATAAATTTGGCACTATCTGTAAGAGGTCGAAAAGCACTCAATGGCGTTGGTCTCGAAGACCATATAATAAAACAGCATGGGATTCCTATGAGAGCCAGAATGATTCACCGTCCTGATGGCTCGACTTATGCTATACCATATGACGCCAGGACTAACCAGGTTCGATACAAATGTAATTTTTATGCGTAAAAATATACAGTATTAAAAAAAATTGCCGATGATAGACAAAGTAAGAACCGACATAAGCTTGCGGCTCCGGCTTTGCGCTTTGCAAAAGTACACAAGTCATTTGAGGATTTGGGTATAAGATTCTATAATAAGTTCCGCAATAAATTTTAGCTTTGCCATTACAGCAGTTTAAAAAGACTGATACAGAAAGCCTACTATACTGTTTATAATTACCTAGATGATAAAAATGCAAGTATGTAGCTACTCTTCGACCATGTACAAGACAGTAATAACTAGTAATAAAATTATATTTTGAAAATAGCAACCGCCGCTAGCAAAGAAATCTTCATTATTTTACTATTCCTGAATAAATTTATGCCTGTCTTGAAATTCTTCTTAGAGAATGATATCGTTTAATGCATAAGATAACATAAATAGGTAGATTTAATGTCCTTGTTATAGAAGTAACAATGGCGCTCTATAGTTGTTATAATAAATAAAGGGTCCATGCGGATATTTACATCGTCGGCGTAACTGGACCATAGGACGCCGTCACCGGGCGGCAAATCATTGTAATCGGATATGTTGCCGCCAGCCCTTAGGAATAGCTATTTAATTTAATCATTCTGTCCTTAGCATCGAGCTAGGATGGACACTTTTAGTTTGTAGTTAGAATGTAGTTTTTATATAAAATAAATTAGTTTAAAATATTCTTTCCTTAGCATTGTGCTAGGAAAGATGCTTTTAATTTGTAATTAGTTTGTAGTTTTTATACAAATATAAATTAGTTTTAGTAATCTGGGTTTTCTTGAATCCTCCGAATGCGACGTCTGTAATTGGCGCAGTCGGTAAAGGATGCTTCAGGCCGTTTTGGGGTAGATTTTGGTTAGGAATTCCAAAATTGAAGACCTAAATTTTCAAATTTCTACCACGAGCGACGGAGCATTAAAAGAACCAGAAGTTTGGAGCGGAGGAAAATCCGAAAATCGATATTCCCGAGTACCAGATTCTTGCCCAGTAAGTACACAAAAATCTTTTCTGTGTCTTGCCTTTTATCCTTAGTCCTTACCTATAAGCTACCAAAATTTTTTATCCTAAGCAAAGTACCTCTGTAGGGTTTTCGCGTGCTAAAATCGCCCGGAGCCTTCAGTTGGACAATAATAGAGACATTAGTTTAAATTTAGTTAGTAATTCTAGTAGTTTTAAACGTTCTTTAGATAATTATGATAAAATGACGGACGTAGATGTAATTTTTAAAACTTTACGTTTAGTGCCAGAGTTTGACGGCAACCCACATATATTACCCAGATTTATCAATCTGTGTGATCAAATCGTAAATGATTATGTAAATCTAAATCCTGATAATGAACTATCGAAGCTTTGCCTCATTAACGGGATCTTAAATAAAATCACAGGGCAAGCTTAATATGACCGAAATCCTATTAAATGAAATTTAACATAGTTCCACCTGTTAGAAAGCCATTCGAAATTTTACATTTAGGTTTATTCTCAATTCAAAATGAAAAATATCTAACATTAATCGTTTTCTAAATACGCACAGGCGTATCACCTTAAAGATAGCACACCTATTAGCGTTATACAAGCACTTTTAAAATTTTCTACTCATCACGGTCTGCCTCTTACTATAGTTTCAGACAACTGTACACAATTTACTAATCAGCTATTTAATGAATTTACTAATTTACACAAAATACAGCATCATAAGATCTTGCCGAACTCACCGAATAATAATGGTATGGTAGAAAGATTTCACTCCACATTGCTGGAGCATATATGTATTTTAAAATTACGTAATGAAAATGAAACTGTTAATAACCTCGTCCCTTACGGTATCTTAGTCTATAATAGTTCAGTTCACAGTTTCACTAAGTGTAGGCCGTTTGACATTATAACGGTACACTTCGATCCGCGAGATCCCTTCGATGTTGACCTGATTAATCATTTATTACAACAGTACACGCAAAATCATCGTGAACAGATGAAATTAGTTTATAACGAGATAAACGAATTTACTCTCATAGATCGTGAAAAACTAATGGAAAATCGCAATAAGAACCGGGAATCGGTAATCGATTATATGCCCAATCAGCAAGTTTATATTAAAAACCCGTTAGCTAGCCGTAAAAAGATAGCTGCTAGGTACACTAAAGATAAAGTATTAGCAAACTTACTAATATATAATTATACATGCCGCAAATGTGCACCAGTTGCTAAAAATAGACTATGAGTCCACGGGACAAAACTTAAAATTATTTTTTTTTTAATTAAAAAAAAATAGTATATATTTAAAATAGAATTATAGTATAAAGTAGTATTATACTTAAGCTTCCTATATTTAGCAAAAGAAAATTTGACTTTTATAAATTATCAATAGCCCCAAATAAATTTAATCACGTCCTAATCCTTCCCTGTTAAACCTTTCCTGGCAACATATGGAGAAGGATATGTGTATATTGAGGCTGAATGCCTGAAGTTCGATACATCTGCATCGAGAAACTTCACCACCAACTTCGAAAGCTACCAGACTGTACAAGAACTCTCATCGTAAATCAATCCAACGGGAAGGGCTGCAAGATGACTACAGTAACCTTGTCAAAAATTGCACTGGAAATACTTAACGAGAAACACTGTGTGATGTCATTTCCAAATATCACCATAGTACATACTGTAAAGATAACGTTGAGAAGAAATCATTTGAACTGAATCTTCAAACCATTGATCTCAGAAAATTACGTCATCATAATCATAAGCTTATATCTCAGCCGAAGTTGAACCTTAAGAATACCCCAAAGGAGTTCATCTGCCATACGACAATTAACTATACATCTTATTATGTGCACTTGCACTCAGTATATTCATCGCGACGACGATATTTGGCGCATAAAGAGCAAATTAAGACAGAACCACTGCAGATGAAGGTAGTCAGAATTAGAGGCCAGGAACAGCTTCTCCTAACTATACCAGCAATATTTTTTCATCTGAAGCTTCAAAAATAATTGCCTAACTGAGGGTGGAGGTGTTATAGAAGTAACAATGGCGCTCTATAGTTGTTATAATAAATAAAGGGTCCATGCGGATATTTACATCGTCGGCGTAACTGGACCATAGGACGCCGTCACCGGGCGGCAAATCATTGTAATCGGATATGTTGCCGCCAGCCCTTAGGAATAGCTATTTAATTTAATCATTCTGTCCTTAGCATCGAGCTAGGATGGACACTTTTAGTTTGTAGTTAGAATGTAGTTTTATATAAAATAAATTAGTTTAAAATATTCTTTCCTTAGCATTGTGCTAGGAAAGATGCCTTTTAATTTGTAATTAGTTTGTAGTTTTTATACAAATATAAATTAGTTTTAGTAATCTGGGTTTTCTTGAATCCTCCGACAGCGACTTCTGTAATTTCCTTAACATTTGCGTTGTTTACTAACTAACTTTATAACAACAAAAAAATTCCATTAATGTAGAACTCTAAAAATGATGAAATTGTTATCTCTTATGTATGCTTCATTGTTTTCGTTGAATATATCTAGTTTAGATATGATGGCGTATAATTATGATAGCCCGACTTTAGTAGATTCAATATGTACATAACCATTTTTTATATTATTTACAGTGTATCTATTCAGTGGGCCGGAATTATCTTAACAGCATTTTAATAAAAGGTACATACGAATACATAATTACGAATAGGAATATTAATTAATTATTAAAATATTAATATTAAGTATTTAAATTACTTTAATTATCTCTATATATGAAAATTAATTTGTCTGTATATCCCTTATGGACTCAGAGGCTGGACTAATCCTTTCTAAGATTCCTACGATTTGAATACCTTCAACAAAATACTGAATATGCACTATATTGGCAAGCGAGGTCCACCTAAGGCTGTATCTTTCGCTTTCCATCAGGAGAGATTGTAGCCAGGCGCTAGCCCAATCATGTAAAAAAAATGTTTAAATTAAACAAGTTGTTACATAGTTTATTATTAAATAATCAAATACCTTATTACAAAAATACTTTTTGCAGAATCGGAAAACTTCGAGAACGTGCAGAGGCATTTTAATCATAAACTGATCAAGTCAAATTTCAAGGATGGATCTTTAACATTTATGAAGTAAGTCTGTTTATTCAATTATTAGTATTAAATAACAACTATTTTATTGAAACAGCTAAACAGGTTAACAGTTTTAATAATACGAAAATTTCTTACAAATGATTCTTATTCTAAGAAGGATCTAAGTACGCAAATTTCACTCGTCAGTTAATATCTATACAAATTATAGTTATATTTTAAATATATTATTCTAGAACGGATACTAAAAGCACTGTTCAAGTGAATGCAGATTTGATAATTGGCGCTGATGGTGCTTTCTCAGCTGTTCGTAAAGAAATGATGAAACAGCCATTGTTCAACTTCAGCCAACAATATATAGAACATGGATATTTGGAGCTTTGTATACCAGCTGCTAAAGACGGTGGCGTAAGTCGTAAAATTATGTTTAACTTCCTTAAAATTGACTATATTTGAAATCGTAAATATGTTATACTCATATCATCTTATTTATCTCAATAATAAAACAGACAGATGATAAGAAGTAGCCCAAAAACAAAATACAATAGTGAATCTTAAGATCACCCAGTCGAGAATATCTATATTTTGACGTGCGCTTTTGAACCATTACTTGAACTTTATAATAAATTTCATTTCGATGTTTTTGAAATATACCCGACTCAAAGTGATAGGTAGCATATCTTTGAAATTTCGGCAGTAGGGGAAATCCATGTTTTGTATATAAAACGAAATACAGAGTGGTTGAGTACAATGATTTTTGGATTTTTCGATTACCTTCTTTATCCAAGTAATGGAATTCTCTTAAATTGTAAGCGTAATCCATTTCAACAGCATATAGATCAGTGCTATCAGCCACTGCGTCTAAAGACGATTCTGTATACTTACATTTCGGAATTCTTTTTCCAGGTAAAGTCACATTGAAATTGTATTTAAAGAAATCGTGTATGGAATCGGTTAGACAAGGCTTTAGTGAAAATGAGTCTAGGTCTTCCGGCACATCACGAAATTTTTCAATTTTATTTCCTGTCAGTAAACTATAATAAGCCGTATTGTAAAAACTCGTTATAAAGAATGTAAACCAGATCCAAATCATGATAAGAATGCGCGTCTTTGTGACTTCAAATAACCCAGCATCAGATTGTCCGAAAAGATATTGCATAATTTTAAGCACTAATAATATGTTATCTACTTCGCCAAATAAAAAGCTGTATACTATGGCGATTATAGATGTAGTTAGTAGAAATACCAGAATTATTAATATCCATGTAGTTGTGCCGAATACTTCATAGACCATTTTCCAATTCTCTTCACGGAATGCTGGTGAATATACATAAAATCTTCCGTAGTTGTAGCCCCAAACAAAGTCAAATATTTCGTATCTGCTTTTTAATAAAACCAAGCCGCCCCCTACTATGTCGACAGCACTACTTTGTAGATAGCCTAAGACGCCTGTTATTGTCTTATTTGGTAAAACATATCCATAACGTAAGTCTTGTCCAACTAGAATGTAATTCATTTTTATGTTTTCTATTCTTGCAATATTTGTAAGCATTTGCTGTTCAATTCCTTGTATATTTTTACCCAAAAAAGTAAATTTTGTGTTTGTTTTAAAAATAAAATTAATTATATCTTCACTCGCTGCAACAACTAGAGAGCAGTTTTTAAATTTTTGTTCCAGCGTTTTGGAATTAACTTCGAGTGTTTTAGTATTTTCACAGTTTTCTTCTTGAATTATCTCATAATCTACTCTGCCGCACTTGTTGTTATCATACGGAAAATAGCTATATACTTTAACAACATCCTTGTCCGCCATTTCAATTAGAACAACATCAAATATATATGTTGGTGAAAACAATTTAAATGTTTTATACACTACTTGTTTCTCTAAGTTATCCATAACAACAAGAATTTTTGCTCTGGCATTCCATCCAACTTCCTTCGTTAGCTTATCTATAATTGTTGTTAACTCAACAAAATTAGGTACAGAAATGATGTAAACTTCTGGACGTAATATATTCCGACGCATTTTAAGTGACCGTGAAATAAAAGGATGACATCCGCTATTACTCAATGCTTTTATAAATGGATCTGTTACGTTACTTATGTCCACTACTGTAATTAAAGTTCCACAGGGAATAAACTTTTTTATTAAGCTTACAACACAATTAGTAGTACTTTGACACGGATCTGTATTTCCAGTTATAAGTAAATTCGTCTCTATTTTTGCTATAGTAGTAAAGAATATAATGCATGTAAAATATCTTGCAAACAGAGGCATGTTGATGCCAGAACTACAGCAGTAGATACCAGACGGTTACTGGTTGAATGGCTTGATGTGGAGTTATCAAATATAGTTATTTTTTGTAATAATTATGGTATACAGCCTTAACGCCTAATTATACAGCTATGATGCCTAATTTTTAGTGATATATGATACTCTAATGACGTAAATTCGTGTATCTGATAATTTACATTGATTTATAGTTGTTTTCTCTAATACTGCCTCATTTGTTATAACTTTTGTTTACTAATTATTTTAACGTGCGATTTGAATAAACAGATAAGAAGAAAAAACTTGTTGACACTATAACAGAACTTTAGTCTATGGTAATTAACAAACATAATTTTGAATGGTAATGGTTCAGTATTAACTTTACTTCTTCGTGTTATTAAAAGTTATTAAAGAGACCCGATAATAAAGTAGCGTCCTGTAACTATCCCACAATTTATCAATCTTTCCTTTGGAGATATGTATTGACCCATAGATACATTACGCTGCTTCAATGAAGATTGACTGATAACACATAATCCAGTAATTCGTTAAACAGGATACGTTTAACGTATTACTGGATTATGTTGCCAATGCTGTATTTCTTCGACGTAAAGCTCTAATGAATTCTATATATGTATTAGGTCCATAATTCTGTATAGAAAACTTATAGTCAGATCTTGTACGGATCACGTGCTCTTATCTCTCGGAGAATATTTCATCACTCCAGTAAAATGAAAATATTTGAGAATACATATAGTTTAATAGAGAATTTTATATATCAATTTGTTTAATTAGGGAATACGTATATACAATTTTCTCATTAACCAAAGATTTTACATAAATTCTTATATTATTTTACAATAGTTTCAGATGCCAGCTAATTACTTACATATCTGGCCGAGAGGCAATTTCATGATGATAGCTCTACCGAATCAAGATTGCTCGTGGACTGTTACACTTTTTATGCCGTTCAAGAATTTTAAAGATATTAATTCTGAAGATAAACTTTTGGAATTCTTCAACAAATACTTTCAAGATTCTATATCATTGATAGGAGAGAAGAAATTGATTGATGATTTCTTTGGCGGAACACCGTCAGCTTTGGTTGCTGTAAAGGTAAATAATATTAAAATTATCAATTTCCATTGCTTTACGAAATAAGGGTCATCGAAATTTGACCAAATTACTGGTTCCACATCACTGGATTTTAGTTATAGCTATGAACCAATTATCACTCATTAAAATCATCGTTTGGCAAGTGGGTTGGTTTGATCGCTGACACGAGTATAAATGCGTTGGTAATGGTATTTGAATAAATTATATATTGAGTTTGAGTTCAGGTAATTATTTTTAACTTATTAAAAATCATATATTTGACATGATTTAATAATAAAGTGATATAAAATCTTACCTCCTTTTCTGGTTTCGAAATGTTAACAAAGTTACAAATGCCGTGATCACGAATTCTCTGGATTATTACATCCTGTTAGCTCTTGAGTACAGTTTACTACTATAGTTGGTTTTCTTCTTATCTTCAAGGTAGCTCTTGAGTACAGTTATCTCCTACAGTTGAGATTTTCTTCATATCTTCAAGGGTTTTCAGTGGAAACTCATCACGATCTTGTGTAGCTTATATATGGTCTCTTAAACCTTACACAATTACTACCAGAAATATTTTTTACAGACAGGTATTCTTGGCTTATATTTAATGTGTTGCCTTTTTTAGTGCCGACCATATCACGTCACCGACAAGGTTCTCTTAGTCGGCGATGCAGCACACGCGGTTGTTCCTTTCTACGGTCAAGGGATGAATGCTGGTTTCGAAGACTGCACCATACTGGACCAACTATTCCAGAAGCACGATGACGACGTCGCAACCATACTGGAAGAGTTCTCTAATACAAGATGGCGGGACGCATTTGCAATCAGTGATTTGGCTATGTATAATTATATTGAGGTAAAAAAATTATTTATTACAGATTGTACCTATGATAAAGCATAAATGTTTTGGAATTATAATTTGACAAGAAGGTGCACCCGGAAAAAAAAAAATATTTTTTGGGAGTTAGTAGTTGTAATGTCAAAAATACTTATCTTGGAAACAGATGCTTTGCCATTCACCAACGTTTCTTAATGAATATCGCTATTGGAAAAATATTTACAGTATTTTAACTCTATGACAGTCAAGGTGAGGGTTGAATGAATTTTTAGATCATGTTATTTACTATGTGGTAATTATATCTATGATTAGTCTACCATTTTCTTTTTTTAAATACCCTATTGAATACAATAAGTCATTTTATAATACATATATTAATTGTTGGTGACGAAAACATTTAGATTTTTCAAAATTGAATTTGTGCACAAGGTGCTCACTATACGTTTGAGGGGTTAAGGTAATAATTATTAAAGTTCTAGAAAGTTTACTTCAAGACTGAGAATTTAAATCTCTTCCAAATTTCCAAACACGAAGTTTTTTAATGCATTACATAGCTATTTATTTGAATGCTATTTATGCAGCTGTTAGAAGATTTAAAATAATCGTCCAAACAAATCTTAATACTAGCGAATTTTATATGGTTTTATTTTAGATGCGAGATCTAGTCACTCGTCCGTCGTATCGTCTTCGTAAGGCTATGGATGATTTCTTGTTTTGGTTGTTGCCGAACTTCTGGGTTCCTCTGTACAATTCTGTAACATTTACAACCATGCCATATCATCGGTGTGTTACGAATCGTCAATGGCAAAACAAGGTATATTTTCTCATACTTATGTTATAAACGAAACAAAATATACAATTTATTGTAATTTATAAAAGTATTAGTTATTACTATTGGAAATAGTAATGGCTAATACTTTTTCTTCATTCATTCATATTATATTATATTCCATTGCTGGGTATAGCTTACTTCTCATCAATGCTCCAATGCGAATTAAGAGGTTACACATATGCCTTGATATCTATTGGGATAAGCAGATTTAACGATATTTTACTTTAGCCTTAAGCGCATGATTAATTATATATAAAAATTAGGTACATTAGTTTCTGTAAAAAAAAACCTCATAGGATTCCCTGGGGGTTTTAGTTGCGAAGATATTATTGTTTCAAAGTAATGGATTTTACCTTAAAGAAAAAAAAAGCATTAACGAAATGCTAAAATTGGATGGATTAAATAAATTTGTTTAAGTAATTAAAAAAAAAATAACAAAAAAAAAATAAACAATTTTAAGTTGGTATAATATCCATAGTAAAAATTATAAATTTAAATAATTTATTATCAATAATATTTTTTTTTAAATTTTGATTTTATTAATTTATATTTATTTTTTCTTTTACAGATACTTGTCATCACTATACTATTTGTTGGAATTTTTATGTGTATTCTTTATTTTTTATCCTAGTAAATTCTTCGCCGTTTAAAAGACTTCATTTATGATTTTATGTTACTTTATTTTTGTAAAAACTGTATTCAGAAATGCTAATTGTATGCTATTGCTATTGTACTTATCATTATATTTTTTTTAATAAAACTTATTTAATTTTTTTTTCATATGATAGTTTTACATTTAAGAATTTATTGTAATCTGTAATAGAAATGGTAATTAAATGCTTTAATTTGTATGGAATTTAGTTTCTTTTCATAATTCAAATAATATTTAAACCTTTTCTGCAGCTTGATAAAACCTTTTTTAATTTTGAAATACCTTTCTCTTTTGTAATAAATTTAATAATGATAATCTAATATATTGGTAGGATTTTTTTTCAAAAAACCGAATGAGGGTATGCATAAATATAAGATCAGTTAATGCAACCGTGTATTCGTTAGCCCAGAAAAATTTAGAAAAACTTCTTTTTGATATCACATTGACGGACATAGTGTTGGCAAAATTATTGACCAAAATATTAGAAGTGATTAATGGGCAAAAAGTTACAAATACAACCTGTTTTGTAACATTTTATTTATTAATCGTCATTAGAGATATAGTTCATATTTGTATGTTAAGAATTGTTATTAATTTACATCAGGCAAAGTAATGAAACTATTATTTTCCGGATATATTATCGCGGATTATATATAATAATACTTTCATTTCTTTTGTATTCTGGATTAAAGTAATACCTAATTCTACTTTTTAAAGACCTACTGAAGTCTACGCAGTCTCGAGCGCAAAATGTATATAAATAAATAAATATTAATATATGGGACACTTACACACACGGGCGTCCGTCCTCAAAGTAAGTAACTCAATACTTGTGTTATGGTGGACAGCAACTGGTGAATATATACTTATATAATTTTTAAATACATACTTAAATACAAATATACACTACCATACAATAACATACCATACCATATGTATGAACATATGTCTAAAAAGATAAAAGAAATAAGGTTATTTAAATAGGAAATTTCCAGAACAAACTGCATTTAAGAGAGGCAAAGTATAAGTGCTCAGCGTATTTAAATGAAACGAGACTCTCGGAGACGCGGTTATTTGCTGGATAAAACGGGGACGGACGAACGTGAAATCGCATATTAATTAAACCTTATTAATATGCGATCGCACGATCAGGACGTCAGTTAAACTACATTTGTTCTGAAGAATCGAGGTTAGTTTGTATGAAATTTTGAAAATGTATCATGTTATTTTTAGTGTAAGGAGTTAACTCGTCCCAGTATTTGAATACCAATCTAAGAAGCATTGCAACTTGCCTTTGATATTCCGGCAATTGCTTAAGTGAAATTCATTATCATCATCCTACTGCCATACATACATGTTCTAAGCATGTTATAACATGTATTGCCTAAGTACTTTACGACCGGCCGCCTGCTTGTGTGCTTAGTACGAGTTTTTCCATTGCATTAGCGTAACGCGATTTGTATAAAATTAATGAGAATATTGTTTTGCTATAATCCGCGACAAAATAAAATGTATGTAATGCTAAATGTAGAGTGTACTATTCGTTCTCATACCTGATATATGCAGAACTTGTAAAAAACTCATGCACTACCCGACACCGATAACACAACAATACACAAGCACTGCACACATTCACCAACACAATCTCAACAATTGTTTCGCCCCGTAACCGAAGCATCGTCAGGAGATAGACTCCACAACAAAATCGCAAATTTGCATAACTGGCGTTATGCTAACGCGATCAAGTAGATTAAAAAAACTCGCACTAAGTACACAGATGTCTACTTAACCTTAACTTAATTGAAATTATTAACATTTATTTTAGACGTTGTAGGGTCAATATTGCGGTAACCAACCCATGTTTTAGGTAAGTATATCGATTAGTAATAAAGACTTTTGCATTTCCAAGTATAAGAGTGTACACATTGAATTTTTCGTTGTATGTTAATTCTATATTTAAATTTATTTAAACTTTTTCTTTTTCTCTATATTACCCGTATTCTTTTTCTTCTTCCCTTCTTATCATTTTCCTTCTGTTACTCAAAGGTTGACTGGAAGAGATTCCTATTAGGGATAAGTCCGCATTTATACATGTGCTTTTTTACTTTTTCTTTCTCTTTTTTAACTATATGTATAAAAAGAAGTAAATAAATAAATAAAATTAATTCTTATAAAAATGAAAGTGTAGCGGCTATCCATTGTCATATTACTGGCCCTGATCTAAAAGTTTCCCTACTTCTTCTCCCTAGTAGATTCATGAGAGACACAGTCGGTCAGTAGAAACAGAAAAAACATCAATTGATTGCATTGACTGATTTCTTAATATTAACTTAAATCATCATATGTTAAAACTTGTCAGAGATAAAAATTAAAATTACAATAAATTATGAATAAAAGTAATCAAGAAACATTAAAAAATAGAGAAGAATTTATAAAATTTAAACGTTAACTATATTTCGTAGCCAATAAATTTTTATCGTATACTAAATAAAAAATAAGCGACTAAAACGACCTTAATTTCTATATATTTTATTTAAGATCAAAATCTTTTTATTGCGCCACATAATTGACCACGTGCGTAGATTCGTAATCTAAATGAATTTATATAAATTTTAACATACTTTGTTCATTAATAAACTGGTAAGGAATGTTTATGAATTATGAAATTATAAAGAATTAAAATAAAACAAATAAGAATAAAATATATTCGCGGGTATAGCTTTTTACGTAAATTTGTCATAAATCTTTTAATACATTATGTGAAATAAAGGGCAAAGTTATAATAATACCGTTTATTTTATCTGTATATACTATAGATATATATTATAAAGCAAAATCTCCAAAAGTCTGTCCGTATGCGATCGATTTTTCAAAATGTAGATACTAATTGAATTGTTGTAAATATAAATATCATAAAAAATCTGTAATTGTCTATGCTTTTATAATTTAAACAATTACAACGGAAAAAATTAAAACTGACAATCGCATTGAGAACCGAAAGCTAATTTAAAAGTATTAGTATAATTTATTGCTCTGCATTGAGATTGACAAATTAAAAAAAAAACTATAAATAAACAAAATTTTTCAATCATAAGGAATACATTCCGCGTTAATTAAAAATAAAGAGTTTAGAAAACTTAAATCGGATACGTTGCGCAGAGAGACGGGCGTTCCCAGGGTTTCTAACGCAACATTCCGAAATTTTAGCGACGAATCGAAAGTTCCCACCAAATTAATTGGCTCTCTGTTTTGACAAGGAAAAAAGAGTAAACTACGTCGACACTAATGAAAATTTATTATAGTGTAGGTATTCCAAAGATTAGGGTTACTGCGCTGGTTAAGATTAATCGGAGTTAGAAATAATATTTACAGAACGAAAAATTAACCCACTAATGCGTTTTACACTCAACGCTATGTTGGTCCTTTTTATAATAGACTAGCTGTAGCAGCTTCGCCTGCATGAAAATCAGTGTGTTTATTCCCGAATTGAAATTTTGAACCTAAAAGTAGTTATTATGAGTTAGTTATCAGACATTTTTGAATAACTTTCACCGTTTACTTAGCGCACGCAAGGAAATCTTTAAATTTTGCCGTTTTCGCAATAATTTTTACTTTACTGCTCCTTTGCTATTGTAAACCGTTGTATTTTTTTTATTTTCATGAAAATATTACAAAGTCTGATATTTTGTCGGCCATTATAAGAAGTTGTAGATTGTCTCAAAATTCCTAAACAAAGCTTCGAAAAAAGGGTCCTTTGAAAAGACATTGGATGGCAACACTACAAGGGCCTTTTGAAGGTCTTATTTAGCACTTTTTGTAATAGGGAGCTAGCGAAATTTGATGACGTAATAAATGGGTTAGACAGCAACTTTGAGCGTAATTTAATCCCGAAACTTTTGATGTAAAAGTTATTTTTTGCCCAGAAACAAGATATTTTTAGCTTTTATCATAGTAATAGAATCATAATAAATAGTGCGAAGTTTTAATCAAAAAATCCATTTAACAGATATGATATAACATTTTTGTCAGTATTGTAATACGGAAAGGCTTCTTGCCACCAACCACCTTCTTGGCTTGTATGTAAATTTAATAAGAAAAGAAAGAAAAAAAGGCAAGCGAATGTGTGCGTATTTCTTAATAATACGCAAATAATATACAGCACACATGTAAATAATACACACGTACATATGCATCAATAACACACTGTCTTTTTATTTTTTGAAATTACTAACTACTAACCTATACTCGTTCCATTTACAAATTTGTTGTTTTTTAGTACACTATTCGTTTTGGCGAATGGCGTCGCTCGCCATTTTTCGGATTTTATGTTTTGTTTTTGTTGTTGTTTAAATTTAGTTATTAGTGAATTTTTTTTAAAAATCAATAATATTCAGTGCGAAATATGAGGTGGTGTGTGTTTAGAGAAAATTAAAAATAACATATTTTGTATCGACTGGCCCGTTGGCGCAGTGGGTAGTGACCCTGCCTTCAGCTCCGCGTGTCGCGGGTTCGATTCCCGCCGAGGGCCAACATTTTCTATAAATGAATTTGTTGGCCTTTGAGCCTGGGTGTATATTTGTATTTAAGTATGTATTTAGAAATATATAAGTATATATTCACCAGTTGTCTGTCAACCATAACACAAGTATTAAGTTACTTACTTTGGGGACGGACGACCGTGTGTGTGAGTGTCCCATATATTTATTTATTTATTTAAATCCTAGGTGAAAAATCAATCGCGTAAAAAGTATGATGTAGGTCATTCTTTAATGGCGTAACAAAATGGCGGCGTATTTTTGGTAAGTAAATAGCTTATCTTATTTATATAATGTCTGTTTTAGACCGATGCGTGCGATGAACATAGATTTTCATTGATAGACTGTTCGCGGTAGGAAATTGTATCACTTTTATAGTAACATGTAATAATTTGTCTATCCTGTGCAAAAACTCTGTGCACGCCACTGCCTTGACGCCCTGGAAAATGTTACACGGTCACAGCTTTATTGGGAAGATATGGTATATATCTTCCTGCCCTTATCCCACTTTAAGTGGGGTCGGCACAACATGTTATAACTTGATTTGGCTGCGTTTTTACGACCGGCCGCCTGCCTTCCGTCAACTTACCTTAGTCTTATTTTACGACACCTTGGTAAGAAGGAGGGTGGTCTATTCTACTAAACCGGATACCACACGGTGGGTCAACTTATCTTAGTCGTATTTTACGACACCTAGGTAAGAAATGTAGGTGATACTATTCTTAGCCGGATACCACACGGCTAATTGGGAAGATATGGTATCAGAAATATCATCAATACTATCGGATTTTAATGTATCCTATATTTTGGAATTGAAACTTTCAAATAAACAACACAAAACTTTCAGTCGTAAATAAAAGCCCTGTACGGATTATCCATTTTCCAGATTTAAATTAACGGCTATTTCTGCGAATTCCCAAAGCTAATGATCTCCCACTAATCCGGGATAGGTGGGGTCTGGGGTCAGGAAGGCATTTTAATTGGCGGCTTCATCAAAGCCGTTCACCGGCTATTCGGCTAATTCGAAAGGACTCTCGCTCCTATATACCGATTATTTTTTGTTATATATAACTTCAATAGGCTAAGTAATCAAGTTCTAATTTTAATGAAAGTAAATGACAAGAAGCTTTCCTTATACCTCGGCTATTAAGCTAAAATCTAATTGTACATTTTTATAAAACGTAAAAATTTTACTTTATAAGGTTATAATTACTCATTGTTTTATTTTATTTATTTATTTATGTACCGTAAACGATAACATACAAAAAATGCAGTTAAATAGAAAACAAGAACAAACTATAACTTAACGACCCTTGGTGGTTAGAAAACTTACATTAAAATTATTAAATAACAACAACAAAACACTATAAAACAAAATAGCAAACAATATATTGATACCTTGAAACTACATTATTGTACGTGTAGCTAATGGTTTAATGGATTTTTTATTAGTAATTATTAGAGATGCAGAAACGAAATCTACAATTTCCTTTTAATATTTCGTCTGTCTTGAAAACCTATAAATCTATAAACAATGGTTGCATAGAAAATATTCTTATAACGCCTAAAGCAAATCGTCATCATCAGCAATGAAAAAATAATAATATGCCATGTTTTACGTATAAAATACTAGCAGTTGCCAGCGTCTCCACCCGCGTGTAAAGATCAAAATCGTAATATAGTATTTTGATAACCATTAAAGTGAGTTAACCTTAAAAGCTAGACATATGCTGTCGCGGACTTTTACTTAGAACTTTTAGAGGTGAACAGTTACATACATAATTTTTAAGTTACACCGTCTACTTAGCGCACGCTAGGAAATTATTTTTTATTGCTGCTTCTCTCCTATTCATCTTAGCGTGATGTTATATAGTCTACAGCCTTCTTCGATAAATGAACTATCTTACACTCAAAGAATTTTTCAAATCGGTCCAGTATTTCCTGAGATTAGCGCGTTCAAACAATCAAACAAACAAACTCTTCAGCTTTATATATTAGTAAAGATTCCTAATTTATCATAGCACCAGACGAAGTCGCATATACTTGCTGGGTCTCAATAAAAATCTACCTGCCCATTTATAACTTAACACCTTGTGTTCCGAGGGTTTAATTTATTAATGGTATATCCACAAGGATACATTCCGTAAACGGTAGGATCCAATTAGGGGGAGTGACGAAGCAATCAAGTTACCAGGGGCCTATTTGTATTATGTATTTTTATTTACAGCTAGACCTTGAAATTCGTTAGTTGTTTCGTCGTTTTGGTAAACGTAATTTATATCATGTTTCATAAACTTTTAACTGACCATCAGATTTAGGAATATTCGCAAACCAAACGGAATTACTACTACACCTGACTACATCTTGACTGGCCCGTTGGCGCAGTGGGTAATAATCCTGCCTTCAGCTCCGCGGGTCGCGAGTTTGTTTCCTGCCGACGGCCAACATTTTCTATAAATGAATTTGTTGGCCTTTGAGCCTGGGTGTATATTTGTATTTAAGTATGTATTTAAAAAATATATAAGTATATATTCACCAGTTTTCTGTCTACCATAACACAAGTATTGAGTTACTTAGTTTGGGGACGGACGACCGTGTGTGTAAATGTCCCATATATTTATTTATTTATTACCTACTTTAGTAAAATAGCACCAAACCTTTTGTCTCATCACATAATAACGTTTTTGTTAACGTTACATTTTCAGTGATGAAATTAACATTTTCATAGATAAAAAAGACATGTACAAAATTTAGGAGTTCTATTAAATTTAATACATCTGTTCCATGTAACAGTCGCGATGCATCCTATCCAAAATCTGGTGGTTGTATGGTATGTTGTACTAATAGTAATAAAAGTAAAAAGTAAGTAACGGCCTGTTACTATCCCACTGCTGGGCATAGGCACTCCTCTCTCCATTTTTGGAGAGAAGGGTTGGAGCTAAGACCTACCACGCTGCTCCAATGCGGATTGGTAGGTTACACATATCCCTAGAATTTTCTAGAGATATGCAGGTTTCCTCACGATGTTTTCCGTCACTGAAAAGCGTGTGATAAATTGCAATTATCAATTAGACACATAAGTTTTAATAGAAAAACTCATTGGTGTCTGCCCGGGTTTGAACCCATGATCGTCTCTAGAGATTCACACGGTCGCACTGCTAGGCCATCACATCGCAGCTAATAGTAATAATTAATATATAATATTATGCGTGAAATCTTCATGATACCTCAATCACCATAATAATTAATAATATAATAATAATAGTAATAAGTTAAAAACCTTTATGATAGATTTTAGCTTGCAATGTCCACTACAGAAATTATGTGTAAAAATACTAAGATTAAAAAAATTATGTCATGTAAATCAATATCCATTAATTGAGATCAGGACATGAAAATTTTTGGACAAGGACATTTGAAAGAGACTATAGTTATGATTCTTCTATGATGTGACAACCTTGAATAGCAAGTCCTTTAATTTTGTCTACCTATCTATTAGGAGGAGGGTCACATAATCTGGATATGACATAGTGTCTATTACTTTGACAAATTAACTTAGGAATAAAAAAAGTTAAATTAAAGTTCGATTCGCGGGTTCGATTCCCGCCGAAGGCCAACATTTTCTATAAATGAATTTGTTGGTCTTTGAGCCTGGGTGTATATTTGTATTTAAGTATGTATTTAAAAAATATATAAGTATATATTCACCAGTTGTCTCTCACCCATAACACAAGTATTAAGTTACTTAATTTGGGGATGGACGACCGTGTGTGTAAGTGTTCCATATATTTATTATATATTTATTCATCAAATCATGTGTATATATATATAAAGTTAAATTGTCGGTGGTTTTAGATTTTTATTCTGGAAGTATAAATGAGCGTAACTTGTTGTTACGTTAGCGGTGGCTTATTATTCTAGCTTTAGCTTCTTGTTTAGATAAAAACGTGTTGATTTTCAAATGTCGAATAGTGGGCCCGCGTTATCTTTATCAGAGGTTCTTGGTTTCACACCTCAGGTAGGCGCATATGATATTTCTATAAAAACTAATGCGCTTGAATGATATTTACAGTTCACCATACGTTTATCGTCCACACAGGTATAAGATAATACGGATATAGTCAGAGAATGTTGAGTAATGCGCCACATGTGTTCATATTTAGTGTTTGATTGTTTGTTTAGGGGAACGCAGTTAAAACAGATGGTTGGTGTCTTTATATTATACAAGCGACGTCTGGGAACGAGATTTTTATGTTCCCTGTAACACTAATCAATCATCAGTTAATTTTTATCACAGATCCCCATATAAAAGTAAGAATAACAAATCTAACAAATATCGTGTACAGGGTGTAGTACTTGAGTGACCGAGCCTTGCTCGATAATTTTTTTAAAGAAAAAAGAAAGAGAGCGCCGGGTGACATGTCGGAATCGATCACAGGTTTTCAACTCAAATATCATTTGGATTCAATTCGACATTTGAACATTTTTTTAATGCCCGAAAACAGGTATAAAACGACATTTTTTAATGAAATCTAGCTACATCGATATTGCCCCCAAAACCCCTGCATGCTGAATTTTATGAAAATCGTTGTAGCCGTTTTCGAGATTCGGAATATATATGTGTTTTAAGATTAACTCCTTTTTGGGGCTCAACTCTAAAAACACGTGTTTTGAACTAATAATGTCAACATACACATGTTAAAATACACATCAGCGGCAATACCACTAAAACTCATAATTATATTGGCCGTTCGTTTAAGAAAACTAAAGCATTTTTTATGCATTTTCCTTAGCAAGGAAAAGGTTAAAGCCATTTATCTTTAAACACGATTTTATGAGCTGTGCCACTATTGCAGCTCATGGGCAAATTATTGTTATCATTATTAATCAATTACAGCAAACTAATTTAATGTCCATTTACTGTTAAATTTATATGGCCGTGTGGTATCTGGCTTAGTAGAATAGACCACCTTAAGTTTTTACCGAGATGTTGTAAAAGGCGTCTAAGTTAAGTTGATTTGCCGTGTGGTATCCGGCTAAGTAGAATGGACCACTCTCATTCCTTACAAGGTATTATAAAAGACGACTAAGGTGAGTTGACGTCAGGTAGGTAGCCGATCGTGATAAGGGCAGGAAAATGATGATTATAATTAAATTTATACGACAAAATTTTGTTTTCAGAAAGTACATTAGTATTTTTATATCATAAATTACTTTATTAGATACTTTATTAATAAATTTGTTACATCACTAGGCTTTGACAAATTTATATAAATCGGAACACTGATTGCTTCTATGCATTTTATAATTTAGTTATGAAATTAGTGGCACAAACCGTTTCACCAACTTTTAAAAAAGACATTAAAATGAAATATTTTATTGATCTTCATAATTTATAATTACTAATGACGTTATCCAGTTTCAATGGTATTAAATAATTTATACTTAAGTTTATGTTTTAACTGACAAAAAGAATTAACTGGCCGAAAGTATTATTATATAAAGTATCTTTAGACGCTAGTAATAAATGAAACCGGTAGCTACAAAATTTATTGATCCGCTTCAAGTTATTTTAATCCCTGACGACCTAGAGAGCAAGACTTATTAAAGAGGGTCGCCGATTCAAACCTCGGACAGATGCCTATATGTTTCTTATATAAAAACCCTTATCCCACTCTAAGTGGTTTCGGCACAAAATGTTATAAACATGTTGCCATATGATTTGGCTACGTATTTTACGACCGGCCGCTTAAATATGCCGCGGATGTATGTATATCATCATGACCTACAGTAACATCCTTTTCTTCGAACAAAGACTAAGCAACCCAGCCGATTTTTTAAGAGATTATTCATTTTCAACAATGCACATTGTACGGGCTAGCTCGTACATTTGCAACATCGGCATTTACGCCATATTTTTAATATCAAAGCAATTATAAATCAGTACGATGTTAGCAGCCGCGCGTGCTCAACGTATCAAATTAATATCATATCACATTATCAGTATCATTATAAAAAATAAATCTATCAATATTAAGCGCCGCAATCTATCAATTATTATCAAATTATCAATCTATCAATTATTATCAAATTATCAATCTATCAACCAAAGAGCGTACAGGGTAGTAGCAGCCCGTACACACATTGAGAAGAGCAATCTTATCTTTATCTGTAACTTGCATTTAAGTGTTAAACGGATTTTAAATCGCGATCTCATTGTCCAATAAAGAATTAGCAAGTCGGTGGTAGTTTTGGCGAATGTTTGCTATATTGTTAATGAAGTAATTGCAAATAAATTCAGATTTTCTGTTTAACTGCTAGGGACTTATTCTACATTCTCCTTTTAAAAGTGAAGGAAAAAATTGGAGTTAAGTTATATCATGCTTCGATGCGGATTCATCTGCTTAAAATTTGTCCTAGAAATTTTTTAGATATTTAATTTTCGTAACAATGATTTCTTAATCGTAAAGCATATGATAAATCAAGCTATATCTTTAGTTTATATACTAAAAGAATTCAAACAAGTGCTCAGTTATTAAACTGACAGCGCCACGGGTTCGATTCCCGCCGAGGGCCAACATTTTCTATAAAAGAATTTGTTGGTTCTTCGAGCCTGGGTGTATATTTGTATTTAAGTATGTATTAAAAATTATAGATGTATATATTCAACAGTTGTCTCTTACCCATAACACAAGTATTAAAATTACTTTGGGGACGCGCGACCGTGTGTTTAAGTGTCCCATATATTTATTATTTATTATTATTTTATTATTATTGAACCCACGATCTTTTGGTAAGACTCGGCCTCACAAGATTTTGGTAATTTAAACACTACTATGATATACTTAGCGGTAAGGAAGCGCGATCTCATTACTATTGAAAAGTTTCATATAACAGTGATGAAATTATCGAGTTTTTATATCGCTAATGAATTCATAGTAACAAAAAGACAGCTACTGTTGACGTGGGAGTGGGAATTCGATAAGAATTGAACACCATCGTGGGTGGTTACAGTTAAACCATAATTTGTTTATAAGCTTTCCTATTAACATAACTGTAGACGTGATGTATATGTCGTTTGGTTTGATTTTTTATAAATGTCTATGAGAAAGTAATTACGCCGTGTGTTATCTGGCTGAATATAATAGACCACTCTCATTTCTTAGCGAGGTGTCGTAAAGGGCGACTAAGGTAAGTCGATCCGCCGTGTGATATCCGGCTGAATAGAATAGACCACTTTCATTTCTTATCGAGTTGTTGTAAAAGGCGACTAAGGTAAGTCGACCTGCCGTGTGGTATCCGGCTGAGTAGAATATATCACTCTAATTTCTTACTTCTTAGCGGGGTGTCGTACAGGGCGACTAAGGTAAGTTGACCCACCGTGTGGTATCCGGTTAAGCATGATCTACCTGTTAACTTATTAGGGACATTAAGTGCTGAATAAGCCTTACAGAAACCTGAGAAACGCAAAATTCCGAGATATGTTCCGAATAAGCTAACTGACAGTTTATTGGTAACTTGTGAAACAGGCTCTAAGTAAACAATAATACCGACGATTACCAAATGGTTTAAAGCTTTTTAGACTCTAAGATGTAAGAGCAAGTAAGTAAGTCGAAGCTGTGATAGGCTAGTGATGGGATTGTGCGAGTCTTTCAAAAAGTCACGAGTTCAAACCCCAGGCACCAATGAGATTTCTTGTAAAACTTTTGTGTCACTTACTCTTTTGTTAAGAAAACCTGCATATCACATTCTTGGTTGTACATATCCCCAGATTACTCTAGAGAATTCTGTGGATATGTGTAACCTACCAATCCGCATTGGAGAAGCGTGATGGGTCTAAGTCCTAATCTGGGGAAGCCAGAGGCACAGGCATAATTTTCTTCTAATATAAATTTTTACAAAATAAAAAAAGAAACTTCAAAAAAAACAAAAAAAATAATAGGGTAGGTGGGGCTCGATTCTAGGTATTTTCATTTTTCGTGACCGCCTGTTCCCCGAATAAATTACGTCGATTTGACATTTTACGGCAATAATAGTGTTTTATATTAAATTTAAATGTTAATAATTTTTTTTGCCCAAAAACAGGGATAAAACGATTTTTTTAAAATAAAACCTAGCTAGATTGATTTTTCTACCCCAAAACCCCTACATGCTAAATTTCAGGAAAATCGTTGGAGCCGTTTCCGGGATTCCGAATATATATACATACAAGATTAACTTATTTAA
Organism: Morpho helenor; assembly: GCA_029227775.1. Classification (NCBI taxonomy): domain Eukaryota; kingdom Metazoa; phylum Arthropoda; class Insecta; order Lepidoptera; family Nymphalidae; genus Morpho; species Morpho helenor. The sequence continues at coordinate 14,286,813 of JARGCU010000017.1, forward strand.
ATATTAAAGATATGTCTACCCGGGCTTTTAACATGCAATTCCCAGGTAAGAGTCAAACAGTTTTAAAACGCTATTTAGGCTCTTGATCGACTCATTAAGCCATAATAATTATTAAACACACTCATATCTGTAGACAAACAATCTTTTTCATGGTAGCCCTAACAATAGGACAATAAAATGAGATTTACTATCAACCACTGAACACGCCATTCCAGTTTGCGCCTAACTGCATCTTGTGGTCGCATTTATATGTTAATTCATTGTACGTGACATTCATTACTGAGATAAGTGTGTTTTTTTTTTGTATTGTGTAATGTAATAACATTCAAGTCATTCATCATCCTCTTGCCCTTATCCCACTCTAAGTGGGGTCGGCACATGTTATAAACATGTTGTCACATGATTTGGCTACGTATTTTACGAACGGCCGCCTGCCTGACTTTAATTTACCTTAGTCGTATTTTACAATACCTGGATAAGAAAGAAGGTGGTCTATTTTACTCAACTGGATACCACTGGGTCAACTTACCTTAGTCGCCTTTTACGACACCTCGGTAAGAAATGAGGGTAGTCTATTCTTCTATACCACACGGCGGCTCGACTTACCTTAGTCGCCTTTTACGACACCTCGGTAAGAAATGAGGGTGGTCTATTCTCCTATACAACACGGCGGATCGACTAACCTTAGTCTCCTTTTACGACACCTCGGTAAGAAATGAGGGTGGTCTATTCTACTATACCACACGGCGGATCGACTTACCTTAGTCGCCTTTTACGACACCTCGGTAAGAAATGAGGGTGGTACTATTCTGTTCAGCCGGATAGCATACGGCGCTAATATAAAAATTACTGTTTTTTTTAAATTGTACAGAACAGCGTTATATGTATACTAAATTGTAGTTCTAGACGGGTCATTGACTGTGACGTAAGGCGGAGTTTTCATTATTCCACAACATCTAAGTACATGTGATTACTCATATTAGTGTAATTAACATGCGTTCCGTTTTTACAAAAGTAAAGAGCTTTTATAATGAAGCATTGAGAAATTTTATGTGCATAGTGAATGTTTTTAAAGTTATTAAAAACATTCACTAATAATTAAGGAATAATTTGTGATGGTCAATCCTATTATGCTACTTCGGTCGTCAGGCTACGCAATTTAACAATAACATTTTAAGCTGCGATGGCCTAGCGGCGCGACCGTGTGAATCTCTAGAGACGATCATGGGTTCAAACCCGGGCAGACACCAATGAGTTTTTCTATTAAAACTTATGTGTCTAATTGATAATTGCAATTTATCACACGCTTTTCGGTGAAGGAAAACATCGTGAGGAAACCTGCATATCTCTAGAGAATCCTAGGGATATGTGTAACCTACCAATCCGCATTGGAGCAGCGTGGTAGGTCTTAGCTCCGACCCTTCTCTCCAAAAATGGAGAGAGGAGGCCTATGCCCAGCAGTGGGATAGTAACAGGCCGTTACTTACTTTTTTTTACTTTTATTTTAAGACAATTTCTCGTGCAACTATGCCCCTATCCATTTTAATGTTATACATGCAAAAATCTATCTGCCTATATATCTGTCAGATTCGCTTTCACGGCTAATCCGTTGCAGCAATGTAGATGAAATTTGGTACAATTGAAGCTCATATAATGGCCTAACATATGGCATAAAAATTCCCGTATTTCCTTCAGGAATAGGAAAAAAGGTGTATAATTGAGGATTAAAATTAAAATCGATGCCAACGAAGTGGTCGCCTTGGTTAAAAGACCTCTAAAAGGTTGTGGGGAGCCGCTGGTTCCAGGCGCCACTAAATCATGTAGCGTAGAAGTCCTCGGAAGAGTCCTATGTCCAACTGTGGTCTTTTGGTTGATGAGAGTAAGAGAGTGAGAGAGAGAGAGAGAGAGAGAGCGAGAGAGAGAGAGAGAGAGATTAAAGTCGCGGGTGAGACTAGTAAAAAAATATTTCTTGATGTAGCCTGAGCTTTAATATACTACTGCTTATAGTTATCTAGACGGAGCTTTCTAAGTACGCCTTCCAGTCGCGTGCGCAGGTCACCGCGGTATGAGATCGTGGCCTCTGAATCTAGATAACGCGCACGCGCACCTTTCCTTACTTACTTGTTTTTATTTTATACTTTAACATGCTAGTGTACAGTTTAATACTATCACATAACATTAACACCTTTAAGTTTCTCTTTATAAAAATTGAATTTTAAACATAATCAATATTTATTAATAGATTTTATTTAGTAATTATTATTGATGACTTGTAATTGGGTGCAGAAGCTACAGTTAGGTAGGCCTAATTTAAACTATTTCAAATGATAATTATATTGACATTTGCTAGAAGAATTTCTAGTGACACAAAATCATTTTCTAAGGAGCAGGCGGGTTAATAAATATATATTCGAAGTTCGCCTAAGTCTGAGGAAATTTTAGAAACCATAGCCATATAGTATATGTTCCGCATCAGATTATAATAGACAATATTTTATTATTCTTAAAAGCCCAGTAACAATCCGATCAAATTTAATGTCTCTAATGTTTATTTTATTACTGATTTGAATTATAGAATTAGGCGTTACTTTGCGGAGATCCATAATACAAAAGTATTTATTAAATTATTTTATAAATCACGGATTTTTTCAGTGATTTATCGAGGATCATAGCAAAATAGTTTTACCTATTAATACTTTTAATTTGTGGATATAGCTCGCTTAGACCCTGTACAAGACAGTAATGACTTAATGTAACTAGTAATAAGAATTATATTTTAAAAGAGCAATCGCCGAGTTTCTTGCTGGTTCTTCTCGGTAGGAACAGCTTTCCGAACCAGCAGTAGAGTTGACGATTTAAAAGCACTTGTTTACTAGTTTATTTGAAGAAAGAATATTTTTAATTTGAATTTGAATAACGGCTAGGCGATTATTTTGAGTCAGCTATCTGATTTTACCTTCGATTAACATAGGCTTGTCCTTTTAGTATTCAAACATTACGACCTAGCCAACAAAGTCGTAATGCTGGTCCAAGACGCCATGTAAATTTTATCTCCGTTAACCAACTATCTCTTGAAACCACAAGCATATTTCATGCTGACTTGAGCACGCAAATAGAAAGTTACTTTACTTGTAACGTATTTAGGAAGCACGATATAGACTTGGTCAATGTACAGTTGAGCTATTTAAGCCACTATATAATATTATTTGGCTTTGTACCAGAAAGCAAATCGTGGCTCACCTTAACCTTAAGTTTTGTCTTGCGTATTTCAATTGTTACTCTTTTTATTTTAAATGCTTTTATAAAACTCGCTTTATTTATTTTGATATTTTTCACCTTAGTGTAGTTTAGTTACTTATGAGACCTTTCCACTTTATCATTAATTTATCACTTTTTATTTAATTTATAGAATAAGGCATTGCTTTGCGGAGGTCCATTATACAAAAGTTATTAAAATATTAATTTGCTATAATCCGCGATAAAAAAAAAATGCAATGCTAAATGTAGAGTGTACTATTTGTTCTCATGCCTGTTATATGCAGAATTTGTAAAAACTCATGCACTAGACGCCACCAATAACACGACAATACACAAGGACTGCACGCATTCACCACCACAATCTCTACAATTGTTTCGCCCCGTAACCTAAGCATCATCAGGAGATAGACTCCATGATAAAATCGTAAAGCCTTCGTCTAAAATCACTTTACGTGGATTATAGCAAAATAATATTTACATTATTTTTTATTAGTACAATAACTCTATGGCCGATATACGTTCAAATGGTTACTTTTTCTTGCATTAATTCTAAATAGTTATCATAGGACACATTCACAAATAAATAAACCATTAAAGATGCCTCAAATTATAATTCAGATTTGGAGATAGCTTAGATTACTCAAAGTAATTTACTTCTGTTTGTCAAGAATATATTTAATTTTTTGTTCTATACAGATAAGATAAAAGTGTATATAATATAAATTCAAAAATAAACTTTGGAAAGAATTAATGTTTTATATATAGTATCAAAAATTTAATCATGTTTTTAGTAATCAATGTACAAATATTGATAAGTCGTTATCAAAAGCCAGCCATAACGAGCATTGCCATTTTAATTATTAGCTCAATAATTAAAAAGGCACACACCGAAGCTCGATAATGAAATAATGGGACTTGGAAACTAATTAAAAGCGATCCATGTTCCGCGTCAATTTAATACTAATTACGATCGTTGGTGTCATTGGTGTAAAATGTCATTTCATTGTGGAAAATTGATATCGCACATTCATGGGGGATGTGGACCGATTAATTTAACATGTTCTATCTTTAGGGAATATTCATATAATATAAAAACTGTGATATATACATACGCCGTGTGGTATCCGGCTGAGTGGAATAGATCACCCTCATTTCTTACGTAGGTATCTTAAAAGGCGACTTAGGTTAGTCGACCCACGGTATGGTATCCGGTTGCGTAGAATAGACCAGCCTCATTTCTTACCGAGGTGTCGTAAAAGGTGTTTAAGTTAATTTGACCCACCGTGTGGTATCCGGTTGCAAAATAGACCACCCTCTTTCTTACCAAGGTGTCATAAAATATGGCGAAGCTAAGTTGACGTTAGGCAGGCGGCCGGTCGTAAAATACGAAGTCAAAGTATGTGAAGTATGAAGGAAAAAAGTAAGGATACTTCTTATAAGGACTTGCATATTTCTAGAGAATTCTGGGAATATGTGTAACGTACCAAATCGCATTGGAGCAACGTGGTAGTACCTGTAACCCAATCTAACTCTCTCCACTCTCGTAACTCTCTCCAAAAACGTAGAGAGTATATGGGTACACAAAAACGGGGGACAGTAACAGGACGTTACTTAATTTTTTCGACATATAAAAAGGTGTACGCGCTTTTCTGCATATAGAGTATACTTAATACGATTTTCAGAAAATGGTTTTATGGGGTTTGATGCTAAAAGAGTAAAAGAAAGTTTGTGTGAAGCAGGACATATTAATGTTTCATATCGGTTCATCTCCGGGTAGTAATAGCTTTCAATCGTAAGCCATATGTGAGAGCATTTTATTTAGAAACATTGTTGTTCAAGTAGAGTTACCTTGTAAGAACAAAAGAGAGCTACGAATCTCAGTATATTTTAACGTTAGTAGTAATGAAGAATCAATATCTCTAACTAGATATTTTGCAAGTTTGCAAAGCGATAAGTTTGAGGTGTTTTGAGTCCGAGGGGCCGAATACCGTTGGTCTGCTGATATAATCAAAAACTTGTGTTCATTTCTCTGAGATGCTGAGGCGTCAGTTTGTCCTCAAAGTTTGCTGGAAATTCTTGATAGCTTAAATAACTTGTTCAGTGGAATTTGGAAAGTCTTGAACTATACCTACTTCGGCTGCTTCTGGTCAAATTATTTACCGAGATAATGTTCATGGTTATGGTGAAAGACGTAGGCTTTGCGATTTTGTCGTGGAGTCTATCTCCTGATGGTGCTTTGGTTGCGGGGCGAAATTATTGTTGAGTTTGTGATATTTGTAAAAGTGTGTAGTGCTTGTGTATTGCGGTGGCGTATTTTTACGAATCCTACATGTATCAGGTATGAAAACGAATTGTTTATTCTACATTTAGCATTATATATATTTTCTATTTTACTTCATTGTGGATTATAGCAAAATAATTTTATTTTGTGAAAGACGGAGTATTAAAATAATCATCAATATGGTTTGTCATGTTATCATTATTGTCTTATCCGTAAATCGGTTAGAACATGTGTTGTGATCTATACCATGCATTGGTTAGTATGAGTTAGGAAGTTCAAATCTTGTGCAAATGGTCAGAAACAAAGTTTATTTTTTTTTGTTTATTTATCACTGAAGGACAGCATTGAAATCTGCACATCTTAAGCGGAATTCTGCGATATATTCTAGTCTGTTTTGGTGATGTGTTATTCTGAATGATGGAAGATGTATTCTTCTCTCAAATCCTTCCTATTCTTACTAATATAAATGCGGAAGTTTGTGGTATGGGTGTACGTTTGTTACTCTTTCACGGCAAATCCGCTGAATCAATATCGATGAAATGTGGCACAAACATTCCTTATATACCGGAATAACATAGAACACAGGCTATAGAAATCCTGTTAATTCTACAAGTTTAGGATGACAATGAAAAGCGCCATCTATTAGCGACCTATCACACGATAGCAGTCCTCGCAAACGAAGTCGCGGGTAAATGCTAGTAACAGATTAGCAGTTGAATAATAGGCTGTTAGTTTATAATGCTCTTAAAGTTTCTTTAAAAATACGTCGGGTATAATGGAAATGAAGTCTCGATAATCTATACTAATATTATAAAGAGGAAAAATTTGTATGTATGTTTGTAGTGTTTTCACACAAAAACTACTGGACCGATTTCAAAAATTATTTTACCATTTGAAAACTGCATCATTACAGAGCAAGATAGGCTATATTACATAAAAAAATAGGGATCAGTAATAAAAATGTAATAAGGTTTAAAAAATTAGTCATAAAAATTATCTGTCATCGCATGCGCTGCGGAAACTATTGATGATAAGTTTAACAAAAATAAATCAATAGTCCGACTTAGTAGACTTTTCATTGCCCTGAGGTCGGTATGTACGCGGGTGACACCGCGGGATATTACTAGTAGTTTTCATCATCTTCCTGCCCTTAGCCCACTCTAAGTGGGGTCGGCACAACATGTTATAAACATGCTGTCACATTATTTAGCTGCGTTTTTACGACCGGCCGCCTGCCTGAAGTCAACTTACCTTAGTCGCCTTTTACGACACCTCGGTAAGAAATGAGGTTGGTCTATTCTACTCAGCCGGATACTACACGGCGGGTCGACTTACCTTAGTCGCCTTTTATGACACCTCGGTAAGAAATGAGGGTGGAACTATTTTATTAGGCCAGATACCACACAGCGTGGATATTACTAGTAGTTTTATATTTGTAAATTTAACACGGTATTCGATATCGAATTCTGGTCGGAATCGATTTAATTAAATTTCAGAGTTCCAACGGCATCGAATATGGGAATTACAGCACGAAATGTGACGTTTTGGGAATACGTTAATGTAATTTTGTTTACGGTATTACACATTTCAATCCCGATATTGGTTCATGCATCGGAGTGTGTCGCGTAAATGGATTGCTTATAATAAACAATACAGGAATAATATTGTTGTGAACAATATTTTGACTATTTAATTATAACATACATTTCCCAATGAAACGCAAATAGTGGAAGTACAGTGCAAACAAAATAATGAATACTTAAAATTTGACTCAGGGCAAGATTTTTACGTTAGTTTGTCAAACTATAGAATGTCGTGAAAAGATTAAAACCGTAATATAGTATTTTGATACCCATAAAAATGGTCAAAGTGGGTTAACCTTAAAATCTAGATATATGTTGTCGCAGACTTTTATTTAGAACTTTTAGAGGGGAACAATTTTGTAATACATGATTTTTTAATAACTTTCACCGTTTACTTAGTGCAAGCAAGGAAAGCGTTTTGCCGTTTTCGTAATATTTTTTATTGCTGCTCCTCTCCTATTCGTCTAAGCGTGATGTTATATAGCCTATAGCCATCCTCGATATATGGACTATATTACACGCAAAGAATTTTTAAAGCAGTTCAGTAGTTCCTGAGATTAGCTAGTTCAAACAATCAAACAAACTCTTCAGCTTTATATTTTAGGATAGATTAAATTAGTGTATTGAACTGAGTGGGGTAGTAGCTAAATAATGGCGTTTTCTTATTAAAGGCAAGTTCTGAACGTGGACTCAATAAAATGCTAATAGTGTCTAAGATCTAGAATGTAGGTCAATTTTTCACTTATGACCTCAATACTAGTAATTAGATTCAATAGGAAATAACATCTCAATATTTAAAAGCTATACGTGTTATAAGCTGTGATATCGCAGCGGTAACACCGTGCGACTCTTTCGAGGAGGTCACGGATTCAAACCCGGGCAGACCCAATGAGTTTATCTGTTAAAACTTATGTGTCTAATTGATAATTACAATTTATCACACGCTTTTCGGTGAAAGAGAGAGAATTCTGGAGATATGTGTAACCTACCAATCCGCACTGGAGCAGCGTGGTAGGTCTTAGCTACAAATCTTCTCTCCATTTTTGGAGAGAAGATTTGGAGCTAAGGCCTATTCTCAGCAGTGGGATAGAAACAGGCCGCTACTTACTACTTATGTATGATATGGTTGATCGAGTTACTAACTTGAGTTTATGTTTTGTTTTGACATATCTTGTTAGCATTTTTCTGCCGCGTAACGAGTGATGAGTGAATTGGAAAAAGCCTACATCAAAAGTTTGTATACAAACATCTCAAATATTTGGCAAATCTTGGTAAGCGTGGAATAAATTCCGGGTTTCAACTTCACAAAGCTGAAACAACGAGCGGAATGAGGTCAAATAAACGCAAATAAACAGGGAAAAATTTATAGCCATTGTGCAACTTATTCCTTTGTGATTTTGCATTTCTCCGGAATATCTTTGGCTTTGTTTTCACTCACATAAGAAACTGTGCGCCGACTTTATAAGGCTGATTTTATAACATCAATAGAAAAGATCAAACAGATAAAAATAAATAACGCTCTGAATAGTGAACAAGTTGTAGAGAATTAGTATTTTTTAGTTTATCATGTTATTAAATGACTCGTTAGACTATTTTTAATGGATTTATATTTCATTTCACTTTGTTGTAGGTGTATTAAATTATTCATGAATGATCGAGTATAGAATGAGGTTATGTAAAAAGCCGTTCCGAAAATGACCTCTAAAAAGAATAAAGTCACATTTTCTATGCTTAACCATGTGAGATGTAACTTTATTCTTCGGATATGGCGAAATGATCAACTGTGCAAGAATAGGATAAAAAGGTATACGTGCTAGGTTTGCAGTGGCGTGTATTATGCAGCTGAGTCAACAGAGAACAGACCAACCTCATTTCTTACCGAGGTGTAGGTCAGCAGTATCTAGTAAATGTTATTTTGTATATTCTGTCTGTATTATTATTCTGCTTACACCCAACATTTGTAGTTAAAAAAGAACCAAATTTAAAAAAAGATTTAAAAAAAGTTTCCTTTCTATTATACCTCTATTCGTTGTCGAATTTGTTAAACTCAAATAATACCCTGATTCATTAAGTTTAGAAACAATACCAACATGTTGTTATCCTGAAAAGGATAAAAAGAGAAAAGTGAAAATAATAAAAAATAACGAGGTCAACCATAAAGTGGAGTAAAGCCTGTTTGTAGTGGCTTTTGTTTTAATGAGGCGGTTATGTGCCTATTGAAATATAGGTTTCCTTATGGCGCACTCTTTGACAGCATTGTGTAAAAGATAATTAAAACCCGCCGTGTGGTATCGGGCTGAGTAGAATAGACCACCCTCATTTCTTATCGAGGTGTCGTAAAAGGCGACTAAGGTAAGTTGAACAAACGTGTGGTATCCGGTTGAGTAGAACAGACCACTCTCTTACTTACCGAGGTGTCGTAAAATACGACTAAGGTAAGTTCTCTCAGTAAGAAATGAGGGTGGTCTATTCTATTCAGCCGGACACCACACGGCAGGTCGTCTTACCTTAGTCGCCTTTCGCGATAACTCGGTAAGAATTGAGGGTAGTCTATTCTACACAGCCGGATACCACACGGCTTTAGTCTTTTTCTGAGTAAGACCTTTTATGTTCTCAAAGAGAAGGAGAATATGGAACACGGATTAATTACTTGATAAATAATAAATACCAGTTAAACATTTACGTATTAATAGAGAATTTAGAAATACTTTCGTAGTTGGAATTATTTGCTAGGCCATTACGGCTTTTATAAAACGTTCACCCTAACAACTTTCGATGGGAAAAATCTTTCAATACGTGCCCTTAACAAAGGGCACGCGGCCATTGAAAAAAGTTAGGAGGGATCGACAATCGACCTAACAATTAGCTTTACATAAAGCGCTCGTCGTTTAATAAAATCGATCTGAGCCCGCTGTGGCTGGAAACATCAGTCATCTGGAATCAGTGTGTTCTAATGTTCTGGTGGTAGTGACCATGCATTCATTTCCGCGGGTCGCGAGTTCAATTCCTACTGTCAATATTTTCTTAAAACAATTTGTTGGTTCTTCAAGTGTATTTAAGTACTTATTTAAGTTTGTAAACATAGGTGTATATTAACCAGTTATTTGTTTCCCATAACACGAGTATTAATTTAATTACCTTGTGAATAGACGACCGTGTATGTAATTGACCCATGTTATTATTATTATTTAGTATATGGCGACAATAATAATAATAATAATAATTTTTTATTGAACACACAAAGGTAAATCAATACATATCCTCTTATTCTAAGACCTGCTTAACACTAAGTTACGTTAGGATTATCCCTAGCGCTCAAACTAGGCCTAGCCTGTATCTTGAACGCTAGTCTCTTCCGATGACATCAAATGTGTTATGAAGGTAAGTATATAATTGCTTATTGTGTAGACAAGAATAAAAAATTATCAACTACCCTTTAATAACAAACGTGGTGGTCAACCACGAACAGTATGGACCTAAAACAATGAGGATGATGCGGCGATATATAGAATTTACCTAGACACTACCGACATATACCGGGAGGAGCCAATGATCTGAGTGTTATTATGCCCAGGTCTACTAATAGACACTCAAGCCTAAGCCGCGAAGCTGGGTTTTGGCCTAATAATTTTAGGTCACGGCGACTATCGGGCAAGGATTCCAGCTTCAAGGTTGGCAGAAGCATCTGCAGCAGCCTTCAGGTTTTCGAAAAGACCTTAAAAGTTTAAAAAATAAGTGTATGTGTTTGTACACTTTGCACCGACAGTTTAACATACTCGGATTTAATTTTGCTTATCGAAAGGTCTAAATTTGGTATTTATAATAAGTAAGTAAGTAGTGGCCTGTTGCTCTCCCACAGCTGGGAATAGGCCTCTTCTCTCCGTTTTTGGAGAGAAGGATTGGAGCTAAGACCTACCAGGCTGCTCCAATGCGGATTGGTAGGTTACACATATCTCCAGAATTCTCTAGAGATATGCAGTTTTCCTCACGATGTTTTCCTTCACCGAAAAGCGTGTGATAAATTGCAATTATCAATAAGACACATAAGTTTTAACAGAAAAACTCATTGGTGTCTGCCCGGGTTTGAGCCCCTGACCTCCTCGTAAGAGTCGCACGGTGTAACCGCTGGGCTACCACAGCTTGTATATATATATATATATATATATATATATATATATATATATATATATATATATGTAGACTCATCAGTATCTTGGGCATTATTCTTAGACATTAGTGGGCGTAATAAGGGTATCGTGCATATGGAAAAGTACAACGCTTATCTTCAACTTTATATTCTTCTTAACAATTTTCACAACTGCGCTATGACAAGCTTCTGTCTTCATCTCATACATGCGTCGTCTGCATTCTGTCACCGCTGCGCCTTCTATTTTCAACGTATTTTCAATATATTTTTAATGATGGAATGTTGGTTGCCAGGATGCGACACGGCCATCCTGCGAGACACACGTCTCTGTGTGTTGATCTGTAACAAATAAACGAACCCAGAAATTCCGTTCGGCCTATCATACAACATCTGAGTCATTGAGGTCTAGATCTTTTTAATAAACGTACAAAACAAGGAATATCATATCTCGTCATAAATTGATCATTGAACTATGAAACCCAACAATTAAAATATAAGGCCATGCCAAACCCATAATGCATACGAAAAGTACTGAGGCAGAGTACCATTGACTGACACTCGCCATGACATTATAAGAATAAACAGAAAACCTATCAGAATGTACTTCAAAAACAACCCAGGTATCTTGTTCGTGGTCTACCGCTTCTGTCTCAGCAGAAGGGTCTTCCCTCAGGGATAACGAGTCCACATGACTCACGGCCATCGCTACACAGCTAGGCCCGACTATACCACCCAGAGCTATCGCTCCCTGCGTACCCACGGACTACTCAGAGCAGATACCGATTTCTACCGGGCTACAGACGATACCCTGGTGTCATCGACCCCCAGAGCTATCGCTCACTGCGTACCCACGGACCACCCTGAGCAGATGCCGATTTCTACTGGGCTACAGACGATACTCTGGTACAGTCACCGACCCACCGAACCAAGAACCCGTCTGTATAAACATCAACACAAATTACGTTACCACAAATCTTGTCATTATCAATAGGTACTTGACTCTCAGGTATTTTTGTAAGACAATAAGACACATTATGTTTTTGACTAAAAGAGCTGGATTGGCAAAAGGTTAACAGTTCACCCCCTTCTTATAAGTTCAGTTGTAAAACCGTTTACTTTATTTGACAATCATTTGCAAGGTACTATAAACATTCTTGTTAGCCATCCCTATTAATGACAACATTATTAATTATTACCAAACTAAATTTATAAGCTATATATAGTCTCTTTTATGAGAGAACATCCAGGCTCAGAAACAAATCAAAGTAATAACACCTACCAAATTATGTGAAAGGTCCTGATGGCGGTTTGACCAGACATTGGTCTACCGTCTACACGTCGGTGTACTGGTACCTCAAAGAGCAGGTCCATTGGCCATGCAGCGACTCGCGACGTGGCCCAGCCTCCTACACCTGTAGCACACAAATAATTTGTAATCTGCTTGTCGTCGTTGTCCAGAGCTTACCACAGTACCACAGACAATAGTCTTTTGGTTCCAAAATCCGTTTGCGACACCATTTTTCTGCGCACTGCTGATCGCAACTAAGACGCTTGAATTGGGATCGCGTTGAATCTGCGACCCTCTATAAATAACTTTCGTTTCAAATAGGAGTATACTTCTAGTTCCTGGTGCAGCTTTTGACGCGAAGATATCTCCGGTGTGAATGCAAGCCATTGCAGTCATATATCAATTTTGTACCAAATGCGTAATCACCGTTCATGCTGCAATTTGCACTATATTTAAATTCTTCCAACAATTCAACAAATACGTAACACGAAAACAGGCATATACAGACTGATTTTTAATCATCCATTGATCTATCATTTGCTTAAATTAATAAGTGCAGCCGCAGAAATTTCCAGAAAATGTATCTTCTTTTGTTTTTCCGTCCAAATATAAGTCAGCTGTAGTACACCACAATTTTACGTAAAATCATCATTTATCGGGTTTAAACTTCGGCCGATTGATATTATTCGTCTCACTTGGATTTTTTTTTTCTTTTTGTTTTTGGTGTTTGAATTGTTTTATTTCGTAACTCTTATAGTATCCGCCATTGTGAGTCATCATAGTCCCTTCATACTATCCATCCATTTGCACGATTGAATCCCACGACTGATGTAGACTCATCAGTATCTTGGGCATTATTCTTAGACATTAGTGGGCGTAATAAGGGTATCGTGCATATGGAAAAGTACAACGCTTATCTTCAACTTTATATTCTTCTTAACAATTTTCACAACTGCGCTATGACAAGCTTCTGTCTTCATCTCATACATGCGTCGTCTGCATTCTGTCACCGCTGCGCCTTCTATTTTCAACGTATTTTCAATATATTTTTAATGATGGAATGTTGGTTGCCAGGATGCGACATATATATATATATATATATATATATATATATATATATATATATATATATATATATATATATATATATATATATGTATGTATTTATAATAATTCGATAAAATTACTATTCATTCCTCGAAAATCCATAAAACTCTTTTTTTCATTCTTGTTACTAAAATTCTTATAACTAACCTAACTTGCTTTTTACAAAACTCATGTGGATGAAACTGCCGAGCGCAGCTAGTGAGCAGCGACGGTTCTCTGTAGCTCAGTTTAAACTTCTAGCTTTGGATAGGTATAAAAAGTAATTGAAATATTTAATTAAGATTATTATGATCCTATTTTTCAACTGTGTTTTTAGTTCTTCAGACACCAACACCGAAAGTATATTTTTATTAACTCAATTTAATACACATTTTTTAAATACAATCCCACTTCTGGTATTGTATGATACATACACACATCGAAAATAGAAAAAATAAGAGAAATAGCTCTTCGGCCAATATATTTTCCAGATCGATGGTTACTATTTCGCTTTTCTTATAAAAAACCATTCAGTTATTTTATTTTAAATCACTTCTCAATATAACCAGCATTTGAATGTTAGTCTAGAATTAGGGCGCTCCAATTGCTTGAAACTCCAAACCTCTAGTTCACAATTCCTTGAATTAAATCTTCAGCATAGCTCTTGCAAATATTTGTATTTGTATACCTTTATAGTTCAGTGGGTCAGGTCGAATAGATTGAAGTTTGATGGATTGGATTTCATTTTTTTGAAAAATAACAGTAAAATTCAAATAATTCTAGTCAAATAGTCTTCTAGTTCTATTCTAGTAAAAAAATAAGCCTATTCAAATAATAGTAGTAATATCCAAAAGTAATGATAATATTGCGTTTTTTTTCCAGATATATCATATCTATCATATTTCTTCTGCCCTTATTTATGTGGGGTCAGCACATGTTTTAAATAAGCTACCACGTAATCTGTTTATCATTGATGCTGCTCTTTTCCACCCCATAATATAACCCATTTCAAATTTTGTAATACAATGTAACAATCTTCCATAAGATTACCAAATCAAATCAAAAAAATCTTTATTCAAATAACCTCTTTCAAGCACTTTCGAATCGTCAAGTATCAATATGATTAATTAAGCTACTAGGTTCGGAATGTTGCTCTTACCGAGATGAACCAGAAAGGAACTCGGCGGTCAATCTTTTAAACATTTTCAATTTTACATTATTAAACCGAAGTCTTGTATGAAGCTGAAAGGATTTTCAAATCCAGGCATTGTTATCATCCAAATAGTCTTCAATTTTGTAATATACTTTACGTATAAGAATATTTCTTATACTTAATTTAAACCTTTCTGTAGACTGGTCTAGTATGGATTGTCATTCCAACAATACCATAGCCAGCTATTATTAAGTTGTTGAATGATTTTAGAATTGGAGCGTCCATCGCTTCCGGCTCGGTCGCTATTCTGCAATCCCCTGATTTAAGTATTAGTCACAGAAATGGGTCTCACTATCTTCAAAGCTCAGACAAATTGCAACGAAATTCTAGTAAATTTAGCTTGTTGGGATTACTATATAAAAATTACTATGGTTTTTTACTTATGTGCTGACGTAACAACGATTACAAATGGTTTTTGTGTGTGGTGTATTGCATTACGATAAATTTTATTCACAAATATATATTGATAAGCGAAGTTAATATGTCTCAACCAATCTTTATAATCCTGACCTATAGCCTACTCTAAGTGGGGTTTCATGTTTTGGCTAGTCATTTTACGACCGGCCGCCTGCCTAACTTCGATTTACCTTAGTCGTTTATCAGGACACCAGTAAGAAATGACGGTGATCTATTCTATTCAGTTAGATAACACACGGCAGGTCAACTCACCTTAGTTGCTTTTTACGACACCTCGGTAAGAATTTAGGGTGTTTTTTTCAACTCAATCTGATTCCCCACGGCTGGTCAACTTACTTTAGTAGCCTTTTACGACACCTCGGTATTAAAAGAGGTCTATTCTACTCAGTCGGATACCACACGGTAAGTGCAAAAGTCTAAAGAACAGTGGAATAAACGAAGGAAATCATCGTGAGGAAACCTGCATATCTCTAGAGTATTCTGGAGATATGTGTAAACTACCAATCCGCATTGGAGCAGCATGGTAGGTCTTAGCTCCAATCCTTCTGTCCTAATACGGAGAGAACAGGCCTATTCCGTAAGAGAGTAATAGGCCGCTACTTTAGTACATGATAAAAAAACACGAATTTTTTTTTTTAGGTAGTTACATACTCGTACCTGCCTGAAACACTAAATCGCTCGCATAACTCTTTTTTCATACTTGTTAAGCTCAAACCAATAGAAGGGGTTCGTATTCCTTTAAAAATTGCAGTGACGAGCTCGTCATTACCGTGAAGCAGGTCATTTGGAACTTTGCCAAGGAGATTGTGTCGTCATTCCACGGTAAACGATAACCGATAGCCTATTTAACTCGTACAGTGTCTAGTCTCAAGACATGGGGATCTTAAACTTCACGCTTTTAACACATTTTGATTGCATCTGTTGCCATAATTTAAAGCGGACGTACTAATCTATACTAATATTATAAAGAGGAAAATTAATTAAGTAATGTACTAACATAAAAACTACAGGACGGATTTCAAAAATTCTTTCACCATTGGAAAGCTACATCTTTATTGAGCAACATAGGCTATTTCATATTATTCAAGTGTAAATCCGTTAAGTAGATTTTGAGAAAATCGATCACATACAGCCAGTTTTCAAACACTTTTATAATACGAGTATGTATGGATTAAAATTTCAAGTTTACAGGCGTCCATATTTTTACATTTTATAATCGAAAAGTGGCTATTATAATAATTATTATATGAATTAACTCTCACTGAAAATTTGTGAGACTGCATATTAGACCTTAAACAGTATAAGTTAAGGATATTACAATTTCAACTCAGCACTTTAAATAAGCAGACATTGCAGAACGACTGGACTGCGAAGATAAGACATGGCGCTAGCCATAGTATACTGATTCAATGCTCTAAGTACTAGGTGCCTGCATGAATACTAGGCGGGCTTCGGGCGCTGGGTGTTCTAATTCCAGTTTATCTTCCGACGTACAGTTACGAGTATTATGACTTGCCTATTGTTATAATGTATAAAACTCTTAAGATAGACGAGTTTATGAGGTAACGGCTGCATTTATAGAAGACTACTGGTATCCGCGTCTTTAATGTTAAGATTTTCTCACTTTTGCAGTACTAGCTTTTACCCGCAACTTCGTTCACAGGGACTGTTGCATCGTGATAGGTTGATGATAGTTGGCGCTTTTCAATGTCATCCTATTTCTGTAGAATTAACATGATTTCTATAGCCTATGTGTTTTTCCGTTGTATAAGGAATAATTGTACCAAATTTCATCGATATTCGGCGGATTTACCGTTAAGCAGTAACAAACATACATTCATACTCGCAAACTTTCGCATTTACAACGATAACGTTGTAAATGCGGCATAATATGTTATAAACATGTTGTCACATGAAATACCTAGGCAAATCATGTGATAACATATTTGTAACATTTTGGCTGATCCCACTTAGAGTAGGATAAGGGTAGGAGGATGATGATTTAAGGAGTAGTTTAAAACTATAAGAAAATTTACATTTCAATGATATTGATATGTAAGTATAAATAAAATTTATTCGGAAAACATGCAATTTACGATGTAATGGAGTCAATATTACAAGTTTGCTCAAACAATATCAAAGATTAAATGGAGGTTAAAGATCTCATCGATCTTATGACGACAAGCTTGACAGTTAAATTTAACGGTCAGCAGTAAGCCCTTGGGATGTAGATAATAGTCAATAGGCTTACTGGGCTTAATGCACGGCCTACGGATCTACAATTATCGGTCATAAATTGCTATACCGATGTTACTAAATACGCGGTCGCGTTGAGTTCAATCATAACGAATCATAACCTAAGAGCTAGTGTACAGAATATTACAATCATTGCGGCGTTGTGCGTTCATTTCATTACACATTGTCATCATAAAATGACAGACTTATTAAGAACGCTTAACAATGTTTATTCTTTAGAAATATAATATGTTAAAGCCGGAAATAAATCAGGTTACGTTTAAGGGTACTTAGTTAATTTAGTTTGTTAATACGAAAAATATCAAAGTGCGAATATGTTGAGGAGTAGTTTATTTGGAGTGTGTTTGGAGAGAAGAGTAAAGGTTTCCATTGTGCAGGTTGCCGAATTTAGGTCAGTCACATGAGACATTTGAAAGTCCTGACGGCATCGTCATTTGTCTTGCTTAGGAAATTGAATGATGTTTTCAGATCGCTGGTGCTCCGAAATGATTAGTAAATATTCCGCAATTAATGTTAGCTTTGCCATTACAGCAGTTTAAAAACACTATTCATAAAAGGCTAATACAGAAAGCCTACTTAACTATTGAGGAATACTTAGATCAGGGCTTCTTAAACTGTGGATCGCGACCCCCAGGGGGGTCGCGAGACTACTGAAAGGGGCGTCGCATAGATCTGATACTTTTCAATCATTAGTTTACACACTACGTACAAATATAAATACCAATAAAAATCATACAAAATACTATTGTAGTTTTATTATAACTATTTTTTGAAAAATAGTTTATAATTAAAATTTCCTAAGCTTGAAGGGGGTCACTATATAAGAAGCCCTGACTTAGATGATAAAAATGCCTCGACGTAGCTATTCTATGACCTTGTACAAGACTAAAACCAAATTTAACTAGTAATAAAATTTATATTTTTAAAAGAGCAAGCGTCGAGTTTCTTGCTGGCTATCGGTAGGAACAGCTTTCCGAACCAGCAGTAGAGTTGACGATTCAAAAGCACGTGTTTACACGTTTATTTGAATAAAGAATATTTTGAATTTTAAAAAAGGAAGAATTTGGATAGGGGAAACTAGTCGAAAATTTATTATACGAAATAAAACCTGTTAATCTACAGATTGACAATATTTTAGTTATGATATAAAATTTGGTTCGCTTGTATGCACAACGATAGTCGAGCGGCAACCAGCTCGTATCCTACGAGCTAAGCGGCCACCACAATTCATATTTTTATTACCGGTTACCAACAAGGACGTATTGTGAGCGTTCAATTGTCTGGAACCATTTAGGACGTAAACTGGACCATGTTTATGCTCTCTCGAGTCTCGCTGTTATACGGCAGTTGCAGCTATAATGACCTCTATTTGTTTTGAGTACTATTTTAGTCCACTCATTTGGTTATTTAGTCGTGTAATCTAAGTTAATTTATATTAATTTATGATTAATTTATAGTTGTACATAAACAATGCTCATTTTAGTCTGTTTTGACATCACCTTCTTGGAGTGTATTCAACAGATAAGCGTTATATCTAGTAGTCTATACTAAATATACGATTGTCTAGTAGGCAACCGTTTATCGTATTATTGGAGTATTCACATCAGTTCTATTATCACTAACTCATACACCCAGCGTGCTGATTGTACTCATAAATAATTTACAAGAATATGTAACTTTGATGTTTAACTTAGATTTGCCCTTTTATTGTATATCTTCGATTCAGCATATTCCCGACATTTAACACTATATTACGGTATTTTAAACTATATTACGAATTTCGCTACCAAAGGATACTGTAAATGAGGATGATCTATCTGTCTCTCTTTTTTATGTGTGATTAGATAAAGATGAGATATACGAGTTCCATTTTCCCTCTCTTTGTTTATTTTGTTATTGTTCCTCATAAGCATGCCTATGGCTCTCGTAGATTTAGTATGATATCTCTAAGGGCCAAGGTATATTAAATTTACACACTTATTCACAGAAACGGACAGACAGGTGGACAGAAACACGTGCAATGAAATAACCGTACGGACTAGTATTCTTGATTGTATGTAATTACTGACATACACGGCCATGTATAGCACATTAAATACCAAAAATAGCAGCGTTATATTTTTTAATGACTTAAATGAAAGCATATTATTGATTATAGTATTACTGATACATGTATTGTATTATTGATTCAATATAACAATACTATTCAATTTGTCTATCCTCAAGCATAAAATTATGCACTTATGTAATCACTTACTTGTACTTAAAATGTGAAGTTCTATGAACATCGCCGGTTTATTATAGTACATTATGATTCATGTGAATCAAACTAATATTTACTTATACAGTTACACCATAATGACGGGAAAGGGGCCGACAATTCTTTATGCGATACTAAAGCACTATGTGTATGGGAAAAGAAAATTCACACGCATATGTTCTAATAGGCCTCATTACTTCCTATCTAGATCAGATATAGAGTACATGAAAGTAGACAAGCCGATGCGTGTCGCGACTTACGATCGACTTTCGCTGTTTTAATTTTATTAGTTTCTTTGCAATATTGTTCAATTATTTGAAACGGATTTGCTATACGAGGTAATTTTTTGAGAAGTATTGATTTGTTTTTTTTTCGTTTTTTTAATATCTATAGCTTTATGCCGTAGGCGAGCAGAGTCACCCATACAAGAAAATTCAATTCAGTACTAGTAACATTTAAGCCAGCGTCGCTTATATATTTGCCTGGGTGACCGTGCCTAACTCGGTAATTTTTTAAAAGATATATATATTTTTTAAATATAAAAAAGAAAAAAGTCGTCGATGACATGTGGGATTCTAACCCGGGTTTTGAAAATTTTCGATCCACCCGTTGTTACCGCAATAATACGTTTGACAGCTAAAAAAATCCTCCGCTTTCAATTCTATATTATACAATATTTTAAATGCACCAAAAACAGGAATAAAACTAAATTTTTTATAAATAAAACCTAGCTAGATCGATTTTTCTCCCTCAAAACCCCCCTACATGCTGAATTTTAGGAAAATCGTTGGAGCCGTTTCCGAGATTCAGAAAATATATTTATATATATCTACATACAAGATTTTGATAACAAGATTAACTCTTTTAAATATTAAAGATTATTATTTTTTGGTTACGGAAAGCCGCAACTTGCCATCAAATTAGCCGCGTGTGGCTTGGGATTTCATTATGTACACTGTAATCTTTGGGTTGGGAGTCTATTAGACGAGATATATAGATTAATAATAAATTTTTTACACGCTGGTTTCCATGCGGGTAAACCCACGAGTAAGTTTATAAAGTTAAATAAAAACTGCACTATTACAATAATTTTTTTATTAGCGTAAATAATTTCAATTACCAAATTTCACGTGCAATCTTATGCTATTTTATAATGTATATTTATAAATAGAATTATACACAAAACATTAAGAACGCCATCAAGGAGAGATGAACTAAAGTTATAAAGTTGTATATTCAACAAATTGTCGACGACAGTAATTTTACTCCGTAATATATATTACAAATATGTATATTTTAGTAATGTGTACCGAGAAAATAAAGAGTAAACCTACACTTGCCTTATACTATATCGCATGTACTGAATCAAAGAGACCTAAATTAAAAATCAACATTTGTAGTTTTAGTTTTAAATAGTTCATTTAAATATTTAGGGTCACCTGTGTATTATAATATGACGATGAATTGAAAAAACCGTGGCGTAAAGAACAATTAATATTAGTAATTTAATTCATTGCAAGAAATTTTTAATATATATTTAGTTACAGAACATCTTTTTTATAAATAAAGAAATATTGATATACTACTTTGTTTTTACTGTTGTTTTTGCTGTTATGTAATTTTCGTTGACAAAATGTTATGCATTATAGTACAAGCTTAGCTGATGCAACTACCTAATTTTAAACTCCTACGCTCTCCATATTTAAAGCATAATAACGTGTCCCTCATCTTTGACTTTTAGCTGTAGGGCACCGTTTACCATCGTTAAAGAGAACAGGCAATAATTCATACAATATCGATACAAATAATATAGATTAACTTTATTAAAGCTACTGTTAGTGTGCATTAATTTTTCATTTAGTATAGCCATAGTATAGGGGATGATTTAATCAAACGTATTTAAACACCATCATATTATGTATTTTCCACAAGTGTCAGAAGAACGTGGTGCGTGGAAATCCTTTAATTATCATCGGTAGAAAAATAAGAAGATGAAATATATATCATGTACACAGCGAAATCATATTGTTTTTAGAATTGATTCATTTGACTAAATTGATTTTTACTTATAATCGTTTTTATTATTTTTGACTTGGGCCACGTTTATTAAATTTTTAATTTAATTTTTTTAATAAGATTATTGCCGTCAAATTCTAATGAATGAACAGATTAGAAACCTGATTCCGAAAGTAGTATCAACATTAACATTAATTTTATTATTATTTCAATATTTGAAGAAATAATAATTGTATATTAAGTTATAAATTAATAATTAAATTAAATCTGATTGCGTTAAAATAAAGCAATTCTGTAATTGTTAAATACTTTACTGGCATACACATGTGGTATTCTCATGTAATAGGGCTGGTTGGCGAAACACCATTGAACTTTCAATGGTGTTTTAATGTGTGGTCCTAAATTCAAAGAGCCACGATTCTCATCAATGAGAAACCGATGCAAGAAGAAGATACTGGCATATGGCATACTATAGAAAATATAGTTCATCAAAAACAGATAATCCATTTGAATTATAGTCAGTTCACCTCTCCATCACAACCTTTGTCTTTCATTTTATACAACAACGTAGGTAGGTTCAGTCATTATTCCACAGCTGTTATCCCTAGTGGATATGTGGAAGTAGCCGTCGATTCCCCAATCTCGGCCCCATGAGTTCTTTACTATCCAATAGGAATCACCATCGACTTCTCCGTAACCAACCAGTGTGACTTCGTGGTTCAAATTTGTTGGTACACTAGAAAACAAATGTTTGGACATTGGACCAACAGCATTCTAGAATGAATAAGAATTATAGGAGAGAAAGAAAAGCATTCTTCCATATCTCCCGGTAATATATACCTTAGAAAACCGT
Source organism: Morpho helenor (assembly GCA_029227775.1). Classification (NCBI taxonomy): domain Eukaryota; kingdom Metazoa; phylum Arthropoda; class Insecta; order Lepidoptera; family Nymphalidae; genus Morpho; species Morpho helenor. The sequence goes on from JARGCU010000017.1 coordinate 14,309,471, forward strand.
CGTTATACGCTATTTATTCACATACTATCGTACGCAACTGCGAGTACGTGGATTCTGGGTGAAAGGCTAAATTCAGTGAATATATCCTCAAAAGTTCTCTGTCTGTATGTCATCGCTTTTTTAAATTCTACTGAACGAATTTTTCTACAGTTTCCACTTAAAGGTAGTACAATTTTTAAATTTAAACTATCGTGAGTAGTATTCATAATTAATGTATACCGGCTATACTCACGAGATATTCTATCGGTTAGCCTGACTAGTACTTATTCATGAGCTCTTTACACGACGCTATCGCGTTAACGTTCAAGAGCTCATGAATAAGTGCCCCGGATGGGTTCGAAACTAGTCGAGCTAACCCGATAGAATAAGACGGTAGTACAATTGTTCGGTTAGGTTAATAGTACATTATAGTTTTATGTAAATCGAAATAGGAAAAACTTTGTGACAGATTGATATGTAAGCGGCGGAGCCGCCGCACAACTACGAGTAGTTTATGTTAAATGTAAAATTGAAGTCATAGAAAAAAAATTACCATGTTGTGTCGTAGTAGATCCCGCCATTATATAGAGTCAAGGCATCGGTAGCATCAATTGACACTGACAGCGGACCATGGTTTATTATGGCTATCTGTAACACAAAGGCTATATTATACTAGTAATGTACTACTACATATGTGAATACTATAATACTTAGTATCAATTTAATGAAAGATTTTACAATATATTTCTTAAGTAAGTGAAGGAGTGGCTTTTATACCATTATTGAGCTAAGGCTTTCTCTCTTTTTGGAAAGAATGACCCTAACCACCAGTTTTCTCAATTTTGTATAGGTAGGTGACGCATGGTTCCTGACTTCTATAGAGATATGCACGTTTCGTCGAAATGTAATCTTTTACCGTAAATCTCATTATTATCTTAAAACAACATGCAAATATTTCATTCTTATAGATACTGATAGATGCTTGCCCTGAGTTTGACTTCGCAGCGAGTTTCAGTTAACCCAAGAATTTTCAAGTGACATATATTTAGGTTTCATGTTTTAGTTAGGGATGATATTGTCCCTAGCATCTCTATGACGAATTAAAATTAAGAACACTACTATTATAAGAAAGTTCTTAAATCGATATTTTCATGGAGATATGAAACTGCATTGACTACTAGGTTCTTAATTTTTTTTAATCTTGTGACATCACCTACGACACTCATTAAGTAAGATGGCATAAGTGCGCACGCATCATCGGACGTATAATTAAAAATGTTAAAAACAAAACAAATTTTGTTACAGTTTCAGCTTATATAGCAGGCTATAAAGAGTAAAGATTTCCCATTTTTCCTTCGGTAACAGAAATAAAACACATAATTAAGGGTATTATGGCACTCAATTGACGCGAAGTTAAATTAAGATATAGGTTGTATATAATAAAAAGTTCTTTATGAAATCTTTAATCTCACCTTAAGCGCTTCAACACTATATGGCGTTACGTCAGTAAATCCTTTAATGGGATAAAGTTGTGTCATATTCTTGATGCGGCAAAAACCATCCTGTAACAAATGTACTGTGTAAATTCTTAATATACTTGTAAATGTTGTTAAAAATATATAATTAGCTGCTAAAGGTACTTATTTCAGTTTAATGCTATGATCAGTTTAATGACACTCATTTATTCTCCAAGTGATTAAAAATTCTCCTATAATATCTACATGCCCTAAAAAATAGAAGAAGAAAACCTGATATTGATGAAACTTATATTAAGCAACTAAGTAACGCTCAAGTTTGGCCAATGTATTCACTTCTTTGGGTAAGTTATATAAAATATTAGCTTAAGACAACGACTGTGTTGACTGTAGTATCGGGATAGGTTTATATAACTCATTGGCCCTTTAGCTATGTTTAAACAAAAAAACACGTTATTCATTTATTCTAGTTCGGTCGTCAAAAACGGACAAACTCAGCTTCTCATTAAAATAATACTACAGATTGAACTATTATATCTAATAATCATGATACAGTTATTTGTTTGATAGGAGATATCAAAATAAATATTGATAATTAATAGGTACTAATGACCTACTGGCAACGAATAAGAAGATAAGAATCATTGTAATTTCAATAACGACTCAGTTTAGTTGAATATATTCATCGACTTACGGAGGACGAATAAAAATCATTGAATTACTGTTTTTGAATAAATTACCGTATCGTATCAAGTATCAAATAAATACTTGTTTTAATGTCAAATGAAAATAAATATCATGAATATTTATTGAAGTTTCAATGATGATTTTATGGAAGCTTGTTTACAATTTCCTATTGGCTTATGATGACATAAGGTAATAGGGAATTATCATTCTTTTAATATTTTTACGGTAGTAACAGAAACAGCAAGCTACTTTTACACCGCTAGATAGTGGAATCTCTTGCTTGGAGAGACTTGAAGAGAGAATTGGGAATTGACTTTAAGAAAGACAAATTCACTGCGTATTGGAAAGTTTCACATTTCCACATTCCACACATTCCATGAATGGGTTTGGGATATGTAGGTTTCATCGGGATGTCTTCCTTCATCCAAATTAGCCGTGTGGTATCCGGCTGAGTAGAATAGACCACCCTCATTTCTTACCGAGGTGTCGTAAGAGGCGACTAAGGTAAGGTGATCAACCGTGTGGTATCCGATTGAGTAGAATAGTGGTGTATTCTACTCAATCGGATACCACACTCCCTCTTTCTTACCGAGGTGTAAAATAAGACTAAGGTAAGTTGACATCAGGCGGGGTGCCAAAGTGGTCGGCCTCCTCGTGGCGCACCCTGGGCAAGCTTAGTCTTGGCGAACGGACCACTGAGGGGTGGCCAATCCAGTTGTCCCTCTGATTAGCAGAGGGCAATCTGGACGGGCCGGGACTTCGGGGGGGTTGGAGTGAAGTCCCTAATGTGCGACGGGTCCAGTTGGGCTTACTCTAAGTCTGGCTGGACATGGTTACGGCCACCGTAACTGCCACTAACCTGCCGCCTAACTAACCTGCCGCCCTAACTGGGGACCTTCGGGTGTTCCGAACGGGGTACATCGGACACCTGGCTTACAGGTCCCCGAGGCGGTCGGTGCATCTGGTGCTCCCGATGCACCGGTTAGCGGAGGGGGGGTTTCTCTTTCGAGGGGCCCCTACCTGGAGGTGTTTATTCTCTGGGATCAGAGCTGTCGGCGGGATGGGGGCAAAATGTACAATGATACCCTGTCCTTGCCATCGGCAGCGTGGTGGAGCACACAGGTCGTTTTAGTCGGTGCGAGTCCGACATAACCGCCGCCTGTCCCCGTCGGGCGGCGGTACCCATAAGGGGTTTTTCCTGTATAATAAAAAAAAAAAAAAAAGTTGACATCAGGCGGCCGGTCATAGAATACGAAGCCAAATCATGTTACAACATGTTTATAACATGTTGTGCCGACACTACTTAGAGCAGTATAAGGGCAGCAGAATGAATGTCTTCCTTCGTCAAAATAAATGTAAATATGTATGTATAAATCTTAGTGGTTCATAGAAAACTGATATGGTTCAGCCCAGAGCTCATATAATTATTTTAAATCTCGTTGTGACCGAACGGCTTGAGCTCGTGATGCGCTAAGTTATTGCAAACTCTGCATACAATTTTTAAACTTTTTCAATATTTACAAGTCACCATGGTTTTCATGGTAGATAAATAAACATTTGCATATGCCTAAAGTATATCTGGGATATGTGTACCTACACATTCTTAGGGTAGTATATTATTTCCATATACTTCTCATCAAGGATCATCATCCTCCTGCCCTTATCCCACACTAAGCGGGGTCGGCACAACATGTTATAAACATGCTGTCACATGATTTAACTGCGTTTTTACGACCGGCCGCCTGTCCGACGTCAACTTACCTTAGTCGTATTTTACGACACATCGGTAAGAAAGAGGGTGGTCTATTCTACTAAATCGGATACCACACGGTGGGTCAACTTACCTTAGTCGCCTTTTACGACACCTCGGTAAGTAATGAGGTTGGTCTATTCTACTTAGCCGGATACCACACGGCGGGTCGTCTTACCTTAGTCGCCTTTTACGACACCTCGGTAAGTAATGAGGTTGGTCTATTCTACTCAGCCGGATACCACACGGCGTATCCTTCTCATCAAGGATATCGCCTACATTGTGGAAACGGTATCAGGCTGTTACTTTACTTACTTTATTTTTATATGGACCGTACTCTTCTTCAGTGGGTAAACCATACTTCATCATCCAGTGGTAAGCAGATGTGTCACTGCCACCATCACAGCCCGCACTGCCGTATCTGAAAATAACATCGTGCTATATAATCATTGTCACAAGGAGGAACAATTATATGTTTAGCATATAAGTTAAGCTAAGCTCTATGGCTTTTACAGTCTTAAGCAGCAGTTCCCTGCAACCTCGGCGTCACATGGGCATATCATCTAACTGCATCCCTATACGTCGTAAGCCGATATACGAGTATGTACCATTACATTTTATTATTATATTCTAAAGTACTGGTTAATTCCATTAATTTGACATTCTCTTACATGACGCACAAAAGTTATAAAAAATACCTTTGAAAGTTATCTCTTTAGTTTATTTAGGCAAACAAACGACAGTAGAATTTAGAACATTATACTGGGCCACAGGCTTAGTTCCTCTTAGCAAAGCGAGTTATTTATTGCTTAAGGCCACAACAGATATAGAGAGAGAGAGATCTTTATCCAATAGGTGTACCAAGAGCATTTGTAAATACTTACCCCCATGCGCAATCAACTAATGCTTGGTTAGCAAGTCTTAGCAGTCTGCCGCCATTAGAGCGCGCGATTGCACCTTCGACAGCGCTGGTTGTACCAAATGTCCAACATGAGCCACAATCTTCTTGATCTAAAAGTTTTTTTTAGTGAGCGAACTAGTGAGCTAGTGGTAGTGAGCGAACGAGTTAAATTTTTTTTTTGACATTTCAATTTTTTTGTTGCATATCAACATAACAAAACTGTGATGAACCATTCAATGACTCCATTGAATCACAGTTGGTTAAGAAAGCTAGCACCTACTGCCTTAGTGAATATTTCAATGACTCCATTGAATCACAGTGGGTTAAAAAAGCTACCACCTACTGCCTTAGTGAATCATTCAATGACTCTATTGAATCACAGTTGGTTAAGAAAGCTACCACCTACTTAGTAGTCCTTATTTGAGTCCTTGAAAAACTCATTAAATTATGATCAAATATTCGTTAACCTGTTTAAGCCGAAGTTGATAAAAATATCATATTAAAGTGTTATGTAAAACCAGTGAATTTATTTTAAATTAATTGCAAAGTTTTACAACGCTTGATTATAATAGAGCGCAAGGAATTTTTTGAGAAAACGCATGTTAAATTTTCTTAACATTAAAAATATAAAAAGGATTACATACCTAATATATGGTAATGGAATGTAGTGGAATAAGTATATTAATTTTTTTTTTATTGAAAGAAAGCAGTTTCAGTTTCAACGTGAGAATCTTAGTAGCTTTTAAAGAGATACGAATATAACGAAGTTTTTCTTATTGTCTCGTAAATATATTACTTAGACCTCAAAAATCTAAAGATTTTTAAACATCATGATTCTCCTGCACTTATCTCACACTAAGTGGGGTCGGCACAACATGTTATAAACATGTGGTGACATAATTTGGCTAGGTATTTTACGACCGGTCGCCTGCCCGACGTCAACTTACCTTAGTTGCCTTTTACGACACCTCGGTAAGAAATAAGGGTGGTCTATTCTACTCAGCCGGATACCACATGGCTGGTAAAGGTTTAAAAATATTTTATTAAAAATTTATGATAATATACTTTCATACTTGTTTTAGATATTTACCTCTTACGGGCGTTATAACACCGTAAAGTCTTAAATCGTAGTTTGAAGGTAGATTATCAGCTAATTCGGCGAGTTTCTTTTTGTTGTATGGAAATGGATGAGTGCCAAATTGTCCTGACATTCGCCTCTTCAGGCCCATCCTTTGATTCATTTCCTTTCGGGTACGATCGGCGAATTTGTTTAAAGTAAGTTTGTAACTATTTCTTTTGATGTTGTGGGATTGAACAAGTCTGTAACAATAACGTCCCATTGATATTTGTTTCGAATATCTATGATAGAGAAATTAATTTACTATTATAATTAATTTAATATTTATAATTTATAAATTACTAGCGGTCTGCCCATGCTTCGCACGGGTATAAAATATATATCCCATGTCACTCAGTGTAAAAAAATGATTAAAATCGATCCAGTAGTTTTGATTTAATCATTACTGCCCGTGGCCCGCAAGCGTTAAATTTGGAGAAAAACAATTTCCTCTCCCTATACCAAGACGATTTCCTGCTATCTTTGGAATATCTAAACTCATATAGTACATTTTTACTTATTTACTTTTACATTTTACCTATGTATTTTATTTTTACAATTAATTACAGAATGTCTTTAAACAAACTCTTAAAAGATTCGAAGTGCTATAGGGTGAAGCGCGGCGTCCTCACGGCATTTTAAATCTGTAATATCTCGGAAAATGTTTACTTAAATTACATACTGTAAACGGCCATATTGACCTATATTAAATCAACAATTTATTTAAGGTACTTAATTGCATAAGGATTAATGTTGTATTGTATAAAAATTGCTTTGAACATAAGGCATTATTTTTCGTAAAAAGTATATGACAAAAAATGCTTTTGTGGGTTATCCATAAGAGATAGACATATACCATCGCGGACTTTTCTGTAGACCTTTTCAAGGCGTACAAATACTTAGTACATCATTTTGATAAATCTCGTAGGGTTTAGCCTGCGTTTGCAATGTAAGCGGACAAAAATGTAATTATTTACAGAAACCTCAAAAATTACAGTATTTCTCTACTCCGTATTAAATGTTATTATACGTACAAACCTTCCTTTTGAATCACTCTATCTATTAAAAAAAACCGCATCAAAATCGGTTGCGTAGTTTTAAAGTTTTATGCGTACATACGGAAATATGGACTTTGTTTTATAATATGTAGTGATAAAATATGAATAAATGCTATCTACTGCATTTAATAAATGTGTTTTATGGAGTAGTGGTTTAATATGATGTAAACTTTTATCAACATTGAATCTGATGTATAATTGAACTGTTTGCACTTTTAAAGGAAAATATTAATAATTAATAAAATATTAATGATATTATTACACTTATAATTTGATCACGTTATAGCAGTGTCACTTAATAATGTTCTGTAGAAACTCGTACACTATCATTTATGTAAATATTTTTTTGAATTAAGAGGTTCATTTTAAAACAATGTCTATAATTGAAGCTAATGGAGCATATTCTAGGTAAAGTGAACACTCGTGATTTGTTAATCGTTTTGATAAACGATATTAAATTTAAACAAAACCGTAATAATTTATATTTGATATCCAAATCTTAATGCCTCACTTACCTCAAATTACTTTTGAAAATATTCTTTCGCATTTCGTGCTCTTCCTCGGTATCATATTGTTTGTTATGTTTCAGCTTATACCTTGTATTAAAAAGAAATTATTACTGTTGGGAATATATAAATATGACAAAAAAGGAGTTGTAAGAAATATTTAAACTCAAACTATCAAAAATTACTTTTAAACCTTCAAATATTTTTCTGGATATCATCAACGAACTTTAACTATTCCATAATAATTATTAATTTGGGCCAATTTTAGCTTACTTTACTTACCTTTTAAAGGCTGTATCAAGGTGTTCATTATTTTCTGGATCGAAAGACAATAATTCAGGTTTTTCCGTATCTTCTTCCTCTTCAGCTTCAGTACAATTATCTGAATATAATTATCATGTATTTAAAAATAATTGCATTAGATAAATTATTATTGTTAGTTGCTCTTTTAAGGAGATTTAATATTAAGAGTATTAATTGAAGATATTAGTATAAAGTAAGCACGCAAGCAATCTTTATTTACACTTCGGCTGCATTAGTAGCATAAGTCAATAAATCATGTTTTGAGATAAATTGGGTTTAATGTTAACTTGCTAAGAAAAATGCATAAAAATGTTTGTCTTAAACGAACGGTCTATTATTGAATTACGTGTTGGGCCACTATTGTAGCCCATGATCGACTTATGTTCAAATGTGCTTTTAATAGTTTAAACTATGAACTTTATATTAATATGGTAGGAATGCGACATGTGCCTTAGGTTTGTTATTAAGCCCTTAAGCCTTGACGAAATTCATTATTCCTTTTGTATATAGTTTATCACAGTGGAAGAATGATAAGTATGTATAACCCTTAAATACTTACATTGTTCAGTGTCAAATACACTTTCTTCAAAATCTGTCTTGAAATTTATGATATCCGTAACAAAATGTTCTTTTAAATTTCCTAACCACTCGTTATACTTAAAATCTTCAATCCTGTGGATAAAGACATTTATTGCATACGCATTTAATGTCGTTTCGTTCCGTATTATGAAGTTTGGTGACTATAGAGTTATTATATTTAGAGTTCCAATCCGCCTCAGCTGAATCAGGCGCAGGTGACTAACTCATGCCGCCTTAGCGGGGACCTTACGGGCGTTCCGAACGGGGTTTATCGGACAACCACCTGATAAGGTCCCCGAGGCGATCGATGCATCTGGTGCTCCCGATGCATCGTCTAGCGGAGGGAGGGGCCACTAATAGAGAGGTTTTGATCCGGAACTGGCCTACTCTGGGGTTCAGAGTTGCTACTGGTGGCAATGGGGACAATGTGCTCAAAACAGTACCCTTTCTCCGCCACCAGCAGCATGGTGGAGCACTCAGCTTGTTTTAGTCGTTGCGAGTGCGACATACTGGCAGCTCGTCCCAGTTGGGCAGCGGAAAAGATAAGGGGTTTTTTCCTGATAGAAAAAGAAAGCCATAGGCACGTCTGTAAGTGGCAAAGACACAATAAATAATGAGAGGGAACATAAAAGTCGTATATTTCATCTTTGTCTAATCGCACATAAAAAAAAGAGACAGAGCAATCACCTTAATTTGCTTTCTCTTTATTGTTACAGGGCATATTTTAGGCTGGATTCCCTACGTTAAATATAATAACTCTATGGAGGTGACGCGTTGTTTTGTTACAACTTTCACGTGCATTCATATTATTATTACAATAAAAAGTAATACCTAAGAAATATATAAGTATATGTAATATACAGTACCTCACTGGAACCCAGGGTCCATTGTCACCATCTAAATAGGCCCATAAAAGTTTCTTTGTTTCATCCTCTACATAAGAAAACATCTGAACTTCACCCATATCGAGAAAGCTTTTGCCTGAAATGCCTCATGTTTTAAGTATTTATTTATTTTATGTCTATAATTGCATAAACGGGTATAAATAAATAATTATTAAATTTAATTATTCTAATGTTAGATATTAATAATTAATTATTATAATATTACTAGTTGAGCCTGTGGCTCTGTCCGCAGTGTCAAAAAGTTTTTTTCTATAAAAGTATCCTATATTTTGCTTTACGACCAAACTCGGTTTATCTCTTTCCGAGAATGTACTATTTACCTTAATAGGTTAAAACGAAAAATATTTAATTTAAATTTTAAATTTTTTTTTTATTTCTTTTAAATACTATTTAGCAAAAACTGTACATAAATCTGTTCAGTAGATTTTTGATAAAATCGATTACATACAGACATCTAGTTTTTAGGAACTTCCTTTTTAGATTTTATTTTATTATTGTAACTAAAGATATTAATAATTATTATATTATCAATGTTAGAAATAAATATTGTACTAAATTATTTTTTAATAAGTGTCTTGCTTGGGATATTGTTGGTTTTATAATTTTGTCGTAGAGTCTATTGTGATATTTTTATTTCTTGTATAACCCAAGATAGTATGCAATATAATATATAGATATATAACATAAACAGACAAGATAGATGTAATAGTATCTAAAAAAAAGTAGAAGCAAAGTAGCAGTATATGAAAGTCCCTTTGCAAACATAACTTACCAATATGTTCGAAGTCACTGGCTTCAGGCAACACTTCCTCTGGTTTGACTAGTGCAGTTAGTGTTCCGTTTTTTTTGGTGCAAAAAAGCTTATTTTCATAGTTTTCAGATGTTTGCGGATGAATCTGAGTAAATATTTTGACGTGTAAAAAATAAAGTAACTTAACATAACACAAGTTTACTTACCTTAGGGACGTTAGACGTGTGGTATCCGGCTGAGTAGAATAAACCACCCTCATTTTTTACTGAGGTGTTGTAAGAGGCGACTAAGGTAAGTCGACCTGCCGTGTGGCATCCGACTGAGTAGAATAGACCACCCTCTTTTTTAACGTGGTGTCGTAAAATACGACTAAGGTAAGTTCACCTCAGACAGGTGGCCACTAGTAAAATACGCAGCCAAATCATGTGACAACATGTTTATAACATATCGTGCCGACCCCATTTGGAGTGGGATTAGGGCAGGAGAATTATGAGGGGCGAACGACCGTGTGTGTAAGTTTCCAATAAATGTTTTTTTTAAAATACTTATCATTAATACGCCATTTCAAATATATTTTGTTAAGAAACCAACGGGTTCACAAAAATTATGTTAGTTAAAATACAAAGGCATATATTTTAGTCTTAAAGGTCAAGTAGCTTTTATATAACGTTAAAACTTCACCGTAGAGTTTACGATATTTTAACTGTCAAAGAGATTTCGATTTCTCAATTGGCGAAGCGGCTGCTTTCAAATATTGCGGTGTCGGAAAATTTTAAAATACTGTCTATGAAAATAACCATATTTTAATTCAACGATTAAATTTGATGGCCTTACTATTAAGTAATAAAGTTGAGAGAAAGTTACATTTGCGCAAAGAAACTTACTTCATATTTTACTCCTCCATCAATAGAACCGATCTTTATTCTTCCCTTTATAGAGATCGATTTAACGGCACCAGAATTGTAGTCTACTCTAGATTTTTTGCTCGTTCGCCTAGAATAACGTTTATTACCTACATATTTTATTTAAAAAAATAATAATACTATTTAAAGACTATGTATGGCTATGGGGAGGCCGAAAAAAAGATGGATGGATTGTGTGAAAAATGATATGCATGTTAAAGGAGTGGCACCAGAGTTGACGAATGATAGAGGAGAATGGAAGAAGAAGACATATTGTGCCGACCCCACTTACAGTGGGATAAGGGTAAGAGAATGATGAATACTATTTAAAGACTCATGCGCTTTGGTATTTTGTGTCAAAAATAAACACACAATCGTTTTTAGAGTACTGAATTATTTCTTAGATGTTCTAATTTATGACTGGCCCGTTGGCGCAGTGAGTAGTATCCCGCCTTCATCTCCTCGGGTCGCGGGTTCGATTCCTGCCGAGGGCCAACATTTTCTATGTACAATTTGTAGGTTCTTCGAAGCTAGGTTGTTGCTGAAGCTAGGTGTATTTGTATTTGTATTTAAGTATGTATTTAAAATTATATATGAACATATTCATCAGTTGTCTCTCATCAATAACACTAGTATTAAGTTACTTTGGGGACGGACAACCGTGTGTGTAAAGTGTCCCATTACCCATACGTTATTATTATTATTTAACTTAGCAGTGTGGTATCCAGCTGAGTAGAATAGACCAAACCATTTCTTACTGAAGTGTCGTAAAAGGCGACTAAGGTAAATTGACCCACCGTGCGGTATCCGGTTTAGTATAATAGACCACCCTCTTTCTTACCGAGTTGTCGTAAAATACGACAAAGGTAAGTTGACGCCAGGCAGGCGGCTGGTCGTAAAATGCTGCTAAATCATGTGACAGCATGTTTATAACATGTTGTGCCGACCCCACTTAGAGTGGGATTAGGGCAGGAGGTATGTATTATTATTTAAATATCACGGAGGTATGGTTGTTCGTCCGTCTGTCTTTTGCTTGTTTATCTATATATTACGCATTCTCGGCTAATCTACATTATATAGTACATTTGTTTGTAGTATAATTAAACTTATATATCGGGCCAACATATAAGATAAGAAAATTTGCGTGTTTCCATCGTTAATAGGAAAAAATTTGCACTAAATATATTGATGAACAGTTTCCAAATTACTCCAAGAGCTTACCAGTATTGTATGTCCTCGACCAGACCTGAAGTTAAAGATATTTTTGTTGCTTCAAAGGTATATTTAGACGGCCAATCCAAATCGGGAAGTTCTTTATCTTTAACTGCAAAAAAACCCTTAAGTAGTAAATTATATTAAACATCTAATAGATTTGCACAGATAATATGCTATGTTATTCCCTACAAATATCATAACGATATACTAAGGTTTTTAGTTATCAAAAGTTGTGAATATACTAGTTGTCAAGTTAGATTTCAATATATCAACTTTATGAATTCTATCTAAGATATTTTTAATTCAGAAAATTGTTTCAAATTCGCGAGACCGTAAAGCATTCTTTGCGCAAATCTAATGGTAACGTTTCTTCATAGTTTTAACTGGTGGTAAAATTTAATTCACTACATATTTTAACCAGTCTATCCGTAGTTTGCGAGGCCTTAAGTTCAAAATTCAAAGTATTATTTGTGTTAATCCAGTTCTAGATTATCTGTTTATCGAATTTTTTCCAAATCCGTTCCGATGTGTGATTTTTGATATGATTTCATATGAATTTAAATAGATTTTTACAAGCAATTAATCTTTTAGTAATAATTTATAGAATTAGGCGTTACTTTGCGGAGATCCATAATACAAAAGTAAAAATAAAATTATTTTGCTATAATCCGCGATGAAGTAAAATAGAAAATATATATAATGCTAAATGTAGAGTATAGGTATGATAACCGATTGTCCACTCTACATTTAGCATTATATATATTTTCTATTTTACTTCATCGCGGATTATAGCAAAATAATTTTATTATTACTTTTCTTTTAGTAATAGATATATACCACTGAATCGGAATAGTGAATTTACCGAGAAAATGCCTAAGAAATTAAGAACCTAAATATTTTGGTATTACTCATATAAAAATATTTGCATTTACATGATATGCAGTTAATTTTTCTTCAAATATTACCAAGCATGAAATGTAATAAAAATTAACTTTAATAGTCAATTACAATATTGTGAATCGCTTACCATATTTTCCAGTTACCGATGCAACGGTGATCAAAAAGAATATTTTCAATATGGACGAAAACATTGTGGCTTCACAATATTTTCACTTCCAAGTGAAGAAAAATTCAATATTTCCCATTATATATGAAGCATAATCAGTTTACGAATTAATTAATCAAAAATATTTTTGTATGCCCATATTATGGTTGTAATAGAGTGGATATACTCGTAAGTACTTGTGAAATGTATAACATATTTATGTGGTATGGATGTAATATTTTTTTACCTACTGTAAACGGATATTACAAGAGATCGTAGCTATCAACGTCATCGAGCGTCCTAAGAAGACAGCCGATGGCACGCTCGGCGTAATGCGCAATTACAAATGGAGGTTTCGATGGCAACAGAATAACAAGCCATCTTGTGTGATGTGTCATGTGACTTAATTTGGGGATATGGTATTAATTACGAATGCGGTAATACAAGTTGAATTATAGTTTAGAGTTTCATTGATACTCTTTTCTGGACCTTCTTTAACAATATATGGCAATTAATTCTTTCGATTTTAACATATTGTTATAATATAAGCTCCTAAAACACAGTTTCTTTTATTCGGTTTTTATTTTAATCCAATCCATTGAATTCATTTGTCGGTAATCGCCACTTTAACACCTAAGGACTCCAAAACCTACCATTTCTATATACTATGTGGAGCACGCATTAACATTGCAGCTTGGAGACATGATGAGCTCTGGCCGTTATATTCTTCTTTGTATTTATATTGTTCTATTAGAGATTCTCTTTGTCATTCATCATCAAACACTCAAAGAATAACTCACTTCATCATCCGTCGAAAATAAAATGATTTTTATGAAGCCGTCAGCTTCATAGTCAGCGAGCAAGCTTTAACTTATAGGAATAAACATTTACTACCAAAATACATTATCCACGTTATGACTATTCTGATCTGATACTGATCATATACAAACTATAAAATAATGACATTCATTAAATTTTTAACAAACAGCGATAACATTTAACTAGATTTGTTACATTTTAACTATTCCGGATTACAATCATACCTAAATATACCTATTAGATTTTTTTTGCTACAATCTGAGATTTACTAATAATTTAATTAATTAATTTATTATTATTGATATTATTATATTGGATTATGGCAATAATTAATAAATTTGAAGAACCGGCAAAGTCTATTTGGTCATAATTTTTTAACCGATTTATCAAGCAAGCGTTGGGACGTAAAGTTTGTATAATGGAGAGAAATTTTAATACTTTTTTCCTTTTCACTTCAGAACAAAGAAAGAAGGTTAATTTTTTTTCGTAATGTTTTATACAACTATTCATTAACATTGTGTATTTAAAATTGCTTCACATTTAAATTTAATTTCGTTACACAGGATATTGCTTCCAATAAACCACTATTACATCTAAAGATTTCGAAACCGGCCTATTAGTTCCATACGTTAATTAAAGACTTGTCTACAAATAATGAAAGCTCCTATCCGCTAATAAATTGAATTGCGTGTTCACGCGGCGGCGGTTCTGGTAAATAATTAATCTCTGAATATATAATCTATACTAATATATAAAGCTTAAGAGTTTGTTTGTTTTTTTGAAAGTTTGAACGCGCTAATCTCACGAACTACTGGACCGATTAAAAAGTTCTTTCTAAGATAGTTCATTTATCGAGGAAGGCTATATATAGGGTATAGGTATATAACAATATTATAAAAATATTACGAAAACGGCAAAATTTAAAGCTTTCCATGCGTGCGCTAAGTAAAGGTAAAGGTTATTTAAAAATCATGCATCACAAAATCATTCCCCTCTAAAAGTTCTAAATAAAAGTCCGCGATAGCATATGTCTAGCTTTTAAGGTTAACCCACTTTAACCATATTTATCAAAATATTATATTACGGTTTTTATATTTTTATTTTATAGTTGCATACAGAACACATCTAAAAACAATTCTTCCGATCAATAGATTCTATTATTTTAGACCAGAAGTTTTTCAATCATAATTATGAATTGTACTTATAAAACTTAAGTTAATATGAAACTATTATTATTCTATTAATATTAACTATTATTAAATTTAAGTTATGGAAAAGGGGATCTCCTCACATAAACATTATAATATAATTACGGACGGCACAAATTTATTTTCTTATATAATTGATACTGGTAATTCTCTCGCTCTATACAACAGTTGACATTTGACAGAATTAATTAAGTTGCCTCATTAATTGATCAAGATGGGGTGAAAAGGATCTACAAAGATTAGAGACAACATTGAGTTAGAAGAAAATAGAATATTAAGACATTAATAGGTAGTATTCATTGTGAATGTAATGGAACAATTATGTTGAGTGGTAGAAAATATTAAATCTTGTAACACAACGTACTAGAAACACGTGATTCCGCACTCAGAACTAGATGGCGCCACTGATCGTTTTCTCCGCGCTATCGAAGTGCTTTCGTAGTAATATAAGAAATCCCCATACATTATGTTATCAGATCGACATCGCTATCAGATCCTAAGGCTCTAATGTGCATCCTTCTGGAACACTACGTCTTAGCGCGTCTGAGACGGTGCATCCTCCGTCCGGCACATCCATACCTGGAATGCTGTGAGGGACCCGTCGTCTGTCCGCGATGCTTTCCATACTCGTGAATTGCATGCATTCCATGCACGCATTCTCTCCCCTGACAGTACGTGCATTCGAGTCCATCGTATTATAATCTTAGAAAACTATTTTTCGATGATTGGGTTCTTAAATTAAGACCTTAGCTTCTGTGGAAACTATAAGTACATATATCTTTGTTATTTACTGATAGTTGATTGCCTTTACCTACCATTCATTGATATGTTGAAAAGCCCATACTTAGTTTATTGTTAACATGTGATACAAGAGGCTTTGATTTTTGCAGCCCCGTAAATTTTTAAGTCTAATTTTAATTATTATATACCTTTAATTGAAAGTAATAATTTAAAAAATACTTCACTTAATGATTGCTAATAAAAATGTTTGAGTAATTATATTAACTGAATGTAAATAATAATGTAGTTTATAGATAATTTATAGAATTAGGCGTTACTTTGCGGAGGTCCCTAATATAAAATTAATGGAAATAAAAATTTCCGCGATTTTTATCGCGGATTATAGCAAAATGATATTTTCATTAGTTTTGTAGTTTATAGAGTTCAGTATTGAGATCTCCACAGGACAGACTAGTTAACGAATAGCAACACAAGTCCGCTTTCTACAACAGCTCTTGTGATACTGAGTCTTGCGTTCACATACATGAATACACGAGGCAGTACCAGCAGAGGCAGAGGTATGCACTACCAGCGTGTATCAACTACGTTATAATGATACACCACACTTTGCGGTTTAATATAAGGATTTCTCATTTTCATTCAGGTAGCCAGTAGGAAGTTACGTAAATAATTGCGCAACATTTAATATACAACTAGAAACACTAGCTTGAAGTTTTGCATGATTTGAAGTAGAAGCCGGGCTGATAGTGACCATAAATTACAATTTTAATAGGATTTTTTTAAATGGAATTGGTATTTTGTAATATTATAGCCGAGCCGAGAATAATTTACTATGTATTTTTTGTATACTCCATTCTTGAATATAGGACACGATCATGACCACTTGGATCAAAGTGCTCTAATAAATGGTTATCTTTCCTATCATTGACTGTCCACTTGATGCGAGGAGTATTATTTATTTATTTATTTTCAAGGGAAACAAACAGTACATAGTAAAACTTAATAGCTAGTAAAAATGTATAGATCATTGACCAATAAAGTTTCCACAACTTAATAAATCATAAAAGATAACATATATTATATGTCTTCTGTCGAGGATTGCCACCATTTAATCCATCTACCACGTCGTCGATTGACTCTTCGCTACTCTTATTTCAGGATACGATGAGATAAGTCGGTTACTTTGGTTCTTGATTTAATTTGAATTTGATAATGTAAAGACACTTTAAGCAGACTTCTAATAATACTCTTAGTTTATGACCTAATTTATCTTTTGTAGGTAAAACATGGCAACACACTGCTCGAAAATTAGAGTCTTGATGAACTGAGGAATTATCGATTCAAACGTCTTGCGTAACTATATTACTACTTCATTATTTATCATCATTCTCAGGCTCCTCCATTTCTCTCACTCTTGGGATGGCCTGGCCTAGCCTGGGGTCGGCACAACATGTTTTAACATGTTGTTAATTTATTCGGCTAGTTATTTTAAGATCGGTCGTCTGCCTGACGTCAACTTACCTTAGTCGATTTTTACGACACCTATTCATCTATTTCTATACCATTCAGTCGATAGCACACGGTGGTTCAACCTTAGGCGCCTTTTAGAACACCTGGGTAAGAAATGAAGGTGGCCTATTATTCAGCCGGATACCACACGGTGGTACTAACATCGTAAAATTACTTTAATTATTCTAATTATTCTTATGTAATTTAATTTTGATTTCATTGTTGTTCAAAATCAATTCTGTCTTGTTACTATTGAATGCAATGCTAGAATTCAGCCAAGTGTGCAATATCGAAGCATTAAGCTGAGCTTGCATCCGTTTGCTATTCGGACCAATACACTTGGCAATCTGTAGTGTAAGCTATAATATTTTACTAAAGTTTGAGCAAGATCTAAGCAAAAAAAAATTTTTTACAACTACTAAGGAATACTATTTGATTGCACTGCTGAATTAACGACTCTGTTTAAATATTTGTTAAAGATGACGAAAAAATATTTCATTGTTTTTAATCAGGTATTAAAGCAGTAAAACGCATGTCTACGTAATTTAGGGAAATGACCTAACCAATATGGCAACGAGTAATAATTTGACGTATTTTTGACGATTTTTTAAGCGTATTGGAGTTCTTCTGGAGTGAAAATCCCGATCATTCGGGATTTCAAAGTCATGCAGTATTCCTCCTTCCTTCCTAACTTTTAGTGCAAACAAAAATCCGTTTTATAGATTTTGACAAAATCGATCACATACGGAAGAAAACTTTTAGAAACTTTGTTTAATATTTGTTATAATTAATATTGTTTTTCTTACCTTTGCTTTTCATGGTACATAAATAAATATTTTTTTTAATTTTTACTTGCGGATATAAGCACTGTAATTATGGCCACCCTCCTAACGCTATTTAAATCAGTTGGCGACTTCAGACCACAAATGCAAATTTCATCTCGATTGGAAGTGAAACTGCCCTCGCTTTGCTACAAGTTGGTTTTACTCCTTAAAATATACTGCAGTATGATAACTAGTCCATGCACTTTCTGTTTGTTAGCCTCAACATTTATTGAGTATAAATTTTGTACTATATTTTTTGTACAAAACTACCTTTAGGGTAAATTATCAATACTAATACTTTAAATAGAAAAGAAGCGAAGTCTAATAATCCGCCGTGTGGTATCCGGCTGAGTAGAATGGACCACCCTCATTTCTTATCGAGGTGTCGTAAAAGGCGACTAAGGTAAGGTGACGTCTGGCAGGGGGCCGGTCGTAAAATGTCTCGACCCCACTTCGACTCGGATAAGGGCAGGAGAATGATGAAAAAGGAAAAAAAACTTAATATTTTGCTATATTCTTTGTAAATTAAAAAAAAGTGTATTTTATTTGCTTCCGAGTATTATCCGGGCTTAAATCCTAACAATTACAAATGCATTAAATGTTTGTTTATAGTCAATTACCGTAAATCCTTATTATAATTTCAAGTTTTAGACCTTCCAGTTAAAAGAGGTTTATGCGAACATAACACCGAAATGTTGATCAAAAATTTAATTAAAGCCTATGGATATCGGGGCGTTGGTATCATAATACATAGCCTTATTAAATGGCCCGGAAGTGCCAACCTATACATATCAGAGATACAACAGAGTAGTAATATTACAATTCTATTAGTCTATGTTTGTATTAAAAGACTAGAATCCATAGAGGAAATGTACTAAAGAACAGAGCTGCTTCTACACTTACTAGTCCCAAAGCCTAGATAGACAATAAATGTATACTTACGTAATAAAGTTAAAGTTCAGGATAAAAGAATTTTAACCTCTTGTGTGAAACAGACTTTGCTTCAATTATTCTATAGCTCGTATATTATCTTTGAATCTTGTAAAGTAAAGCTGCGTTCCGCTCTGCTGGTTGAGTGTCGATTCCCGTAAAATTTCTTTTTAACTATATGTTGCTTCTACGAATCTGGGTGTATTTATTTAAAATAATATAAGTAGTACTATAAATTGTGTCGCTTCGTAGATTCGTAGGCAGAGATGTCTTAGGGATAAGTTGACCTTTGCACACTTTTTTTTTACCAATAATATATTTAATAAATAGTATATTTACTAGTTGTCTGTCACCTATAACTTACTTTGAGGACAGGCGACAGTGCGTGTGATTGTCCCATACATTTATTTGTCAATTATTATTACTTGAATCCAAAGTAACTGCAATGGAGCAAAAGGTAAAGATAATTTTTCGCCGCTCAACCCTATCGTGAGCCTTACAGGAAAAATCAATCGAAATTATTTCAAGTATAAAAGACCTTCACCAAGTTTATCTGGGACGACCTCACCTGCGTATCCTTTGCGGATAACATTCCAAAGCCCATAAAATAGTTTACCTTTTCGTTGATATTTGTTGACGTTACATCAAAGGGTCACCCATTTGAACAGCTAAATCTACTATATAAAAATAAGTCGGGTTTTCCTTCCTGACGATATAACTCCAGAACGCACGAACCGATTTCCACGGTTTTGCATTCGTTGGAAAGGTCTCGGGCTCCGTGAGGTTTATAGCAACGAAAATCTAGGAAAAATTTCAATAGAAAAGCGGGAAAATAGGGAAAATCATTTTTTAAATACAGCGCCATATCAAAACTACTGGATCAATTTTAATCATTTTTTTTACACTGACTGACATGGGATACATATTTTATACCCGTGCGAAGCAGGGGCAGGCCGCTAGTACTTTATAAAAATAGCCAAATTATTTTCTGTATTTATAACCAAAAATTTAAAGATCTTTAAGTTTTTTTTCTGTATTGTAATATAGTAACAGTAGAGTGAGTAAATAGATCATTAATAGCCTAGAACTGACAAAATAAACCTTGATTAGCAATGTTGTTTTACTAGATACTTCTGGAATATCATAAAAGAGAAGACTGGTTTGTCTTCTTTTAAAGGAAAAAAGATGTTAATAGGGAAAAGTATTTTATTACTAAAACACTCAGGTGTTCTATTTATTACTAGCTTTTACTCGCAACTTCGTTCGCGTGGACTTTTGTCGCATGATAGGCTGATAATAGATGGCGCTTTTCAGTGTCATCCTATTCCTTAATTCTACGAGTAACAGGATTTTTATATATATTGTCTATATGTTTCCCCGGTGTATAAGGAATAATTTACCAAATTTCATCGATATTGCTCCAGCGAATTCGCCGTGAAAGAGTAACAAACATACATCCATACTCACAAACTTTCGCATTTATAATATTAGTAGAATAGGATAGGATTTATATATTTTATAATAATGATAAAACCAGTATTCCTTAGAACGTTAGAACACTCGTAAAAGCATATTTTGCTTATCAACACTAAAAAAAAGTAAGAAATCAAGCGCAAAATTTTTAGAAATTCTAGTTTTGGTTCATTGGGTGGTGAAAAAGAAATGTTAATTTATACCAAATTTAGCTTACCGTTACACAACTAAATAAAAACGAGCATATTTATGCAGTTTTTACACACACCGGCGTCTCTCGATAAATCAACCGACACGATTTTGAATTAGAAAAACTGGGCGCAAAAACTATCCTTTGAATTCGGCGACGACGTCGTGGCACGAGTCACATCTAGAGATCATTGTGTGGTTTTATTAGTGACGGCGAGAATTTCGTCATACCGAAACAAATCGTCCAAAACCTTAGCTACGGAATATAAAAAGAAATCAGATAACGCAATTAAAATATAATTTTGTTTTGTTTATATTTAGTCATAATTTTTAATTTCACAGCATCACAAACTATTCATATGCAATAACAGAAAATAAATTATAATAAATGTACGACAAAATCAGAAAATATGTTTTAATTTATTTCTAACTAGCGGCCTGCCCCTGCTTCGCACGAGTATAAAATATATATCCCATGTCAGTCAGTGTAAAAAAAATGATTAAAATTGATCCAGTAGTTTTAATTTATTCATTACTGCCCGTGGCCCGCAAGCGTTAAATTTGGAGAAAAACAATTTCCTCTCCCTATACCAAGACGATTTCCTGCTATCTTTGGAATATCTAAACTCATATAGTACATTTTTACTTATTTACTTTTACATTTTACCTATGTATTTTATTTTTACAATTAATTACAGAATGTCTTTAAACAAACTCTTAAAAGATTCGAAGTGCTATAGGGTGAAGCGCGGCGTCCTCACGGCATTTTAAATCTGTAATATCTCCGAAAATGTTCACTTAAATTACATGCTTTAAACGGTCATATTGATCTATATTAAATCAACAATTTATTTAAGGTACTTAATTGGATAAGGATTAATGCTGTATTGTATAAAAATTGCTATGAACATAAGGCATTATTTTTCGTAAAAAGTAAATGACAAAAAATGCTATTGTGGGTTATCCATAAGAGATAGACATATACCATCGCGGACTTTTCTGTAGACCTTTTCAAGGTGTACAAATACTTAGTACATCATTTTGATAAATCTCG
The DNA here is from genome assembly GCA_029227775.1 of Morpho helenor. Taxonomy (NCBI): domain Eukaryota; kingdom Metazoa; phylum Arthropoda; class Insecta; order Lepidoptera; family Nymphalidae; genus Morpho; species Morpho helenor. Next base: position 14,331,391 of record JARGCU010000017.1, read on the forward strand.
TAGGGTTTAGCCTGCGTTTGCAATGTAAGCGGAAAAAAATGTAATTATTTACAGAAACCTCAAAAATTACAGTATTTCTCTACTCCGTATTGAATGTTATTATACGTACAAACCTTCCTCTGGAATCACTCTATCTATTAAAAAAACCGCATCAAAATCTGTTGCGCAGTTTTAAAGTTTTATGCGTACATAGGATATATGCGACTTTGTTTTATAATATGTAGTGATATTCGGGATTGAAATCGCTGGAACATATGTATATCACAGCGAAATAAATATGATTTATCATAGTGATATTTATAAGATTACACTCACACACACACACACATACACGCGCGCACACGCAAATACACGCACCCCACACGCACACGCAAACACACGCACACACACACGCGCCCACACACACACACACGCCCCCACACACACACGCCCACACACACGCACGCGCCCACACGGACACACACACGCGCGAACACATACACACACATGCGCACACATACACACACACACACACACTACACACAACAATAAACACGTGCAAATAAACTCACGCAAAAGACACTCACTAATTCAGGCCTTCTCTTATGACAATAATGATTATGATAGAAATATCTAACCAAGGTATCGTAAAAGGCGACTAAGGTAAGTTGACGTCAGTCAGGCGTTCGTAATATACCTAGCCGAATCATGTGACTACATGTTTATAATATGTTCTGCCGACCCCACTTACAGTGGGATAAGGGTAGGAGGATTATGACTAAATATTCTGTTAATAAATCGCTATTTCCATGTAATGAGTGTAGTATATTAATATAATCAACAGTGTATACAAAAACATTATTACTGTATAGAAATGGCGTACTATTGTAACAGCCTTATCGCTGAAAAGCATTAGTTATTTATAAGTTCATTATTATTATCGCTGTCGATAATTTAGTAAATAGTTAAAAATATATTATTTTTGTTAATTCTCTAATAGCATACGGTATCTAGTTTGTATTATGTTCCAAGGTCAAAACTACTCCAATAGTCAAAAGAATCAAAATAGAAAACACGGTCAAGCAAGTCAGAGTCGATTTAGCAAAACTGATAATAGCTTCTTAGGTGGATCAAAATAATTTGAACGTTAATATGTAGATTTTAAAGTATATATTTGATTGGGTGTATGCAGGATTTTGCTTTATTATGTACTTGTATATATGCATCCGCTAGTTAGCTTTAGTTTTTATTATTTGTAAAAAGATCGAAATATAAATTGTTTGATGGCTTTAAATGTATTAACACTATAGTACTGTATTTTGTAAATAAGATATTCAAAAGCAAATTTGATTAATTTACTAAATTCTATCTGATTTTAACATTCGATGATTATAATTCTTCGACCCTGTAAAAAATAGTAATGACTAAATGTAATAAGCTATAAGAATTATATTTTGAAAAGAGCAACCGCCGAGTTTCTTGCCGCCTGCTTGCTCTTCTCGATAGGAACTGCCTTCTGAACCACGGTAGAGTTGGCGATTCCATTTCCAAACCACTAGTTTACAAGTTCACACTTCAATAAAGGAAACTTCAATAAAGGATATTTTGAATTTGAATTGATTCTATTGATAATACTGATTAACTCAAGGTCTTTAAGTTTAACATAGATGGTAAACAGCAACCCAATATTGTATCAATGTAAATGATCATGACTTTTCACCATAGTGAGCATTCATTTCGACTTGTTTCGGAAGAAATAAATATAAATGGTGTAATCGGTTACTGATTGAACATACTAAAACCATTTGGTCATTAGACCCCAATTTATCTCATCTGCAACGTGGATTTATTGTTTGCTCTATTATACTAGCGTTTGTAAGATCTTGTTATAAAATGTAGCAGCTGAAACGCATTTACGCGTTGTTTCTATTACTAATTTATATTTTTAATATCAGTGGTGAGACGAAGCGACTCTGTCAAGGGGTAATGGGTTCAAACCCCGGGCACCAAAGTTTTTCTGTTAAGACTTATGTATGTGTCTAATTGTTAATAGCAATTTATTACACGCCTTTCGATGAAAGAGAAACATCGTAAGGGTACCTGCATATCTTTAAAGAATTCTAAGAGTATGTGTAATCTACCAATCCGCATTGGAGCAGCGTGGTCTTAGGTCTAATCCTTCTCTCCAAAAACGGAGAGAGGACCTTTGCCCAGTAGTGGGATAGTACCAGCCGGTACTATTATTTTTATAAGTATAAATATAATTGTATAAATATAAGTATATAAATGCAGAAATGATACTTGGAGTTTTTTTATGCGTGATTTTTGTGAAAATGGCATTGAAATAAAGATTACAATGTATTTATCTATATAAAGCCTAATTTAGAATTCGGTCACTTTATTATTCCGCCCCCTTACCCCTTTCGCCCCTTCCGCTGACACAGGTTCCGGGCACCGTTGTTTCGGGATTTATGGAAGGTAGCCCGGCGCGAAGAGTCCGGTGAGTGCCACGAGTACGGTGCCAAATTTGACTCGGCGCTGCATACGCTCGCGGATTGCCCAGCTTGGGCGGTTTAACGGGCGGAGGTCAGGCCACAGGTGGAGCACTATTTTTGCTTGCCCACCGTGGTTTGTGCCATGGTGGACGGGGAGAGATCGTGGGCAGCTCCTTCCTTCTACGAGGACGTAATCTCGCAAAAGGAGGCAGCGGGGCGGATTCAGGAAGTCGCTAAAGCTCATCGTATGCCGCCCTAGCCTCTGGGCGGTCTGAACGGGGTTTATCGGACGCCCATCTGAATAGGTCCCCGAGGCGGTCGATGTATCTACTGCCCCAGATGCGTCAATTAGCGGAGGGAGGGGCGACTTCAAGAGAGGCCCTAACCTAAAGGAGGCGCACTTTGGAGTTTAGAGTTGCTGCTGGCGGGGATGGGGGCAATGTGTACAACGGTATCCTGCCCCGCCACCAGCAGCGTGGTTAAGCACTGTCAGGTTTTAAGTCGGTGCGAGTCCGACATATACGCCGCTCGTCCCCGTTGGGCGGTGATGACCCATAATGGGTTATCCTGACATAAAAAAACTTTAAAACAAACGTGCGATATATTCACCATTGGATGAATATTGGCTGATGATGATCATAACACATACTAATCGTTAAAAGAAGCGTCCACTCGAAGCTACTGTAATAACTAAACGTTGAATAAACCAGGCTACTATAAAATTTGGTACTCTGGGTGTGGGCGATAATTACATTCATCTAAATAAAGCTTGATGGTGACGGCCATAAAAATACCGTTGTTTGTTGTTTTCTCAGATAAGATATAGTTTACAGAAGTCCATAACGATTATGCTTAATGACAAATATTAGTTAACTGCTCGATAGAAGAATAACTTAAAATATATTAGAAAACTAATATATTTTAAATTAATGGTTAAGGGTTTTAAATACGTCGCTAACGACACATGTTTTATTAATTCTGTTACAAACGATTTATGCTACTATGACTATTAATGCTATGTTCTAAATCATCATTCAACATTTTCCTAACCTTATCTCACTCTAAATGGGATCGTCATAACTGTTATGAACATGGTGTCTCATGATTCTAGGTATTTGATGACCGTCCGCCTGCCCGACCTCAACTTATCTTAGTCAACTACACCTCCGTAAGAAATAAGGGTGGTCTATTTTACTCAGCCGGATACTACACGGCTTGTAAAATACACGTTTCTGCAACCCAGCCACCTGAGTTTTATTCGAAGATCGACATATAGCATTCTTTCAAAAATCGATAGTCTCTCAACAAACAGACAAGAATAAATTAAACTTGTACACTGGCGTCCCGATATCTTCCAGCCTATCTTTGACAAATAAACTTCCAACAGTTAGGCGCCAACGTTGTGAAACATTCAATCATAATATCTAATGTCAATACCATTTCTAAAGATCCCGCTTCATTGTTTGCAGCCGAAGAAATCAATAAATCATGACTCGGTACGCCATTCTATCATTACGGGTTATATTGTTTTCAAATACACTAACCCATTGTCTTTTGTGCTATGCGTGATACTACAATTTATCTCTTTCGAATTCTATGGACGATTAATTGAAAAAATTAAATGATAAGCTAACATGGTTCTTTAATGAAATATTGTGAACGCCTGTTATTTCTTACTCAACATCTTTGAAGTTGCCAATAGCTGTATCGCTAATAAATAAAAAATTAGCTTTTCGCATTAAAAGTTAAACACGATGTTCGATTATTACGACGTTGGCTCAACTTAACGTATTTTATTTCATTATTAACATATTCAATGTTAACTTTTTGCTATACATAATAGTTTTGAAATAAAATTTAAAATTTGTAGTTATATGGACTTGTTCTTTTTTCCTTGGCTCATGTAATTTAGTTATGTTATTTAAAAAAGGGTGAAGTGCTACTAAATTCAAAAGTCCAAAGTCTCTTTACCAGCGATATCTTAGTAATACGTATAAAATTGCTAGTTTTAATAGGAACTACAAATTTTTTTCAAGCTGTTGTGAATTGCTGTTAGGTTTTGTGCATTTTTAACTAGTCCACTGAACGTCGTCCTCAGGGTCTAGAGTCTTAGGGCTTTAGGAGGACTTAATATGTAGTATAGTGGAGGCTTCTGTCAATTAATCACCATAGGTCATCATAGGTGGTAGGGAAGCGATGGCCAGTCCTCAAAAACCTCAGACCGCTCGGCGTCTACCAGACCGTCCTCAGAAACGCTGTGTAAGCGTTCACTGTTTATGTTTGTGTTGGCGATCGTTATTTAGATATCTTCTTTGCTCACAAATCGAATGACATACTGCATGCAAACTATTTCAAATTTCAAAGGGGCCGTAAATTCCAAAATATTTCTTCCTAGCTTTTACACAGAACTTCGTTTGCGTGGATTATTGTCGTGTTATAGGTTGATAATAGATGGCGCTTTTCAATATCAAAATTCCTGTAAAATTAACAGGATTTCTATAGGCTATATGATACCCCGGTGTATAAGGAATGATTGTGCCAAATTTCATCCAGCAGGTCCAGCGGATTCGCCGTGAAAGAGTAACAGACATACATCCATATTCACAATCTTTCGCATTTATAATATTAGTAGGATAAGATAGTTCTAGAGTTGTTAGTTTATTGTAAAACATATGACTAGATAAAAAGATCTACTAGGATAGAACTAGATAAAGAGATAAAAAGACATAAAAAGATGAGAAGTGCGAGACTAAGTTGGTATGGTCATTTAATGAGGAAGGATTAAAATCATGCGACCAAAAGAGTTCTAAATATGAATGTGGATGGATGTATGGCTAGGGGAGGCCGAAAAAAAGATGCATGGATTGTGTGAAAAATGATATGCATGTTAAAGGAGTGGCACTAGAGTTGACGAATGATAGAGGAGAATGGAAGAAGACATATTGAGCCGACCCCAAAAGGGTAAGAGAATGATGATGATAACTAGAGTTGTTTATTGAATTACTATAAATTTTGAAGAATTGTTTGTTAGAATTGTTAGCGCACACACTTTACAATAACACGTAATAATAGGAATACGACAATTCCCTTTCCGAGATGCACTTCTTTTGAATGACGAACAAAGACTGTATGTCACTGAAATGTTTTATCAATAGGAAGACTAACCGGACACAACACGTCACAGTGCTGCCACCATTTTAATCAAAAAGCGCGCGATACTCTTGTTTCATGACTGTGTTGCTATAAAATACAAAGCGGAAGTTAATGGCGACAACAGAATAGATTGTGTGAATGCTAAATTTTTTTCAAAAACAATACGACTTCAAATACCAACCTTAAAAACCTGTAAAAACATATGACTGTATAAGTCTTTCACACACATAAACGCGTTTGAGCGGTACCGTTTATCGGTATTATATTATTAAGGATCTCGATGTTCTTTCCCATTGCGCTTAGAAAGGCATGCACTGTTAATTGCTCCGATTGGTTTTAAAAGGCTACCGGTGTCAGTCGAACGCTTTGAATACCGACTTTTTACTTGATGTTATCACGGCCATACGAGATTGATTGACTTTGCCGCGGCATGTGTGTGCTGTAATAAAGTGCAGTTGTATGTACGGATTATGAAGACAAGAACTTACCGATGAAACTGTATTTTAAACTGGTAACAGTTCCAAAGTAATTAGATAATTCATCAGTCTCCTGCTCTTATTCCACTCTAAGTGAGGTGGACACAGCATGTTTACATGTTGTAACATGACTTGGTTAGGTATTTTACGACAGGCCGCCTGCTGACGTCAACTTACGTACCTTAGACCTTGGTAAGAAATGACGGTGGTTTATTCTACTCAGCCAGATACCAAAACGGCGGGTCAACTTACCTTAGTCGCCTTTGACGATAAATCAGTAAGGAATGAGTGTGGTCTATTTTATTCTTCTGGATACCATATAGCGCGTCAAGTTACCTTAGTCGGCTTATATAACGTTGGCTGTGTTTTTACGACCGGCCGCCTGCCCGACGTCAACTTACTCTAGTCGTATTTTACGACACCGCGGTAAGAAATAAGGGTGGTCTATTCTACTCGGTCTATTCTACTCAGCCTGATACCACACGGTGTTAAACGAAAAAAAATTAAGATCATAATATATGCAGGCATATCTTATTCAATAGAAACTTCACATACCCAAGAAAACCCTTATTTGTAAGAACTCTACTTATATGCAGGTTTTATACCAATGTTTTTATCCATGTGAAGCTCATTACAAAAATAAAAAGTAAAACTTTGATTAACATTTCTATAAACCACATTATTGGTTAACACAAGGAGATTGTGATCAAACCGAACAACCAATAAGAAAAAAAATATAAAGAAAGAAGGTTGAATTGATAAAAGCTATTATATTATCAATAGTTTTTATCAATAGAGTGCGCAACCTAATCAAGATCTCTCTGGGCAGATAATTCATACATAGTCAGTTGTAGAAGTCAAAGCGACTTATCACAACAATCAGTTCGTTTACGCTCGTCCATTTGTTTAATTGTCTATGGATAGAGCGGGAGCCAAATGTTATCAAATTATCAATCTTGGATAGGGCATCCTCAATAATATTTATAAAGTTCGGACAAAAGTTTCTTTGCTGATTGATTTTTGCTGTGAATATCAGAACAATATTGAAACAACTGATATATTTATTTATATCATACTTTTTTTTTAAATTTATTTACGCATGTTATAATTATATTAGCTGACCGGGCAAACGTTGTTTTGCCATTTAAATTATTCCTAGAGAATTTATAGAGTTCATTTAAAAAAATTAAAAAAATTGTCGAAAAAAAATGTTAGGGATGGATGGGAGCCCTTATAGGGTATGATAAATAGATAGTAACCGATTCTCAGACCTACTGAATAGACATATAAAATTTCATAAAAATCGGTCGAGCCGTTTCTAAGGAGTATGATAACTAATATTGTGATACAAGAATTTTATATATAAGATAGAATAATAGGAAGTTTCAATTTTACGACGTTTCTGATATTTTGTTTTAATTATATGAATGAATTTTATTTATTTAAAAAAATGGGGTTTGTAACACAACGTACTAGGAACACCTGATTCCGCACTCAAAACTAGATGGCGCCACTCGTCGTTTGCTCCGCGCTATCGAAGTGCTTTCATAGTAATATAAGAAGTCCCCATACATTATGTTTAATTAGATTAGATCAACATCGCCTATCAGTTCCTAAGCTTACACAGTGCATCCTACTGGAACACTACGCCTAGCGCAACTGTAAAGGGTGCATCTTCCGGTACATCCATTTAAGGAATGCTGCGAAGGACCCGTCCGCGATACTCTATGTAAAAGTGTCGATTAAACTCTTGTACCTGTCACTTGCGCGTATTCTTTCCCCCATCCGTCGGGTCAGCGTATTACAGGTTTTATTTACTTATTTTTTTATTTATTGGTTTGAAGTGCCGTAAAATTAGTTATAGCTAATTTTAGCTAAGTATAGAGATTTTTTTACTTATATTTGGTTTAATTGCAATCAAAAATTTAAAAGTTAAGTTAAAATGAAAATTTTTGGTATTACTAATAGAAAATATCTCAGATTTGATAAGAATGTCTATTAGTAATAATACAACTCGGTATTATTAACGTCAGTATGTTATACTCTAAAATATTTATAAATTAAAAAGACAAGATTTAATATTTGTTTTTTATAATTGGCAATTTAAAATCACCTTTCAACAAAGTATGGTAATAATAAGCAATATTGTTTTCAGTATTAGCAACTATATTATGTATATTTGTCTTAATTCAAAAAAATTATACATCCGCATTAGTACTCACCGTTGGTCACCCTACAGGTGGTAAATATTTCAAAAGCATACGTACCGTTACATTTTTATATTACGCCTGTCCCTGATTACATCTGTGCAAACCTGCTGTGTTAGATATTTTCTGATGTCCAACGTGACGTGTGGTCATAAGTATTGACCAATTCTGTAATCTTGATTGAGTTACGTTGAAACATAAAATATTAATGTCGGAAATCGTAATAACTATGATATATTCGGTTTAGAAATGATTGTAAAGCGACTTATAAAATATACAAAAAGCTTTAAGAATCGTATGTTAACATGTATTGTAATAAAAGAGAATAATATATTTTCATCGTTATATTTTATTGTAATTATAATTTCAAAATATTTCTTTATATTTTTAAAATAATATCCCTGCGAAATAAAAATATAAACATTTTACTTGAAAGCAAAATTTTATACAACAGATGCCTCTTTAATTATGTAAATATTTAACGACAGCCTATCGAATTAGAAAATTCAGCCTTAAAATCCCTCATTTATCTCTATAATGAAAATATTTTTTGGTAGTTAAAAACAGAAACCAGCTGTGATAGCCCGGCGGTGAGACCGTGCGACTCTCTGGTGACAACCATGGGTTCAAACCCCGGCAGGCACCAATGAGTTTTTCTATTGTATTAAAACTTGTGTGTCTAATTGATCACTGCAATTTATCACACGCTTTTCGGTGAAGGAAAACATCGTAAGGAAACCTGCATATCTCTAGAGAATTCTAGTGATATGTGTAACCTACCAATCCGCATTGGAGCAGCGTGGTAGGTCTTAGCTCCAATCATTCTCTGCAGAAAACGAAGAGAGGAGGCCTATGCCCAGCAGTGGGATAGAAACAGACCGTTACTTTTAAAAACAGAATAAAAAATTTAAAGCACAGATGTAACGTATATTTCAGAGTAAAGAGTATCAATCATTAATAAAGATGACCGTTAAATGTTTTTTAAGATGCCGTCTTGAACAAAACGAAAAGGACAAGTTAAATATATGCCATAATTAAATAAATAAATATTAACCTGTTTTACCGTTTCGGCTGCAAGCCATATAAGCCTTTTTGTACGGAACTGGTAAGAAATATATTTCATGACTCATAAGCTTTTAGCGATTGCACTTCTTACATTGTCAAGTTACGACTTGTTCCACTGCTAGGCGCAGGCCTCTTCTCTCCTTTTGGAGGAAAAGGTTTAATCTAAGACCAACTATGCTGTTCTATTGCGGATTATTAACTTCCATGGACCCTAAAAATTCTCTAACAATATACAGGTTTCCTTAAAATTTAGTTCTTAATTCGAATGATGCATGATGAATTTGGAAAGCGATTGAAATTAAGAAAGTAAACGTCTTAGAGCTTGGCCACCATTATTTCAGGTGTTGCCAAATTATAAATATCTAATACCAATCCAAAAAGGACACAACCAGTATGTGTGCGTAATGTGAGGGTTAAAAAAAATGCGTAATAATAATAATAAATTTGTATATAAATAAATAAAAGTCATAAATAATCGAACTTCGGGCTTCGCATATTTTTTTATTATGCGCGCTTCCATATTTCTCCTGATATACTCATTCCTTATATATCCATTGTGTTGACACCATTTGACCCACCTTAACATTCTTATTTAAGTTGTATGATCACCATAAGTGGGGTGGGCACAACACGTTTTCAACACGTTGTTTCATGTTGTGGCTAGTTATTTTACGAATGCTCAGCTGTCTGACATCAACTTACCTTAGTCGCCATTTACGGTAAAAAAATGAGGTTGGTCTGTTTTACTCAGTCGGCTACCACACGATGGTAAATTTAAGTGGTTTAGTTGTATGAGTTTTTCTTATTTCTTACATTCGTCTATTTTACGTTAAAACACTTATTATCGTATTCTTTCTTACCACCAATCATCACGAGGTGCGAACGTAATAATCTCTTAATAAAATAATAATCTTGCCGCCACATTCCAAGGAACAGAGCTATCTGTTTACACCGATCATTTATTTATCTATGAAACTTGAGACTCAAGATAAATGTACTGATTAGACCAAGACTAATGGATCGAGGCGAAATGTTTGGATTCGACGGCTCTATGTCGATTGTTTATTCGATTATGAAATCCAACTACTGTGTCTGACAGCATACTTAAGAGTGACCGCTGTTCAAAAGTTCATTGTTTGAAGATTTCTATCTGACGCGCTTTGAATTCTTTACGAATAATGAAATATTGCATGTTCGATGGTATATATGTTATTTTAAGCATTAGACCCTTTTTTAAGTACTTGTTAAAAATATGAGTGTCATAATTATAAAGAGATAGATATCTTATCAAAAGTAATATCTTCTTCTTCTTCTTCAACCGATGGACGTCCACTGCTGGACATAGGCCTCTTCATGGGATCTCCAGAACACACGATTTTGTGCCGCTCGTATCCAGCGGCTCCCCGCGACCCTTTTGAGGTCGTCTGTCCATCTAGTAGGGGGTCTTCCAACACTGCGCTTTCCGGTGCGGGATCGCCATTCCAACACTTTGAGACCCCAACGTCCATCGGTTCTCCGCACTATGCGGAGAAAGTAATGATGATATTACTTATATTCTTATAAATATAAATATATGGGACACTTACACACACGGTCGTCCGTCCCCAAAGTAAGTAACTTAATACTTGTGACTAGGTGACAGATAACTGGCGAATATACTTATATATTTTTAAAATACATACTTAAATACAAATATACACCCAGGCTTGAAGACCACCAAATTCATTTATAGAAAATGTTGGCCCTCGGCGGGAATCGAAACCGCGACCTGCGGAGCTGAAGGCAGGGTCACCTACTGCGGCAACGGGCCAGTCAACTCTTATTACATGTTTATTATTGTTGCTGTAGAAATACAATAAGACAAATTTATTATAACAATCTACCTATTTCAATAGATTGTTCTCTATAACTTGACGTCTTGTGAATAGCGTTATATTGAACTTAGTGTGAAGTCAGCCAAGTTGAAGGCGTTTCTATCGATATCGGAATTGATAATCAATGATAGGTTATTTATAAGGTACGTGGGAGCTGATGAACATAATATAAACATGACAAATCATAGTATGCTAAAATCATAAATCTATATCTATACTTATTTAAAACAAAGTCCCCAAAAGCTCTCTGTCTGTATTTGATCGATTTTCTCAAAATCTATTCAATGGATTTCTGTACGGTTTTTACTCAATGGTAGTGCAATTCTTCCGTAAGGTTTAGGTTAATAGAATATAACGGTTCTTTGTAAATTGTGTTGAAGATGTCGCCTAGTTGCAAACAAACTCGGCTGCTGGAAGCTTTATTCGCGTGCGCTGTGTAAACCAACTTACTTTGTTGTATCTTACCAAAGTTATGTAGTAGAGAATATAAATCAACAATAATTCTACGAAAAAGTACGCATCAGCTCTATCTTTTATGGTTAACTAAATATAAATTTTTTGTTTCTGTCTATTAAATACACTGATTTCCACGCGGGCGAAGCCGCAGGGATCGCTAGTAGAATCATAACATTTTTGGCTTCTTCGCGAGATCTTACCTCGTAGAAAATACCTAATAATATAATTGAAATCTAGTGAGTTCCAAAATAAGTTCAGCTTACATCTATGCAAGATAAGTTGAATATCTAAGTAACGACTTAATTACTTAACAAAGTAACGAATTTCTGTTACTTAACAAAGTAACAGAAATTCGTTGGACTTACGATTAGCGGCACTAGATCTTTTCTCCTGAACATCTCTTTTTAAGACCTTCAAAGAATATCAATTTGGTGAAAGACAGAGAAAGAGTATAAATTTAAAGAGGTTTGTATATATTTTTTTACTTATTTTATTAAATCCTTTATTACACGATCCGTAACCGTGAAATATAATAGACAAAAAAAAAGGTAAAGAAACCAAAGTCAAGAACAGCTTGCGTCTGTTTTAAGTAGACCATCTAAAAGGGGGACGATTAGATATCTCTTCTGAGACAAGATAAGGGTTAAACAAGAAGGGTGGCCGATGTTATTGACTCTGAGATCTCAGCCAATGGGGGCAGAGAGCTCTGGCAGGTGTGCGTAATGATAAAACAACGTTTATAAATAGCGGGAATTCTGTATGGCGGACCGTTGTGCTTAAACTTGTCCTTTAAATAAACATGTCCTATAGTGGATTCGCGTTGTTAATAACTTGATATCTCTCTGAAGGTTACTTATGTTCGTTGAATGCGACGCTTTGAGCCGGTCGAATCGATAATTAAAAAGAAGTTGTTGAATGTTTTTTTCTTTTACACCAAAAGAATGTCTTAATAAGAATTGGTTTTAAGATAGAGTCGCATGAATTAAATAGATATGACCCTAAATCCGATATATGTTGTAATGGATAGTCTAAATTCCCTATGTCCTGTGCCATAAATATCTTTAAACTGTGTTGCCATGTGTCGAAATTAAATATTTATTGGTAAATGCATGAAATGGAATCTATACTAATATATGAAGCTGAAGAGTTTGTTTGTTGTTTGAACACGCTAATCTCAGAAACTAGTGGACCGATTTGAAAAATTCTTCGAGTGTAAGAGAGTCCATTTATCGAGAAGGACTAGAGACTATATAATATCACGCTAAGATGAATAGGACAGGAGCAGCAATAAAAAAGATTGTAAAAACGGCAAAAATTAAAGCTTTCCTTGCGTGCGCTAAGTAAATGGTGAAAGTTACTCAAAAATCTCTTATAATTAACTCACGATAACTACTTTTATGTTCAAAATTTCAATTCGGGAACAGTTTTGTGACAAACTAATTTCCAATTTTATTTGTTTTTGAAGTGGTAGTATATTTTAATAGGTAGAATATCGTGTTTTTAGTTTAATTAAACCTGATTTTAACGACGTTATCGATGAGACTCCATCAACTGAAGTGCAAACCTGTTAATAACAAAAAAACTTTATATCAACCTTTAAACATGAGATGCGGCAGGTGATTCTGCAGATGTTTGGATGTACATATACATATATTATTAAGGTTCGTCAACTCGATCTAATCAAATTTCTACATTTTTAAAAATATCAGACGTTTTTCATATAGTCTTTTTTTGTTGGATTTAAAGGTTTCATACAGCTGAGTGTCTTGAAAAACGCACTGCAGCTGAAGCATCATCAGGAGATAGACGCCACGATTTATTACCAATTGTTGAGTTTGTGATAGTGAAAGTGTGTGGTGCTTCTGTATTGTGGTGGCGGTGGTGGAGGTATGTGCATGTGTTGTTACGAATTTTGCATGTTTGAGGTACGAAAAAAGATAGTCAACTCTATATTTAGCATTACTTATATTTTCTACTAGCTGTATCATTCGGCTTCTTCCGCAAAATCAGGGTTTGTCATAGTTTTTCCCAAGTAAATATCGACATTACGGGAATTCTTATGTAACGTTTTATTAACCATAACCTTCCTCAAGAATTTCATTTTCTTTTAGTAAAAACCGCACAAAGATCAGTAGATTTTGAGAAAATCGATCACATACAGACAGCTTTCGGCGTTTTTTATAATATGTATAGATTAACTTAATCGTGGATTGTAGCAAAATAATTAAATTATTACTTTTATGAACGGCTTTCTGTATTAGCTTTTTGTCGTGTCCTTTAACTTTAACAGTTGATTTATATTTTTGTACACTGTACACATAAGCCATGATGGCTAAGCGGTTAGAGCAGCGGTCGGGGAACCAGGGTAAATAACCCCAAATGGGGTAAAAATGAAATTTTGGGGGTAACAACAAAACTTTTGTGAGTACAAAATAATATATTTTTAATTTGCTTCTTTATAAACCTGTTAGTATTATTTTCAACTTAAACAATTTATATATGCAGGCCACGCCATCTCACTCCCCACCGCTAAAATGTTCTCGAGTCATATCTTTACGCAGTAAAGCACAGCCTACCTGCTTAGTCCGTGCCATGCCGTCAATACAAAAAAAATATAATATGAATGACAAAATAACAAGAAATTATCATTTACCATTTAGTGAAATTATAATATAATTTATAGAAATTATCAATTATCATTTATCATTTAATTTAGTTATCACTTAGTGTTGTTTTTTGCTCTTCGCCATGGGGTAATATCAACTTACACAAAAATATTTTGGGGTAATGATTAAAAAAGTTCCCCGACAGCTGGGTTAGAGTGCTTGATCCTTACCAGAAGGATGCAGATTCAAGGCATTTATTTGTTGTTTAATTAAAATATTTTTGATTAGATATTTACAATTTATTATGCTCTATACAGTAAAAGCCAACATCGCGATGAAATAAGAACATATCGAAATTAATTCTGGGATATTTTATATTTCCCTAGGTGAGAAGAGGCATACCTAGAACTTGAGTTGAACAAAAACGCAATATAATGTAACAGACTCTTCCATTAAATTGCGTAAATAAGTTGATAAAAAAGCCATTAATCATATCTTTCGATACATTACTGTTAGATACATTATTACTTTCCAACTGAAGTGATATGAAAGCTATAAATCAGAAGATAAGCTCCAAAAATGTTAAATATTACTATGCCTACATCGTTTCGATGATAAAAGCTTAATACAATCGTGAGTAAAGTAATTACCATGGCTGATGTCTTTTGGCCACACACGAGTAGCCACGAATAGGCCTAATGTACCGGAACTGAGCGCTTTGACCAAATTACTAGGACATTACTATTATTTTTACAAAAAAATCATCGTTTTATATTGAGATATACATATATTTTCTGTATCACTGCCTGACTCTTTCAATAAAAACGAATAGAATTAGTTGGGTTGTATTATAATGGCGTGGTATCCGGCTGAGTAGAATAGACCACTTACCTTACCGAGGTGTCGTAAAAGGCCACTATGGTAAGTTGACTCGTCGTGTGGTATTCGACCGAGTAGATTAGACCACCCTCATTTCTTAAGGAGCTGTCGTAAGAGGCTATAAGGGTAAGTTGACTCGCCGTGTGGTAACCGGCCGAGTAGAATAGACCACCTTCATTGCTTACTGAGATGTCGTAAAAGGCCACTAAGGTAAGTTGACACCCCGTGTGGTATCCGGCCGAATAGAATAACCCACCCTCATTTCTTACCGAGGTGTCGTAAAAGGCCACTAAGGTAAGTTGACACGCCGTGGCAACCGCCGCGGGCCAACGTCTTCTTTTATATTTGTATATTTGTATTCCAGTATATAGTAATTGTAAATTAATGTATATGTTTACCAGCTGCCCGTCACAACACAAGTATAAAGTTACTTATTTTGTGGATGGACGACCGTGTGTGTGTCTAAAAAAAATTCGTATCAAATATTCATAGTAGTAGCTGTTTTTGAAAACCATTTTTTCAAGATCCATTAGTTATCTGAATAAACTGTGGACATATTGACATTTCTTGGGCAAACATTCAATGCCCGTATACTCTCATATATTTGAACATGGAAAAGAAAAATGATTTAGAGGTTCAGTAAACAAGTTGGAAAACAAGGTTTTCTGATCCCAAACTCCCAATCCAATCTAAGGCATGTGAGCGTATTGCCTTGGGACAGTATAACGTGAAAGAACTCAAGAACCTTTGAGTAGCGTTAAGGTTTTTCTATTTTCATATATTTACAAGATAGAACACAATGCAACAAAGGTGCTTACATCGTGTTTCCGCTTACCCTAATCTATGTTCTTCATAGTGTCCAGTGACAACATCTTTTAAGATTTGGTGTACACCAAACTGAACTTTATTATTAAGTCTATAAGCACTATTTTCAAGTGATTTATAAAATACGAAATTATCTCTATATTTAATGGTAGCACAAATTTCAGAAATTTCACAAAATAAGTTCTATGTCATTGAGGTTGGATATAATTTCGTATGAATGATCCTTTGCAGGTGATTTTATGTTTTGGGTTAAATATTCTGTCGCCCTCGTTGCATTTAAATATAATAGCACAATGTAAAGCCCAAATTTGTCGCCGCACTCGTGAAGGGGACCTTTTACATTAAACTTTTTTCGGGTTAAAGTTCGTCGAGCACGCGTCTAAAATAAATGAATACGAAGAGCGGCGAGTAAATATTGTTCTTGCGAACATTCACAAACTGTTTTAAAGGTCCTATCTTGGAATTTTATCCTCTATTGTTTCAAATATCCGAATTCAATTTATGAAAAACTAGAGGCAACCACTTCGTTCGCGGAAGTTTAAGTATCCTTAATAATGCAATGTTTTTCCTAACGAACGGTCCAACGGATTAACCGTGAATCCAAGCAAAATACTATTACTTACTTATTACTTATATATTATTACTTTTGTTTTTAAGCTCATTCAATTGACTTAACATGACCTTTTTATCTCCGTGAATGTAATTTCCTAAAAACGTTATAAAACTTTTCCATTACAAACACTCGTAACTATACTAGCTTTTACCCGCGACTTCGTTCGTGTGGACTGTTGTGATAGGTCGATAATAGATGGCGGCTTTCAATGTCATCCTATTACTGTAGAATTAACAAGATTTCTATAGCCTATAAGTTATTCCAGTGTATAAGGAATAATTGTGCCAAATTTCATAGATATTGGTTCAGCAGATTCGCCGGGAAAGAGTAACATACATCCATACTCACAAACTTACGCATTTATAATATTAGTAGGATATAGAGTATCAGGCTTAACGCCGTGTGGTATCCGGCTGAATAGAATAGTACCACCCTCATTTCTTAGCGAGGTGTCGTAAAAGGCGACTAAGGTAAGTTGACCCACCGTGTGGTAACCAATTTTGTAGAATGGACCACCCTCTTTCTTACCGAGGTGTCGTAAAATACGACTGAGATAAGTTGACGTCAAACAGGCGGCCGGTCGTAAAAACGCAGCCAAATCATGTGACAGCAAGTTTATAACATGTTGTGCCGACCCCACTTAAAGCGGGATAAGGGTAGGAAGATGATGATAGATCATCAGGCTTAATTACTTTCCTTTTAGACATTTAGTTACAACACAACTAATGAGTTTTTTCACTAGCGATAAAATGAAATGCCGTCCATTCTTCTTTAACATGGGAAATGAACTTAAACGACTTGTAAGTAAAGACAATAACAGGAAGGCTTGCCTCTATCCGTCACGGTTCTTACGCATTCTTTGTCTAAACGCAGTTATAGTTTTTGTCATACTTTGTTTTACATTAAACGCGTACTTAACACGTAATATGTTTATATATTTTTATGATGTGTAAGTAAATAAATAAATATAAATATATGGGACACTTACACAGACGGTCGTCCGTCCCCAAAGTAAGTAATTTAATACTTGTGTTATGGTAGACATAAAACTGGTGAATATATACTTATATATTTTTTAAATATATACTTAAATACAAATATACACCCAGGCTCAAAGACCAACAAATTCAGTTATAGAAAATGTTGGCCCTCGGCGGGAATCCAACCCGCGACCCGCGGAGTTGAAGGCAGGGTCACTACCCACTGCGCCAACGGGCCAGTCAAATCTCTTGTCTGTGTATTAGTGTGTATTATTAGTATGTATTTAATTTTAGAAAAGTGTACGACCTACATAATCATTTCAGTTCTCCTTAACCCTAAGGTCGTCTGGAAGAAATCGCTACTAAGCGATAAGACCGCCCTTTGTACGTTACAATTTATGTTTTCTTTTTATTGCTGTTTATTCTTTCCTGTATTTTTTTGTGGTGTATAATAAAGTATATAAATGAATAAATATGGTAAGAGAACCACGAAATTTGTGTGAAATTTATCTTATTCTCAAAAAGTGTCAGCGGCCTGTTGTTATTTTACAGCTCAATAGGTCTTCTTCTTCTTTTTGGAGAGCAGGAGCTTACCTAAAAGCTTACGTACCCGATTGTGCCTCTATGCAAATTGTCGACTTAGATTATAAACGCAAGAGGTGCGTGTCTCGTAATGCAGGACCCGGCTTAGAGATACTATAACAACCTTGAATGTAAATATTAAACCCGTTCAAAGTTTAATACTGTGTGTACACTATATTAATAAGACACATTTAAGCGATAAATAATTCAATTCAAATTCAAATTCAAAATATTCTTTATTCAAATAAACTTGTAAACAAGTGCTTTTGAATCGTCAACTCTACTGCCGGTTCGGAAAGCTGTTCCTATCGAGAAGAGCCAGCAAGAAACTCGGCGGTTGCTCTTTTTAAAAAAATACAATTCTTAATGCTAGTTACATTTAATCGTTTCTATCTTGTAAAGGGTCGAACAATATCTATATCCACGCATTTTTATCGTCTAAATAATCCTCAACAGTATAGTAGGCTTTCTGCATGAGCCTCTCCTTAATAGTGTTTTTAAACTGCTGTTATGGCAAAGTTAAAATTGATTGTGGAATTTTATTATAGAATCTTATACCCAAACCCACAAACGACATACGTACGGAAGTAATCATACCTTAATCGTGAATTATAATATATTTCTTAGAATACCAACCGCAAGTTCCATCGCGTGGACCGTATCCTAGAATAAACAACAATAGCTTCTGTCACTCTCCAACCTTGCAAATATCATCACAAAAATCAGATTGATCTGGAAAGACAGAGATTTATCTTTATCACGTATGATTATCTTAGTAAATAACCCGTATGACTTACGTGAAATATAATATTAGAATAGCTCAGTTAAATTTATCCAATAAACAAAAACCGAAATATATAAAAGCTTTCTTACAACAACTTTTCCAACAAATTTTTGGCATTTTGTCAAATTTCCACGTAATTGGTTACGCAGGTTCGCCGTGAAAACGTAATAGACACACAAACATATTTTCGAATTTATAATATTAGTTAGATTTCCATAGATGGGATTTAATTCGTTAATCGTTATTATAGATATTAATCGCTTAATACTGTTATATCTCCATATGTTTTAATAGCCTAACATGTAGTTTCGTTCAAGAGCTTAAAAGTTTTGACGCAACCCATTTATGAATTCCGGTCTCCCTTTAATTACAGTCTACATTCCAGTCTCAATTAAAAAAAATTGGTAATGCAAGTTGTCTTTCATGGACATAAATTGTTTACTACTCTATATTCGTTCATTCGTAGTTTTTCAATTAGCTTTTATGATGGCAAAGCCCATTTAAATTCTGGGTTAATAAACTAAATAGTGCAACCTGTTCATTAAAAAGCGGATAAGTGATATTCGGTTAGTATAAAGTTTTTATTATCGTTTTATAGAGGTGAAAATTGTATACCGATTAATTTAGGAATGTATTAAAAACTATTTATGTGAAGAATAGTTAAAGTTGTATACTTTAAATTTTTATAACTCTATGGTGGAGTTGGAGTGCTGTTTTACAGTTAAAAGACTTTGGTTCGATTTCTGGCGAGCTATGAAATTTGTTTTTCAAAATGCCGTATTTACTCTAATCTAGTAAATGTAACCTTTTTACTGGCAAATCATACCAATTTGGTACTCCAATATGATACTGCAAGAAATCTCAAGAGAGGTCTAAAACTACGAGTTTAGCATGCTTTAATGTTACATTTATTCATTTATCTGTTTTTTTTGTCTATTTATTGTACATATATATTGTTAGAAAAGGAAGAAGGGAAAGGACAAGTAGTGAAATATTGGTAATAAAGAAAGAAAAAAAGGAAAAACTGTATACTTACATTAATATTTGCACTCGAGATAACACAAAAGATAAAAGAAAAATGCTGCAGTATAGGTAATAGTGTATTTAACAAGGTATTTAATTTATATATTTATTTTTGTTAACTAAGTAAATTAATAGAGATGCTACTGATATGTAATTAATTTTCTAATCTGATTTTTAGAAGCAGGCGTTACTTTGCGGAACTCCATAGTACAGAAGTTACAATAAAATTATTTTGCTGTAATCCGCGTTTGTTAAGAGAATACATGCAATGCTGTATATATAGCTCGTGGAGCCTATCCTCCTGATGATGCTTCGGTTTCGGGTTGAAACGATTGTAGTGGTTGTGGTAGTGAGTGTGTGTAGTGCTTGTATAGAGTATTAGTGTTGGTTGTGTCTTGTGATACGTGTGGCGGCTTGTCCTGCACGTATGTGGTATGTGATTGTTGCCTGCTTCATACACTTAACAAACGCGGATTACAGTAAAATAATTTTATTGTAACTTCTGTATTTTCTAGTCTGTTAAAAGTAAATCGTTTTTTAACAAAAAAAAAAAATTTTTTTTTTTATAAAAAAAGATCCCATTCGGTTAACAGTTAAATAACATTCATTCAGTTTTTAATTATGACAACATATTTTTAAGGGCTATAAATACATTGGTAACACCAGTCTTCGTTAAAGCTTGTAATTGCGAACAGGTCTTGCGTGTTTTGAACGAGTACTCATCGGCAGGTGTTCTCCGTATATAATGAGATGTACGTTGAATGCAACTTATTTGTAAAAAAATTGTTTAATGAGAATTGCGTATGACGGGTGGTTCTTGGGGCAAATATAAATATATATTTTCTTTTAGACTTTGTAGTGTAACGACTAACGGCTGAACCACTGAACGGCTGATTTACCAATTGAATTATTTTTATAAATATACATGGGACACTTAGACACACGGTCGTCCATCCCAAAAGTAAGTAACTTAATACTTGTGTTATGGTAGACAGACAACTGGTGAATATATACTTATATAATTTTTAAATACATACTTAAATACAAATATACACCCTAACTCGAAGACCAACAAATTGATTTATAAAAAATGTTGGCCAAAAAGATGGATGGATTGTGTGAAAAATGATATGCATGTTAGAGGAGTGGCACCAGATTTGACGAATGATAGAGAATGGAAAAAGAAGACATATTGTGCCGACCCCACTTAGAGTGGGATGAGGGTAGGAGAATGATGATTATTTTAAATATTCACCCAGACTCGAAGAACCGCCAAATTTTTATATAAAATCATTATGAGATTCTCTGCTAATTATTTGAATTAATTTACTCAGTTGAGAACAATTAATAATTAATAACAAATGAACTATTTTCGACTCCGACAAAGATTTCTGCAAATGTCAAGTCAAATATCGATCTTTGAAATTCCAATTTAAATACTGTTCTTGATATTTAACTGCGCAACCCTGAAAGCTGAAATAACCGTGGGAAGTTATATGTCTAGCATTATCTAGAGAGAGTCAAGTCGAACCAGATGTCGGTGTCTATAATAAATCGTTGTTTTACTGGAGCACAACTGCGCTAGACTTATAAAGACAATCTTAACTTTACTGTGTAATGTTTTTTAATACTTAAGACTTTAGGACACTTGTGTTGCGTTAGAGAAAATAATGGAAAGCACAATAGTTTAAGTTTTACTAGTTTCCTACAATGTTTTTTACCCTTTGCGGTCGTGTTAAATTTAGATTTCCATATCTCCATTTAATAGGAGCACCTTATTGGTTCGTGAATAGGTTTCTTAGGTATTGAGGTTTTTTTAGAAAAAAGTGTAAAGTGATACGTGAATGAATAAAATGTAGGGTTCCTATGGTTCCATAGTTGATTATATAATATTTATTATTGCATCTAAAGAAGATTTTTGTAAATTTGTATATTCTATGCAAAAGTCGAAATGTTTTATATATATTTAGAAAAGAGAAAGAAAAAGCACATGTATAAAGGCGATCTCTTCCCGACAACCTTTGAGTAACAAAAGGAAAAGGACAAGAATTGAAGAAGAAAGAGAATACGGGTAATATAGAGAAAAGAAAAAGTTAATATAAATTTAACTTTTTAACCTATTAATTAATTTTGAAAAGATGCTACTAATATATAATTACTTAAGATAAATATTTTCTAGTCTGTAACTTAAATACCGAAAAGAAAAGAGATTTGCGGATTGATTGATTGTTTATGACGATATCCGACATCCATCACATTTTTTTGTTTTAGAACCCTTGCGCTACTAAGTCATATAAACGAGTAAGTCGAATCTGGTCAGGGCTTTGACGATGGTGATAATGAACTATGTTGTCTTATAAACATTCACCTAAGACACTAATTGAAATAGTAACGGGATTCGAATCTGGGACTACTCGAGTCGAGTTCGAGTACGAGTATTCAATAACCACCGGTGTAACCAGATAAATTACAAGAAAAAAGCTTTTTAATCTGTAAAAATTTATATTGATATACTAGATGTATTTAATGTAAAAACATCTCTGGAACAAATGCACTGTAAATGAAGTGTCCCTTGATATATCGATAAAAGATCGAATAGTACAGATTATAAATAGGTTTTAATTAATATTCATTGGTTGTTTGTTTGTATTTTGTAAGTACGGGACCGGTGGCGCAAGTTCTTGTAAACTGAATCAAGTAGAACTAGTTTTGATTCTATTAATCTTTCTGAGGGGCTTATTGCTTTATTTTAATGACGTTTAGAATCATATTTAAATTCAAAATATTCTTTATTCAAGTAAAACTTGTAAAAAAGTGCATTTGATTTATCGACTCTACTGCTGGTTTAAATAGATGTAGTTGCTCTCTTGAAAATATAATTCTTATAACTAGTTACATTTAGTCATCACTATCTTTTTCAGAGTAGACGAGTAGCTACGCTGCATCCACGAATTCTTATCATTTATGTAATCTAATCTTCAACAGTAATGTTGTAGATTATTGTTGTAGATTGTTAGTATTAGCCTTATTTCTTACCGGGGTGTCGTAAAAGACGACTAAGGTAAGTTGACCCGCTTTGTGGTATCGTTTGAGTAGAATAGACCATCCTCATTTTTTACCTAGTTGTTTGTTGTAAAAGGCGACTAAGGTAAGTTGACCCGCTGTGTGGTATCCGGCTGAGTAGAATGTCTATTCTACCCTCATTTTGAGGTGTCGTAAAAGGCGACTACGTTAAGTTGACGTCAGGCAGGCGGCCAGCCGTGAAATAACAAGCCAAAACATGTTTAAAACATGATCTCACTCACCATATAAGCCAGGCAGAATAAGGGCAGGAAGATGATTATGATCATATTGGTAAATTTTAAGATATTGAAAATTGGGCTGTCTGTCTCACTTTATGCGTCACAAGTATTATATTAAGTAGAAGGGTCACATGGGATAATTTATTATAACCCTCCTCAACCCAAGCAGTGTCACAAGCATCTGCTATAAACTCTTTATTGCCGATTTGATTAGACGCTCAACAAAGTCATATTTCATTGTATACCGTTTTGTTGTCCTCGCTTATTGCTGCTGAGATGTGCTTATTTCATCCTCCTGCCCTTATCCCACTCTAAGTGGGGTCGGCACAACATGCAATAAACATGCCGTCACATGATTTGGCTGCGTTTTTACGACCTGCCACCTGCCTGACTTCAACTTACCTTACTCGTATTTTACGACACCTCGGTAAGAAAGAGGGTGGTCTATTCTACTAAACATGATACCACACGGTGGGTCAACTTACCTTAGTCGCCTTTTACGACACCTCGGTAAGAAAGAGGGTGGTCTATTCTACTCAGCCGGATACCACACGGCGGGTCGACTTACCTTAGTCGCCTTTTACGACACCTCGGTAAGAAATGAGGGTGGTACTATTCTATTCAGCCGGATACCACACGGCGTTTGTAATCTGTTAATTAACGTATTAAAATAAATTCCTAATCTTTCGAGTGGTCAATTTATATCTTATGTGTTTATAAATTGATCACTCTGTTTGTGTGTATGTGATCGATTTTCTCAAAATCTACTGAAAAGATTTTTTACGGGTTTTACTAAGTAATGGCCTGTTACTATCCCACTGCTGGGCATAGGCTTCTTCTCTCCGTTTTTTTTTGAGAGAAGGATTGGAGCTAAGACCTACCACGCTGCTCCAGTGCGGATTGGTAGGTGGTTTTACTAAAACGTAGTGGAATTCCAAAAAAAGGTTTAGGTTTTTTTTTTTTTTATAAATTTACACACACGGTCATATAAGTATTCACCAGTTGTCTATCTACCACAAGCACTAGCACAAGTATTAAGTTACTTACTTTGGGAGCGGACGACTGTGGGTGTAACCGTTTCATATATTTATTATTATTATTAATGATTTCCTCACGCCGTGTGATATCCGGTTGAATAGAATAGTACCACCCTCATTTCTTACCGAGGTGTCGTAAAAGGCGACTAAGGTAAGTCGACCCGCCGTGTGGTATCCGGCTCAGTAGAATAGACCAACCTTGTTTTTTACCGAGGTGTCGTAAAACGCGACTAAGGTAAGTTGATCCACTGTGTGGTATCCGGTTTAGTAGAATAGACCACCCTCTTTCTCACCGAGGTGTCGTAAAATACGACAGAGGTAAGTTGACGTCAGGCAGGCGGCCGGTCGTAAAAACGCAGCCAAATCATGTGACAGCATGTTTATAAAATGTTGTGCCGACCCCACTTAGAGTGGGATAAGGGCAGGAAGATGAAGATGATGATTAATGATTTCCTCACGAGCGAAGCAGCTGGCACAGCTGGTATTAATTTATTTAAGTAATATCTTTAATTAATTTTAAGATTCGCGATTGTTTAAATGAAATAAATTCTAATTAAAATTCCGTTCGCAGATCAAAACCCTTACAACAATCCGAGAATACCGAGGTATTTTGAAAACTCCTTGGTTGTTATCGACTGGCGTCGAGTGGAATGCTATAATGAAATTAATTGGTGATTCCGACCTAATAAAAATATTCTGATATTCCAGACATTAATGAGAATATACTGTTACCGTTTGATTGAAACTGGGTGGTCTTGTTTTTATAATTGGACGAATGACTGCATGTTATTTCCCTCAATCAATGGTTTATATTGTTTTATTAAGATACTTATAGTATCTTAATTGAGTTGATTCAACTGCAGCCAAATGAAATTACTTATCAGTTTTTTTTATTGTTATGTTTCTTGACTCGAATTATCTAGTCCCATTATGAGCTCGTTTTAAAAAAGCTTGCTCTTAAATTATCTGTAGACAATTTATAGAATTAGGCGTTACTTTGCGGAGGTCCATAATACAAAAGTAATGAGAATATTATATAGCTGTAATACGCGCTCATAAAGGAGCTTTCGTCGTGGAGTGTATCTCCTGACGATGCTTCGGTTACGGGGCAAAACAATTGTTGTGATTGTGGTGGTGAATGTGCGCAGTGCTTGTGTATTGTTGTGTCATCGGTGTCGGGTAGTGCATGAGTTCTTACAAATTCTGCAGGTATGAGAACGAATAGTACACTCTACATTTAGCATTACATATATATTCTTTTATCGCGGAGTTTAGCAAAATAATATTCTCATTACTTTTTTATCTGTAGACCTTTGAAGTTAATTCATTATTAACTTTTTAAAGTTTAGTACCTGACCAAGGCTTGCTCGGTTATTTTTTAAAATATATAAAAATTCAAGAAAATGTTATCTGGAATCAATCCTGGTATTCTGAATTTGAGACCGCCCGTTACCCAAATAAGCTATCGTGACTTTGAAATTGCAACGCAATTAACCTTTGCTTTCTAATAAAATTGTATCAGTTTTTGAAAACAGGGATAAAACGACATTTTAAGAAAATAAAACCTAGCTAGGTCGATTTTCCCCCTCAAAACATACTTGTTGAAAACATACTGAATTTCATGAAAATCGTTGACGCCGTTTCCGAGATTCAGAGTATAATATGAGTTAATCTTGTATATACATAATGTTTATATGTATAAACAAGTTTAACTCATTTAAATAGCAAAGTTATTAAGATGTGAGTATAGCTGGTTTCCATATATTAATTATGAATAATACTCACGATAGTTTGTATTTAACAAAGATATTAAGCTGTTTAAAATTTATGGTTTCTCATTTTCAAAGGTTAAAAGTAACGGCCTGCTACTATCCACTTTGATAGTACATCCTCACAAGCACTTATTGCGTATTGGCAGGCAATTCAATTAACCGGAATAGCCAACTATTTAGACTGCATTCTTCCTGCCCTTATCCCACTCTAAGTGGGGTCGGCACAACATGTTATAAACACGTTGTCACATGATTTGGCTACGTATTTTACGACGGGCCGCCTGCCTGACATCAACTTACCTTAATCGTAATTTTCGACGCCTCGGTAAGAAAGAGGGTGGTCTATTCTACTTAACCAGATACCACGCGGTGGGTCAACTTACCTTAGTCGCCTTTTACGACACCTTGGTAAGAAATGAGGGTGGTACTATTCTACTCAGCCGGATACCACACGGCGGGTCGACTTACCTTAGTCGCCTTTTACGACACCTCGGTAAGAAATGAGGGTGGTTCTATTCTGTTCAGCCGGATACCACACGGCGGAACTATTTAGACTGCAGTATTATACTTAAATTGGAAAAAATGTAAACAAAATGTTTCTGATAGAATTAACTTTAAAATAAAACAACAAGCTATAACTTCCCTCACATTGTTTGTAGTAATTAAAAAATATTCGCCTTGTATTACTGTGAGCAATCCCGTATTAAGAGCAATTGTGCTGATTGGCTCAATTGGATACACTTGATTAGTTAAGACGTCTTAAATGGAGCATGTTGCTCGTGGAAATGTATGATTAAACTTTTGAGATTGGATTTAATGGAGAAATCTTTAGACAATGATGTCATGTCACGAATCATTTAAGGTTGGGGACCTCTGCTGGCGTCTGAGAGTTGACCAGTGCAATAAGGCCGTTCCACCAAATACGTCATATTTAGGGCAGGTCTAAGAAACCTTTTAAATTATCTAAACAGTTTCAATTTTCATCCCTTTAATAAGGGTAACAAGGAGTTTTCTATGTTTTGTATAATTCAGATAGAATTTTGATTGTTTAAAATTTATTACAAAGAGTTTTAAGGCGTAAAGTTTTTAAAGACTCAATGTACTCACTTTGTCACGCTTTTAGAGGGAGTCCGTTCAATATTGACTTAATGTGGTAAAGATAAAGCTATAATATAAAAATCTCCTTTTTCTCCGATAAATATTATGAAAGCGCACAAATCATGAAAAGAATTATCCTTAAGATATCATTACACTAACAGATGCTGGTAGAATGGTAACTAATAACAGCTGGTCACCAGACCTTTTTTTATGCCAGGAAAACCCATTATGAGTCATCACCGTCCGACGGGGACGAGCGGTGGGTATGTCGGACTCGCACCGACTAAAATCCTAACAGTGCTCCAATACTGCTGCTAGTGAGGGGACAGGCTTACCGTTATACACATTGCCCCTATCCTCGCCAGCAGCAACTCTGAACCCCAGTATGCGCCACCTCTGGGTCGGACCCTCTCTAAAAGTGGTTCCTCCCTCCGCTAATCGATGCTAATCGGGAGCACCAGATGCATCCACCACCTAGAGAACCTTGTCAGATGGGTGTTCTACCACCAGACCTGATTAGAGACGACAATGTGGTCAATCAATTTCACATCATTTATTAGTTTCCTTATGTAAAATTATATAAAATATATCATTTTATATATTAAATGATGTTAGAAATAATAACATAGGATTGATATACATTTAATATTTAAAGGATACACCTTTATTACCTTACCTTTAGTAGTTATAAATTTTTTTCAGTACTCAAACGGTTTTTATTATCGCAATGTGAGCGATATATTTTGTGAAGTCAAACACAAGAGAAAATTATCACGTCAGCAGGTTTGAAAGCGCTGAAGTTGATTGATTACCCCTTTGGAGAGGTTGTATTATTTTCAGTTTGCTTTAAAAGCATTATCTGTTTAAAGGACTAAAGTCTTTTAGTGCGAGGTTGTGCTAACGTAACATTGTAGTAACTTTATCACATTACTCATTATCATTCTAGTGTCGTGGCTATTTGAGCTAGCTTACCGGTGACTCCGGTTTCACGTCATTTACAAAATACAGCAGACGAGGTTCTGCTGTATTTAATAATTTAAACCTCTGTAACTTCCAAAAATATCGTGTTCCTTTCCCTTCAGACCCCAAAACTTTTAAAACTTAAAAATACACGACCTCGATAACTTAAATTAATAATCACTTTGGAATACATGAGAGTACATTATTAATCATTGTTAAAAAGGAGGTCTTAAAAAACGAGAATCTAATTTATTAGGTAAAGGAAGAAAAATGGCTGATTTTCCTCTTTTGGAACAATATTTGGTTACGTGGTTCAAACAGTGTCACAATGAAAACATACTTATCTTCAGAAAGTGGTTCTTAAGTAGTCCTTCACTTTGTATAAACCCTCGATATATTAAAACTCTATAAGTTAAAAATATTTTGAGCTTCCCTTGGATGTTATCTTTTCAAGGATCTAGTGGAATAAAATTAATAAGCTCGTTCAATTAATCTGAGCTTTCTTATAAGGGTTATTATCTATAGTGTACCAAAAATGCCTTTCTCAGTACTGGATTACCGTTTTTAATACCTTAAGTGAATGATTTAAAGACAAGAAAATATTAACAAAATTATTTGTAAATACAAAAAATATTGAAATAATTCGTTTCTTTTATAATCCTTGAAGGCGTTTAAATATGTATTCCCATCTTCGATTTAAATGTAAATCTGATAATATCAAATCTCATCAGTGTATTACCTGAATATTATATATGGGCCGTAAATAAAGGTGTATGGGCGTTCATGACAGAGGACGTAGTTTCGTTTAGGATCATTCAAGCCGTCATTTTTACATTAAGAACTTTACACCTCGGTATGAGGTGTCAGTGACGTGGGTGTCGTGTTAATAACTTCTATTGCATTAAAGTTGGGTTCCAATAACACGGTGAACAAGATTAGTGATGAAATCTAAACATTTCAAACAGATAATAAAGAATTTGAACAAAATAAAGTTTCCATTGTTTTCCAAGTAACAGATCAAATAGCTTTAACATCGTTTATAAAGTTTTATCGGACAGTAGTAGCGTTCCTAGAAGCATCGTGGGTGATTGAAGAGTATAAAACAGATGCTTCATAATAAGCGAAAAATATAGTATTTTCTCTGGATGCAAGAGGATTTCGGAATAATTTTCTTGTGAGCCGATCACCAGCATAAAAATGGTCGCGTAATAGATTATTGGTTCGCTTGATGTAGGTACTTGCAGTGCCAGTGTAGCATATATATATATGCTAAATGACTTTTCATCATAAGCAGGATTCATAAAATCGGGTATGAAAACGGATGGTCCACCCTACATTTAGCATTATATCGATATATTTTCCATTTACTTTAATTATACTTTAATATTATGGATCTCCGCAAAGTAATGGTTAATTCTTTTGAGTACCCACCCACCCATAGAGTTAAGTGTTACAATTCAGATTTAAACATCCATAGTACAACTTTTATGACTGACTTTGCGTTATTATAAGTCTACTCTACGTTAACGTTCATTTAGGACATAATTTTGAAACAGTCGCTCATGTAATTAGATTGACACGGACAAATTTCACAACCCTAGTAAAGGTCCTGACACACTCATTATATATTCTGTTTCGGTTCCCATGGCGTCATTGCATATCAAAATCGATAAGAGTAGCTTCTTATCGAGAGGATAGCTCTTATCGATTTATTCGGGTAATTAACCATTTCCGTCTTAGTGTTTGACCATTTTATTATAAGGGTGAGCTAGGTATGGTAGGAACTTGTACTTACAGAAATCTCACTGCCTGTTAATGGGGACTATTAAACGCCAATTATTTATCTATTTTAATGGTTTTTAGATAACATTAGATTATTAAATTATGGGTATGTATACATCTTAATTTTTTATTGATAATATCGTAACGGAACTCTATGTAGCTTAAACATGCCTTTCCTTTTTCTACCCGCAATGTTGATAATTCGATTGGTAACTGTAGCCAAACGAACCTGCCCATTTAAATTTATAAAGATGAATCCAAAGGTAAATAAAATCATCTTGTTTGTATCATATATTCGTATTTGATTTTTTATTTATTAAATTATTTTTTATAAACCTTCAGTGTTTGATAATCTTACACAAACAAGTTTGATCTCAAATATCGTCTGGGTTGAAAAGTAAAGGTATCCAAAACCGAAAGAAGTATTTTTTAAATATTTTATAATTTTTTTATTTCCTCTTAAAGAGATTGACGACGATTGCTGCATAGGACCGCCCAAAGCAATTTGAGTTTGTAGCTTTCGAATAGGCGACCTTTTACACTCTTTGAAAAGTTCTATGGAACCGCAGTTTACTAGAGAGTTAATATTAGGTACAACGAACTCTTGGAGATATAATCCAAAAAAATGTTCCTGCAAAATTCAGTAACTAAACTCTGGGATCCAGTTCGACATACATACACACTACCATATTTCCCAAGCGCTAATTTTTTTTCAAGGTCAGTTATCTCAAGGTCGATGTATTTGGTGCATATAAAAAAATTGTTAGTACCAGTTTATGATGCGAATATCTCTACTACAAATTTATTAGTAGCTGCTGTATATTTTCGTTTATTGCGTAGTGAAACCGTACCGTAAGAATTAAATTGTACGGCTATAAAAATATATTTAGTAGTAAGCTGGTCGTAATAGCACGTGTAAAAAGAAACCATTTTGTAAAACTTGACCCCAATTATTGAGGTAAGTTTAAGTCGGAGCTTTTCTTTAGGTAAATATTTTTGTAAGTCATTGAAAACCACAGGGGATTTTAATATAAAATATTCATATTGGCGGCATTTCGTTTAAAGCAAACTATCATTAATAGATCTTTATTACAACTTATTAAACTTTTGATGGGCATTATTTTAAATTACGAATGTTTTTTTTTATTTGTTTATATTAGACTTTGAATAAGTAAATATGTAAAAGTTGAATATCGAGAAACTTTTGACGATCGAACTTTCTGGAACAAAATTTTGTGATATGATTGTTATAAAAACTATGGCTAATTGTAATTCAACATACCATTGCTCTTAATAATTTAAATTAATTGTATATAGTTAAATAAACATAAGGGACTACAGGTTCCTTATGTTTTTCGCCCTAGAATACTATGGAGAATAGTGGATGGCAAAGTTATACAAATATCAGAGACTTTGTGGTGGCAGACCATGATATTAAACCCCAGTCTTGTGTGAAGCTAAAAGGCTTATTGTGCCCTCTCGTGTATCTATAAAAAAGGTCTAGAAGTGAGATATTAATAGCCCACTAAATTCATCCTCCTGCCCTTATCCCACTCTAAGTGGGGTCGACACAACATGTTATAAGCAAGTTGTTACATGATTTGGCTGCGTTTTTACGACCGGCCGCCTGTCTGACGTCAACATACCTTAGTCGTATTTTAGAACACCTCGGTAAGAAAGAGGGTGGTCTATTCTACCAAACCGGTTACCACACGGTGGGTCAACTTACCTTAGTCGCTTTTTACGACACCTCGGTAAGAAATGAGGGTGGTCTATTCTACTCAGCCTGATACCACACGGCGGGTCGCCTTACCTTAGTTGCCTTTTACGACACTTCGGTAAGAAATGAGGGTGGTGTATTCTAATAGCCCACTAAATTAAAAATAGCTAAAAGTGCTTTGTAAATTACAATCTACGCGTACAGTTTAAACCAAAAACTTTAATTATATAAAATAATGCTTTTTGTATTAAATATAAATACATAAATTAGACAAATGTTTAGATGATATGCTATTAACACAAACTCAGCTTGATAAAAAGCGTGAAAACACATTTTAAGCCGATGCTACCGGGTTTTGTAACAACTAACAGGTATTCAAATAGAATAGATATAAGTAATTCGATCAAATATTTTATAACACACTAAAAATACCTTATTAAGAATTTAAATGATATGCGAATAAATTATGATATAAATAACGTCAGGTGGTAGGCCCTTCGTTAGTGGCACTTATTGTCAAAGCTCGATATAGTCAAGGAACAGCCAAAGTGCAGCAAAGTGCAATTCAAAAAATCAATACTACCTAATCTATAAAAAAATAGTCGAAACGAGTATTGAAAATTATAATAAGAATTTAAATTATGTAAAACTGAGATGGCATTACAATTTAGATCAGTTCTAATCCGAGGCAAGCATTTATGAGTTTCTTTAAACTCATTAATCACTTCTTATATTATAAATGCGAAACACTAATCTTACTTAAACTAAAGGCTTGATCAATATCGATGAAAATCGATGAAAAATATAAGTTTCGATTGTAACTTATATTTCGGATAATATATGGCATAAAATATTCCCCGTTGATCTTTCGGGATAAGGAAAAAAAATCTTAATAGAGGGTATTATTTTAATTAGTTTGAAAAAACAAAGTCAAGGAACAGCTTGCTTATCACAAGTGGCAGTAAGCTATGGGAAGCTCTGTTTATTGAATGTTATTTGGCTTTTTAATCACCATTGTCCCAAAAAACGATCTCAGGCCTATATAAATATAAAGAGAAAAATAATCACAATTCTTTGTATGAAAGTTATTGCTTACACTTGCGGTTAAATTTTAAGTAAGCAAAGTTGTGCAGGATTTCGCAGTTTTTTTTCTTTCTTTATTTATAGAACTTTGTAACCATATGTGACTATGTCGCTCTGTTACATAAACTTATAGTAAATTCATTCTAAGATAGGTAGTTATTCTAGATAAATAATTCTAGGTTGCCACAAATTGTGTAATGCTCAATTTCGTAGTTAATGAGCAAAATATGAATAAAATATCGTTTTCGCTAGATAAACGAATATAAAATAGTTTTGCCATTACTCTTGGCCCTTATTTATCAAACAAAAGAGGCACCTTAAAAACCGCTTGAAAAAACACATATGAATTTTATAACTCTTTGTTGACATAACAAATGCGGATAATCGTAACTCCATATCTATCCAAGCGACCGTTAACTTCACAATCGTAACAAACGTTCCTATTGCGATAGACTTGTCAAGCTTCAAAGGTAAATAGCATGCAATCAATAAGCCGTCGCAATTCTGCTGAGCGATACCGTAGTTCCGCGTTCGGTCCCTGATAAGAGAAACACGGCAAACAAGTTCGAACTATCGGTCATTGACCTGTAAAAGGAATGGACCGCATTAAGATCATACTGTAGATCTGTCGGGCAATGGTACGTAATTGAGTTCTGGATTGCGGTTAACATACGTTTGCATGCAATGAGGTGGATGCATACAGACTGGATTAAAAGTGACATTTTATTTCGGATGCTGAAAAACAAACGTGACTTCTTTAAATGATAGTACCTGGTTGACCGAGACTTGCTCGGTGATTTTTTAGAAAAGAAAAGAAAAAAATGATTAGGTAGTTGGGGATCGATCCTAGGTATTTACATTTCTCGAGTATGCCCGTTTCCCGAATAAGTTACGATAACTTGACAGTTAATGGCAAAAATAATATTGAATATAAATTTTAGTATTTTTTAATGCCTTAAAACAGGGATAAAATGAGTTTTTAACCTTAATATACCATAACATAAAACCTAGTTAGATCGATTTTTCTCCCCAAACCCCCTACTACTTAGATTTAGAAAATCGTTAGATAAGATAAGTAAATCCTCAGATAAGTAACTATTACCTTCTTTTGACTACTTTATTTATGCAGTGAGCTTTCCACTACCGGGTGCTGTTCAAACATCTTGGATATATCTTGGAAAATATATATTCTTGTCATATTTAATCACGATCAAACATAGCTGCTCCACAACCCAGTAAAAGACAGTCCCTTAATTCCGTTCAAAACCTTTCGTGTAGATCTATAGGCTACCTCTGATATCGGGCACTGTTCGAATACTGGTCGTGGTACTTATCGTGGTTTTCTACCAACGAAATTTGATTCGGGACTGGCTACATTATCAAATTTGAATTTACCAATACAATCTCTGGTCTTAGGTATCTGAATTTGTATTTTATGTATACTCCTCATCTTTGCACATTGGATGGAGGAATGTGTATGATAATACCAACGGCTTTCATATCTTTGTTCGATCATTCGACTGATTTTCTTAATTCGCCTCCTAATTCCTGTAATAAGTTTAAGGATCCATGGGGATCATTACAATTTAATAGAATTTTAATCAAATATTGTCTATGCGTAAACTATATAAAATTTTAAATCTTCAATTGTAACAGGTTTCTCTGATATCCCTTTTATGCTGATAGAACCTGCAAAGGAATAACAATTTAGAGTTTGCTTATTTACTTTTTATAATAGAATTTTCAGTATTTGCACGAGCCCTGCAGTAATTTCGCTATGTTATCGCAAAATGTTTTCGTGTTTAATTTTCGCAATAGCACGACAAGCGTTCAACGGACTGCAAACACGCGAGTTTCGCTTTTGGAGGTGTGACAAGTCTAATTAAAGTTAAGTTCCAATGTTGTAATCAAGATTAGTGTTTTTAATTGAAAAATTTGAACTCTGCACTATAATTTTTTTTCCAAAAAACCACGAAAAATACAAATTAGAAACTAGTCGAATTCCGAAAATAATTTTATTATAAAATAGTAACGTAAGTATGATGATAAGCAAAAAATAAGTCACAGATTATAAAATGATATCGGTCATGAGTCATTTAATTTATGAATTATTTATTGTCACGTGACACTAAAAGCTTTTAATTCTGTTATAAAAAAATTACGTCGCGTTAAGAGTCAGATGGTATCTAATTAAATTGTTTGTACATTTTCTCGCTTATATTAAGTTAATATATACCGAAAGTTGGTACATAGTTGTTTTTGTTTTGAAGTTATCTCTAACAATTAGACCTACTGTTACCAATTAAGGCATGATCTTGTTACTCAGAGAAATTAATGAGACATTTAGCCATATTTGGCATAAACTAGATAGCATTCTATATAATGATAACGGTAAAAACATAAAATAACGGTAAAAGGAGAAACATCTTTACCTATTAAAAGGTAGTATTTTATTTAATAAGGTAAGCATAAACTTTTATCCCTTTTACCTAAATTACGTTGACGCAGAAGTATTAATTATCGCAAAATTATGAGTTATGATGATGATGATATTTATGATGATGATTTTTAAGTGAGCTGTGATAGTCCAGATGCTAGCTATTGATGCTGTCTGAACTGTCCAAGGGAATCACCAATAAGTTCAATAACTTTTGTATCTTATTGATAATTGCAATTTATCACACGCTTTTCGGTGAAGGAAAACATCGTGAGGAAACCCGCATATCTCTGGAGAGCTCTGGGGACATGTGTCCTATAAATCTGCATTGGAGCAACGTGGTAGGTCTTAGCTCCAATCCTTCTCTCCAAAATGGAGGGAGGAGGCCTATGCCCACCAGTGGGAGAGTAACAGTCCGATTCTTTACTTTTTTATGATTTATGTCTATATAGACGCTGTTTCTTAATATCATCCTATTCTTGTGGAATTAACAGGATTTCTATATGTTACCTCGGTGTATAAGGAGTAATTGTGCCAAATTTCATTGTATTGGATATATTAGTAAGAAAGTATTCTGGTACTTTTCGTCTATAGAAAATTATGTTGAATATTATCAACGGTAGAACTTACTCTTAACTGTTTAAAAAATGAGAGCAGTAATAAATTTTGTCATCTGCTGACCTTATTAAAGCAAGGGCATCTTAGTTGTTAAGATTTTAATGTAGACTCTCGTACGATCTGCGTCATGTTGCTGTGATTCATTACATATGTTTGTTGTAGCTACTGTTGTGAATATTATCTCATTGTATTCTAAGAAAAGGGAAATTATTGAATCCTTTTTGCACTATGATGTTGTGTTAGTGTTAGGATATTTGGCCATTTTGATTGTCGTTGATTTTTTATTATTATCTAATACCTTTTTATTTAACAAATGACTTTTTAATGTCACTGGACGTTGTGCAGTAAGCTTTCAGAATTCGAATGACCTATCATACTTTCAGATTTAAAAGACTAAAATTTTTCATTGAATATAAGTCAACCCATATATCATATATACTCTCTATTAGTATATTATGTGTATAATATTAAAATGAATATTCTTCCTCGTTTTACATAAAATCAAAAATACGCATCAGTAGGATTTCATATGAAACTACCTTTTATCTTTTAACGTAGAGAAGGCAGTATTAAAGAGAAGAAACTAAAGGACACATTGAAAGTACCAGGAAATATACTATAGTACACGAAAAGAAGTAAATTAACTGTTTATTTAAATTTCATATAAAGTCTTTAATTGTGAGTTATATTAACTATTTTATATAAAGAGCGCTTTGTTTTATCGCATCTAATATAACAAAATTGGCTTAATTAAGCCTTAATCCATTCTCGACTCTTTATGCAAATGACTACTAATTTTTAAATTAAAGGAAAATTTTATTTCCAACTAAAACAAAAAAAAAATCTCGAAATTTCAAAACGAATTCACAGCGGGCTTCGTCAAAAATTCCAACTTTCATGTCTCTGCGGGACGTTGTTGGAATTAAAAATTTGTTTTGTGCCCCATCTGTGGCTAGCTGTAAATGTAACTTTTAGATAAGAGTTTCGCCAAATTCATATGAGATATTCTGCCGTTGTAATATATTTTTAATTTGTTTTCTGTATTGCATAACTAACAAAGCTCTCTTCGGCAATGCTCGTGCACTGTTGCATAGGTCTCTTCAAGAGAATTTCCTAACTAATTCTATCGGGTTAGCCTAACTAGTTTCGAACCCATTCGGGGCACTTATTCATGAGCTCTTTACAGCAAGCTATAGCGGTGGCAACGGCGTACAGCAGCTCGCTGATCGCGACTCGTGAGTGGTTGGGAGGGGGGAGACGATAGCGACGTTGGTCACGCGTCTTTAAAGTGTTCCCTGTGGGTGTGATCTTCGTTATCGGATGCACGGATGAAATTTGTGCATGCAACGATCGGGCTAACCCGATAGAATTAAACGTTAGTGTAGCCGGTCTTGATACATTAACTATAATTACTACTAATTTTATCCGAGCCCTTTGAGCTGTTATGTCTAGTAAGTACTGAGTCAATACCGATAGCGCATTTTTTAACTCACCAATACGAGTACAATCCCTCGAAATCATAACTAACATCTTCTATATATAAATTACTTACTGGATACTTTGCCTTTGACTTTTAAGAGGTACTAAAGCACGTACTTTGGAGATATGAAATAAGTTAAAAACTAAATTTTATTATTTCTAATAGCAACTAAATACAATAATATTTAAAATTTATAGAGTGTATCAAACTATGTCATCTATTTGAAGGGAATGAATTTATTTAGAATAAATATTTTAATAATTTAACTACGAATGGACATTTGTTAGATATTTTCTGTTTCTTCTTTTATATAATTTTTTTTGTTGGCTTTTTCATTCACAAGATAAAGGAATACATTTTATTTTGCTGTAAATTTGAACGTGAGAATTCTTGTTGGCCGACCTCCAGCATCGTCATTTGCAGGATGCAGCTGAGCATCCTTGAGTTTATTATTTATAAATCTATCGTGACAATTTTTATGTTTCATATTGGATTATTGATCTTTATGATTTTTAAGGGGGAATTTATAGGGAATATTTTTCGGAGTATTCAAAGTATCAATATCTTGAATAATCATATAGCTACACTGGGGAAAATTGGCGAGTGCAATCGACAGTGTTAAATGTGTAAGTAAAGTGCATAAGCTATACAAGCGACTGGGAATGTTTCCTTTTGGGAGCTACTTCTTTTAAGATTGATAAAGGATTAGGATGAGTTAAAATAATATAAATACAAAAGTCAGTTTGTCCATTAAGCTGTTTTCGGTCTTTATGGAGTTATTTTTCTAAAACCAAATCAAAATTATCTTTATGCAAAATTAGCTCTTTCATGCACTTCTGAATCGTCAAGGATCCTTAACGAATCAGAATGATTAATCAAGCTACAACTGGTTCAGAGTTTATCGTTAATCAACTCGTTTTAAACAACTTGAACGCTAATCTTTAAATCATTTTTTATTTTACATTATTAAACCGGAGTCTCTTATGAAGCTGATTTGAATGTCCTTTCAGCTTCATAAAAGACTGCATTTTTATCATCCATATAATCTTAAAAATTGCAATATGCTTTTGGTACGTGTAAGTATTTCTTAAACCTTTCTGTAGAATCTGGTCTTCTGGTCTAGTAACTGGTTTAGTACAGATTAAATCATTTAATTTTTGTAATTTGATTGTAAAGTGCCCATAATAAACTCAAACGGGTATCTATGAAAAAGGAAATTCTTGGACCCACGGATAGAAATTATACTAAATGTTTATACATAAAACAAAAGAAGGATCTCATCCTGCTTGCATCTTTCACACGAGGGCACACGGAACACGTGGCATGTGTTCCCACCAATATTATCATACAGTATGCGGGCATATTCTACTGCTATTCTCGCCAACAATGTCAGGGTTTGAGAAAGATAGTCATTCAATTTTAGTCCTTACCCACTCGCAAATACGACCTTTATTCCATTAAATCATCATCGTATTAGGTTCTTGTTGGGACTGATGTATATATGTACATATACCTATAGATTTTAATAGGAAGGACTAACGACTGACATTTCGGAAGATTGTGTAGATTAAGTGTGAGATATTTCTCTCAAGTAGACAATTTAATTACTATCCATACTAAGAAGTAATAGGTTAACTGAGGTATATTATGTCAACTATTCCTGGTCAATATTTCGCCAATCATTTACATCCTCCAAACTACCAAATTTTATCCAGGCATAAGTTATCCTGTATGTCTTCTTGTATGAATATTCACCATACATTTTTAAGGGAATTGTATATCCAAAAGTATTTTACTGGTATGGTGTATGTATGAAAAATTCCAAATGTCACTAACAGAAGAAAACAGCTTACCGTACCATAGAATTAGTGCTGCTAACTATCTCTTGAACCATGTTATTTCATTTTTATTGGAAATAATTTTGTTGTAAATAGAAATCTTTTAATTATACTGCAATGACCTGTGGACATTCGACTACAATAATATGAAATAAGTTCATCTCACCATTACCCAAGCATACCAACGTTGGGAATGGAAAGAAATTGCTATTTTTCAAAGAAAATAAAGTTGACACCGAATTGAAAACCCTCTACGAAGATAACGAGGTCTCTCACAGGTAACAAGCTCACGTGCGACACTCCCTTTTTATCATTTGGACACATTTCCTCCTTTATTTCACCTTTCGAGAGCAACGGGCAGGTTGTATGGTAACAAAAATTATATAGCTGTATTCCCTGCGCACATCATACCATACTCGAATTAATTATTTTAAGTTCCTAGCTAATAAAATAAAATTTAGTATTCACTAGTTAAAACATAATATTCTTTAGGAGAAAATTAACAACAACGATCCCAACGATTTTCATGAAGTGAAAATCGTTCTTAGTATAAGGGTTTCGGGGACGATAAATCGATCTAGCTAGGTTTCATATTTTAAAATGTCATTTCATCCCTGAAAAAATGCTTAAATACAGAATAGAATAGAATAAAATGCAAAAGTTAATTAGGTAGTCATTTTGTTTTAAAGTTGTAATAGGTCAGTGGGGAACGGGCGGACTAAAGAAGTGAAAATGTACCTTATAGCCATTCCTTTTTTATTTTTTTTATTGCAATTTTTTGATCTTTAAAAATAATTACCGGGCGAGGCTCGGTCATCCAGGTACGACTGGCTTACAGACGCCTGGCTTACAAGTCCGTAAGGCGGTCGTTGCATCTGGTGCTCCCGATGTATCGGTTAGCGGAGGGGGACCTGTCTTCTGAGTGGTACCGCCTCAGAGGAGGCTCAGAGACACGTCATCAGGGTAGATGGGTATCTCTGGGATCAGAGCGGCTGTCATTGGGGGTAGGGGCAATCAGTACAACTCCTTGCCACCAGCAGCGTGGTGTGGAGCACAAAGGTCGTTTAAATCGGTGCGAGTCCGACATAACCGCCGGCTGTCCCCGTCGGGGGGTGGTCCCATTAGGGGTTTTTTCCTGTATAAATAAAAAACTCAGGTACTTAATATAATCAGAGTAGCTTGACCGTTTAAATGACCCTGTAATGTAACTATCTAGTTTTCCTGTTATCGAAGGACAAACATTAATTTTATATTAAAAGTTAGCCCAGAGGATAAGCTTCAATTGTAATAAATTGTGTTTAATAAATGGCGCTTTTTTCTTGAAATGTAACAGATAAGCAGACTTCTGTATGTATTATATGAATGAATATAAAGCTTTGAGTACAAGGTTTAGGAATCCATAAAATTCCTTACAAAAATGGTGTACTTACATATAGTTTTACTTGAGTAAACGTAGTGAGATCGGAAAGTACTTATACTGAATTTATGTAAGTCATTTTACCTAGACATTATCTACAGGCCCGGATACAGCTGCGCATGTGGGTAGTTAGAATAAAATATTGCCAAATTAGTTTTTTATTTGTATCTAGAGTAGAGTTAGAAAAATTATCGTTTTATCCCTGTTTTCGGACACTGAAAAAAAATGCTTAAATGTTGAATAGAAAGTAAATGAAATTTTAGCTGTCATTTGTAAAGTTGTGATAGCTCAATGGTAAACCGGCGGACTAACTAAAGAAGCTGGGATCAAGCCCCTGTTGATATCAACCTTTTTTACTTTTTTTAATTTTTTACTATTAAAAAAAATACCGAACATGGCTCTGTCACTCATGTACTAAATAGAATAATTTTATATATGGTATAATAAGTGTAATAATGGTAGTATTATAATATGCTTTACGGGCTTACTAATTTTCATTAAAATTTATGGAGCTTGTATATTCTGGGATAATTATTGACTACCTAGGCTTGGCTATTCACGCGGTTGATGAAAACGGGATTAGAGGAAACTGGATAGTTAGTTAAAATCATGCAGCGTTAAAATTTTGAATATTACATTTTCATTATGTTAGTAACGAGATTACACAGATTATAATATAAAGCGTTCTCTATATTTTACCATTTTTAGTAACAAATGTTTTACGGTATCCGACTGAGTAAAATATACCACCCTCATTTCTTATCGAGGTGTCGTAAAAGGCGACTAAATTAAGTTGATCCGTCGTGTGGTATTCGGCTAAGTAGAATTGACCACCCTCATTTCTTATCGAGGTGTTGGAAAAGGCGAAGCCAGTCGTAAAGTAATTAGCCAAAACATGTAACAACATGCTAAAAACTTGTTGTGCCGAACTCACTAGAGTGGGATAAAGGCAGGAGAATCATGAAAAATACAAAATAGTCTATATTTAAATATTTCAAAATAGGCTATAAATTTCCAAAACTATTTACATTTCATAACTGCTATTTCTGCAAAATCGGGTAGATTAAATTATGCACCGTTGTAGCAATTTTCAATAGTTCAATGAGCTTTCTCTATCAGCGCCCTTTTTAATGTTAAATCTATAATTATTATATTATGAATTGGAACCGGCTATAGTCTCGTTGTTTATGTCGCGAAAATAGTTCATGATAAGGGAATCGACAAGAGTTTGAGACTAATCCGGTTTACCCAATAGTACCTGCGAGCCTTGCTTGGTAAAATTTAAAATGATGTTAAAAAAAATAAAAAAAAAATTGAAAAGAAAAATGAAAAGATAATAGGGCAGTTGGGGCTCGATCCTTGGTATTTTCACCTCTCTAGACCGCCTGTTCCCCAAATGAACTACCATGACGTTTGACAGCTAAAAATTGTGATTGTATTCAACGTAAATTTAAAAAAAGTTTAGAGCCCGAAAACAGGGTTAAAACGATATTTTTTTTAAAATAAAACTTATTTTGAACGATTTTTCTCCCCCAAAACCCCCTACATGTTAAATTTCAGGAAAATCGTTGGAGCCGTTTCCGAAATTCCAAAAATATATACATATATACATACAAGATTAACTCATTTAAATATTAATATCTGGGTGACCGAGCTTCGCTCGGTAATTTTTTACAAAAAAAAAACTTAAAAAAAAACAATTATTTAGTTGTGATCGATCCTTGGCATTCACTTTTCTCAAGTCTGCCCTTTACCCGAATAAGCTACGTCGACTTGACAGTTAATGGCGAAAATTCAATTCAATATAAATGTTAGTGTTTTTTAATGCCCAAAAACAGGGATAAAACAATTTTTTTTTACATAAAACCTAGCTAGATCAATTTTTCTCCCCCAAAACCTTCTACATGTTGAATTTCAGGAAAATCGTTGGAGCCGTTTCCGAGATTCGGAAAATATATATATATATATATATATATATACAAGATTAACTCATTTAAATATTAAAGATGATAAAGATAAAGATAAATTGTGATTATGGTTCTATAATATATGAAATTTTAATATGTCGCTTTTTGAACTCACGATACTCCAAATTCTACTTCCGTATAGAACGATTTTCGTAATTTTGTAAGGCGCAAAGCAGGAGTCGCAAGCTCATGACGGGGTTATAATTTGGATTTAATGTATTAGTATAAACTATAAGATGGCTTCAAAAATATGTTTAAAATATACTCTATCAGAATATCACTAATGATGTCTGTAACACTTCTAGTTCAATGGACTTGACGTGATTAAGTTAAAGACTTTCTAGTCAAATTCATCTCGCAGTGCGGCGAGAGCCTTTGTTCGGGATTGGGTTTCATTCAACGGCTCTCGGTGGTCCGTGGTCTTGTGACAGCGATAACTCTAAAATAGAGTAATTCAATATCAAAATCGGTGTACATTTCTCGGAATAGCGCGTTCTGGACCTAATTTGGTATCTTGTTTCTAAAGAAGTTTCGTTAAGTTACTCATATATCTTTTTTTGTGAACTATGTACTGCATATTTGTTTGGAAGTGCTAAAGTCAAAAGTTACCGTTTTGGTTTACAAGGTTTTAATTCAGAGCGACTATCTTTACTTCATCACCATCATCATCATCATTCTCCGGCTCTTATCCCGCTTTAAGTGGCACAACATGTTATAAACATGTTGTCACATGATTTCGCTTCGCATTTTTCGACCGGCCGCCTGCTTGTCGTCAACTTACCTTGTCGTATTTTACGACATCTGGGTAAAAATGAGGATGGTCTATTCTACTCAGCCGGATACCACACGGTGGATCAACTTACCATAGTCGCCTTTTACGACACCTCGGTAAGGAATTAGGATGGTCTATTCTACTCAGCCGGATACCGCACGGCGAGTCAACAACTTACGTTAGTCGCCTCTTACTACACCTCGGTAAGAAATGAGGGTGGTCTATTCTACTCAGCCAAATACCGCACGGCTAAGTAATCATATTTTCATATCAGGAAAATTCCTTAAGGTTACCTAGCGGCGGGTGGGTGCGATAACACAGCTTTAAAATAAGCTTATAAGCTTCTTATAATATCAAAAGTTTGACTTTTTATAAGGGAAAATCATTGTGAGAAAACCTGAATATTTTGCGAGAGTTTCTTATGATACAGTTGAACCGTAGAATTGTATCCGGAGTTGAACTTTCTCGGGATAATGGATTCATACTAGGGTCCCGAGAAATGAAAAGGACGTAAACAGTCACAAACTTTCCTTTCATTTTGCAAAATACTGATAACTGTATATACTTTCGTTATTATATTGTCGGTATATAGTGACATTGTTTTGAAAAGAGATTCGTCATTTCAAAACTTTGAATAAAGACGAATACATTTGTGAAATTTTATTAAAACAGTGAAATATAAAATAATTTAATGAATGAAACATTTTTGGTTTTTAAATGTTTTCTTCATACTTTCTTTGTGAAGAACGACGCGGTTTTCAAATGATTATAAAATTGAATTTATCGCAAATATATTATGCAGTTCCCGTAAAACATATGAGATGAATTATGAATTATAAATGATTGTTTAAATGTTATTTATTTCGCTTTTAATTTCTTTGTTATTAACTAAAACAATTAATTAATTATTTTATTTAATCTTTGTGATTAAAACTAGTTCAATTGATTTATTAACACCTTTGATCAAAATAT
Source organism: Morpho helenor (assembly GCA_029227775.1). NCBI lineage: Eukaryota > Metazoa > Arthropoda > Insecta > Lepidoptera > Nymphalidae > Morpho > Morpho helenor. Next base: position 14,375,643 of record JARGCU010000017.1, read on the forward strand.
TTGGAGACCAAAATAATATGCCAAATAAATACTAAATATAATACTATCTTTTTAGCTTAAGATTCGTATTATAATAGTTACGCCGTGTGGTATCCGGCTGAATAGAATAGTACCACCCTCTTTTCTTACCGAGGTGTCGTAAAAGGCGACTAAGGTAAGTCGACCCGCCGTGTGGTATCCGGCTGAGTAGAATAGACCAACCTCATTTCTTACCGAGGTGTCGTAAAAGGCGACTAAGGTAAGTTGACTCACCGTGTGGTATCCGGTTTAGTAGAATAGACCACCCTCTTTCTTACCGAGGTGTCGTAAAATACGACAGAGGTAAGTTGATGTCAGGCAGGCGGCCGGTCGTAAAAACGCAGCCAAATCATGTGACAGCATGTTTATAACATGTTGTGCCGACCCCACTTAGAGTGGGATAAGGGCAGGAAGATGATGATGATTCGTATTATAATAGTTAAAAACAAAAATAGCCTAAGTTATTTAGTTTTTAAATTTTTAGATGAATTTAGAGTTTATTTTTTTGTATAGTTTATTAATTACGTATTACGTATACATTACGTACAATTACGTAATTTCCATAATAAAGAATCCATACAAAATAATTTTTTGCTGTAAAAATTACAATGAAACGAGTAAAAACACTGTCTTTTTTTTTAAATTTGTTTTGAATATTTAATTAATACTCGAATTAATTGCGAGTAAGATGCACACGTCCACGCGTTACAACCTTTCTTTTAACATTATTTTAACATAAAGCATTTTGTGTTTGATCTTTTAAATTAAAATTTAGGAGTACAAGCTTATACATGGCTTTCAAAGATTAGCTTATGTTAAACACCAAAGAGAGGTATTCTGACAAGCATTATTAACATTCCTCTTGCGTCCCATCTTTTTCGCAAATAAACTGTTGTAAGCGATATTAAAATCTATTGAAATAACATACAGTGTAATATCGTTTGAATGTTATCACATATCAATCGGCAAGCCTTTCAGTTTCCAGCAAATTCAATATGCGAAAATTGTTGTAGATATTTGCAAATGCTAAATTCTTACGAGTTACATTCAACTTGTAGTAAATTTGTCTTAAATAATGCTCTTTCTTTTCACAAGCTATAAATTTATCTATTATCTATACATATTACTGAAGTCGTAATAATTTGACTTCTTTAATGTCGACAGAAGAATTAAAAAACTTAAAAAAAAAATTACTTATATGTTTACTTTAAATGAAAAGTAAATTGCTTTTCGAGTCATCAGTTGACGGGATCTCTATTTCTTAATTTTTCCAATTAATACTTTATGAATTGATATAACGAGTTACGATATACATATATATTTTTGTTATATTGTTTGGCTTCGACTATGTACTATTTATATTCATTTGTCCATTGCAGAAGGAAAAAAGGGATTTTAGATATGTTGGCTAAAATTGTAATCGTACTGTAACTATAAATTTAAAAATTATTGTTTCTTTTGTTTCATATTAGATGATGGGTTTTTCCAGGATAGCCTACGTCAGGATCAGGACTACTTTCTTATTTATTAATATTACTTTACCATATTACTTAACCATTTAGCCGTCTGTTCACAAAATCGAACGCATAGTTCCTAACTTTCGCCTCCATATTTTTGGTCGTATTTTCAAAAACAAAAAATTTCAGTTTTATATTTTTAAAATAATCTCCACAAATTATTAATAAAGCCGAAGAAAAGTGTAAAACTGAAAGATTTAGTATTAATTAGAAGTGGTTATAAACCTTGGTATCAGAAAGCAGTATCACAAATGTTAACCAAACATCAATAGAAAAAGGCCTCACGCGCTTCGTTTCATCTACCTTATACCCAAACAGAGACAAATAAATTAATACCACGTTGCCTCTATCAATCTTCAGGCCATTAGACGATTAGATATGGTGTGTTAATCGATGCCTCCCACGCTACTACTTTAATTCATCGATGTCATAGCCTTAAAAACTTTTTGATAAGTGTCATGGGATTTAATTTGCTTTTCATATGTCCGTATCATCAATCATTTATAAAGGGATCTGATACTGTCAGGTGGCATCAAATTTAATGAGGTTTTTTATAATAGGTATATTGTGATTTGTGTTGAAATTATGATATAGAAAATTATCTATTTTCATTTTTAAAATTGTTCTAATTAAAACAGTTTATTATTTATCTAACTGCTAGAGAAAGATGCACTCTTTTTTAAATATAATTATCTAGGCAAGTGTGCATATCATCACGTAGTTTCTCTTTAACGAAAACCAAATTATGACCTTCATCTAATCATCATCTTAGTCTTAATCATATAAGTAAGTCACTAGTTGTGCCAGGATCTTGGCCCGCATGGAAATCAGTCACAATTTTTTATCCGAATTGAAATTTTGAATTTAAAAGTAGTTATCGTTAATTGTAAGAGATTTTGAAATAACTTTCACAGTTGACTTACGCACTCAAGGAAAGCTTTAAATTTTGTCGTTTATCGCAATATTTTTTATATAGTCTATAGCCTTCCTCGATAAATAGACTATTTTACATTGAAAGAATTTTTCAGATGATTTTCCTGAGATTAGCGCGTTCAAATAATCAAACAAACAAACTCTGCAGCTTTATATATTAGTATAGATATGTGTGTGATAGAAGCTAGGACTGGGAAACCTTTAGTAAGGATAAACTGCACTTATTTTTTTTGTCATTTAGGTTTTTGAATTAAATATCAGTCTGTAAACATAAGGCGCTTTATTAAATTTAGTTATAGATAAATGTGTGTATAAAAATACAATTAAAATATCCGTAGCAGCAAATGTTGTGGGCAAATTAGTATATATTTATAATATTTTGAATCAAAAATTGGATTATTTTATTGCACAGGAGCTTACTTACGTCTTTTCTAATGAAAATATTCTTTTTCTATTAAAAGCATTATTAAAATTCTATTTGATTACTTGCAATGCGGAAAAATGTCATATATTCCACATGTATATCTACCATATATCTCCAGACCGATGACGCAATATATCCGTTGGAAATTATAACAAATGCAGCCCATAAACAGGCAGCCAGCGGCAGTCGTGATCAACCACGCCTTCGCTTAGGTTTCAGTTCGACCATCACTTAAGACATTTTGTGTAATATAGCGTATATTTTTTTTATAAAGAAAATATTATTTATGCCCATTTAAAGGAAGGTATGATGTGCTTTAACATAATTTTAATATAAAATGGACAGTTGCTTCATGTATGCAAACTATTTACGGTAACCAATACTGAGCGTTGTTATCGTTGTTAGTGCCGTGTGGTATCCGGCCGAGTAACACCACCGTTATTTCTTACCAAGGTGTCGTAAAAGGCGACTAAGGTGTGTGGTATCCAGCTGAGTAGAATAGACCGCCGTTATTTCTTACTGAGATGTCTTAAAAAGCGATTAAAATAAGTTGACGTCAAGCAGGCGGCCGGTCTTAAAGTATCTAGCCAAATCACAACAAAACGTAGTTAAAACGCGTTGTGCCGACCCCACTCAGAGTGGGATGAATGATGAATATTGAAGTTTGTTACCGTTGCTAATAACAGTTAAAAATGCTTTACTATATACCATTGTAAGTAATGCTTAAACAAAGGAAACCCTATAATTTAGTTGTGAGATGTCATATATTGGCAAATAAATAATAGTTGAGAGGTCCACAACACACATTTAAATCAAAAATACATTAAAGCGCTTACTTAAAACAAATTACTGTTCTTAACTATTATATATCGCATAGATCACTAGGTTATAACTTTTGGAATCGTAGTTTTAACTTCATTTTACTGTGACAGAATAGTGATAGAAATAATTTTGTTCTAATAGTCTTAAAATATATAGGATTAATAACAAATAGCATTTGGATATAAGAAGGCGTAAGTTTAGCTTTGTAGGTATGACCGTAGTACAAAACCTGTGCATAAATAAACAAACGCGTAAATCGCTCGCGGAGGTGATCGCGCGCCAACCGCTTGCAGCTGCGTCGGGTCAGGTTATCTTTCATACCTGGTTTCATATTATTTATTATATGCATGGTACAAACTTGGAGGTGTATCTACTACCTTAATAAACATTTAAAACATTTGTCTTATAATAACTGTGGTCATGCTTCACTCGTTTATGCTTAGATATGCATCCTTGGCTTATATGAAGGTTTAGGCTGTAAACGTGATATATTTTTAATTACTACTCTATTACTTACATATATCTGTTTTGCTATTACTATTGTGGTATTATTTTAGGGAGTTGTATATAAATAAAGATATGGGACACTTACATTTACTTACTACACGGTCGTCCAAAATAAATTGAAATTCAAAATTTTCTTGGTTGCTTTTTTCTTTATGCTTTATTAAGAGCTTTTGAAAGCTGGAAGACTGTTTCTACTGAAAAGAGTAAAATTAATGTTATAATATTCGTGATTTTATTATTGAATTTGTGTGCCAACTCTATTATTATCAGTTACCGGGAAATATAGTGTAGTATATAATATTACTTGTTTTCAAGTCATAATTCGTTTTGTATCATGAAAATTGACTTTTGTAACAATTTTTTTTATACCGCGAAACTACTCCAATAACTTTAAATGGAAGAGTAAAAACTGAATGACGGATTTTGTATATTGGCATGAAATTGGAATACACTTTTTAACACTAAACGATAAATCGTTTGCTAATTCAGTAGGACAAACATTTCATTTCTGTTTTTTAAATTTTCCCACTTTTTTTTAATAAGATTTTTAAACGATTTCAAATTTTAACCATAAGAAAATCTACTTACATCAGGAAATAAAAAACCGTAGGTTCTGATTTAATAAAACTCGTATTGAAAATAGGATTTTTATTCAGTCTTTCTTTCTTTAATTTTCTTTGGTTATTTATTTTTTGTAATATAAAATATAAAAATTTAAACAATATCTTCTTCCTCCTGCCCTTATCCCACTCTAAGTGGGAACATAAACGGCAGAACATGTTTTGAATACGTTGTTACATGATTTGGCTAGATTTTACTTTACTTGCCTTTACGACACCTCGGTAAGAAATGACGGTGATCTATTCTACTCAGCCGGGTACCACACGGGGGGTCAACTGCTTTAGTCACCTTTTACGATACCTCAGTAAGAAATGAGGGTGGTCTATTCTATTAAGCTGGATACCCCAAGGCGCATGAAAATCAAATATATGGTAAAAAAAAGTATATAAACTGTTGTACCATGCGCAAATGAAGTTGACATTTATGAAAACTTAACTTCAATATCTCTTACATTTCTAAGGTAGTAGACTTATTATTATGGAAATAGATTTTGCTATTGTAAACTACTTCACCTAGATTTAAAGACTTGAGTTTTACGAGTATATACAGGATATCGTTGTCGTGCCGCTGTCGCAGTGTTAAAAAGCTTATATTGGCAGACACAATATTGGATGGATCACAAAGTGCATGCCTTTTGACTGTTTCAGCGTCAATAAATGGTGCAACGTCCAAACGTCAAAGTGTTAATTTTGGAATGCAATAGTACGTGTTGACGTGAGCATAAAAAAATGTATTCAAGCAACTAAGTTTGTATTAGGCTATATCTATAATTAGGGATTACCGTTCGCAAGAATATGTTCAAGAACATATTCTTTAAATTTATTCATAAGTTATAGAATTTAGGCCTTCGAGTTTTTGTACCTTTGAGTAACCTTTAGAATTTAACATACGGGCTATAAACCCGTATGTTAAATTTTTTTTCAAGGGTTACTTGTTTTCGTCGTTTGTTCATCGGAACTCCAAATATAAAAAAGAACTTATTTCTTTATTATTTATTTTAACTGTGTTGTATCCCGCTGCGTAGAATAGACTACCCTCATTTCTTACCGAGGTATCGCAAAAGGCGACTAAGGTAAGTTGAGTAAGTAAGGTAAAATACCAAGCAAGGTATTAAGGCAAGCAAGGTATAAAATATCAAATCATGTGACAACAAGTTGATAACATCAACATGTTATCAAACATGTTATCATTAATATATGCCGACCCCACTTAGAGTGGGACAATGACAGGAATATGATGTCTATTAATTATTTCTTTATTATACATATATATTTTCAGAAAAGAGAAAGGAAATAGCACATGTACAAAGGCGGACTTAACCCTAAAATAACTTAATCAGTGAGGATGTTATCCTCATCCTCCTGTCCTTATCCCACTTTTATTGGGGTCATCCCAGCATGTTATAAACATGTTGTCACATAAATTTGGCTATGTATTTTACGACACGCCGCGTGCCTGACGTCAACTTAGTCGTATTTTATAACACTTCGGTAAGAAATGAACGTGGTCTATTCTACTCAGCCGGATACCACACGGCATCGTTGAGATGTGTTAGGTAATATAAGAAAAGAAGTAAATTATAACGTGATTAGTTTAATCACAAAATATAATACTTACTCTAGTAGCAAGTTACTGGGAAGGTTTAAAATAAAGTGGTAAATAAGTTTTGCTGCGAACATTTCAATCACGAATCCACTTTATCAGATCACAGTTTCATTACTGACCGGATGCGAGCTTCATTTCATTTTGACCGGTAATTAAAATAGCGATCGGGTAGTATATGTTTTATTATAGCAACGTTCCCGCGGTTTTGTTTATAAAAGATGGGCATTCACTGGTTTGTTTGTTCCAAGAACTTTTACTCGTTATGTTATTTTCTTTAATTGATAGAATGAGGATATTTTCTCATGGCAGGAAAACCCGGTTATGTCGGATTAAAGGCGGTTATGTCGGACTCTCACCGACTAAAAACCTGACAGTGCTCCACCACGCTTCTGGTGGCGGGGACAGGGTACCGTTGTACACATTACCCCCATCCCCGCCAGCAGCAACTCTGAACCCCAGAGTGCACCACATCTGGGTTGGGGCCTGTCTAAAAGTGGCCCCTGCCTCCGCTAATCGGGAGCACCACATGCACCGACCGCCTCGGGGAATTTTCCCCGGATTATAGCAAAATAATTCTATCGTAACTTAAATATTCCTTTAGATAATTGCCCGTGAAAGCATAACAGACAGAATTGGCTGTTTACTAAAATTATTTCTAAAATAGTCTTTTTATGTTACAATAATTCTCCCAACGATTCCATTTTGCTCCTAGCAACCAATTCACAATTTGCAGCCAAGGATTTAAATATGTCTGACAGCTATGGAAACTTTATTGAATTCGATAAGCGTTTTGAAATTCAATTTCGTATATCCTGCTTTATCGAATGCGTTTCAAGAAAATTTCCAACTAAGTATAGTCCATGTATATACAAACAGATATTGTGAGAAGTATTTTTTCTAAGTGACTAGCGTAGCGAGTAGCGTGAGTAGCCTATGCGCTATTTGGGATGAGTAAAGTAGCGGCCTGTTATTATCCCACTGCTGGGAATAGGCCTCTTCTCTCCGTTATAAGAGAGAAGGATTGGAGCTAAGACCTAACACGCTGCTCCAATGCGGATTGGTAGGTTACACATATCTCCAGAATTCTCTAGAGATATGCAGGTTTCCTCACGATGTTTTCACTGAAAAGCGTGTGATAAATTGCAATTATCAATTAGACACATAAGTTTTAATAGAAAAACTCATTGGTGCCTGCCCGGGTTTGAACCCATGATCGCCTCTAGAGATTCACACGGTCGCACCGCTAGGCCATCACAGCTTTTGGGATGAGTAAAAAATGATAATTTTGCGTCATGTCACGTGTACTGATCGAGAAGACAGAAGGAGCGTATTAAAATTAAAGCAATTAAAGCAAACATATTTCCTAATCATTGCAAAATATCAAAAACGCACAACGTTAATATTCAAGTTTTCACTCTATGAAAACTGCAACCCGTTGATTTTTGTTTAAGTAATAGAAGGATAAATATATAGAAAACCAAATAAAATTTTATACAGGTTGTTCTTTGTTACTCAAGAGTTAAGTGCTTGTCTGCATCACGATCAGATATAAATTTTATTTCATTTAACTAGAAATTTTATAAAAGACTTTTTGTTGATGAAAGGATTAAACAAACCGACTAAATCAACATTTGCGATTTAAAAGTTCAATAAAAGAAATCAATTGTTCTCTAAGCTCGTCGTATCAAAAAATTAAACTTTTATATCTTTTAATGAGATATCTATTGTTCATAAGACTAGTCACGATTAATTTTTAGTTAATAGTTTTCATTCACTTCTTATTTATTGTATTTATATTTACTTGTCGATGACCTTAGCAAAGCACGAATCTCACAAGAATCACGTCGAACGCAGTGTTTCATTCCACCCGTTCGTTTTAAGACCTCAGCCCTCGCAATTGCTCACAACCATATAAAACTTGTGAGTAAAAAGTCAATCAACTAGGCTGGAAAAAGTTTAGAAAGTTTAGTTTTCGCAAGAGTTCATTTATTCAGTGAAGATTTAAGTCTTGGGACAATGCCCATGGTCGATCCATATTATCAGAAACTTCGATTTTTATTATGAGCTTTATTTAAAAGCTTAGCTTTATATAAAGCTATATTCTCGGAGTGTACGTAATAAAATTACAAGAGAAAGTCCGTAGATGAATGAAGCTTACTGACTAAGCTAGTAGAGTCACGAAGCTAAAGTAGGAATAAGCAGAGTATGAAGTTTAAATAATCGATGAAATTTGAACTTAAAAATATAGTATTATACGACATTCATTAGGCGGAAAAGCGACTTCAAAGTTATCGAAAGGATGGCTCACTTATAGATTAGCCTTATTTTCATTACAGTACTTTTGTAAATTAATATTATATACTATACAAATATATTTCCTCTTTTAATTATACTAATTACAGAATTCTGTCCGTTACATAGAATTCTTAAATATAATGCAAGTCGCATCAATCATTTATCATACTATAAACTTTCATCATATTATAAAGTTACTCTATTTTTGAAGTTCATGTATCTGATTGAATTTTAATTATGAACAATATTAGAATTAATTATGAACTGTCCGTCTACAGAATTGATTTTATAGAATTGATTGATGCTTAGAAAGCACGAAATTATTCATTATTATTCATTATTCTTCCTTGATTCTGATTATAATTTAGCCGTGTGGTATCCGGCTGCGTAGAATACCACCCTCATTTCTTACCGATGTGTCGTAAAAGGCGACTAAGCTAAGTCGATCCACCGTGTGATATCCGGTTTAGTAGAAAATACCATCATCTTTCTTACTGAGATGTCATAAAATACGACTAATGTAAGTTGACGTCAGTCAGGTGGACGGTCGTAAAATAACTAGCCAAAACATGTAACAACATGTTTAAAAAATGTTGTGCCGACCCCAATTAGAGTGGGATAAGGGCAGGAGGATGATAAACAGACAATTAGCATTACATAGATTACTTTAACAAACGCGGATTTATAGCAAAATAATCATATCATGACTTCTGTACCATGGAAAGTAACGCATGCTTCTATAAATTATTTTATAGGAAGCTTATTTCGTACAATGCGTATTCCTTTTATTAGAACCTTATTTTTCCTTTATGTGGGAACGGATTCTATGGCAAATTATGGCTTACAGCGTGATACGGTTTAATCTTTAACCATACTCCGCGGCCCACAGTGAAGGGCGATGATGTTACAATATACCATGTACTTGCTTGCACTCAATATATCAGCTCACACTCAACATATCACATAACCTAGTTATGTGATAGGGGCATAAATCGTCCATAGAGTGAAATGTAAAATGTGGTTAATGTGAAGCAAAATAAATAAATCGTATAAACAAACAACAGTTACGGTTTTTGTATAATACCTGGGTGATTAAGCCTTGTTCGATAATTTTTTAAATATATAAGAAAATGCGGCTGTGGTAGCCCAGCGGTAACAACGTGCGCCTCTTTCGAGGAGGTCTAGGGTTCAAACCCCGGGCAGGCACCAATGAGTTTTCTAGTAAAACTTATGTGTCTAATTGATAATTGCAATTTATCACACGCTTTACGGTGAAGGAAAACATCGTGAGGAAACCTGCAAATCTCTAGAGAATTCTGGGGATATGTGTAACTTACCAATCCGCATTGGAGCAGCGTGGTAGGTCTTAGCTCAAATCCTTCTCTCCAAAAAAAAACGGAGAGAAGAGGCCTATGCCCAGCAGTGGGATAGTAACAGGCCGTACTTACTTACTATAAGAAAATGCAATTAAAAAATGATTTTGTCTGAGCTATCCTGACTTTACACTTAATAGCATAATTACCCTTTGCTTTCTCATAAAGTTATAGCAGTATTTTTAGTTATTTTTTTATTGCTTTCCCTTAAAACAGAGATAAAACAACATTTTTTAAATAGAACTTAAATAAAACTTAGCTAGGTCGATTTTTCCCATCCGGAACCGCCTAAATCCTGAATTTTATGAAAATCGTTAATAATAAACATCAAAGATATTAAATATTATTAAAGATATTTGACTAAATAGTTTTCACAATTTTATGATTAGCGGTATCCCGCCAAGCTTTTGTTCACAAGTACAACTTTAAGCACAGATTTACCTACTTTTTATTTAATTTCATTTAATTAGTCGCATGTTTTTCATAATTACATAAGAACGCTAACACGCTTTGACTTTTTATCACGCAATTAAGACAGGCGCAACTTCCTTACTATTTAAAAAGTTTAAAATGGCCAATTAGTGGTAGAAGATTTAGTTCTATACTCATTATAAATGGAAGTCAAAAGCTGCCTGACTGTATGTGATTGATTTTTTCAAAATCTACTGAACGGATTTTGGTATGCATGTTACTACAAGATAGTGCAACTCTTCCGAAAGATTTAAGTTAATAGTACAACAAAGATACTACAAAAAGTCCGAAAAAGCTTTCTCTATCTCTTATCGTTATCTCACAATAACTACTTTTATGTTCAAAATTTCGGGAAAACTTTTGTAAGACACTGATTTCCACGCGGGCGAAGCTGGTGACACAGCTAGTATTTATATATTATAATACACATCACTTACTATGTCTGACTTAGTACAAAAAATTCTAAATTCTTTACCACAAATGAAATCATCGGTGCCCAGTTATAATCACCGTATAAATCGCTAAATTATATACATTCTGGTTCAATGCTATCTCCGCTGGTCCCCTCAAGCGACACGTTTCAAAGGCTACGATGAGCGACGGAGCTATTCATTAATTTTTTTTCATTCCCCATTGTGATTTGTGGTTATACAAACGACCATCGAGATTTTTAAAAGGAAAACTACTTCATAGGAAAACTGCCTTTATTAAAATAAAAATAAAGATTAAATTGCTATACATGGTTTCTAAAAATGTTTTATCGCGTTTCTAAGCATTAGATAGCTATTATAACGCGATGCTATTAATTTAGAGTGTTTAATGTGCACTTGAGCATTGAGGAAAAGCGCTCTGCAGACAACTACTTACGTTTTACCCAGTTAGGTAATAAACAACGTAACTTTTTTTATTTAGGTTTGTTGTCTTTGTTGTTGGACTTTCATAAGTAGAACAAGGAGATAGAAACATTTACAACATATACATTATTAGCTTTTACCCGCAACTTTGTTAGCGTGGACTGTTGTCGCGTGATAAGTTTATAATATGATGGCGCCTGTCAATGTCATTCTTTTCCTGTACAATTAACTGGATTTCACGCAGGATTTCAACATGTTTATAACTTGTTTCAAACATGTTGTTACGACCCCACTTAGAGTGGGATAAGGCAAGAGGATGATTTTTGTTTATTTTTTTATTTTTTTATTGGTAATCAAACAGCGTTTGAACAATAAACATTGCTATTTCACAAGGCCAATAAAAGATTACTCTAAAATAACTTAAATTAACAGAATAAAGTATAGTTACTGTGTGTATGTGTGTGTTGACCCTGGTAAGCGTATTTTTTTCGAAAATAATTAAAAAAAAGTATTTATATAAAATTTTACTCCCTATCCTTTAATATTCTTTAAGTATGTATTATGTAATTTATAAATTACATAATATATGATGATGATGATGATCTTACTTATATGCAAGTTTAAAAGTAATTTCTAAATTATTTTATTCTTCAACTTTCGTACAAGTTGCCAAATGGGTCATCGCGGCTTATTTTTCATGTATGTCCATATTTGATATAAGTTAGGTGGGCGATGAAATTGATACAATGGCGTAGGTGAAGTACCGTTTGTCTTATAGAATTATTATATTTGTTTAGCATGTCTCCGTTCCACTTACTTTTAGATATTTAGATATTATTATAAGATTTATTTGAATAGTGAATTATTTGGCCACAGTTATAAGTTTTATTCATTCTCTTAGTAAAGTTGGGCTATTTAAGCAAAAAACTAGAGACACACACACACACACACACCCACCCACACACACACACACACACACACACACACACACACACACACGTATATATACCGCTAAATTTCTTTCTGGCTATTCTCGGTAGGAACAGCTTTCCGAACCAGCAGTAGAGTTGAAGATTCAAAAGCACTTGTTTATATATAGTTACCGGCGAAACAATCGTTGAGACTGTCGTAGTGCATGTGTAGTGCTTGGTAGTGTGCTGTTTGTGGTAATAAACGCTCTTTATAGAATAAAGCATTATAAAATAATTCTTAACTTTTGTTTTTTGTTTCAATATAAGCTTTATTGACAAAATATTTTCACGTAAAAGTTATGACTGAATTAAAACGTTCCTTGGCCGTACGAAATTGACGTGACAAGTGGAAAAAAATGAAAAAATACTCGCTGTCGGGGTGTTAAGCCGATATTAAAATATTCCTTTTGTCGGTGACAGATTGTTTGACGTCAACTTTGCGCGTCGTTCGTTTTTCACCCGCTTTCATGAGAGTATATTGTGAAGCGGATGTTTTATAGAAAACCATCAGCTGAAATACATTGATAAAGTAGGTGCATTACAGACGTAATGAGTGTGTAAACACATGTTCTTTTATAAAACATTCTGTATAACATCTTATACTATAGATTATTTAGGTGATGGATGAACGATACAGTCTTTAAATGCCTGCGTAACTCATAAGTAATTTTAAAGAGTAATTTACGTTAACTGGGTCTGTGTATTTATTTATTTAATTAATTGGGAAAATATTCATCTTTTAAATTATTACAATACAATATTACAGACAAATTTACACGCATGCCAACAAAATTTTAACTAATGAATCAAGAAAGTGAACACTAAAATAAATAAAGTTAGGTAAAGAATAAAATTTGACAGTAATATAATAGTAAGTAGGTATAAATGTAAGAAGTTAAATTAAAGAAAAATAAGAAAAAAAACAATATTATACTAATACCTTAGTCACAGTAGGATATAATCTTGTATATGTGTGATTACTTTTGATTTCATATATGAAAATTAATTAAATCTGCTTGAATGAACGAATAAAGTGTTTTGAAGGAAACAATGTACATAAATCTATGACGACATGAGCAAGAACGCAAATTTTTTGTTAAATAAAAAATGTGGTTATCGTCGTTCTATATTCTTATTCGTGTTATTCCATATATGTTTGTTTTTCTACCTTCGCTATTACAAGTTCTTTACGCATGGCTCTACTTTACTGTACCTTTTCTGCTCTGCTGGTCACATTTGCATTTCGTGGGAATATGCTTCGGTGTTAATTTATATTTTTATGTTAAAATTCTATTTATAAAACGTTTATTTTACGTTCTGACGAGTTATGATAGTTTCGGTCGAGCTGTAAATGGTTTGTAGACAAGATTTCTTTGTGTTTTCACATTAGCATGTTCAAACTGTGTAAAAGAAAAAAAAGGGTATTAATGAATGAATATTTAAGCATTTTTCGGTAGTTATAATATTATAAGTATGTGTTAGATCAGATTATCACAGGAATTATTCTTTTAGCTCCACAGAAAACGAAACCGCATTTGGTATGTTAAGTGATGATTTTAATAATTAAACGTTTTTATATTTGTAAGCAAGTATATGTATGAAAGCTTTCTCGAAGTATTTAGATGAGCGACCAAATTATTTTCTTCTTTTTCTTCAACCTATGGACGTTGACTGCTGAACAAAGGATTCTTTAAGAGATGTCCACACGCCACGATCTTGTGCCGTTAAGATCCAGCTGCTACCTGCGACCTCATCATCATCTCCCTGTCCTTATCCCACTCTAAGTGGGGTCGGCGCAACATGTTATAAACATGCTGTCACATGGTTTAGCTGCGTTTTTACGACCGGCTGCCTGCCTAACGTCAACTTACCTGTGTCGTATTTGATGACACCTCGGTAAGAAAGAGGGTGGTCTATTCTACTAAACCGGATAACATACGGTGGGTCAACTTACCTTAGTCGGGAAGGCATGAGGATGGTCTATTCTACTCAGCCGGATACCACACGGCAAAGCCTTATTTTTTAGGTCATCAGTTCACATAAATTATCCCGCTACATAAATATTTATGTATATAGTGTATATAAACTTATGTTGTATGTACATAGCACAGGCTCAAACACGCACTAAACACCATATGTCATTTCACGTTCTCTCTCACCAAGGGCTCTCGTGTTACTAACGTGGTGCATCATGAGACCGTGTATGTTCCTTTGTACATCAGTATTAGTGTAAGTATGTGCATGTATGTATTACATATTTTGTAAGTATGTGCATGTAAGTATGTACATATTATGTAAGTATGTACATTTTGTAAGTATGTACATATTAGTGTAAGTATGTGCATGTATGTATTACATGTCTTCTATATAAATATACAAGGTAAGCACATCTCATCCCGCATACACATTTGCTATACCAAAATAATTAAGTTCTGGCGCATATAAGTACAAGCTGTAATAGCCCAACGGTGAGATTGCACGGGACAGTATGGTACAAAACAGTAACAGGCCGTTACTTTTTTATATTACTAATATTTAGCGATTTATAAAACTTTTTCTACGTTAGCCGACCATATATAATATCACGTGATAAAGTGTGATAAAGTTCTTCCGTTGCCTTTGAATTTGAATTCTTAAAAGAGCTTTGACTAGTCGGTGTACCTACATAAATCTTCCGAATTTCCGTTGCGAGACCCGAAATTTTTGAAACGCTATTTCTTTATTCTGCATCTAACAAACCGTTATGCCTTGTTATTTCTTAATCGACACAAAGCCTTAAATCGTGCCTATCGATTATATCTTGTAGCACATTTGTTTCAATTCACTTATAATCAAGAGCGTGAATTGCAAAATGATCAAAGGAGAAAGGCACAAAACTGGGGTACAATGAGGCTTTATTTTACACATTCACTTATTTGAGAGGCTCTGCTTTTATCTAACGATACCTTTATTATCTATATTTATACCTGTTATAAAACACAGTCCCCAAAAGCTGTCTGTATAATATGATTAATTTTCTCAAAATCTATTGAACTGATTTTTATACACTGGACACTGACGGCGGGACTAGTCCATAAGTTTAAAGTCCCTCAGTGCTATGGAGCAAGCTATGGATCTCAAGGGTTAAATCAGAAATGAAATTATCCAAAAGAGAATCAAAGTAACCGAGGTAGCTAGCAGAATAAGCATGCTGAAGTGGCAGTGGCCCGGTCACGTCTGTCGCAGGACTGATGGTCGTTGGAGTAAAAGAGTCCTGGATTGGAGACCGCGTCTTAGCAAATGCAATGTAGGGCGTCCACCGTCTCGCTGGACTGACGACATCATAAAGGTTGTTGGGGCCAAGAGAAAAAACTTCGTGACACACTGATATCCACGTAGGCACAGCTGGTCTTTTAATATAATACCACTATGTATTTATCTTATCAATTGTATTATATCATCCAAATCAGCATTTACACGGACTAAAGTAATTTTCTTTAGAAAAAACTCCTTAAATTTCCTCCTTTTAGTTACGCCTGCGACCAAGTGTACACTCCATTAAACACCACGCTCTACTTAACCCGGTACAGAATTTTCCGATATTTATCTTGACTTTCATTGATCTAAACAACCTAGCTATTACCTAGATTTTATGTAAACATATATCTAAATCTATATATATAAAAGAAAGTTGGTCTAAGTTACACTATTTATAACTCAAGAACGGATGAACCAATTCGGCTGAAAATTGGTGGAGAGGTTGCTTAGAACCAGGAGACGGACATAGGATACCCCCGTATCCTATGTTTTTATCCCGTTCGACCGCATTTATTTTATCCCGTCAAGTCGCTATAAAACGTGGTATAACAAAAACGACTATGACATGGAAATACAAAACATAAATGACAGCTAAACGTAATTTTGTCTTTTGGTAAGTATGGTAAAAATTTGACAATTATCAAAATAGTAGTAGCTATAAAAGTTACTACATAGTATAAAACACAGTCGCTTTCTCTGTCTGTCCTTATATCTCTATGTTTGCTTAAATCTTTAAAACTACGCAACAGATTTTGATGCGGTTTTTTTTAAATATATAGAATGATTGAAGAGGAAGGTTTATATGTATAGTAAAATTCAATATGGAGTAGAGAAATACTGTGATTTTCACTGAGTGACATAGGCTATATGCTTTATACCCGTGCGAAGCTGGGGCGGGACTCCTAGTATTCATATAAAAACAATATATAATTACTTAAAAAAAACAAACAAAAACCAATAAAGTCTCAAGAAGTTGCAGGTACAGTTTGGCTCATCATCATCTCCTGCCCTTATCCCACTCTAAGTGGGGTCGGCACAACATGTTATAAACATACTGTCACATGATTTGGCTGCGTTTTTACGACCGGCCGCCTGCCTGACGTTAACTTACCTTTGTCGTATTTTACGACACCTCGGTAGAAGTACTTAAGATACTATTAAAAGTATAATAAGATATAAAATACGACGATTAACTTATCAAGAAATAATTAATAAGTTTATATTTTAAAGCAACAAGTGGATCATGAAATATGTCGATGCCTGGTAATGACTTAGACAACTCGTTATATTTTATTTCAAAATAATTTGCTTATATTTATATCGTATTTTTGAAAAATACCATCCAGATTGGTATACAATCTAGTGGGCTGAGGTGTACGCTACACCGCACTCGATTATTCCCGTAATTGCCAGTTGCACATTTCACATCACACAAACACAGGTTTCCATTAGGTCAGATGTGTTCTATCACGATCAAGTGGTTCGTTTTACATTTGAATGATTTGTTTTTGTTGTATATACAATACGGGTGATTTTGTTGTATAAACAAAACGGGCTTCAATATTGAAACATTTTTGTACCACAAAAGACGTACATAAAAGTCGTACTTTTTAAAGCTTTTATCTAATTTAATAAAATTTACTTGATTTGTATGTATGTTTGTATGTGAAGGTGAGAAGAGGTTGGAGCTTAGACCCATTATGCTGATAAAATGTGGATTTGTTAAGTTTCACATAGCAAATTCACTCCAGTCTATCTCCTGATGATGCTTTCGTTGCAAGGCGAAGCGATTGTTGAGTTTGTGATAGTGAACGTATGTAGTGCTTGTGTATTGTGGTGGCGGTGGTGCAAGGTTGTTCATGTGTTTTTACGAATTCTGCATGTACTAGGTAGGAAAATGGATTGTCCACTCTACATTTAGCATTATATTTTTTTTCTATTTTACTTCATCGCGGATTATAGCAAAATTAATTTCATGAAAACTACAGTATCTAAGGTTTGTTTATAGTTATACATCTTTTAGCTTGGATCTCTGTATCACTTGATCCACTTTATAGCAGTAAAGAATCGTGCTCGGTTCGTCCTATTATGACGGCACCATTTTCTTAAGAGGTCAGATCCTTTTTGTTATTTTTTAAACTGGAAGTGTGTGGAAAAGGAATAAAGAAGTATGTAGGTAAGCGAAACACACGGTTAAATCTTTGAAAATTTGGATACAAAATATCTTTTTTCATCCGTTTCTTTTGGCGGCATAGTAAAAATATGAAAAATTAAAAAGTTTTTTTTACAAAAACATTTTATTTTATAATTTTTTGTTATTAATGTTTTGCAATATTTTTCCAAATTTTGAAAAAAATACTTAATTATTTTTTCAATTAGTAAAGAGGCATAAAAAATACTCGTAATTTATAATATTTGAAATTTATCATAATCAGAAAGTGGTACCGTTTTAGCGTTAAATTACTAAATTAGTTGTTAGAGCAAAAATTCCAGCCAAGTTTACAATTATTGTATATATATATATTGCTTATTTTACTCATTATAATGGAAGAGTTATATGGAAGTTCTGCGAGATAAATATTGGAACAAAGTTTATTTATAAAAGCTATGTTGGTTTAGGCCTTATAAGTCCCAACTTCTATTGTGTGTTCAATGGTTTAGGCGTTCCATCAATCGAGTTCAAGATAATCACGTTTCATAAACCGGAAAGTGGTAGTTTTTAGAAGCATATATTGTACTTATCCTTTAATATTTTGGTCGCTGTAGTCGCTGTTCGTCGTGAGCGATCGCTTTTTGAAGAGATTACTTTATAAAATAGAAAAAAATATATAGAAGTAACAAATCAGCGTCAGAAGTATTCGTATTATAACATAATATTTATATGCGAAACTTTTTTTTTGTTACGATTTCATTATTAAATTCAAATTAATCATAGCTTATACTCCGTGATGAAATTCCCTTTTTTGTATTCAGGAACAGGGAAAAACACATTGCATTATTGGAAAGTTTAAGTTTGCGTAAAGTGGCGGGTAACAGAATCCAGGGTAATAATATTAATAATCAAAATTCAGTAAGAAATTCCTTATCTATGATTTGTATAATGTCATAGTAGAATGATGTTCCTGTTGAGTTAAGTTTAGCATTACTAATTAATTTACCTCATCTTATATTTTAATATCATAGTAATATCATAGTAGAATCATGTCTCTTTTGAGTTTTTTTTAAGTTTATCATAACTAAGTAATTTACCTCACCTTGCATATAATTCTATGCTTAAAAACATTTAACAGTTCCTTAGTTATAAGTTACAGCTAAAGATTTAAAAGCATGTTTTTAAATTAAAAAAAAAATTGTTTCATTTTCTGTGGCAGTTTAAAGAGACTCTGAAGATTAAATAGTGATTAAGTAATTTAAACAAGACATAAAATTGATAGATCAAGTAAATCGAAAAGGAAAAAGTAGTAAAAGTATTCGAAACGTCCAAAGCATAATCCTATATCCAAAACTTCATAGAAAAAAAAACCTATTTTGTAAAGTAAAAGTCTCTTGAATAGGTGACGGAGATGATGTTTTTTTAGCAAGTAACAAAGGATATTTACTACGGCTGCAGTGTACACTTTGTTTTGGAGGATTTATTCGCGTTGAGGGAGAACAACCCGTCTACATTCATTCATGAATAGTTAAAATGGGTGTCCTATCTGTTTATGCAAAAGTGAACTAAACCGGGAGCAATTGTGATTTCGTTAATCGAGATCGTCATTGCATATAGCTAGTAGTATAACTTGCGATAAAAGCTTACGCTTTCGATTAATTTTCTACCTCTGATAGTATAGGCTTTCGCACGTTGACCCATATAAAGGGATAACTTGGTATAATGTCATGTGACCTGCCTAATCAGCGAAAAGGGTCAGAAAATTGTGTTAGTAAAGATTTCGCGGCAAGAGATGAAAAATTGTAGGAAATTTATTTGGAAATAGCGATAACCTGTCAAATTACATTACGCCACCGATTTTGTGCTTCTATTAACCGTCGATATATATCTGTTGTGATTTACAATAAATCATTTTACATTTAATTTCTGAAAAATATTTTCAGGGCACTTTTAGTACCTAATATCAAAAAATTATTACAAAAAATACCAACACAATTTTTTTTTTCAATTTAAATAATATTTTTTAATTATTTCAATCACCTCTATATATTTGTCTATTATTACTTTAATAAGTATTGTGTTGAGTTTATATTTAATACACATAAGAATTCGCGAATTCGCCGCGATCTCGCGTTTATGCGCAATTCCTCCTCAAATCGAGTCGTTCCATAAATCCTGCTTTAACTGGATTCAAGTGAAGGTAGACCACACACGTTGCTCGCATAAAAGTGTCAAAAGACCAAATTAATACTTGTATGTGGGTATTTGTCCGAAGTAAAAATACTATTGCTTTTAACACTGATTTTATTCAATATTTCGTCCTAGCCTAATCGCCTTCCTATATCTTCCATCTATTTTCCTTCTCTCTCGCACACTTCTATTTCTCTCGCTCACACGCTTCACCGTTCCTTTCCATGCATCACACTAACGTTCCATTCTTAAGCAGAAATCAAATTAAATGTAAAGAATATTTTGAATTTAAATTTAATATATAAATTACAAAATAGAATTATAATTAATTATTATATAAAAACCAACAAACCCTAAGCGGTAAATAAAACTGAAGTATTTTAGCATTACCGAGTAAAACAGCGATGTTTTTCAACCACATTGCCTATTTAGTGGCTTTTATACGGGAAGTTTCAAAGATGCGGTCTCGGACAAAAAGTTTAAATGAAAGATAAGGGTATTGTCGAAGTTGTGGTTTTCAGTCCAATTTAAATCTATAAAGTTTTGTATTATTTTGGTTATAATTCCATGGTATTATGAACTCAAAATAACAACTGTTAGTATTAGATAAATAAAATAAAAACTGTTGTTTGTTAGAATAAGTTATGTATTATTTTATACTACACTAGCAATCGCTAGCGGCTCCGCCCGCGTGGAAAAATTAATACCGTCATATAGTCCTTTGAAAACCATAAAAATGGTTAAAGTGGGTTAACCTTAAAAGTTAGACATATGCTGTCGCGAACTTTTATTTAGAACTTTAAGAGGGGAACAATTTTGTAATACCTACATGATTTTTGAATAAATATTACCGTTTGCTCAGCGCACGTAAGGAAAGCTTTAAATTTTGTCGTTTTCGGACTATTTTTGATTGCTGCTCCTTTCCTATTCGTTTTAGCGTAATTTAGCGAAAGAATTTTTGAAATCGGTTCAGTAGTTCATGAGATTAGCGCGTTCAAACATTTAAACAAACAAACTCTTCAACTTTATATATTAGTATGGATTAGTATAGATATACATTTAATATCGTAGACTCTAAGGGCCGGGAGAACTCCCAAGTACTTATTCGTTAACGAAAATAAATCACACTAGTATACAATTTATTACTCTCCTGCCCTTATCCCATTCTAAGTGGGGTCGGCGCAACATGTATGAAACAAGTTATTACATGTTTTGGCAATTTACGAGTATTTTACAACCGGCTTACGTCAACTTACCTTAGTTGCCTTTTACGACGCCTCGGTAAGAAAGACGATAGTCTGTTTTACTCAACCGGATACTACACGGTGGGTCAACTTAACTTAGTCACCTTTTACGACACCTCGGTAAGAAATGAGGGTGGTCTATTCCATACAGCCGGATTACCACACGGCGTGTTCTAAAGTAAAAAGTACAGTAACAAAATATTGTTGAATACAAAATGCGCCGGAAATTCTACTCATTAAAAAGAGTTATTCAAATTCATTAAGAGAAAAGAAGAGCAAAAATTAAAACCAATATAAACTGAGCGTGTTGTTATTGTGATCATTAACTGGAACGTGTTGTCAATTAAATAGTATATGAGGGGAGGAAGGATGCTATTTCAAAGGGCATTAACCTCAATGTGTTAAAATTTTAGTATGAACACTGAACAGCAATGTATTAATTCACTTTAGACTCTCTAAATCTGGAACCCAAGATTTTTGTTTGTATGTAGACCCAATGCAAAAGGATAGGTATCGTTGTAAATATGTAAATTGCGGCGTCTATTATATAACTGAGAAATCACGCGGTTAAATAACATTTTTATTCGAAGAAAGTATGATGTATATTTTCAACACACATGATACTTTTCCAC
This sequence comes from Morpho helenor, assembly GCA_029227775.1. NCBI lineage: Eukaryota > Metazoa > Arthropoda > Insecta > Lepidoptera > Nymphalidae > Morpho > Morpho helenor. Next base: position 14,397,569 of record JARGCU010000017.1, read on the forward strand.
ACAGCTTCAAGTAAGAAAAGTTAAAATTTTATTCGTTCAAAGAAACGATCAAATTCTCTATTTACTATATCACTAAATTTAGTATCATTATACATAAGGACATAAGTTTTCATTTAAAAAAATCCATCCCAAACGAACTTGTACATACAGAAGCTAATAACCTGGTTCTTCTAGGATTATAGAGGAGCAAAATTGTTTTTTGGGCTCTTTTTCTGATTTGATTATCTACGAATATTCTGAGCACGACTTGACTCATCGCGCGTTCACACTACACATTCTTATTAGTCTTAAAGTAAATGACTAGTTTGCAGATTCATAGTAGTAAAGTAAGTAAGTAGTAAGTAAGTAATAAAAAACGAAAAATGAAAAATGAAAAATAGTATTGCTTGTTAGCAATTAGACGCCTAAGTCTTAACAGAACTTATTGGTGCCTGCCTGGGCTTTGAACCCGTGACCCTTCGAAAGAGTCGTACGGTCTCACTACTGGGCTATCACAGTTTATACTATCTATACGCAACTATAATAAACCCATACAGCTACTGATTTAATTGATAAAACCGATCAGGTTCATTCGCTCCCGGAAACATAAAATAAATGTAAAATGTTCCAACCTTCATTTTAATCGATCTGGTCACAGCTAAAGCTTACGGTTGCTGCGATCCCATAATGTTGGCAGTAAACCGTTATACATTATTCCTGTTTATGTTAATAGAAGGGCCGTTTACTTTAAGGATCGTGGAACATTAAAATGAACGGGCCTAATAATTTCTAATAACACCAGAACGGTTTACTTATTAAGATAACAATCTGATCATTTAAAAAGATTATCTTAAAATCTACACATGTTGTCACACATATATCATCTTCCTGCCCTTATACCACTCTAAGTGGGGTCGGCACAACATGTTGTCACATGATTCCGCTACGTATTTTTCGACCGGCCGCCTGCCTGACATCAACTTACCTTAGTCGTATTTTACGACACCTCGGTAAGAAAGAAGGTGGTCTATTCTACTAAACCGGGTAAACACGGTGGGTCAACTTGCCTTAGTAGCCTTTTACGACACCTCGGTAAGAAATGAGGGTGGTACTATTCTGTTCAACCGGATACCACACGGCAGGTCAACTTACCTTAGTCGCCTTTTACGGCACCTTGGTAAGATATGAGGGTGGTCTATTCTACTCAGCCGTATACCACACATGCTGTCACACATCTATATTAAGTAGACATCCATTTAACATATAGTTTTATAAATATATATCTATTATATAAAATTAACAATGGTAGTTACCATACTCCTCCGAAACGGCTTAACCGATTTTTATGTAATTTTATATGCATATTCAGTAGGTCTAAGAATCGGCTACTATCTGTTTTTCATACTAATAAGTAATAACGGTTGTCCGCCCCTAACATTTTTTTTTCTTTTTGACAAATTTTTTTAATGTTCACTAGAAATAATTTATATGGTAAACGAACGTTTGCCGGGTCAGCTAATAGGTTTATAAAATAAAAATCGATGCATGGCCGGAGCTTGAACCTATGACCCTCTGATAAAAGTGACACAGTCTCACCATTCGGTTATTACAACTACTTAAGTAAGCCTATGCCAGTTGTAGAATAAGACGTTACTTTAAGGAGTGTAATTTTAAGCCTGTAATATTCTCAACACCTTATCTATATACATACTAAAAGTCACATTATTTCGTCCCTCTGTTGTAACGTGAATGAAGGATAAAGTAAGAAATAAATACATTTTTTATAATATAAGTGGGTAAAACATATTTTTTGTTTATCTAATAAATGCTTTGTAGTTTACCAAAAATTCAGACGTTCTCGTTTATTTCAAAATTTCAACATCAAAACATTTACAACGTAAAGAGTTTCAAATTCCACGTATCTACTGCGCTGTGTTGTGGTTAAGTGGTAAGATATTTTCAAAGGCTTAGACCGCATCGTTACTTAACATCACATAACACGCATCCATTATCACAAAAGCATATTTGTATTAAAAAGATTTTCCTAATGACGTGATAATCTGTTATTTTACTAAATTTTTATCTCAATGCGAAACTCTGTGAACTAAGTTAGGAATCTATTTGCAATTGAAAGTATTCCAACATAGCTTCTATAGAGAGCTAGTGTGTATGAACTGTGGTATTTGCTTATTTTTCAGTGTATTGGAATGGGGAACTCAATTGTGCATTTAACATATGATAGAAAGAAGGTTTTAGCAAGAGAGTTTTGTTATAAACTTAAATTCATAATACACTGATATTCATAAACTAAAATTCATAGGAGTCTAGGCATAGGATCTTTAGCAGACGATTTCGTGTTGGTCAAAATTTCTGCTCTCCTTGAGCCATCGGGGATGTTTGGTCTGTTAGAGAAGTAACAAGCGAGTAATCTCCAGCAGATTAGTCGCTGGTTCCTTCAGAATGGCGTTCATGTAAGACAAGACATATTTCGTTTTCTTGTTCCTTATTCAAAAAATGGCGTCAATACTTGGGAGCTATAGCTCAAATGTAAATAGCCGAAATTGGCAAATACGAGTAAACTGTCATTGGAAATATTCCCTTTACACTGACTCAATATTTTTTAGCTAAATATTTTACAGCGTTACCAATATGTGGGATGCTGAAGGAAGCAGACTGCTATGACTTTACTTCTTACACTAATGCTCAGTTTTTACTGAAAGTTGTATATAACCAAGCCTTTAATTTATTTTTAGTTATAAAAAGGATTTGAAATCAATTAACACCTCGTAAGATTATTACAATCCGAATACAAATTTCGTAATTTTGTGTGATCTACTTTCATATTACCCAACATATTTTCATAATCCGTTTATAATTACAACTTTCAAAACGGCCTTTCACTACTCCATTTTAATATATATTTAATTTTACAAGCACTCCTTGCCTATAGCCACACCTAGTTTAAGCTGAGGTTTCTTTGAATTATTTGTCGACTACTTGCGCATTTATTAACTTGATGTAAGTGGCAAGCGATAAGCGATTTTTTAAATCTTATAGTAAATATCTTATATTTTCAAATCTAATATATCCATGTGGTATCCGGTTGAGTAGAATAGACCAGCCTCATTTCTTAGGGAAGTGTTGTGAAATTCCACTTTGGTAAGTTGACCCGCCGTGTGGTTCCGGCTGAGTAGAATAGACAACCCTCATTTCTTACCGGGGTGTCATAAAAGGCGACTAAAATAAGTTGACACCAGCAGGCCGGTCGTAAAATATCTAGTAAATCATTTGACTACATGTTATAACATGTTGTGCCGACCCCACTTAGAATGGGACAAGGCAGAGTGAATGATAAAAATATAATAGTTTTAATTATTTTTTAAGTTCGTTCTTAGTATTTTGTGGTACGCGGCTGTAAAATAATGAAAATTATGAAATATTTTCATAATTTTCGACTATTATATCTAATAATAATTTCTTTTTTGAGATGTTTTGTTACAATTTATAGAATTAGTCGTTACTTTGCGGAGATCCATAATACAAAAGTAATAATAAAATAATTTTGCTATAATATTTGGATTATAGCAAAATAATTTTATTATTACTTTTATATGTTTTGTAACGTTAATTAAATTACTAAATTTCGAAACTTCAGACTAAGCCGCAGAAAACGCGGCTGGGTTTAGTTTGTCTATGATATTTATTCCTAAGATATGTTATTATTTCTGATAGAGGCATCTGATACTTTTCTTTTTCAATATAGGATTTTCTTAAGTATGATATTTGATATCCATAAAGTTTAATGAAAATAGTATAACAATAATAGTCATAAAACTTAATAGATGGACCCATATTGGAAGGATAGGATCTTAACAATACGTACGATACAAAAACCGCTATTTATAAATGTCTTGTACCAAAAGTAATTTAGTTCAGATTAATATTAGCACTTAAGAGTTAGTCGGCTCTCATACCCCATTAGATCTATTAAGCTAAATTGCGATACAGGACTTTTCTATTAATTTGCATATAACTTATACGTTTCTCGTATATACCCTAAGGTTTAGTTCTTTAATGTTTATATGTATTGGGTAAAGGGTTAATCTGGTCACGACACTGTCTTTTACTGTCTTTTGTCTGTCAGATAAAAATATGCTGGTACGTAATAAATGTCTCTCTCTGTTATGTGCGTGCGTGCGTAGGTGCGTGCGTGATTGCGTGCGTGGGTGTGCCCGTGCGTGCGTGCGTGAGTGCGTGCGTGCGTGCGAGCATGTTTGTATGTGTATGTGTTGAGTGACAGGTATTAAAACTATTTTCATACTAAAAATTGTATAGTTGCAAACTTTGGACCTAAATGAAGGATAAAAAAACTCACTTTCACATTTGCAATAACCATATTGATCAAACGATTGTTGTAATGTTTTTAATATTTTTATGTTACAGCTCAAAAAAAATTAGTTTTAAGCAAGCTAAAAACTTATTATATACTCTTTACGAAGTCTTCAAAATTTGTCTCTTTAAAATTTAGTAAATGTGTTCTTTCTCGTTCTTTCCATTAACGCAGTTTATTTACAAAGTTATAACAAAGGAACTCGTTAAAGTCGTATAAAATTCATATTTCTGAATCGAATCGTGACCACTGTCATTTGTCAATGTGCTGGTTAATAATGAGAAATAGGGGGATATTATTGCAATAATTTAATAGGACTTTGATGAATAGGTAATATAATGCACGTATGCTTAGTCCGCGTTGAAATATGAGTGCCCATTAAAACGGCGGTGTGATTAAGGGGCGCCGTGCTGATTTAGAATTTATATCGCAATTTATATTTTATTCCCTCATTAATTATTATTTATGACTTTTTTTCATGCTGAATTAGTATTTTGTCTTGTAATTTGGTCGCTGACTATGGGCCTCATAAGAAGGCTTAGAGCCGCTTAGCGTGCGATGGAGCAAGCTATGCTCGAAGTTTCTCTACGTGATCACCAGAAATGAGGGGATTCGTTGAAGCACCGGAGTCACTGATATAGCTCAGCGTGTCGCGAAGCTGAAATGGCGATGAGCGATGCACATAGTGCGAAGAACCAATGGGCGTTGGGGTCTCAAGGTGTTGGAATGCGCAGTGTTGGTTCCTCCATACGAAATGGACTGACGACCTCAAAAAGGTCTTGGTGAGCCGCTGGATACAATCGGCAGAAAATCGTGTGTTGTGGAAATCCCATGAAGAGACCTATGTCCAGTAGTGGACGTCCATCGGTAGAAGCAGAAGAAGAATTAGAAATTAGTATATAAAAGTCTTTAGAGGTGTAAGGTTTATTATATAATCCGCATTTACGAGTAAACCATCCACGTGTTACTGATCGAAAAATAAATAGCGGTCAAAGAATTTGAAACAAAGTTGTAAAGAATTTCTGAAGCATTTCTGCAGAATTTCTGTGATTCTTGTAACTATAGAAGAATTATTCTTAACTGTTTTATCAAGAGCCTTTAAGAAGTTTAACTTTTTTACGTTAATATAAGTATTAAAATACTCTCAAGTATGTGTTTTTCCTAGTCAGGTACACGCTAAATTTTTAGCCTGTATATTAGTTCGGTAAATAAACTTTAACAGTAACGAATTTTATCGAAATTAATCCAGGGGATCAAATGTAAAGACGACCGACAGACCGATTTGAGTATTAATGTTTATTAGTTCGCATATACCGCCCTATTTGAAAAATAAAGTTATATCTCCCATGTATAAAATAATAGGAAATGTGACTTTAATCTTCGGATAAGGCGATATATGTGATAGCGCAGTATTTTATATCTATAAAAACGTTTGCATTAATCTTCTATGTGCCATCAGATAGCAAGAAATTTGTATTTTTTCTTTAATAATTTTCTAAATCGTTATTTTTCATTCGTTAGCCTTAGATTTTGTCTTTGACCCGAACTCGTTCTTATTCTAGGTCTTATTACTTACGGTGTTATTTCAAAATTACTAAAGAAAATTCTGCAAAGGTTTTTCTAATTAGCACTCGGTCTTTCATAACCGAGGAACTCATAACCAAATTTGAATTATTTTACGGTGCACAATTTACAAGCTTAGTAAGTGTACGGGGCGGAATTTATTAGATGTATTATAATATAAAAATTTGTTCTACTAAACCGTGTGGTATCCGGCTGTGTAGAATAGACCAACTTCATTCCTCACCGAGATGTCGTAAAAGGCGACTAAGGTAAGTTGACCCGCCTTGTGAGGTATCAGGTTGAGTAGAAAAGACAACTTCAGGTGTCACTAAATACGACTAAGGTAAATTGACGCCAGGCAGCTGGACATTCGTAAAATACGTAGCCAAATCATATGACATGTTTATAACATGTTGTGTTAGAATAGGATTTTTTACTTACGTGATGATTTTTATCATTTTACATAGGTACTATATTATATATAAGAGATGATCTATTTCTTTTATTTTCATTATTGTAAACGGGTGTATTTGCATTCACGTGTTTCTATTAAGATTCGATCAGAGGTTGTACGAAAGGCCACGCAATATACTCGACAACTTCAATACTGTGCTTAAAAATTTTAAGTATATTGCGTCGCCGTTCGTACAGCCTTAATACTGAACGCTTTAACAAATTTTACTTAGTCCCTCCCGGGGTCTGCTGCAATTATTTTTTATTCTAGATTAATCTAATAGAATCTTTGGATTCATTCATAATAAAATATCACGTAGTTTTAATCATGTTATCTATGGTTGTGCACATAATTTTTAATCAAATTATTCCGTGCGTATCGTAACTTCTTTCCGGCTTAAAATTATAGTCCGTTATAAAGCACTTAATTTCCAACTGTGCTGTAATTTTATATTTCTACCTACTTGGCAATGTTACTTACCGATGTGTCCTTTGTAAAAGGCGACTACAGTAAGTCGACCCGCCGTGTGGTATCCGGCTGAGTAGAATAGACCACCCTCATTTTTGAAAAAGGTGTCGTGAAGTACGACTAAGGTAAGTTGATGTTAGGCAGACGGCCAGTTGTAAAATACGTAGCCAAATCATGTGACAACATGTTTATAACATGTGCCGACCCCACTTAGAGTGGGATAACGGGCCAGTCAATGATTGTTTTATGAATAATTTATCATTCAATTATTTACATATAAAAGAGTCCGCCGTGTGTTATCCGGCTGATTAGAATAGACTACCCTCATTTCTTGCCGATGTGTCGTAAAAGGCGACTAAGGTAAGTCGACCTGCAGTGTGGTATCCGCCTAAGTAGAATAAACCACCTACATTTCTTATTGAGCACATGTTCTGCGTTTCTCGCCAGTGGTAAACAGATCCCCGCAGAGTAACACTAAAAATAGGGAAAAAAAACAAAACCCGCCATGTAGTATCCGGCAGAGTAGAATAGGGTACACTCATTATTTACCGAGGTGTCATAAAAGGCGACTAAGGTTAGTTGACGTCAGGCAGGCGGCCGGTCGTAAAATATGTAGCCAAATTACGTTACAACATTCTTATAACATGTTGTGCCGACCCCGATGCCGACCCGGGCGGATGATGATATACATATAAAAGATTCTTTTGTTAATATATTGTTATTTATATACATGAAGTTTAAAAGTAACAAAAAGCTGTTAGAAAAGCTAGTTATAAGAACTGTATCAATATTGTATACGATTTCTTTAGATAAAAAGTAGGTTGGCATGTCGTCGACTGACGGGATCCATATTTCTTACTTTTTCCAATTAATAATTTATGAGTTAATATAACGACATACGCCGTACATATTGACGTATTGAATTTACAACTCCATGATGTGGTATCCGGCTGAATTGAAAAGACCACCCTCTTTTTTTACCGAGGTGTAAAATACGTAGCTTAATCATGTGACAGCATGTTTATAACATGTTGTGCCGACCCCACTTAGAGTATGATGATTGTATATTTTTTCTATATAGTGGCAAAAGGTAAGGTTTTACAGGACATTTCACCAGACTGTGAGAAATGTGTGAAATTACATTTCATTCATGTTTTAATTTATTTATAAATCTTTAATATTTAAATAAGTTAATCTTGTATTTTTTTTTTCTTTTGAATCTCGGTAACGGCTCCTACGATTTACATAAAATTCAGCATGTAGGGGGCTTTGAGGGGAAAAATCGATCTAGATGTGTTTCATTAAAAAATATCCTTTCATCCCTGTTTTCAGGCATTGTAAAAATTCCGAAATGTAGAATTGAATGTAAATTATATTTTAGCTGTCAAACGTAATGGTGTGATAGCCCTATGGGTAACGGGCGGACCAAAAAATTGTAAAACCGGGATCGGGTCCCGCATGTCACTGACGCTTTCTTCTCCCTTTTTTTAAATTACATTTTTTATATCTTTTACAATTTTTACAACCGAGAAAGGTTCGGTCGGTTTATTGTATCTTATATGTATATTTATTTTTATATGTATATTTATAATATATATTTGTAATAAATGTATATAAAACGCTATGTTTGCCGTAAATTGTCTAGTTAGCGTAGCTTATTCGGGGAACGGGCGAAGAAATCAAGAAATGTATCGATCGGAAACTAGGATCGAGCTCCATCTTCCCAATTTTTTTAAAGTTTTTTTTACATTAAAATTACCAAGCCAGGCTCGGTCAACCAGGTAATATTATGTAAAAGACTAGTCACTCTTACATTTTATTTTGCGTTTTATATATTTTTGGGTATAAAAACATTAAGCGAAAAAATGACCTTACAGATATGATCGGCAAATCTGTCCACAAGAAGTTTCCGAGAGTAAATTAAGGCAAAATTTATAGTTCAAAAAAGAAGATAATATCTATATGTCTTCGCACATTGTTTTGAATGACTCATTATAATTCCAGCAAAAACATTATAAATTTAAACGATTGGTAAACCGGATATAATATTGTTTTTGATAAGTTATCTTTTAAAAGATTTACTTAAATTTCAGCATGTAGGAAGTTTTGGGGAAGAAAAATGGATCTGGATAGGTTTTATTTAAAAAAAAAAACGTTTATCCATGTGTTTGGGCATAAAAAAAACAAGTTTACTTTTAATTTATTGAATATATACAACACAATTTTCTTTTGTAAAATACCTAGCCAATACATTTTGTGCTGATCCCATTTAGAGTGGGATAAAGGCAGGAGTAAAATGATGAATGGTGATACACCCAGACCAACAAATTCACTTATAGAAAGTGTTGGATCTAGGCGGGAATCGAACCCGCGACCTGCGGAGCTGAAGGCAGGGCACTACCCACTGCTCCAACGGGCCAGTCAAAATTCCAAATATTCCAATATTTTTTTTCTTACTTTTGTATTATGGACCTCTGTAAAAAAGATAAAAGATAAAAAAGATGACAAGTTTAATTGTCGGTTAACTATACGACAATTTATCAGTAACTTGTAAAACATGTCCTTTGAGTCTTAACATATGCGATCTATATTCCATCTATTAAATGTTACAAATAGAGCAATTCTGCGACACTCCCCAGCCGTTCAATGCTAGTGACCTTTGAAATGTAAACGTGACATACATAGTCCCCTTTTGTAATCGAAATTGTGTTGCGAGATCGCTTTGTGACGCAATGGTGCAATTATTTGCTCCGATTAAAAGATATTTAGTTTCCGTACATATAATATTAAAATTATATTAGCAAAAGTAATGAGAATATTATTTTGCTATAATCCGTAGTTTGCGATCAGGAGATCCACTATCTCGTTACGGGGCGAAACAATTGTTGAGATTGTGGTGGTGAATGTGTGCAGTGCTTGTGTTTTGTTGTGCCATCGGTGTCGGGTAGTGCATGAGTTCTTACAAATTCTGCATGTATCAGGTATGAGAACGAATAGTACACTCTACATTTAGCATTACATATATTTCCTTTTATCGCGGATTATAGCAAAATAATATTCTCATTACTTTTGTATTATGGACCTCCGCAAAGTAACGCCTAATTCTATAAATTAATTATATTAGCTGAAAAATATATAGAACAAACTGTCTGGTCATGCGTTGCTGTGGCGCGTCTAGTTTCGAATTCCCTTAGAAAAAGAAAATAACACTGAAAATAAATGCTCCGATCGCCACCAAACTTCATAGAACAAAAATGAATATTTGTATATCCTATAGTATATATAGACGAGCCGAAACAGCTAAACCGATTTGAGTGAAATTTTCAGACAATTTTTAGAATCAACCAGCGGATGATCCTGTAAAGTTTGGTAGCAACCGGAACATCTTTTTTTAACTGTTAGTTCTGTTTTGAGGGGAATTCAAAACCAGACTGTCGAAGCCACAGCAACACATTGCCAGACAGCTAGTAATTAATAAATTAGACAATAACGCAAAAAATATATACAAATATTTAATATATCGTCATCCTCATCTCCTGCCTTTATTCCACTTTAAGTGGGGTCGGCACAACATGTTTTCAACATGTTACGTGTTTTGACTAGCTACTGAACGACCAGCCGCCTGCGTGATGTAAACTTAACTTAGTAGCCTTCTACGACACCTTGGCAAAAAAAAAGGGTGATCTATTCTACTCAGCCAGATACTACACGGCGGGTCAACTTATCTCAGTCGCCTTTTACGACACCACGGTAAGAAAGAGGGTGGTCTATTCTACTTTATAGTCTATGACGAGTCTGTAAGTCAATTACACTTTTGTCCTAATAATCGAAGTTAGCCTTCTCGAAGACAAAAAACAAATTATGACCTTTGTCAATTCTTTGCATTAATTTAAGCCTTTTAAATGCACGAAATACAAATACTAACGTTCTAAAATCAAAAACCTTTCACTTCACCGGACAATGACTAACTGGCAAGGCAAGGGTGCGGCTGTCGTGAGGTCACGCCCATTCAAATGTGGTACAAGTTATCTGCATGGCGGTTATCTACGTCTTCAAGTAAAAGGCGTACTTGAGTGGTTTAAACTTTAATTTGCGATTTTACAATATTGTAGCGTGAGACGTATAAACAATGTATTGCGAAAAGTTAGCGCATCTGTCAAATTCAAATTTGAATATTTTAAAAACGGCGGGTTGACGTTCCGTTTCATCTTAGGATGCAGAATTGCTTGAACATGCCCCCGGCCTTGGAAGCTTCCAGTTCCAACAGAAGAAGTTAGTTTTGTAGATATGAGGCTTTCAGTTCGTAGACAGAGGGCAGATCTTAGAGAAAGTGCGTCATGTAGCCCGTAGCAGTCGAATAGAAACCATCCATGGTTTCCCAGAAGGATAGCGCTGGTGCGACCCATACTCCAGTTTAGAAGTGGATTATTGTTCCCCTTTATTAGAAGTAGTGCGTCTTCTTGTAGTTCCTCATTAGGCTTTTTCCATTTCGTCCGGACGTGCAGCCCTGACACATAGTCTTTGGACCAGCGGGTCCAAAAGCGTTGCCAAGCTTGCTCAACTTGTTGATAGCGCATGAGTCGCTGTGATTGTAGTTGCTCATAGTCCTCGCAAGCAGGTGACGTCAGCGGACGGCCAAACAGAAAATGGGCAGGAGTAAGTGAGGCGAAATGGTTGGGGTCTAAAGATATAGGAGTTAAGGGAGTTTAGGATCGTTGGTGTTAATACCGTGCTAAACTCAAAGTAAAATAGGCATTACCTACCACCCGCGTAACGTGATATTTGCACGATTTTACCAAAGATTCCCATAAAGCTCCATAGTGTGGACTATATGGAGGCATAAATCTAAATTTAATACTGTTATTTATGGCAGAATCTTTGACTACGTCTGCGCAATTAGCAAACATTTTAAAAATTTGGTTATAAGACCAGTAAAGTTTTTCCCGTTGTCAGAGAAAACTTCTGCTGGTTTGCCGCGACGAGAGACGAATCGTTTTAGCGCTAAGAAGTACGCATCAGTCGATATATCGCCCACAAACTCAAGATGAATAGCTCGAGTTGCGAAATAAAAGAACAAGCTAACGTATGCTTTAATGTGTCTAGCGCCCTTACCTTTCCGATTTAGTATAAACACTGGCCCGAAGTAGTGATCAACGCCGATAAATGTGAACGAAAACCCTTGAGGTAAACGCTCAGCTGGTAGGTTCCCCATTATTAGCGTTAAAATTTCACCGCGTAGACATGCACAAACAACACATTTATACACAACCCTTTTAGCGGGTTTTCTACCACTTACAGACCACCACAACTTGCGAATAGTAAACAGTAACAAATCTTGCGCTGCATGAAATTGTTGTTTGTGCTCGTAATAAAACAACAAGTATCTAAATTTATACTTCGGCGATAAAATAATAGGATATTGTGTTACTGTGCGTATGTAAGCGTACACACCGTACGTATTTTGAGAAGCGTCGGTAAATAGGTGTAGTTCCGAAAGCATACAATAGTATCTCGCGAATGTATGTCGTGGTATACGTACACCGCTTAGCTCTGTTAAGCTAAACAAAAAATGATTAAACTCATTAGCGATCTCGTCTTGCACTTGCGTATTCCAAACAGTTTTTAGTAACCATAATTGTTGTAGTAAAATTTTAATTTTAATTATAGTAGCACCTAGTAGTCCTAAAGGATCAAGAATTGGCGATATTATAGCACGCTTTGTGGATTTGTTTGTGTATGATAATAATGGTAAGTGGCCATGCTTAAAATTAAACACCCACTTTCGCAGTGGAAAGCAACCACTAGCGCGAACAGTCGCTGTCCTTTCAAATAAATTTAATAAATCATTTTTATTTTTCGAACCAGTTATCGTATCGTCAACATAGAAGTCTTGTGTTATAATTCTTTTTACATCTGAGTCATTGTACTCCGTAGTTAGTCGTCGCAAGGATCTAACACTAAGAAACGGCGCGGATGCCGTCTCATAGGTGACCCTATTTAAATTATATACTTGCAACGGATCCATAGGATTATTATGCCACAAGATAAGTACAAGGTCGCGCTGAGTGTCGCTCACCAACACTTCCCTGTACTCTAATTAAATTCACTATCTAATTAAATTCTGTTGAGCAATGGAACTTGAATTGAGAGTGATATTGCGGTTCCGTTTGCCACCTGGCTCGGATTTATCTAATTTATCTACAAGGTTTATTATGTGAATTGCTTGAACTTTTTGTAGACCTTATGATATTGTGTAAAATTAATATGTGCGGAAGTTTGTAAATGTTTTAGTGCATAATTGTATAATATTACTAGTAATCGCTAGCGGCTGCTCCCGCGTTGAAGATTAAATCATAGTATTTTGATAACCGTAAAAATGATTAAAGTGAGCTAACCTTAAAAGCTAGACATATGCTGTTGCAGACTTTTATTTATAACTTTAACTTATTTGTGGTACATGATTTTTTAATAACTTTCACCGTTTACTTAGCGCTCGCAAGAAAAGCTTGTTATTTTGCCGTTTACATAATATTTTTTATTGCTCCTCTTCTTATCATCTTAGCGTGATGTTATATAGCCTATAGCCTTCTTCGATAAATGGACTATATTACACTCGAACAATTTTCAAATGGGTCGCGTAGTTCCTGTGATTAGCTCGTTCTAACATTCAAACAAATACACAAACTCTCCAGCTTTATATATTAGTATATAGATTTAGACCAGTATTTACCTAACATTTTTTGTGACATGATCCACGTTATCCTTTCTAAAATCCCCAATGTAGCATACATACTTTGAATATTAAGAAATCGAATTATTTACTTCATCATTCATCTGCCCTTATCTCACTCTAAGTGGGGTCGGATCGACATGTTATAAATATGCTGTCACATGATTTGGCTGCGTTTTTACGACCAGCCGCCTGCCTGACGTCAACTTACTTTAGTCGTATTTTACGATACCTCGGTAAGAAAGACGGTGGTCTATTCTACTAAATCGGATATCACACGGTGGGTAACTTACTTAAGTCGCCTTTTACGACACCTCGGTAAGAAATGAGGTTGGTCTATTCTACTCAGCCGGACACCACACGGCGGGTCGACTTACCTTAATCGCCTTTTATGACACCTCGGTAAGAAATGAGGGTGGTCTATTCAACTCAGCCGAATACCATACGCCTAAAATCGAATTATTTACTTAAGAAACTTAAATAATAGCCGTTTTGGGAAGATGAATTTGCTTTTTTGTTATATTTGGCACTGTATTTAAATGGTACGAAGCCAAGCGCAAACAAAATTCGTGTAAAGTTCATTTTTTTAATTACTCAACATTTGATTAACTATTCCTTTATTACATAATACGGTCTAATTATATAGAACCAACATTCTATAAGAAATAAACTTCTCACAAATTATACTAAAAGATACTATTGTCATTTGTACGAAGCTTAATTAAAAGATTAAACAAGTGTTTAATCTATTAAGTCGAAACAAATCGTAAAATAATAAACTGTCCTAAGCCGGTCGACTGGCGCAGTCGAAACCGATGTTATCTGTAAATTTACATTTCCAAAGGTTTCTGGTAATATTTAGTTGACTAGAGGTCGTTCGCTAACAAATTACTATTTGTACATTACGTTCTCTATACTTTGCAACGCAAAACTGATTATTACGTTCACCTTCTGTGCTGTAATTTAAAAAATTACATACGGGAAATACTTGACAATGTTTATTTCTTAACCTATAGTTAGGTTTTGCTACCAACGACACAGCATCGCAAATTTATATTCCTTATTTTGTGTTGACGATGGGTTGACAATTCATATAGAAACAGAAGCGTTATATTTAGTACCTGAGTGACCGAGCCTAGCTCGGTAATTTTTTTTTTAAGATATAAAAAAAATAAAATTGAAAAAAAGAAAATTGACAAAAAAAGGAAAATAATTGGGCAGGTGGGGCTCGATCCTAGGCATTTTCGATTCCCTAGACCGCCCGTTTCCCAAATAAGCTACAATTGACAGCCAAAATAGTCTTAATATACATACATGTAACATGTATTGCGTATTGCGAGTGCAGCTGATGGATAACGAACTCGTCGCGACGCCAGAAAGCAGTTATAGAGTTCCTGCCACTGAGCGTCCTACGAACACAGCCGATGGCGTGCTCGGCGTTACGCGCAACTACAAATGGAGATTTCGATGGCAACGGATAAAAATGCCATCTTATGTGGTGTGACTTTTAGAATTATAGTTTGGGGTTTCATTCATAACCACTGGACCTTCTTGAACGATACATGAATTCGTCATCCTCCTGCCCTTATCCCACTCTAGGTGGGGTCTGCACAACACGTTATAAAGATGTTGTCACATGATACGTTCAGGTATTTTACAACCGACCGCCTGCCTGACATCAACTTACCTTAGTCGCCTTTTGCGACACCTTGTTAAGAAAGAGGGTAGTCTATTCTATGCAACCGGATACCACACGGTGGGTCCACCTTCTGTCTTGTAATTTAAAAAATTACAGACGGGAAATACATGACAATGTTTATTTCTTAACTTATTGTTAGGTTTTGCTATTAACGACTTGGCATCGTTGATTGTAATTCCTCAAATGTCTTATCTATTCAAAACAATAATGCTTTTTGGATTTTGAGACATCATCAGATTTATAAGTTACTCGTAATTGCTTCCCTGAGTCCAAATTGGACTTTGTTAAAGTATCAAACGAGAAGCTGTCTTAAAAGTCGTTTTTGTCATTACCTATAAATTCTGATATTGACGTTAAAATTAACATAAATGTCAAAATTTACAGTAGAGATAATTCAAATAAGACAGATCGGTTTTAGTTTCTTAGTGATATACTTTTAGGACTAACTAGCAATAGCTAGCGGCTCCGCCCGCGTGGACAGACTAAGACCGTAATATAGTATTTTGATCAACCATAAAAATGGTTAAAGTGGGTTAACCTTAAAAGCTATACATATGCTGTCGCAGACTTTTATTGAGAATTTTTAGAGACGAACAATTTTGTAATACATGATTTTTGAATAACTTTAACTGTTAACTTAGCGCACGCAAGGACTACCTAAGCGCACCGTTTTCACAATATTGTCGCAATGTTATACAGTCTATCCTCTATCTATAGCCTTATCTATCTATGGTCTATCTATAGCCTTCCTCGATAAATGGACTATCTTGCACTGAAAGAATTTTTCAAATCGGTCCAGTAGTTCCTGAGATTAGCGTACAAACAAACTCTTCAGCTTTATATATTAGAATAGATAAAAGATATGTTTAGTTAATTATTAAGCTGAATTTCGTAAATTAACTCGTGTCTAATACTGTTACAAAATCACTTCATGGCTGTGATAAATAAGATGTATAGCTTTATTAAAGGTCGTTTAGTAGTTCAATATATATTCTGCAATAGATGTTAATATTGACACAGTGCAGCTGAGGGTTACTTAATTATTCAGTTACGATAGATCGATCTTTCGCTTCAATTGACGATAGAATCATTAATAATGTCTATAGTTGTAGTAACATGGTTGCTTCGTTTTATATTTTTCTCCTTTTGTCTGAAAATATATTCTGTATTGTTATGTTTATTATTAAGATATGGAAGAACGGAACCTTCTGACACGTGTATAATTGACTTACTCTTTAGAAGGTTCCTACCTTTATATAGTAATGAAGAATTCTGCTAATTATAAATGAATTTTGTATTTTTTTTTTATTTAGATCATATTGCCATATTACGATTGCAATTTTTATCATATTACGTATTTTATGGCTGGCCGCCTGCCGGATTAAAGCAAAATATTTTTTTCCTTACTTTTGTATTATGGACATCCGTAAAGTAACGCATACTACGGCGGTATTGGGTATGTTTACTTAAATAGCATTCATCGGAATCGTGTCGGACACGTGTCATTATAATAAACTTGCATTGTCGTATGTTCTAAATGGCGACATCGACGTTAACATGTCGCAGTGCAGCTGAGGGCGAATTAATTGACACGGACCGGTCCTGTCGTTCACTTGAAGATAAAACTGTTATTAACTGGTTCGAAGCCAATTATATAGCTACTTCAAAGCCGTCTCTCGTATCGAATATTCCAGATTGTGCAACTTTTTTGATGTTTTTGAGTTTCTTGAGGGTCTTTTTATAACTTGTAACATAATTGTGTACAATAAAACTGTTAACTTAGAATGCATGTGAACCTTTTATGATTCATGATTACATACGATTTTTACAATATAATAAGTGTTAGTCTTATTTATACTTATGCCGTGTGGTATCCGGCTGAGGAGAATAAACAACCCTCATTTCTTACTGAGGTGTCGTAAGTCATCGTGTGAAATCCGGCTGACTAGATTAGACCCTTATTTTTTACCGAGGTGTCGTAAAAGCAACTAAGGTAAGTGGACCCGCCGTGTGGTATCCGGCTGAGTTAAATAGACCACCCTTATTTCTAACCGAGGTGTCGTAAAATACGACTAAATTAAGTTGACTTCAGGCAAGTGGCCGGTCGTAAAATACGGAAGCAATATGTGACGACATATTTATAACATGTTGTGCAGACCCCACTTAGAGTGGGATGAGGGCAGGAGGATGATGATGAGTATTATTTATATTTGATAAATATATAGGAAATTACACACGTGGCTATTCTTTCTAAAGTAAGTAACTTAATACTTGTGTTATGGGTGACAGACAACTGTATATATTATATATAACTATATAATTTTAAAATACTTACTTGTACCTCAGTCTTTATCTAAAGATAGCTATCGCAACAAATGGGGAGGCCGATTTCATTCAGTATCGTTTCCTAATTCATGGGTAAAAGATAGGAAGCCCATATATCAATGAGCGTTTGTGGGAATCAGTAATAACTTTAAACGCTGTAGTAATATTTTAAAATTACTGTTACCTTTCTTTCAAATTCAAATTCAATTTTTTTTAATGCCTAAGTTAATTTCAAATTCATAATATTTACTATTCCTTTGCAAAGAAGTGCATTTGAATCACCAACTCTACTGTTGGTTCGAAAAAGTACAACTACAGAGAAGATTCAGGAAGAATCTCAGTTGCTCTTTTGGAAATGTAATTATTCAAATTAGTTACATTTCGTCGCATTTACATTGCGATCTTGTCGTTAAACCTATTTACTAATGATGCTTCGGTTACGGGGGCGATACGATCGTTGAGATTGTCGTAGTGAATGTGTGTAGTGCTTGAGTACTGTGTTGTTGATGGCCTTTTTGTGATACGTGCGGTAACTAATCCTGCGTGTTATGGTATGAGAATGTTTTTTGCTTCCTACACTAGTCATTACATATATTTTTTTGACAAACGCGGATTATATAATATCCGCAAAATAATTCTATCATAACTTTTGTACTATGGAATTCCTCAAAGTTAAGTGTCCTTCTATAAATTAAAATATTTCATAATTGCTATCTAGAACATTATTGAGGTTACCTTAATACTAAAGTTGACGCGTAAGGATTCGCGGGATATATAGGACTATCCTGGACCAATAAAGTTCTTGGTCATCGTAACGAAAGATCAATCGGTAGTCTTTGAAAGCTTAATTATATTTATTCTTAACCATTAAATAGACTAGTTCGGTTAATCGAAAGCTTATACATAAGAAAATGTAATAGCCATTATTAAAAACAGTTTTATTGACATGGTTAATGCTACCGCTTTTAAAGGAAATTATGACATTAATTTTAGGACCAACAACCGTTGGGAACCAACGTATTACTCAAACGTTTTACTCAATATTAAAGCGGTAGTCATTAATGAAAGAGAAACTTAATAGCGTATAAAGTTACGTAAGAATATTATAGTATTAATTTCTACAGGAAATTATCCTAATAATAGCGTTCAATAATTTGCGAACTCTATTATTGTATACTAGCTTTAACTCGCAACTTCGTTCAGGTGGTCTGTTGTGTGATAGGTTGATAATAGAAAACGTTTTTCAATGTTATCCTATTCCTGTAGAATTAACAGGATTTCTATATATTTTCGCCAATATGTTACGGTTTATAAAAAAATAATTGTGACAAATTTCATCGATATATGTATATTGGTTCAACGGAGTTGCTGTGAAAGAGTAACAAACATACATCCATACTCACAAACTTTTGCATTTATAATATTAGTAGGACAGGATTTTGTGTATATTATTGTAGCTAAGTTAAGAATGTTAGCAATAATGTATTTTATTTAAATGTACGTAAAGACGTCATATCCATCGGCTTAATTGACAGTTTAGATAACGTTTTTATTTATGTCATTGGGATAAGGTATAAAAGTATTTTAAAATGAACGATCTTTTTAGAGAAAGAAAAGAAGAGCGTGAAATATTTTCAAGTTTATGCAATAAAAGAGCATCGACCCATAAATAATAAAAATGAGGAAGCATCCGAAACAGAACGAATTAGAAGAACCCAATTACGCAGCATGAGTCGGTAATAATCGGTCAGCAAAAGAAAAACGAATTGGCCAGGTGCCACCGCAGGAAACGTCAGGACCCGCCGCCGCGAAGCGAATGAGGCATAGCAATGTTAATTAATCATCTAAGAAGCTTAAATTTAATGCTGTATAATCGACTATTGCGGGCACGTTTCAAATTCACTGTACCATTCACGATTTAATAGAGAATCGAGACGGAATCCGACGGCTTCAAGACCTTCTTATCTTGTCATCACGTTTAAATTACGTGCTTGAAAATATCTTACGCCCGCACTTTCAATCTGATTTGTAATGACGTCCAACTTGAACAAATCAAATATTTATATACGTTTTCTTAATAATTCATCCAAATTCCAATTCAAAATCAAAATATTCTTTATTCAAATATACTTGTAAACAAGTGTTTTTGAATCGTCAACTCTACTGCTGGTTCGGAAAGCTGTTCCAAACGAGAAGAGTCAGCAAGAATCTCGGTGGTTGCTTTTTTCAAAAAATATATACTATTTACATTTGTACTGTCGTACTGTCTTGTACAGGTTCAAAGAGAGCTATATCCACACATTCTTATCTTCTAAATAATCTTCAACAGTATATTAGGCTTTCTGTATCAGCCTCTTTTTAACAGTGTTGTACAATGCTGTAATGGCAAAGCTGAAACTGATTGCGGAATTTTATTATAAAATCTTATATTATATAACACTAGCTTGCTTATATTCTATATTCTATCTTGCTTATATTATATAATACTAGCAGTGCCAACAGCTGCGCCTGCATGGAATTTCGTGTCACAAAAGGAGATAGCCAAAGTTGGGACTGTTACAGAAACTCCACATACAACAAAAAAATCATAACTTTTTTCTGGTCACTATCACAAATATCACTATAAATATTATAAGCTTTCAATGGGGTTGTGCTAAAAATTTTATTTAATAATATTTATAATGGTATTAAACTTGTTGATGACTTAAACGGAACGTATCTATTGTCAACTTGTTACTTTTTTACTTACAAAGCGCATTAATTATACAGCGCTGGATTCCAAAGTTTTTGAAAAAAAAATACGTAAAGAACATTTACCTCTTGTTTAATTAAGTTTTTGTGAACTTTAAAACATATAAACCTTCTCTTGACAATAACAAACAAATATAGGAAATATTTATCTTATTGGTGTAGTTATTTGGAAGTTATGTGCATATAAATATTTCGTTGATTCATCTCTATTTTATAGAAGATTTCACTTACAAATATCCTGTTCATGTTTAAAAACTCGATAATTTAATATAATATCTCGATTCATAAATCCAAAATCTTTAGCATACCAGAACAGGTAATAAATCGTAGCCATAGATACTTTTAGTGCCATTTACGGAATGAATTCAGCTTTCAAGTTCGAAACATACTAAATCACGGGCGGTCAGATTATGTTCATATAAGACCATTCAAGTGTCCTCCGTCTTATAAATAGGAGCTAACTTGCGTAAAGTGCTATATTATGGATTGAAAAGTCCTAAAATGGGACAAAAAAGGGCTGATACTCCCAATGTTGAGTTAAAATGATATAGTAATACTTTGTTTTTCGGTACACTTGTGCTCTTAGACTTAACGGCTTTTACAGGGTCACTGTTGAAGATGAAGGAAGCTTGAAAGCATCGTTGCGAAGTAAACCAGTGATTAATAAGAAAGGTTTGCACAGATATAGGAAAGTGTAACAGTCGACCATCCTGACAACATTTGCGACCCTGCAAATCTTGTACAGAGACGAATCGGTAAGAAACTCAGTATAATCAGCATTCCGAATTGGTGGTAGAATCATTTACAAGGGTAAGGGTATTAGATTTGCGGGGTCGCAAATGTTGTTAGGATGGTCGATTCTCGAGCGACTAGTAGATTTTGATATCTAGTTCGTATGCGAAGCTAATGTGTTCGTAAGCTAAGCAATGGGTGGTGTGATTGCATGTGTCTTGCTGAGCCAAAATAGATCGCACCTTGGTCGGAAATTTTGGGCGTTATAAAAGTAACAAGTCGCTAATTTTCTCCTTCTCAAAGTTTAAAAAATATAATTTATAGTAGCAGGCGTTACTTTGCGGAACGGATTGTAAATAAAGCATTACGATTTTTTCGTGGAGCCAATCCTCCGAAACGATTGTAGACGTGTGGTGACTCCTGCATGTATAAGGTGTATAAATGATGCCCGCTCCATACACTTAGCATTACATAGATTCAGTTAACAAGCGCGGATTACAGCAAAATAATTCTATTATAATTTCTGTCTTTAAAAAATATGTCCACATATTTACAAATAATAAAATCAAAACCAGTTATTATCTACATAGCCAGAGAACAATAAATATAGACATATCAATAAGGACATTAACCTAACATTCCGTGAATGTTAAGCAGATGAGTGAACTGTCGCCAGACATCTCGCTGCGATTTGCGGCAGGTTCACGTAATGCATACCATTTGTATTCTATTGATGCAGCCATTTGTTTTTTCTTGACCTCCATGGTTCGTTACTTTGTCGTTGCACACTTGTGTGTTGTATATTGATTTAGTTATTGAGACAATTTTCATTATCAAATTATACGTATGCTTTCCTTTTAGCTTAATAATTGTAATTTGTAGAATTACGCTTTACTTTGTGGAGGTATAATGCTAAATGGAGATTGGACTATCGGTTTTCATATCATATCGGTTTTCAGTTCCTACTTTGTCTATTATATCTATAAACACAGTGTTCATTTTATCTGATTTATTGTATAAACGAAAACAAAAAAGTCGCAAAGAATCACTCAATTCAAGTGACAAGATTGTATCGTAATGTTATACCTGATGTCCATAAGTGGAAGAAAATATTAATCATTACAGAAAAGGCAATAAAAAACTTTTAAAATTAAAATTGTTTATTTGATAAACAACCTGTCAAACAACATCATAACATTTCTGACTGGAAGATTTTTAAATACATTAATTATTAATACAGCTACGTATTATAAACATAACTTAAAGTTAAATAAAATTTAGTATCACAGTTATTTTTATCATTATACATAAAACTATACAACATAAGCGAGCTACTTTATATAAATCATTTGTTTCGTTATTTGTTAATTCTATTATCTAATTATAAAATTTATTTTTGTACAGAGATTGTTAATTTTATCACATATCACATTATAATTTTAATTTTTTTAAATTGTAACTACAAAATTTTTATTATACTTCATCTCGCACAACATTTATAATTTTTTACTCCGAAATATATATATTTTAGTATAATATTGTCCATTGCCTATTATAATTCTATACTATCCTGTGCTTTTTATGTAATTATTTTTTATATAAGAATAATAAAAGCTGGTATTATCAGCAAGTAAAAGTACATTCATGTACTTTTATTTGCATTATAATCATATTTTACTTTCACATACGGTTGTTTATTGATGTAAATATCGTTAAAAAATATCGATTATTGATTTAGAAAATATTTTTTGTAACAATAGATTAATGTAAAAAATAACACATCTGTAGTAAAATTACGTCACAATTCACATCTTCAGAGTGATATAAGAACAGTATAAAAGTGTAAAGGAATAAAAAAGTATACAAAATATAGTTCCCAGTAAGAAATTTCAAGTCACAATCGTTCGTTAAATAATTAACACGAAAAATAAGGACTCGAGTTTTAATACGAGAAGGACTCGAGTTAAAAAGAAAAAATGTACATAATAATGTTAGCAGGTTTTGAATAAAGACAACTGATTACTAATGAACAATATATAATAGATATAAACAAAAACTAAAGGATCTGGGAATTATAGATTCACTAAGGCTATAGCCGGAGATCATAAAAACTCACGCATCTGATGAAAAACTTACATCCAGTTTTGAGTGAGCTGATATAGAAAGCTAAACGCGTCCAATGTCCATTTAAACTTCCATTTTGTACTACCTTGGACAAAATTTATGATCAGGAAATAGAAAGCAATGTAGTGACATAAACCTAAAACAAATAACAGTTATTAATCCTTCGATATTTTATTATTATACAATTAATATACAAGCTGTCCCTGCGGCTTATCCGCGTGGAAAACGTTTTTTTAAACGTTTAAGTTTTTCCCGCGTAAATCGCGACTGCGCTGCATAAACTTTTGCTTTAAAACTCTACAATAAATAGTATTCGCTTTGCAACCTCGTCTATCTTCCAGTGAAAGTGCCATCAAAACCGGTTTAGGCGTCCCTAAGAAAGCTATTAACCTAAATCTTCCTTTCCTTAAGTAAAATCAGTACAAAAATCCGTTTCAATCAGTAAAAAAGTAAATTTTGAGAAAATCAATTACATACAAACAGATATCTTTTGGGGACTTTGTTATGTAAATGGATAGATAGATTGCTCTTTTATCACTTTTTAGTTAAACCTCAATAAATAATCCACAAAATGAAACTGATAACACTCTCTTGTTATTTCTTAAATACACAATCATTATATTCAAAACTTTGTCTACCGCATTACTAATCACTTGGACTTTGACAATTTAAACTATCGGTGTTGATATAGACAAATTATTTACTTTTGTGAGTAATTTTTATTTAGACAAGGATAGTCTATTGTGTCGATACAAATTATTTACTGTACCATTTCAGACTAAGTTGAGTCATTTCCATTACTTCACGACCACCGATTCATACAAAACCAAAGCAAATTAAAGTTTGTAAAGTAGGTGTGAATATTAAATGTACTGCCCAAATATGTAGGAGTTGTAAACAAATATAGGCATCCCAGAAGCTTACAATTCATGATCCTCGATATAAAAATAAAGGCGTCTTGACTAAAAATGATGGGATCCCAATTTTATGATGTCAGTTGATCGTGCCTTCTTGCCACTTTTTGTCTTGACTAATCGTATTAAAATTTCAATACTACATTACACGTCAGCCTAAGCCCAGGTCTACTGTCAAAGGAGGCATTTAAAAACAGATTGCTTCGATGCTACTAGAGCTTCTGCTTAAAATAATAATAAATATATGGGACACTTACTCAAACGGTCGTCCGTACCCAAAGTAAGTAACTTAATACTTGTGTTATGGTAGACAGACAAGTGGTGAATATATACTTATATATTTTTTAAATACATACTTATATACAAATATACACCCAGGCTCAAAGACCAACAAATTCATTTATAGAAAATGTTGGCCCTCGGCGGGAATCGAACCCGCGACCCTCGGAGCTGAAGGCAGGGTCACTACCCACTGCTCCAACGGGCCAGTCGATGATAAGAGAAATGATAAATGTTTGCTACTACTGAATAGATTTGAATAAAATTTAGCACACATGCAATCTATTGAAAACTGGAATTAATTCATTTGATAATTTATCCTAATACTGCGCTTTAAGTAGTCGCTAGCTGAAGTTAATTATCCATATGTTATTTAGAAAGTGTATAAAATTTTTGAGATTGTTTTTTCAAAGTCTTTCCTTACCTCGTTGGATCGTATCGTTCATCGAATCCCGGAACGTTTACAACATTCCAACCTTGCTTGTTCTTCGAGTAACTGAACGAAATTTGATCCCTAAAAGTTTCTGGACGTAACAGTTTCAGTTGTTCATAGTGAGAGTGTAGTTCTGGTACACGAGTTAAATTTATCTTCATAATATATTCTGCAAGAATCAAATAGATTAACTTTTAGTTTTTGTTCTTCTTCAACTGATCGACATTTGGCCAGTTGGATACAGGTCTTTTTAAGCGATTATCATACTACTGGATGTTGAGTCGCTAGAATTAAGTAACTGCGTGCAACTTATATAAAATAGTTTGTCTATTATAGCTTATCTATTAACTAGGGATAACGCTAAGTTCCACAAACGATGAGTTTATTAAGTTGTTAGTTAAACGGGGAAGCTTGCCATATCTTGTTCCTTAATTGTGCATTCACTTACACTAAGGCTTTGTCGACTGATTAATGATAATTTAACCATTTGATCTAGGATAACCTTCTGGTTATAAAGGTCTTCGGGGTAATTAGGAGGTAATCGTAACTTACATCTATAGAGGTTTTTAAATTTGTAAATATTTAACCAATAAAATATCTTACCTATAATGAAACCTAGTGTCACATCATCTGGATATTTAATACTCTCGCAGATACTGATGAATCTGCCACCACTAAAAAAGGGGACACGTTCATAAAAAATAGACAAAAATGGACACAAAATGGAAAGAATAGTATTTTTTTTTTAAATAAATTCTATATTTATTACTAAACAATCAATTTAAATTTGAATTAAGGATGGAACTTCGAAATAAAGATTGAACATACCTTGCAATTGGTAACATTTTTAAAGCTAAACTTCTGCTAATGCATATACCAGCACCGCCAGTTGCAAACCAAAAGGAATGTAATACCTGAAAATATAGTCAGATGAAATTCATGACAAAGGTTGAGTGTAATAAAAACGGGACTAATAAATCGAGATTCAAACGGGACCATAAATATCTTAAACATTTTTCACAAAGTTCGAATTAGATTTAAATAATATTACATTACATGACAGATAACAGCTCTCGATATAGAAATTCTAATATACCCATAGAGCCCTATGGGTATATTAGAATGTCTATATCATGAATATCATATCTATGTCTATATCATATATAATGAATGTATATATACGAGTCCATTCGCAAAAGAAGATTTAGTATGGTAGATAGAGTAATTAGTTGTCACGCAACTTTGCGGGAGTCCCCTATAAAATAATATTATTTTTCCCTGAACATCTTGTAATGATAGGGTTAAAATAATAAATGTGGTACGCTATATGATCTAAATTACGCTGGGCGGCAAGGTTTTCAGTAAGGTATACCATATCCGTTAGGTTACTTATAAGTTAAAAGAAATGATGGAAACAACATTTGATACCTTCTGTTATAATGGAGAGATGTTTAATAGTAGACTGCAATGTTAGAAGCAAGTCGTGGATCGTTGATATTTGAGGGTCCGCGTGAAAAGTAAACGTTGCTAAAAAATTCAGCATTTTTTAAGGCTGATTGTGAAGAATCGTCTTAAGGACTCCGTTTGATTTAGGAAATGTTTGGGAAATTTTTTATCACATGATACAAAATACCTTACATTTATGAGTGTAATGTATATAATTTGTATAGAATCCCACTCACTCAATATTCAGTTCATCCATCATCTTCCTGCTCTTATCCTACTCTAAGTGGGGTCGGCAAATTCAAATTCAAAATATTCTTTATTCAAATAAACTTGTAAACAAGTGCTTTTGAATCGTCAACTCTATTGCTGGTTCGGAAAGTTGTTCCTACCGAGAAGAGCCAGCAAGAAACTCGGCGGTTGCTCTTTTAAAAATATAATTATTAATACTATTTACATTAAGTCGTTACTGTCTTGTACAGGTTCAAAGAGAGCTATATCCACACATTCTTACCTTCTAAATAATCTTCAAGAGTATAGTAGGCTTTCTGTATCAGCCTCTTTTTAACAGTGTTTTTAAACTGCTGTAATGGCACAACATGTTATAACCATGTTGTCACACTGACACTGACTTACCTTAGTCGCCTTTTACGTCACCTCGGTAAGAGATGAGGGTGGTACTATTCTATTCAGCCGGATACCACGCGGCGTAGAGTATCAGTCAATACTTGAGTTTATTATGCGAATTAATTCACATAATAAAATAAAGTATCGTAGAAACGTTTTGTGAGTCGTACACATAATTTACCTTGTTAGCAGACTTCGGGATCGTATTCAAAGGTTTGTTAATTGACGTTTTCCCAAGATACCAATCTTCTTGATAGTTATATTTTTGTAATACGGCGACCAATCGCGGAACATTCACATAGTTGTCGTCGTCGAAATGGCAGAACCACCTGATAAAGAAAAAGTACACACTAGGGTTTATGTAAAAAATAAATCTATTTATATAAAAGATAAATTACATACATATGTTCCTTATAGACTCCAAAAGGATGAAACAGATTCTAATGAAATTTTCACACATTTTAGATTGACTTAGCGAGGAACCTTGAAAAGTTGGGTGGCGATCAGAGCATTTTTTAACTAATGTATAGATTCCGGCTATACTCACGTCTTATTTTTATCGGATGAGCGGCGTTATCACGGCGGGCACTGAGTGTAGCAGCTCGCAGGGCGCGACTCGAGAATGGTTGGAGCGGGGGGGAGGGACGGCAGTGGCGCGGCCGCGTAAAGAGCTCATGAATAAGAGCCCCGTATGGGTTTGAAACTAGTCGGGCTCATCCGATAAAAATAAGACGTGAGTATAGCCGGAATCTATACATTAATTATGAATAACACTCACGATAGTTTAAATTCATTTTTTAACTGTCAATGACTGTTTTTTTTCGAGGTGAAGCTGAAACAAGCTTTAACTTTCAATTAGACATTCAGGCATGCCATTGGTGGCTATAATCTATCATACACTGAAGTTTGCCGATATTACTTTATGCGCAAATAAGAGACCGCGCAATTTGAGACCACATACGTATTATTGCAACGAAGCGAACGGGAAATGTGTATCGAAGCAAGATATAACGCGGATCAGATTTCTAAATATCATGTTTATGTTTGCACCAAACTGTATGTTGGTTTATTCGTTGGTATTACTCGTCGTCTCAGCCGATAGAATTCCAATTTTATTTTAAAAAAGCTTGACTTTAATCTAGAAAGAGTAGTTAGTTATGGTTTATAAATAGGATGCTACAAAACTTTACATCGTTTTGTGGGACGGCTTTGCATTTAATCCGACATATAAATCGCCACGCGAAATTTATCTTTATGCTACTTACATTTTTATCAATTATAAAAAATGTATTTTAATTTTTGTGAGAGTGAAATTATCAGAAGTCACAATAAAGTCATGTAAATTAATTATCCTAATTAATTAATCCGGTTTTTTTGGTTGGAGCTTAGACCCTTCATGCTATTCTAATATGGATTGTTAGGTTACACATAAACCAGGAATATTCCAGAGATATGCAGATTTCCTGACGGTGTTGTCATTCATGGAAAGCGTGTGATAAATTGCAAATATCAATTAGGCACATAAATTTATGAAAATTACTAATTGGTGCCCGGGGTATGAACCCGTTACGTCCTGGAGCTTTACACACACAGACAAATAATTATAGGTTCAATAAAAAATATTTTGTAAATTAAATAAAATAAATCCTTTAAAATGTTAATTTAATGCTATAAACAAAATTGAATGATATCAATTCATGTTTACAAACCGAAATGAAAGCAAATAACAATAGGTTGGAACAATCAACACAACATGAGCTTTGTAACAAAGCAGGTAATGTAGACAATGTGGTCGTAAATATCCTGGAAAGGGATTAATGTTTACGAGTTTCTACCCAACGCTAGTTCCAAATCTCTGCCCCGCCTCGAGTACCCCCATACTAGGGAAACCATAATTTTGATGAATAAAAAGGGATTGTGTAAAACAGCCTGTTATTATGCCACAGGTAGAAATATCCTACATTATATTTTAAATAAAACGATATAGCCTTTAACTGTGCTGATTCAATGAAGGTCACACATGTAAAAGGTATTGCTGAGTTGCAAACTTCAGAGATATAGAAATTTACTCATAATCCTTCAACGAAACGAGCAAGATAAGTAATTAGACTATTTAAAAAGTCATAAGTTAATATAATTTCACTACACAGGGTTCTAACAAAATTAATCTATTGTAATATAATTTTGTTCTCATTAGACGGTTTACATTTATTTTTAAGTAGATTAAGCTAATGGATAAACAAGCTCATAGATTTTGGCACCGTTTAAGAAATCATGGGTGAACCATGAAACTATTTTAGTGAATTCACCATTCACAAAACAGAGAGATGTTTTGTAATCCCTGAAGGAAGGTGCGAAATAAGATCTATATAATTTTGTTCAACTTCTAAATAGAGGACTGGAGCTTAATATTAAAAATGAGTTTTGCGTACCTGTTAATTTATTTTAATGTATATATTATTTTTATGCCAGAGCTATCTCGAGTAATATTTATGTGTGCATATTTAGAAAGTAGATATACTAATGACGTAAGTATTCAAATATTCGAGTTATTAGATATTATTTTCGAAACGATATCGCTGTGAAATAGTTGATGACATAAAACCTGGGATAAGTTCGAAATAAACTTAAAATATATACTCTAGCCAGTAGTATTTAATACATACAGAGTAAACCCAGTTACAATATATAAAAAATGTTATAACGAATATAATATCACTACTTTGTACAAATACATTTATCCATTTAGAGAAAAATTGATCTTGAAATTGATTTATTATATCAGCAAATGTCTAAAATCGGAACAATCCTTTTATAGAACTGTATATATGGTAAACGTGGCTATAAAATGTAACAAAAACTTAAAGAATGTAGAAGTGTCGTGACTTTGATCGTGCCGCTTACGTTTTATAATCATGAACTTCTACAAATGTATCTACCATCGTGATTGTGTTAATCTGTTCATATTATAAAACAAACTCCTCAAAAGCAATCCGTCTGTATGTCATCGAACTTCTCAAAATTTACAGAACGGATTTTTGTTCGATTTTAACATAAAGATTGAAGTGTGCAATTCTCGAAGAACGTTTAGGTTAATAGTTGGTATGGTACATAGTATGGTTACATACTCTGAAACGGCTAAACCGATTTTGATGTGACTTTCACTGGATGATAGAGGATGTTCTGAAGCAACATATAAACTAAATTTTATTCCAGAATTTACGCGAAAAAATTTTGTGCAACACTGATTTCCACGCGGGCAAAGCCACAGGCATAGCTAGTAATAAAAAGTTTTTGATAATTGTCTTTTGTGTATTTTGTGGGTCAACACCGACCAGCGAGACCTTTATAATCCTTACCTAGGGTCACGGGTGAAAACCACGCAATTACCAATGTAATTTCATACTAATTAATTTATTACATGTTATAAACATGTTGTCACATGATTTGGCTACGTATTTTACGACCGCCCTCTTGTCTAACGTCAATTTACCCTAGTCGTATTTTACAACACCTCGGTAAAAAAGAGGGTGGTCTATTCTACTTAGCCTGATACAACACTACGGGTCGATTTGTCTTAGTCGCCTTTTACGACGCCTCCGTAAGAAAGGAGGGTGGTCTATTCTACTCAGTCGGATACAACACTACGGGTCGATTTGTCTTAGTCTCCTTTTACGACACCTCGGTAAGAAATAAGGGTGGTCTATTCTACTCAGCCGGATACAACACTACGGGTGGACTTATCTTAGTCGCCTTTTACGACACCTCGGTAAGAAACGAGGGTGGTCTATTTTACTCAGCCAGATACCACACAGCATGTCAATATCTGGGCAATATATATATCAATATATAGGTAATCGGGGCTTGCTGCACCTGAGATGTGGGTAGGTGACTAATTAATGACACACATAAAAAGAAGATCGGTCGGCCGCGCAACACTGTGCACGGGCCTCTCAGTGAATTGCAATAAATATCGGTGTTCGGTGGATTATTGTATTAATATATAAGAAATATAAAGGATAATTCGGTGTTTGTGTGTATAAACTATATTAAAGAACAAATAAAGTTGTGATTCCACGAATATAGGTGGATTAAGTTTTTTGTGGTTATACTCCGGCCGGAGCGGCGTGGACGCCATAACTTAAGAAGAAGCCTCTAAGTAATCTTTGATTATTCGGGGTGAAGAAATTTCCGGTTGTCTGCCTATCCTACCTATGCTCACCAACTGCAGCAATCGAAGGCACGCAGTAGGCGCGAACAATCTGTTTTACCATTTACTCACAATTCCGTATTCAATCAGCTTAATTTCGATAGGCATTGAATGTCGCCGCACATATACCCAGATCACGTATAACAGAAAAACACGAGTGAACTATTTGCTTGAATTATTCGTGGAGCGCGTGAATATTTACGGGATGGTAGCCGATCCACGAGATATCTTTTTATTAGGGTCGCGGGGATTCGACGAGTTGCGATTCAACCAATGGGTTGCCGTCGAAGGATCTACGAATTGGAAAGACCGACATTTTTCATTTCGAACCCTTTCGCAAAGTAAAAAAATAGAATCAAATGGCTCGTAGTTTGTTTTGAGCACAGTATTTATTAAATATCGGTTTTTTAAATGTTTATTCAAGTAGGGCAGTCTCAAAAAGCGGATGTTCTCTGAGATTAGTCTATAAAAATACACGGTTCAATAATAGGGATTAAATCTTTGAGTAACACTGTGGTATCGAATAGGAAAATTTAATATATTTCATTTCAAACCCTATTACAAAGTAAATAAATAAAATCGACAGTCTGGTAGTGTATCTATTTGTGACTGTGCGTTTATGTGTGTACACGAGCGTGTGAATGTGTTTCTTTTATCATAACAATGTAAATGATTATCGTTATGTTTGTGTAAACAGAAATTACATAGAAAATATATAAAATAAAGCCCCCAAAAGCTGTCTCTACGTGATTGATTTTCTCAAATCTAGTGTATAGATTTTTGTACGGTTATTAATAAAAGAGAATTCCCGCGGGGTGTTGATTAACGCGGGAAAGTCTTTGTTACACACTGAAAATTTGAAAAAAATATTTTCATATCCAGAAAAATATTTTCAAGACATATATTTTAAACTTGGTTTGTATATATTTATAGATTATCTTAACTATTAACTTCTAGAATACTAAAGATCTATGGTTTGCAAAAATCTCATTATTATTTGACGAATTTAAAAATCGATTTCTGAACAAGATTAGTTGGTTAAGGCAGCTCTTACTTATTTGTAAGTCACTCACTAGTGAGTAGCTTGAATCTTCGACGCTTCAAAATAAAGAGCGGTAATCAAAATTAAAAATATACAAAATCATGATCTAGTATATTACCATATAAGTTTCATAGTTACAAGTGTTTTTCTGCTAAAATATTTATTGCCCATAAAAATAAATTAAAATAATATGGTGTCCAAATTCGTAAATATCTAGTAAATCACATTTGAATTACTCGCTCTTCTCAAATAACGACTTTATTAAAAAACGATAGCTATAAAACACCGACCTTCAAGACATATCGATTTCATGTACGTGATAAAATGTTAATATAAACATCGATTTGTAGAAAAATATCGATTATGTTTCGCTTCGTGATCTAAAAGAATGTGAATCACAATATATGTTTTTAATTAATATTAAAAACTTTTAAAACGGAATATTATAATCGATAATCATTTGATGTTTATATTTATTTGCTAAAGAAATGACGTACAAGTTCTTAAAATACTCATATTGATTAATTAAACGTTTTTCGAATAATATTCACTCGATTCAAAAGTTGCATTTGTTAGGAGAATCTAGGTAATGCTAAGTGTAGAAAACACCATTCGACTAGTTACTACACAAGACCAACAGCATACTACACAGGCATTACACATATTCACTACGACAATTTCAACCATCGTTACTCCCCGTAACAGAAGCCTTGTCTTCGAATCGCATTCCCTATTACTGAGGGTCGTGATACCTATGATTACCCAGACTTTCTCGTAGGTTTTCCTTCCGTCTGCTTCTGTCCTAATCTGTGCTTCTGTCGTAAGCGAAGCATCGTCAGCTTAATAATTCAAAAGCAAAATAATTCTATCATAGCTTTTGTGCCATGGAATTCCGCAAAGTAACGCCTACATCTAGAAATTATGAATTTCAAATATTAAGTAGTCTAATAGTAAAGTAGTATAGTATAGTAGTAGTACTATACTATTAAGTATAGTTTTGTTGTACCTATAGTTCTATCTAATAAGCTGTGCGACCGTGTGAATCTCTAAAGGCGATCATCGGTTCAAACCCGGGCAGACACCAATGAGTTTTTCTATTAAAACTTATGTGTCTAATTGATAATTGCAATTTATCACACGCTTTTCGGTGAAGGAAAACATCGTGAGGAAACCTGCATATCTCTAGAGAATTCTGGAGATATGTGTAACCTACCAATCCGCATTGGAGCAGCGTGGTAGGTCTTAGCTCCAATCCTTCTCTCTTATAACGGAGAGAAGAGGCCTATGCCCAGCAGTGGGATAATATCAGGCCGCTACTTTACTTATAGTTCTATCATGCTCGAAAGAGAATAGAGACGATTTTCCAGCAGAGGAATACTAATAGGTTTTTATAAGGCTTATAATCGCACACAAACGCATGGTAGGTCCATCTCGCTACCTAATGTTCAAAGTAGAGGAAGCGAGTAATAAAGACAATATACAAAATATATTATAAATTAAACATAAATAACGTGTTCAAAGTTATAACGTTCAAATTTAAACGTAAACGAACCAAGCCAATTTGTTGCAATACAAATCTAAGCTCTATTTTTATACTAAACAAAGTTCAATTTTATGCGAGATGCGTAATTTTATTATGTTCGCTCTATAGCGTTTAATTTGAAATGGCAAATTGTCAATTAATTGGTTAATAAATTTAAATTAAAAGGGTATATTTCAATGCTATTATGTTTTAATGCTGTTTCGTTTCTTCAAGCATAGTTTAATTAGGTTTGAAGCAATGTTCCAGAATATATATGTTTTAAATCACTTCTCCGTACGTATTTGAAAATTACACAGAATAAAAGTTTAAGAAAAACAAGAATAATGAAAAATCTAGTATAACTAAAATAACTTACAACTACAACAGTTAAACAAAAATTAAAACCGTTTAACGAGCAGATCTTTTGGTGACCGCCTAATTTAGTTAAGAGTTTATGTTCTCATGTAAGTGGCCATTGGCTTTTTTTGAGAATAAATGGTTTAAACCTAAACCTAATATAGCGTATATATTGTCCATTGCTGATCTAGATCTAATCAAGAAAACAATCCGCATTAAACTATGTATTCTTAAATTATTATTATATTTTTCGAATCAAATCAAATAAAAATTATCTTCGTTTATATAAGATTTTTCAAGCATTTTTGAATCGTCAGGGATCAACATAATTAATGAAGCTCCAACTGGTTCGGAATGTTTCTGCTGTGTGGTATCCCGCTAAATAGAACAAAAAACCCTCATTTCTTACCGATGTCCTCATGTTGTAAAAGGCGATTGAGGTAAGTTGACGTCAGGCAGGAGGCCGGTCATAAAATAACCAGCCAAATCATCTAACTACGTCTTTAAAACATGTTGTGCTGACCGCACTTAGAGTATGGATAAGAGCAGGAGAATAAATTAAAAAGTGGCCCGAAATGTTTCTCTTACCGAGAAGAACCAGCAAGAAACTCGGTGGTCAATCTTTCAAACATTTTATAATTTACATTATTAAACTGCAGTCAATGTAAGCTAAAGGATTTTCAAATCCAGGCATTTTATCATCTAAATAATCTTCAATTGTGTAATATGTTTTACATATAAGCTCTCTCTATATATCTCGAACTTAATACCTAGCTTTCTGTAGACAGGTCTAGTATAGATAGCATAATTTTATTATATAAGCGAATATCAAGATCAACGAATGAGTCGCTGACTATATTGAGTCGCAATATAAGAATCACAAGCTTATTGTGACCTCTCGTATATCTATGATTGATATTATTTAACAATGCGAAATTAAGATGTTAAGTGAGATAGAAAACTTAACTGTGCTAATATTTTTTTATTGCTTTAGCTAAATAAATAAAAATAAATAAATAAATATATGGGACACTTACACACGGTCGTCCGTCCCCAAAGTAAGTAATTTAATACTTGTGTTATGGGTGATAGACAACTGGTGAATATATATTTATATATTTTTTAAATACATACTTAAATACAAATATACACGCAGGCTCAATGACCAACAAATTCATTTATAGAAAATGTTGCCCTCGGCGGGAATCGAACCCGCGACCCGCGAAGCTGAAGGCAGGATTACTACCCACTGCGCCAACAGGTCAGTCAAAATTACGTATAACCTTTGAATTATCAAAATTAATTGTAATAAGTAAAATTAATTTAACTTAAGTATTCCGCCCCGCTTTCTCAGTAATAGAATTAAGTATTTACTTAAGGTGAAATTAAATTTTAAAGGCACTAAATGAATACCGAAATTAGTCCAACAAAAACAATTGTATGTTTGGGTTAAAGCGTGAAAATTGTTGTGAGCCCAAAATAATATTGGATCTCCTCTTGAAAAACCATTACGTTACGTAGTGTTTATACAAACCAGGTGGGTCGAGATTAAAAAGCCGAGACACTTTTAGATGGTTAAATAATTCATAGACATCGATGGTTTGGTTAACTTTTTTCTAGTCAGCTTGTTAAGTAAACGCAAAACGTGTTGAGTGGATCCGTCGTTGTACTAAATAATTCTGCTTGATCGACGATTAATTAATTCAAAACCTAGCTTATATTTAAATAATAATATGCTTTAACTGTTAGAGCGCTGAGAAAACATCGCAAGGCAAGAAAGAATGATTTTATAGAACATTTCTTACACATCCAGTCAAATTTAAAAGATTTCTCGGGAAATAGATTATGGTATTTTTTATTATATTAGTAGCTTATGGAATTAGGTGTTACTTAGCGGAAATCCATAATACAAAAGTAATGAGGATATAGCAAAATAATATCCTCATTACTTTTGTATATTACAGTACAGTAATCAGTAGGTTCAACTACTAAACGGACGCTTGCTTACTATTTTGTCTCAAGTTTCTATTAATAAAAGTGGTTTATAGTTGTCTGTTTTACAAAAAATTTACATGGTTGGACAGAAAAAATCATAACGAAGATATATCCACATAATTTGTAAATTTTTAAAAAGGAATTAAGCAACTATAATAAGACACTATGCCACTCAAATGTGTCGCTTGTACCGCCGTGCTGGAATCTAAGGAATTGATAAAATGTTCGCTCTGTGATTCAACTATGCATTATTCTTGCATTGGTATGACGAAAGAATATTACGGTAAACTTTCTGCTGCATACAAACAATCGTGGAAGTGTCCTACATGTAAAGTTGTCTATAAAAAAGGTTCTCAAAAAACTTATAGTACCCCTAGTAAAAGCTCTGATTCTTGTTCAGTAACGGATAGTGGCCTTGTTAAGTATCTCGAGGATTTTCAAAATTTCAAAACTGACATTCTAAATAGCATAAACAAGTCTCAAGAAGATCAAAAAAATTATTTGTTTAAATTTATGGAGGAGAAATTTAAAGTGATTAATGAAACAATTGATTTTTTCTCCTCAACTTATGATCAAGTAAAACAGGATCTTGAGACAGCTAAAAGTGATGTGCAGGGCCTTAAAAAAGAAAACGAAGATCTTAAGAAGGATGTTAAGGATCTTAAATCTAGGTTAAACTTTTTTGAACGAGAATCCAGGTCGTGTAATTTAGAGTTGCAATGCCTTCCGGAGCATAGGAATGAAAACCTCTTCAGCATTGTCGAACAGATTGGCAGAGTGACAGGTAACATTATAAAAGAAGGACAGGTATTGAAATGTACTCGTATTGCTAAAATCAATAAGGAATCCCCTCGCCCTAGTTCGGTTTTGATAAAGTTTTATAGTGCACTTATAAGAGATCAATTTTACGCAGCTGTAATAAACTTTAATAGAAACAAAAACAAGGAAGATAAACTGAATACTGGTCATTCTGGATTAGCAGGGGACAAACATGGAGTTTTTGTTATTGAACACTTGAGTCCAGAAGCAAAAGCACTACATGCACAAGCAAGGAATTTTAAGAAGGAACACCAATGGCAATTTGTTTGGACCCGAAATGGCAACGTGTATATGAGGAAATGTCTTTCTAGTGAAGTAGTACATATCAAGAGTCAAGATACATTCCGTAAACTAGTTTTAGTGTAGTAAAAATTATTACATATATTCATTTTCTTTATTCTACTTAATATTATTGTTAAAAATGTACCAATTAAGAATTTATTACCAAAATGCTAGAGGTATAAAAAGTAAATGTCATGATATATACTGTTCTATTTTAAATGAAGAATTTGATGTTCTAGTATTAACAGAAACATGGCTTAATTCAAGTATATTTAATAACGAGATTATCGACAATAGATACCAACTCTTTCGTCGTGATCGTGAAACCACTGAATTTAACAATAAATTAGATGGTGGTGGTGTCATGATTGCTGTTTTAAAAAAATATAAGTGCTATAGACTGTTTGAATGGGAGGGTACCTCCGAATGCCTATGGGTTAATATTGTTTATAAATCTGGCTCCAATTCACATACACTCTCAATCTGTGGTGTTTACTTAGCCTCTCCACTGAAATTTGAAGTTTTAGAACGTTTCCTAAATAAAGTATCTACTGTAATTATACAACAGGAAAAAACTTTAATATTAGGTGACTTTAATATGCCTAGTATTACTTGGAAACCTTTCCTTAACTATTTTATGCCTGATAATTACAATTTTAGTGCGGGTACATTTCTTATAGATTTCTTAAGTGAAAACAACTTAACTCAATGCAACGGTGTCGTCAATAATTTTAATAAAACTTTAGATCTTGTTCTTAGCAATAATTGTGATATTGTAGTATCTAGATGTTCCATATGTTTGAGTAAGTTAGATAATTATCATCCACCCCTCGAATGTACTGTTGATATATCTATTAACAATGTCATCAAGTCAAACAAAGTAAAAAAACCCAATTTTTTTGCAGCTGATTATGATATTATTAATAAGGATGTCGAAAATGTGTCATGGTACGATATATTTGCACGTTGTACGAACGTAACTGATATGTTGGAAATTTTTTACGAAATCATCAAGAGCATTGTTAAAAAACATATTCCACTTAAAACTATTAAAAGTAATTGTTACCCGCATTGGTATTCGAAAGACTTAATCAAACGTTTGAAAGAAAAAAATAAGTATAGAAAACGATTCAAAATGTTTAAAAATCCTCTTGATGAAATCGAGTTTAAATTACTTAGATATCGATGTAAGGATCTTATAAGTAATTGCCATAGAAATTATACTGCGAAAGTAGAGTTAAATATTAAAGCTAATACTAAGCATTTCTGGACTTATCTTAAACAACTTCGAAACAGCAACTGTGACATCCCAGCCCTTATGACTTATAAAGACCAGACGTTTACTGACGGGATCAGTATTTGTAACCAATTTATGAACTATTTCGGTGATGTAATTTCAACACCTGATGTAACATCCTACTCAGTAAATGAAATAAATTGTAGTAACAATGCACCTGTGCTCAATAAAGTAGTGTTAGGTTATGATGATGTCTTTAATAAACTATCCCGTGTTGACATTAATAAAGGTGCTGGACCTGATGGGATTCCGCCAATATTCGTCAAATATTGTGCCAAAACCTTAGCCGTACCCTTGACGATGATATATAATGCATCATTAACTGAAGGTGTTTTTCCACAACAGTGGAAAAATGCGTTTATAGTGCCTGTTTTTAAGGATGGTGACAGAAGAGATGTTACTAAGTATCGCCCAATCTCAAAACTTTCAATCTTTCCAAAAATATTAGAGTCACTTATTTGTCCATATATAAGTTGGCACATGAAATCGATTTTAACTCCAAAACAACATGGTTTTTATAGAAATAGGTCTACTTCTTCTAATTTAGCTGCTTATGTTGATAGTTTGTCGGCTTATGTTGATAGAAATGCTCAAGTAGACGGGATTTATACAGATTTTTCTAAGGCGTTTGATCTCGTTAGCCATAACCTACTAATTAGTAAATTAAAAGCTTATGGATTTATTGGTGAGATACTTAGCTGGGTGTCATCTTACTTGTATAACAGACAAATGACAGTTGTCTTGGGTGGTTTTGAGTCGACATCAGTATGCACGGCTAAATCTGGAGTACCCCAGGGTTCTATTTTAGGGCCTGTACTTTTTAACATTTATATTAATGACGTCGTCAACTGCTTTAATAATTCAGAAGTTCTGTTGTATGCGGATGATTTAAAAGCCTTTAGATCTATACATTCTGTTGACGACTCTAAATTACTTCAAGATGATCTTCATAGATTGGTAGCCTGGTGTGAAATGAATAGAGTGACGCTTAATTATCAAAAATGTTACCATATATCCTTTCATAGAAAAGTGCACCCTATTCTATATTCCTATAATATTTGTGGCAACCCTCTTGAAACTGTACATTCCATTAAAGATCTCGGGGTAACTGTTGATAGTAAAATAAGTTTTATTCCTCAAATTGACACTATATGTAAAAAAGCTTCTAAATTAACTGGATTCATCAATCGTAGCTGTAAAAATTTCTGTGATTCTCGCACTAGAATAATATTATTTAATGCATTATCAAGAAGCGTCCTGGAATACTGTTCGGTCGTCTGGAATCCCTACTACAATGTGCATTCGACTAGAATTGAACGTATTCAAAAACGATTTTTATATCATCTTGGCTTTTGTGACAACTTACTTAAAGAAAAAACAAGTTATTACTCCAAACTCTGCCACTATAAGTTACTTACTCTTTCTGACCGCAGGAAGTTATTAGATATATGCTTTCTATATAAAGTAATAAACGGAATCATAGATTGCCAAGAACTACTAAGTAAGTTGTCTATTGTAGTTCCTAGGCCTTCTAATAGATCAAAAAACTTAACCCTATATTGTAGTACCGCGAAAACAAATTTAGGACTTTCGGCCCCAGTTAAGAGAATGATCTCGTCATTTAATGAACTCAGTAAAGTAATCAATCTCGATATATTTGGAGACACACTTTATGAACTCAAATCAAAATTAAAGCACCATTTCTTTGCCAGATATACTGAACAGTCACAAGGGAAGCATTTTGGACTACATGCTCTCTAGCTCTTAATTTAACTTTTAGTTTTTTTTTATTTACTTAACTTTTTTAACTTAACTTTTTTTCTATTTTGATTGATTAAACTGATGTATATATATATATATATATATATATATATATATATATATATATATATATGTATATATATATATATATATATATATATATATATATATATATATATATATATATATATATGTGTGTGTATATATATATACACATAAGTTGTTATATATGTTATATATGTTAACTTATAAATATAAATATGCTTAATACTATGTGAAGGTTATAGACCCAACCGAAGCGCAAGTTGTGGTTATCTTTAAGTGGGTCTACATCCTGATTAAGATGTAGCCTGTAGATAATCCTTTAAAATAAATAAATAAATAAATAAATATATTAGTAGCTTTAAAATAGCATTAAAACTCTAAATCTAGCGTCTATTAAGTTTTTACAGTTTGTTATATAAATAACAATCTTCATATGAAGTTTAATTTTATAACATTGAAGTAAGACTTCATAGTATTATATATTAAAATCTCGTATATTCATTTATGAAATTTATTATTATTGATTTAATTAAATTTATTATTAAATTAATGAAATTAATTATTATTGTGAATTTAACTCCAACTTTGTGTGCTCTAAAGTTTACTACAAAAGCATCAGCGAAGAGCGTTGTTGTATAAATTTCGAATTTTTCGATTAAACACAAATTTAAAAAAGGAAAAATTAAATATAACAAAAGAATTACTGTTGATCTCTTAACCGTTGAAAGTTTACTATTGGAAATTTATAAACAAAATAAGAAAATCAGGAGAAAGTATTAATGAATATAAAGAGATAATTCGTCTTTTTCAAACGAACACAAATAGTCTCACGCGTTAATGTGTAGATATTTCTATACTAATAAGGCCAAGACATACCTCATTAAATTGTCAAACAATGGCTCATGTTCGTTGATCCAGACAAGCTTCTAAAAACAGAAGTTAAGAGCATCTTGTTTTTACTAAAAACAAAAACGCCTTCAGTGGACAGCGTAAACTGACCGCGGAATATATTACGTTGTTTGCTCCGTTCTTGAAAATTAGGTTCAAATATTATTTCTAAATGCCGATGTTTGAATAGGTATCATCTGGACGTTTTGGTATTTGGTATTTTTGTTAACGTAAGCGTTCTTTTTGTTTGTAAAAGGAACGCTTATGTCTAAAACATATTTTATGGAACATTAGCTTAGTACTTCCACTTATGTATTAGTTATAGCCGCGTCTACGGTCACGTCTATTTTATTATTAAAATAATTGTCAAGTTCCCAAAGGAAGTTATAATTTTTATCCTATTGTTTGCTTGGTATTCGGCTATAGTGAGTAGAATAGACCACCCTCATTTCTTACCGAGGTGTCGTAAAAAGCGACTAAGCTAAGATGACTCACCGTCTGGTATCCGGCTGAGTAGAATAGACCATCCTCATTTCTTACCGAGGTTTCATAAAAGGCGACTAATATAAGTCGACCCGCCGTTTGGTATCCGGCTGAGTAGAATAGACCACAATCATTTCTTACTGGGGCCTCGCAAAAGGCGACTAAGGTAAGTTGACATCAGTAAAATACATAGCCAAATAATTTCATAACATGTGCCGACCCCACTTAGAGTGGGATAAGGGCAGGATGATGATGTTAGCCCGGTATTCAAGCTTCAAGCTTCGTTAATCATATTGATCCTTGACGATTCAAAACTTGAAAAAGCTTATTTGAATAAAGATTATTTTAATTTGATTGGTACTAAATACCATCAATATTGCGTTAGCAGGTTAGACGTGATTGCGATTTTGTTAAATAATACAATTTGCCTTTATTAGTTTTCATGACTTGATACGTAAATAAACCAGATTTCTGTTCTTTCATAACAAACATTTGCAAAACTGTATTGCTTGATACTGTATTTCAATATATATTTATTAAGAAATCTCGCAAACTTTTTCTAAGAAACATTTCGTAGTTATGATTAATTGGGCGGGTAAAGTGGGTACTCGATCATTCACATTAACTACAAATGTTGCCTTTGTTGATTACAAGTATATCAACTTTGTTATAATTATAGTGTGATTAATTATACACATCAACCTGTGACATATATATCCATTGTACACACTTACAGATCTAATTTTAATTGCGTTATAATTGCTGAGAATTTTTCATTGTGAGATGGTATAATTTATTACTAACTGTGCCTCAGGCTTCGCCCGCAAAGTCTATGTGTAGAAAGTTTTTCCCGCGTAAATCCCTTCATTTTATTCTAAGTTAATATTTGGTGGTGTATAATTTATGATATCTTCTTATCTTCTAAAGTAGCCGCAGTGTGGTATTCAGCTAAGTAGAATAGACCACCCTCATTTTTTACCGAGGTGTCGTAAAAGGCGACTAAGGTAAGTTGACCCACCGTGTGGTATACGGTTGAGTAAAATAGACCACCCTCTTTCTAAACGAGGTGTCGTAAAATACAACTGAGGTAAGTTGACGTCAGGCACGCGGCCAGTCGTAAAATACGTAGCCAAATCATGTGACAACATGTTTGTAACATGTTGTGCCGACCCCACTTAGAGTGGGATAAGGGCAGGAGGATGATCTTCTAAATTATTTGTTTCATATGGCGTACAGGAAATTTTTGATCTATATAAAACGACTAAGTTAACGAACGCATTTATTAGATAAATATTGATATTAAATAGAAGAAAACAGTCTTAAAAAAACGTAAAGTATGTTAATTGAAATTTGGAACATATAAGTAGTTTTAATGGTTTAGTAATGGTTAACCAACCATAAGACATAGAGACAAGCTATCGCAGACTTTTTTGTAGATCTACAATTCTTTAGTACATTCTTCAGTGTGTCTCTTCACTTTATCTCCCAGCAGGCAATTTTATAATGGCACGACCTCTTCAACAC
Source organism: Morpho helenor (assembly GCA_029227775.1). NCBI lineage: Eukaryota > Metazoa > Arthropoda > Insecta > Lepidoptera > Nymphalidae > Morpho > Morpho helenor. The sequence continues at coordinate 14,440,705 of JARGCU010000017.1, forward strand.
TATTTACATAAATTCATATCAACCTAAACCTTCCGGAAGAATCCCGGAACTATCTTTTAATAAACAACGTACGTTCAGTAAAATTTGAAAACCAATCATACACAGACAGCAGTTTTATAATAAATATAGATAATGTCGCGCATGTTGTATTTATTTGGAACGATTAAAATAGCGGTATGTTAGACCATTAGCAAATTTGGATGAAAACAGCGACGTGTATAGTGAGATAAAATGTTTTTATTGCATGTTGTTATCTTTAGACTAAATAAGCGTCTAGCCAACTCGTGGTGACTATGAAATCATATTTAAAAAGAGCTTTCCATTCTTATCGAGAAAAGATTCTTATCGGTAAAAGATAGTTAAGTACATGGTTTAGCTTTTAGAAATTTAAAAAAAATTACAACTCTTTATTTCTTTCTCTATTCTTAATCTTAAAGTAACTGTTTATCTTTCTTATTGGGAAGAAAGAGATATGTAGTTCCAATCCACTGAGATACTTAGAAGAGCATTTTAGATATTTGAGAAATATACTTGCCTAAAATTTTCCTTTACTGCAAAGCTATTGAAGACAATTACTGCAGATAGTTACTGCCAAGTTTAGCGGTGATCTTCTACCCTTTGATGGAGTTATGGAGGTTTCACAAGGCTGTTAAAGCAACTTTGTGAAGCCTCCGGTATGGATTGATTGGTTAGATATAGTCTTGGAATAAACCAGAGACTTATCTATCTTCACTATATATTCCTTCGCCGAAAACCACATTATTAATAGTAAAGTTTGAATTACACGATAAAGTTTGAACCTGTGACCATTTCATACGAGTCAAGTAATCTCCGTGTAATGGTTTCAAATTTGTAATGGTTTGTAATGGTGTCAACCATTACAAACGTATTAAAAACTAGCTTTTACCCGCAACTCCGTTCGCGAGAACTGTTGCCGCGTGATAGGTTGATAATAGATGACGCTTTGCAATGTCATCGTATTCATGTAGAATTAACATTATATTGCCTATATATTGCCCCGGTGTATACAGACAGTAATAACTAAATGTAACTAGTAATAAGAATTATATTTTAAAAGATCAACCGCCGAGGTTCTTGCTGGCTTTTCTCGAAACAGCTTTCCAACCAGTAGTAGAGTTAACGATTCAAAAGCACTCGTTAATAAGTTTATTTGAATGAAGAATAATTTGAATTAAGGAATAATTGTGCCAAATTTCATCGATGAGGATTCGGCGTGACAGAGCCACAAACATACATCCATACTCACAAACTTTCGTCATAATATTAGTAAGATGATAAGGATTACAAACGCTCACTATTATTCCAACGTAGTTTTGAAAATAAAATTTAACTTGTATATAAATTTAACGTATTTGTGTGAAATGTCCCTCCAACTCGTGTAGAATCGTCTAAAATTGCACTTGTATGGTATAAAAATTATTGATATTGCACAAGCCAACTTACTTTTTACCGCTCTCCAGAAAATGATCGTACTCCACGGACATTTTGCAACAGAGGTGTTTTCTTTGGTGTGTCGCCGAGCACTTCGTGTTTACCATGTGACCGTCTGGTGACAAGAAAGTACAATTTTTAACCTTAACATATCCACATAAAGTTGTTTTTAGGTTACCAAGCAAGAGGTGTGTTGTTTTGTAAAAATGATCTCAATTTGCAATACCGAAATGAGATTTGAGAATAACTTTAATGTCACCGTATACAAACGTGACATTCGTTTTCCCGTATTATTGCTCCACTGCACATGAAAGTTTAAAGATTATAACAATAACTAGCTTTTATCCGCAACTTCGTTTGCGTCCTGGAATAAACCAGTAGCTTCTGTCATTCTCTAAGTCTGCATGGGTTGATATTACATGGCGCTTTTCAATGTCATCCTATTTCTATAGAATTAACAGGATTTCTATAGCCTATATATATAATACTCTAGTGTATAAGGAATAATTGTGCTAAATATCATCGATATTGGTTCAGCAGATACGCTCTGAAAGAGTTACAAACATACATCCATAATCACAAACTTTCGTATTTATAATATTTGTAGGATTTACTGAAATAGGCGTGACTATGTGGAAATCCATAATACAAAAGTAATTACAAAATTATTTTGCTATAATATCGATATTGTAAATAGGAAATATAATGCTAAATGCTAACAGTAGACCATCCCTTTTCATACCCGATACATGCAGGATTCGTAAAAATACGTGCACAAAACTCCACCACCGCCACCACAATACACAAGCGCTACACACGTTCACTATGACAAACTCAACAATCGTTTCGCCCCACAACCGAAGTATCATTAGAAGATAGACTCCTTGAAAAAATCACAAAGATGGACGTATCGGGTATGAAAACGGATTCTCCTTTCTACATTTAGTATCTTACTAATATTATAAATGCGAAAGTTTGTGAGTATGGATGTATGTTAATTACTCTTTCGCGGCTAATCCACTGAACCAATATCGATGAAATTTGGCACAATTATTCCATATACTCTGGAATAACATATAGTCTATAGAAATCCTGTAAATTCTCCAGGAATAGGATGACATTGTGAAACGTTATCTATTAAACGTTATATATTTTAAGCAATCTAATTTATGTACATAAAAATATAAAGAATTATAAAACGATAGGTGATGTATACAATAGACAAAGCAGGAACCGACATAAGCTTGCGGCTCCTGCTTTGCGCCTTGCAAAAGTACGTAATTCGTTTGTGGGTTTTGGTATAAGATTCTATAATAAAATTCCGCAATCAATTTCAGCTTTGCCATTACATCAGTTTAAAAACACTGTTAAAAAGAGGCTGATACAGAAAGCCTACTATACTCTTGAGGATTATTTGGAAGATAAGACTGTGTGGATATAGCTCTCTTTGAACCTGTACAAGACAGTAACGACTTAATGTAATAGTATTAAGAATTATATTTTTAAAAGAGCAACCGCCGAGTTTCTTGCTGGCTCTTCTCGGTAGGAACAGCTTTCCGAACCAGCAGTAGAGTTGACGATTCAAAAGCACTTGTTTACAAGTTTATTTGAATAAAGAATATTTTGAATTTGAATTATCACATGACAACAGACTACGCGAACGAAGTCGCGGGTAAAAGGGTTATATATATTTTCTATTTACTTTATAGCGGATTATAGCAAAATAATTTAATTATTACTTTTCTTTTGGATTATTACAGCAACTTCGTATGTGAGGACATCAGTACAAAAGTAAGTAGTATAAGTCAATTTCCAGTCCTTCAATTATGTCTAGAGAATCACATCGATTCAATATTCCTTTCGTACATGAAAATAGGTCAAAACAACAAACACACTTTTGCATTATGGATTCAAACTTTTTATAAACTCAAAGTCGTAAGAAAATAACAAAATTTTAAAGAAAGTGCTGTCTTATAAGAATTAACAATAGATAAAAACAGTTTGTTTTTATTTTGTTTGAAAAATTGATTTTTTTATATTATGATTTTCTATACTAATATTATAAAGAGGAAAAATTTATATGTATGTTTTCACACAAAACTACTGGATCGATTTCAAAAATTCTTTCACCGCTGGAAAGCTGCATCTTTAGTGAGCAACATAGTCGATATTGCATTAAATAAAATAGGGATCCGTAATAAGGTGTAAAAAATTAGTCATAAAAATCTGTCATCGCATGCACTGCGGAAACTTTTATATATTGATGATATATTTAATAAAAATAAATCTGTAGTCCGACTTAGGTAGACTTTTACTGCAATAAGATCGGTATGTACGCGGGTGAAATCGCAGAATATTTACTAGTCAATAATATTGCCAAACAGTTAAGACAGTTGTTTTTTTTTTAATAAATTAAACACTATAAAACATATTTTTAAGAAACATAACTATACCAAAAAGTAAAAAAAATGTTGAACTTATATACTTGTCTGTATTATTCCAGAGAAATAGTAACCATATCTATAATAGGTTTCTGTACACAACACAGAACTTAAGTACTAAGTCACTTTAGTGGGATTGAAAATAGCTACGACCTTAATCTCCATTATAAATTTTCGAGAATAAAAGCAAAATATATTTATCTACTTACTTGTTCGATTTTGTAGCAGTGGATTGTCCGTGTCTGTGAAGAACCACGTCTAGAACAAAAGAAAGATAGTTTGAGAGTTAATAAAGTAACTGGGTGACCGACACTTGCCTTACAAACCTTAAAAAAATGCAAAAAGAAAGAAAGCGCCGGTGACATGCGGGACTCGAAGCTGGGTTTTAAACTTTTTGGTCCGACCGTTACCATTAGGCTATCACATTACGTTTGACAAAAATGTCATTTGCTTTCCATTCAACATTTTAGCATTTTTTCAATGCCCAAAAACAGTGATGAAACTACTTTTTTAAAAAATGAAACCTAGCTAGATCTATTTGTCTCCCTCAAATCCCCTGCATGCCGAATTTCACGAAAAATCGCGAAATCGAGAATCGTTATTAGTAAGTGGATTGTGCGGTTCAAGTGAGGGTAGATGAACAAAATAATGACTGTAGTACTCGGAACCCAAAACGCCAGTTCCAGTCAATACGTGACTATGTGGATGCCGAAATGTCTAAGCTTAGACAAACTTGATTTTATCGCGATATGACGCGTTTGTTTGTATATAATCAGTTCCTAAACCAATCATAAACTCTATAAGAAATGAGACAACATCTTTTGTTATAAAGTTTTAAATTTACGCTTTCAATTATTGCAAACTTTCTTAAAAGATCCAGACAGTCGCCAGTGTGTTATTTTATTATTATCGGATATGCGGCTTATTTCCATACATGTTTTGTATGCATGCACGTGCAACTCATGAGAAACTATATGCATGAACGTTTTGCAAATTATAATCTTGATAAAGAGTGTGCACTACGGACTAACGCAATTATATTACTTGTATCAATTTAAGTTAAACTTTCGTTGGAGAAGAAAAAATCTTCGTTTCACAATTGTCTATGGATAAGTATTTAATTCAAAATTAAAACATGTCATTATTACAAGTCACGCCGTGTGGTATCCGGCAGAATAGAATAGTGCCACCCTCATTTCTTACCGGGGTGTCGTAAAAGGCATTTAAGGTAAGTCGCCTCGTCGTGTGGTATCCGGCTAAGTAGAATAGACCAACCTCATTTCTTACCGAGGTGTCGTAAAAGGCGACTAAGGTAAGTTGACCCACCTTGTGGTATCCGGTTTAGTAGAATAGACCACCCTCTTTTTTGCCGAGGTGTCATAAAATACGACTGAGGTAATTTGACGTCAGGCAGGTGGCCGGTCGTAAAAACGCAGCCAAATCATGTGACAGCATGTTTATAACTTGTTGTGCCGACCGCACTTAGAGTGGGATAAGGGCAGGAAGATGATGATTATAACAAGTCACGTTAATAATCGATCGTTTAGGAGTTCCCTCGTTTGCAGCCAATCCTGGCAGCAGCATAAAGTCATGCTTATCATAAACTCGCATTATCATTGAGACTGAACTACTATGTTAAATTTCAGTTCAATCGGATACTGGGAAGTGAGTCAAATTTAACTTTTGAATTTAAACTATCGTGAGTGGAATTCATAATTAATGTATAGAAACCGGCTATACTCACTCTATACTCGGCTCGTCCGATAAAATAACACGTGAGTATAGCCGGTTTCTATACATTAATTACAAATTTAACTTGCAAGATTCCACCTTCACGTACCATATGGGGCCATATAATGGGGACGTAATTATCGTAATACTTAGTAAAGATTATGAAACAAGATAAATATGGTTTACAGTTGCATTGGGACTATCCCTAAAAAAGGTTCTCGGAACTTACATAAAATCAAACAAGTCTGATAAGACTAAGGAAATACGATAGGCCGTAACGAGATCTGTCAACGAACGCAACGGTACTGTGATATATTGAAGATATATGGAATTGACGTAGGTGAAAATTATGGCAACGCATTATAACTATTATGTTCGGTGTTATTAAATATTGAATGACTCTTATATTATTTTCTCTAGCTTCCTCAATTTACAGTAAGAAGCAGGTCAAGCCACATAGTGCATTAGATTTAAGCCGTTAGAAGCATGGGATTTCTTCCGCGAGAAATCTTTATAAAAAGGTTGTACCTATTGAATGTTTATTATATCCTACTTTAGACTAATAATATAAAAGTTTGTGAGTATGGTTGTATTTTTGTTACTCTTTCGAGGCGAATCCAATATCAATGAAATTTGGCATAATTATTCCTTATACACTGGAATAACTTATATAGATAAATAGTCAATTCTACAGAAATAGGATGCCACTAAAAAGCGCCATTTATTATCCACCTATCACGCGAACGAAGTCGCGGGTAAAAGCTAGTTATTTTATATTTAAAGAAGTTGTTATAATTATCAATGTATTGGCTTATAATGTTTCAAAAAATGCTAATGTATCTAGGTTAGGTTCCCATTTTGTATGTATTAAAATTCGTATATTTATATGTTTGATTACCTTAAACTGAAAAAAGTTTTCGCATAAATTCATAATTATTACCATAAATATAACTACAACTATTCTTTATATCTTTATAAGACACATTATGTGAAATAAGTCATATTTTAGTACCTGAAGCCGAACGATGTAACTAAGAATTTTTTGTCTAAAAGCCAAAGAAATGATTTTCATTTATCAAACCAATCAATCATTTGTAGGTCTTCACGCCAATTAACTGTCAGATATTTACGTCTATTGAATGAAATACTAAATAAGTTATATAATAAAATTAATTGGTTGAAGAAATAGTAAAGTACTAAGTCATCATTCTCCTGCCCTTATCTCACTCTAAGATCGCCACATCTTATAAACATGTTGTCACATGTTAGGTATTTTATGGCCGGTTGGTTGCTCGACGTCAACCTACATAAATCGCCTTTTACGACACCTCGTAAAGAAAGAGGGTAGTCTATTCAACTCAGCCGGATACCGCATGGTGGATCAACTTATCTTAGTCGCCTTTTACTACACCTCGGTAACGAATAAGGGTGGTCTATTCTACTCAGCCGAATACCGCACGGCGGGTCAACTTGCCTTTGTCGCCTTATACGACACCTCGGTAAGAAATAAGGGTGGTCTATTCTACTCAGCCGGATACCATATGGCTTAGTGAAATACTAAAAGTGGCAATCAAATATTAAAACGATGCAAGTCAAACTACTGGTGTACTTGGCGTATACATAGCTGCCTCATTACTAAGCACTAATTACTTCCAGACACACTTACTCGTAAAGATCCTTTGAGATAAACCTATTCAAGTGAATGATCTCAATCTATCACATGTTATTTCTTAATGATTATCACATTCTGATATGATCGCGTTAAAGAAATATAAAAGGGGATTTGTTACATGCGACTTAGGAATAGGATAGTCAAATGTTGGGTTACTCGATTCGATCCTGGTTTTTAGAAATTTAAAATGTATTTGTTTATATTAGATACTCGCAAAAGTAATATTTTTTTGATAATGTTTAAATTAACCAAATCAACTGAACCAAAGTTACTGTATGTGCATAATTTCTCATCAAAACATAATTTACATGCGGTACTAGCATATAAATAAAAAAATATAATTTAACATTACACAAATAAAGGCCTTGGTTTAATATAATAAATAACCTTTAAATCCCATAAAACTAATAATAACATTATTTTGATATACTCCACAATAAAAGCAATTTAATTAATAAATAATTTAAATAATATAACGATTAATAAATATTAATAAAATTTATATTTAAATAACTCAATATAACCATTGTATTATTGATCTCCAAAAAGTAACGCCTAATTCTATTAATTAATAAAATGTTTTTTTTTATAGTAACACTCAAAATGTATATTAATGTAAGTAATACATGTTAAACTTATAGAAAGAAATGTATCATAACTTTTGTATGGAATCCCTCTAAGTTCTAAAAATTACTAGTTTTTACCCACGACTTCGTTCGCGTGGACTGCTGTCGTGTGATAGGTTAATATTAGATGGGGCTTTTCAATTTCACCCTATTCCTGTAGAATTAACAGGATTTCTATATCCTATATGTTATTCCGGTGTATAAGGAATAATTGTGATAAATTTCATCGATACTGGTTCAGCGGATTCGCCGTGAAAGAATAACAAACATACATCCATACTCTCTAACTATCGCATTTATAATATTAAGTAAGAAAAGACGTGATAGATTCTTTTTATCCTATTTAATAGCCTGTTATGTTAAATACATGACCAGACTATTTAAAGTTATAATACTTCCTCTTACTTATAGAGACTTACGGAAAAATGTTGCATGACAATACGATACAAGCAACTTAACATTAAAACGAAACTTTCATATAAAAAATTTTGCTGCATTGCCTTACCGCAGAACGAGTTCTACATATTCTAGACTTCTTTCAACAGATTTGCTACGAATATGCAAATATTCTTTAATAGATCTGAATTTACTGCGATCGCATGACTTCTAGAAAGTTTAGTTTCTTTTTCAGAATTTCTTTTAACTCTTATATACAAAGTGTGTAAAATCTGTTGTCACCGATACCGTAATTTTTGTGTAAAAAATATTAATAATATACATTACATCTTCCTGCCCTTATCCCACTCTAAGTGGGGTCGGCACAACATGTTATAAACATGACAATATGATTTGGCTACGTATTTTACGACCGGCCGCCTGCCTGACGTCTACTTATCTTAGTCGTATTTTACGACACCTAGATAAGAAAGAGGATGGCCTATTCTAATTAACCGGATACCACACGGTGAGTCAACTTACCTTAGTCGCCTTTTACGACACCTCGGTAAGACATGGGGTGGTCTATTCTACTCAGCCGGATACCACACAGCGGGTCGACTTACCTTAGTCGCCTTTTACGACACCTCGGTAAGAAATGAGGGTGATACTATTCTATTCAGCCGGATGCCACACGGCGTAAATAATATACATAACATATGTAAAATTAAACCTAATGATTTAGGAGAGTATTTCAACACTAAAGTCAACCAGTAAGTAGCCAGTATATAACAGATACAACAAATAAACTAAAATCGATAAATCGAGAGCTTTCAATACAAAAAGGGATAATCAAGGCAACAATCCGGTCACGTGTGCGGCGCGCGCCTTCGTGCCACGCGCTGCGCAAGCGCACAGGCCCTTGATGTACAATAGTTATTTATGTTGGTCCTACGAGCCGGATTAACGGTCGATTATGCACGCTCCAGATTCAGAGAACTAGCCATAGGAGCGTGTCATGACCGACCTCGGGTTTATATTTTATTGTCACTAACGGTCATATTAAAATGATTTATTAAACCATTTAACTTCAAATGTACTCTTAGGTGATAAAAATTCAGAACTATTTATAAGAAATGTTTAATGAAATCACGGCTAAACTTTTAAACCAGTTAATATACTCCTCTCCTTTTAGGAGACACATAACAGGAAATATGAAAGAAAAAATATAAATAAATTAAGTATTGTTATTCAAAGCTTTTATTCAACTTGCAATGTATGTATGTGATGGTGGAATCTTCTCACGATTGAGCTGAAATTTTTGATACTCCTCCAGCCCGATGCATGTTTATGATAAGCATGATCTCATGCTATTGCCAGGATTGACTCCAGACGAGAGAACTCCTCAACGGTTATAAGCAGGGCCATGAAATTTAGTTAAAAACTTTTTTTAAAAAGCCCTTTTTAAATTGAGTTGTTTATATACTTACAATAATTACAAGTGTGATTTTTGAGATATCAAGTATCTGTCTTAATAACACGTCGAAATCATAAGTTTGTTTTTTTAAAATGAATTGTTACTTTGGAAAATAAATACGATAAAGTTCTATACACGAAGCAAGCCACAAATAATTTGTAACTTCCCTACTAAGATAGAGCTATAAATGTTCATAAAAGATAGACAATTGTGCATATATAAATAGGCAAAGTCGCAGTGGTTGGTCTCTTTTAATAACGATAAAATACGAGTCAAGCATGAATTCAGTAAATGAGATGCGATTAACGAGCTGGACTCCTGCAGTGAAATTAATGCAGTCTCACGGCTTTATTAAAAAAAAATCAATTTTGATCTGAAACGTGATGTACATTATTACTAATACTTCAATACGACAAAATGTATTAATAACAGATCTATAGACTATATTATTCTAGTAAATAATATTAGTTACTAGATGTGCCAGCAGCTTTTCCGGCATGGAAATCACAATTTATTCCCGAATTGAAATTTCGAACATAAAATTAGTTATCGTGAGTTAATAATAAGAGATTTTTGAATAACTTTCACCGTTTACTTGGCTCACGCAAGAAAAGCTTTAAATTATGCCGTTTTCGGAATATTTTTATTGCTGCTCCTCTCACATTTATCTTAGCACGATGTTCTATAGTCTTCCTCGGTAAATGGTCTATCTTACACTTAAAGAATTTTTAAAATCAGTCCAGAAGTTCCTGAGATCAGCGTGTTCAAACAATTAAACAAACAAACTCTTCAACTTCATATATCAAAAAGTTTAAAATAAGTTTTTATGTGAAATCACGTAGCGTAATCTAAAATGTTTGCGAACAAAATAAAATTATATCTTCTCAGAAATCATTTATAATTGTTTAAATAAAACAACTATAAACTAGTCAAATTTCTAAGAAGATAGATCGTATAAGATTAGTTTGTTCTAAGCGTCAAATAACAAGTTGGATATCAGGTTTTGTAAGACATTATCATAGTTTTAGCGTTACTATGCGAAATTCTATGGTCTATACCGGACTATAGAATTATTTAACCATAATATGCGACAGACGGAAAATCTATTAGTGAACGCAGAGTATACTCTAATAGAAGAAATGACAAAATTGCACAATTTTGTGGAATTTATCTCCTGAGGATGCGTCAATTGCGGAGCAAATCGTGCGTGCTTTAGTAAATTCGTGGAGCAGTGTGTAATTTTCTGTTATTGCAGAACATGTTATTTTACCCACATTGCATGTTTAAATCTAAGAAATGTTATATACATGTATAATGTACAACCATTTCGATTATCTTTCAAGTGCGAATTATAGCAAAATAATTTAATTAGTAAAAAAATGTATTTTTTTTTCAACAAATACTTAAGCAGATGGGGTTTCGGATAAGTTGAATGGTAAAAATTAATTCATAAAAATTTAAAATTCAATATAATAAATAAAAGATAACAATTTTATGTCTTCTTTGAAAACAAAAAGTCGAGCAGTTGACCTTTTGGATTCTTGTCTTTGTCGATTTACTAGTTAATTTACAAACAAGTTCGCCGAACCGCTCTTTGAGAGTCACGCAATGTTTACTTCAAAAGTATTCATGTTCTTAGAAATGTTATTGATAATTTTTTTATTGTGTTTAATTTTAAATAATGTCAAACAAGATACTCTTCCAGCGACCCGGAGCAATATAATTTTAGTTTCGACTAGGTATTCGCTTCCGGTCTTTACACGTAGCACTGCTTATATATGTATAGAATCTCTTGCAAGTCGTTAAATATATGCCCATATTTATTATATCTAGGTACAGACAAGCTAAGTAGCTTGACACGACCCATTTTTACCCGAAAAAACTCAGATCCTTCTAGGCCGGTTATGGTCGATATCATAAATAGCTGTTTTCAGCTGTTGTTTTTTTAATTTTATATGTTAGCTATTAAGGCTTTTTTAACAGTGGTACTGAACAGGTACCAAATGTGTCAAATGGAGAGCAGAAAATCCTTTAGCGTTAATAAAAATCGTTCTAATGTTTCCTACGAAGTCAGACGACTTAAGGCAATGTGCAGTGGAGGTCTGGGCAAAGGGATGGCGGGAAATAAAAGAAGAGAAAAATATTTGTTCAATGTTTACGGCCAACAATATAAAGCGTTTGGTCTCAACATAATAAGAATTAAACTATTGCACTTTCAAAATGTGTTACAATAATTAAGTTGACAATTTATGTATATTGAGTCGGCGGGCCTATTGAATGAATAAATACATAAAAAGTAACCCAACAAAATAAAAACTGATAAGAGACTGAAACCTGAGACTATAAACAATAAAAGACTAGAACTTGGGTAACCGAGCCTTGCTCAATAATTTAAAAGAAATACATTAAAAAAAAATAAAAAAGAAAGAAATTTCTGGTGACATGTAGGACTCGAACTTGGGTTTTGAACTTTTTGGTTCACCCAAAACAGTTTGGTTGACAGCCAAAAATATCATTTGCATTCAATTCTACATTTTAGCATTTTTTCAATGCCCGAAAACAGGGATAAAACGTCATTTTTCTTTGTTATTATCATAGTCTTCGACTTGACGATGATAGACTTTTTTAATATTTATCATTTTCTAATATGAACCATACATGAAACAAACACGTTTGTTGTTATTTCTAAGTTTGCATAATTGGTAATAATAGTACTTTATATTTATATTTTTACTTTATATATTATTCAACACAACAATTTTTACATTACATACAAATTTACATAAAATCATCTTATGCTATTCCAATACACATAAAATATATGCTAATTCCCGCCTTAATTGCGTAAATATAGTATAAAACTATATATCTCTTGACAAATCGATTATAAATTTTAGACCATAAAATTTCATTTAAATTTTGTAGACAATCTTAGTAAATTAAGATATACTTGGAGCTTAATGAATAAAGACATAAAATTTAAACAAAGTTTTCAACTTTTGTTACACAATATTTTATATTTTAAGATATAACTAATAAAATAATTCATAAAAAGCTCACCTGCTTTGTTGCCAATCGAAACCATGTCTTTAATATAATAGGTAATCTCGTATATTGATAGTGCATAGTCGTCTTGACACTTATAAAAACATCGTCCAATGTTATGTTTTTACTTTGACCATTATCAGAAATATTGGTTGTCAATGTTTTGGTAACGGGCTCGATGGATAAAACAGCCACTTGCACCGACCGACTTTCTTGGATACCATAATTTACTCCGCCTTGATATACAAGCAAACTGCAATATCCTAAAGCTATGAGTATAGCAGCGGCTTTGATTTTCCTACGCCCACCCATTCCAAAGCCGGCTGGCGCCAGAGCGCTGGTAAACTTGGTTGAGTCTTAGCACCTTTTCACTCATCTGTTGCACTTTGTCGAAGCACCAAAGATTCACAAGCGCTGAAGCGTAGTACGTCCGCTTCGAAGAACGGTTACAAACTAAAAATGTAGCGCAGGCGGTAAACACGCCCGCGCCTTCTCGCAGCCCCACCACGTGTTGTGAGCGAGGAAACCGATAGTATCTCTCTGTTGCACCCGTTTGGCCTACCTGCGCGTGCGCCGATCTGCGGCCTGCGCAACCGCCGGCAGCTACACTCGTGTCAATGACTAAAATAATTGTTGCCTTCATCGGTGGGTCCATCTATATAAAAGACCTTTTATGAAAACATTTTTAATATCACTAATGTCCGAGGCAACATTTAAATCATATGTGATTTTTTTATCACTCAAAGTTTACCAAAAAATCTAAACTGTTATTCATTCGTAGTTTTATAAAATATTCTGTAACAAGATAATTTCAAATTAGTTATTTGTTTTTATGTAAAAATGGGAAATAATATATGGGACACTTACACGGTCGTCCATCCCCAAAGTAAGTAACTTAATACTTGTGTCATGGGTGACAGACAACTAGTGAATATATACTTATATAATTTTTAAATACATACTTAAATACAAATATACACCCCAAGATCAAAGACCAACAAATTCATTTCGGGAAAAGAACCCGCGCCAACGGGCCAGTCAATCAAAGATTTTTGGAATTTATTTGATTTTTGATATCGATATTTGATTTGATAAGTTTTTACAAACCACAAAGAGGTAAGCAGTCCGGTGTAAACTATTAGCACCATAGAGAAAGTGATAGAGAAGAGATTGAGTTTAAAATTATAAATTTTATCACAATAATTATTAAGGTTTTCTATAACGATTCCCGTTCACGGTTGTATTTAAAATTGTATTATAGGATATTGATCTAAGAAATTTATATGCTAATAATCACAACACGCGGAAGGATTGATGGCGACATCGGTGATTCGATCGCTGCGATAACAATTTGCGGCACACTAAAATTGGATTATTATATTGGCAATATTGTGTAACGTATGCAAAATGAGTTTCGGCCAAATAAAATAAAAATGCAGTTCAAATTTAAGGAAAAAAATACATATTAACTAATAATTTAAAGTAAAGAAAATGAAAACTAGTTTCGCAGAGCAAAATGAAATGTCTAAACAACAACTCTGACAATTGGTTGTCAAAACATTTCCGACCACAGATGTTTATTTTGAATTAACAAGGACAGGGATTTGGTCTTCTCAAAAATTTGTAAAAGATTATTACAAAAGGTATGACGGTTTGATGGCATGTATAAAAGAATAGTAAATTAATGAACGTAGATGAAGTATATATGATATGCAATGATGTGTAATTTTACCTATTTCTTTTGTTTATATAAAAAACTTAGAAAAACTCAAATTCTATTTCTCCAAATTTACTTTGAAAGTGCAGACTAAAATAACATTTAGTGGTGATTACTCGAAGCGCTTAACATTTTAGCATTGTATCTAAATTTTGCAAAGACATCTCTTAAAAATAATGCCAATTTTTGATTATAATCACTTTAATTGCCATTTATTATTAATAAATTATTTCTAAAACTAATTTTTTACATTTTTCTAATTACAAAAAAAAAACAATAATACAAAAAAATTAAATTCATAAAACAATCGACGTCCACTGGAAGGCCGGCTATATCTCAATCTACCGTTAGTAAAGCTCCTGAGTAAGGCACATCCTCATAATACGTTCCGTTCCAAGTAATACTGCCGTCTATGTCAGAATTTTGTTCCAAAAAAGCCGCTTAAGTTGACCATTAACTGAAACAACAATAGGAACAATTATTCCTTCTGGAGGTATATCTCATTAGAGGTTAAAATATTTAGTCAATTTTTCCTTTTCAGCCTTTATTGGAGACTAGCTTTCGCCAGCGGCTCCGCCCGCGTGAAAAGATTAAAATCGTAATGTAGAATTTTGATAACAATAAAAATGGTTGAATTGGGTTAACCCTAAAAGCTAGACATATGGGCTGTCGCGGACTTTTAATTAGAACTTTTAGAGGGAAACAATTTTATAGTACATGATTTTTTAATAACTTTCACCGTTTACTTAGCGCACGCAATGAAAGCTTTAAATTTCGCCGTTTACTAAATATTATTTAATGATGCTCCTCTCCTATTCATCTAAGCGTGATATTATTTGCCTATAGCATTCCTCAATAAATGGACTGTCTTCCACTGAAAGAATCTTTCAAATCGGCCCAGTAGTTCATGAGATTAGCGCGTTCAAATAATCAATCAAACAAACAAACAAAATCGTCAGCTTTATATTTTAGAATAGATTATCGTCATATGGACAATAATTCACGGCGCGGTATATGATCTGAAGACACTATATCAGGTTTCTTGGTACTTGTCAATAAATAGACCGATCCCAGTACAGGATTATTATTTGCCTCCTCTGTAGCCTGTACAGCGTAAAACATTCTGCTAGTGTCACGGAAAACTAATTATTATTTTAAGGATTTTCGTTTATGACAATAACGATATACAATAATATATAACTATATTAGACTAAAATATATACACTATATTAGTATTAAAAATTAATAGTAAAAAAGTAATTATTAAGAAATGGTATAATGTAAATCTATGCCACCTATATAGTGTATTATCTATGGCCACGTATAGTGAAATATATTTTGCGGGACATATTAATGTCTATTACTTTGTTTTTTTAATATAGTCAAATTATACTGCCAGATTTTTAAGCATTGCCAAAAGTTTGGATAGGTTTTAATCCAAAATAATATTTGATATACTTTAGAAATTTTAATAGTAGTCAGATATAGCGAGCGATCAAAGCTTCGAAATACACAAAATGACCAATTTATTATATTATTGGTTTAATAAAAATAGAAATGATTATAAATATAAATTATATTATAAGGTATTATATTATAAGGTATATAAATAGGTGGTTTATAAACTTAATTAAAACGTAGTATATTAGTGTTTGGAATAAAATCTTTAGAAAAAAGCATAGACATTTTTTTGCAAAGTTCTTTGGTAAATCGAATATACAAGTTCACTTAAAATTTTTTCATTAAAAAGCTGCACTAAAACGGGAACAAGTAATTAATAATGTTTTTGATAGCGCGGCTTTAGTTCAAAGAGAAAAATGTTTATGAATTTATAATCATAGTCGATTAACGTGCGAGGAAATAAGAGTTTATATCTTAATTGATTATAACCGGTTAATACTTACGTCTTAAAATTATAGAATGGTTACCTACTTTCGAACCCAGAGTTATTTATTTATCTGTCAGATACATGAAGACTTTTTTTCTTTGGCTTATGCGATAATGCTGGTATCATGTTTTACAAAAAAACGTATCAATATAAAGTAACGGCCTGTTACTGTCCCACTGCTGGACTCAGGCCTCATTTCTCCGTATTTAGAGAGAAGGCTTGGAGCTAAGACCTAATACTCTGTAACAACGTGGATTAGTAGGTTCCACATATTGCTAGAATTTGGTAGGTTACACATATCGCTTGAATTCTCTAGAGATATGCAGGATTCCACACGATGTTTTCCTTTACCGAAAAGCGTGTGATTAATTAAAATTATCAGTTTATTTTAATCAATTATCACAGAGATTTTAACAGAAAAACTAATTTGATGCCCGGGGTTTAAGCCCACGGAGTCGCGTGATCTCACGGCTGGGTTATCACAGCTCTCACCATACTCATGACAAAATTATCCAAGCATACATTTATTACAATATATTATCAACGTACAAATTTATCTAAGTGATCCATATTATGATGTGTTGTCGAAACTTACTTTAGTATGTCAGTGAGGCGAAAAACAAGGTTCAATCGTGCGATATTATTGGATCACAACAGAAGTGAAATATTAGCATTGAGCCACTTTCTTAATCTAAAAAGGTATGTGACTTGCTAAACTCAGATATTGTTTTAATTAAAAAAAAAATAACTATATATACAAATATAAATTTTTGGAAGATTGTGGAAGTGTGTGAAGTGGAGATTTTAGTAAGGTCATTTCTCGCCAGTCAGCTTGGATGAGATAATTTTGCCAGTCTGCTCTGATTTGGTCCTTGATTCGTTTTTTCGTAACATAGGAAAACTAGATCGAGATGCAGGTAAAAGAATGAATGCAGGATCGATGAAGTGGCGGCAGGTCTCGGAAACAATATTTGACCTCCGGATGCCTCTTAAGTTAGGAGAAATTTTTGAAATGGTCATAAGACCCGTCGTATTGATCAGAATGTTGGGTACTGAAAAAGGCGGAAAAAAGAGTGTATACAAATGAGATGAGTGAAGGAAAAAATAGTGCATGAAATTAGAGTATGTTAAGGTGTGGTATGAGAAATGTGCATGTATATGAAATGAGTATATAAGGAGGAGTCTGAAACTTGCGGCAATTATATAAAAGACGGGAAGTGCAAAATTAAGATGGTATGGACATATATTGAGGAGGGATGAAAATCATGTGACCAAACGAGTGTTAAATATGAATGTGGATGGATAAATGATTAGAGGGAGGCCTAAAAAGTGATGGCTGGATTTTGTGAAGTAAGACATGCATATAAAAGGAGTAGCGCCAGAGTTGATGAATGATAGGACAGAATGGAAGAGAAAAACATGTTGTGCCGACCCCAGAGTGGGATAAGGAAGGAGGTTTTTTTTGTGACACGTATTATACTCAGTACATCATTAAGTTATATAAAAGTTGCTTTCAGCCATGTTAATTTTGACATGCGATAAGGGTGTAGGTATTTCTATGTGTATTATAACTGTCCAAAGATATTAACCTGGCTCCATCATCTCGTATCGTATAATCGTGACGTTAGTCTGACAGCCACGCCCTGTCATTGTTGGGATTAAATTAAGTATTAAATCTGTTATTTCGATACGTTAAATCTGTCTCAAGGCTTGAAGATTTGGTTCGGTGAAAGTATATTAAATATTTATTCAAGTAGGGTAGTCTCAAAGAGCGGATGTTGTCTGAGGTGAGATTAGGCAACAAAAAAATAAGGTTCAATAATAGGGATTAAATCGTTGGGTAACACTGTGGTATCTTTTTAAAGCTTTTATTTAACTTGTATACCGTGTGGTATCCGGCTGATTAGAATAAACCACCCTCATTTCTTACCGAGGTATTGTAACAGGTGACTAAGGTAAGTTAACCCGCCGTGTGGGTGCTATTCGGCTGAGAAGAATAGACTACCCTTATTTCTTACAGAGGTTTCGTAAAAGATAACTAAGGTAAGTTGACTCACCGTGTGGTATCTGGTTGAGTAGAAAAGACTACCCTCTTTCTTACCGAGGTATCGTAAAATATGACTAAAGAAAGTTGATGTCAGGCAGGCAGCCGATCGTAAAATATCTAGCCGAATCATGCGACATGTTAATATAATGTTGTGCCGACGTTGTGTGTAATGTTGTGTAGGATAAGGGCAGGAGAATGATGATTTAGCTTGCCGTGTATGTATGTGAAGGTGAAATCTTGCAAGTTAATTTAACCTACTTCCTGCTGTCCAATTTAGCTGAAATTTTACATACTGGTTTAGTTCCGATGGCAATGCATATTCATGATAAGCATAACCTAATGCTGATGCTAGGATTGGCTCCATACGAGGAAACTTTTCCACTGTTAACAATACGGACATGAAATATAGTTAAAACCTTTATGAATAGCATTTTTTAACTTAACTTATTCTATTCAAGATTAAGTATAAATAGCTTTCTATAACATATACGCCTATATGTTAATATTTTAGTTTTTTTATTTGAGTTTAGTTATAGGTTTATAACTAAACTCAAATAAAAAAACTAAAATATTCTGGATTTTGGAATATCAATAACTAGCTTTTACCAGTGACTTCGTTCGCGTGAACTGTTGTCGCGTGATAGGTTGATAATAGATGGCGCTTTTTAATGTCATCTTATTCCTGTAGAATTAACAGGATTTCTATAGCCTATATGTTATTCGGGTGTATAAGGAATAATTGTGCCAAATTCCATCAATATTAGTTCAGCGGCATGAAAGAGTATCAAACATACATCCATACTCATAAAATTTCGCATTTATAATAGTAGGATAGGATTTTTCCAAAACCAGACTGTTTACTGGAAAACCCACTTGATCGCGCTACAACATCGCGGAGGTCAAATTGTTCCCAGACGAATTAAAACAAGACTGTATTAAATTATGTCTAAATCTATTTTAAACGTTGTATGATATCAATGTCAGTCACGATACGTGTATAAATTGGATAATGGGACAACGTCGCGGCGGACGTCACCAATCAGTACATTGGCGCAAGTGCCGATAAGTGGCGGTGTAATGTAGCCTTTAATTCAATAAACTGGGACTTCCGAATACCAAAAAGCTTTATTTTATATTAACGATAGACTTGACAATTGATTTAATACAAGTGATGACATTATAGTCTTAGAAATAAATCTTATAAAGGCGCTATAGTTTGTGTATTTCAAATGAAACATTAGTATAACCATCTCTTCCTTGTATATAAATAAAGCTTCTACCCTCAATTTCGTTCGTGTTGACTGTTGTCGCGTGATGGCGCTTTTCAATGTTTTTCTATTCCTGTATAACTAACAGCATTTCTGTAGCCTATATGCTACCCCGGTGTATATAGAATAATTGTTCCAAATTTCATCGCTATTGCTTTCAGCGGATTCGCCATGAAAGAATAACAAACATACATCCGCAATTATCTCAAAATTAAATTATAAAATAAAATTGTAATATAAAATAAAATTATTTTTCTATAATCCGCGATGAAGTAAAGTAGAATATATATATAATGCTAAATGTAGAGTGGATAATCCGTTTTCATACCTGATACATGCAGGATTCATAAAAACACATTCACAAACCTCAACCACAATACACTACATACGTTCACTATCACAAACTCGACAATCGTTTCGCCCCGCAACCAAAGCATCATGAGGAGATAGACTCCACAACAAAATCGCAAAGCGAAGCAATACCCTGTTTGGGTAGCTTAGTTATATACTAATCGGTTAAACCCCATCATTTTATTTTGCCTGCGAACACGTGTAACAAGCTCGAACTAGAAATATTTCTCGTTTTCAGTTAGTTAATATCACAGGCAGGGTGGCAGTGGACGTATCCAATATCGGAAGCCACCGCCCTTAACCTGGATGAGTTTGGCCGAGTGGGGCGTTTCTCAACAGTGAGCCACTTAAACAACCCCGTGTCTCACTCAAAACTAGATAAAAAAAATAACAAAGTTAGTTAATATTAGGTCCTTACAAATGAAATTGGCGTTTTGTCGTACGGGCCACTTTGATCTCAAATATTATCTTTATGGTTAGGAATTCCAAATTCATATTCATACAGCTATTTACTCAAGCATTTGTGTTTCAAACCCCCTAATTCATTTGTTTTTTCTTATTTGTTTTTTCTTTGTGTCACTCTGTTTACAAAATGGAAAACATGAAATATCGCTTTATTTACGAGTATGAGTTCCACCGTGGCACCAGTGCTGCAAAAACGGCTCGAAGGATTAATGATGTGTATGGTGACGGTGTCACACAGTGCGTTTTTGGTTCCAACGTTTTCGTTCTGGAAATTTCGACCTGCAGAACAAGCCTCGTGGACGGCCGGAGACCAAAGTTGATAATGAAGAATTGAAGGCTCTTGTGGAAGCGGATCCATCGCAAACCACGTCCGAGTTAGCTGCAGGCTCCGGTGTTAGTGATAAAACTATTCTAATCCACTTGAAGCAATTGGGAAGGTGAAAAAGCTTGAAAGGTGGGTACCTCATGAATTGAGTGAAGCAAACCGACAAACGCGCGTCGACTGCTGCGTTACGTTACTCAACCGGCACAATAATGAAGGAATTTTAAATCGAATCATTACCTGTGATGAAAAGTAGATCCTCTACGATAATCGGAAGCGCTCATCGCAATGGCTGAACCCTGGCGAACCAGCCAAATCCTTCCCTAAGCGAAAATTTACTAAAAAAAGTTGCTTTTAAGTGTTTGGTGGACTAGTGCCGGTGTCGTTCACTACAGCTTTCTTAAATCTGGCCAGACGATTACGGCAGGTATCTATTGTCAGCAACTGCAAACCATGATGGAAAAGCTAGCTGCTAAACAACCGAGGCTGGTCAATCGCTCTAGGCCACTGCTGCTTCAGGACAACGCTAGACCACACACTGCATAACAGACGGCTACCAAATCAGAGGAGCTTCAATTAGAATGTCTTAGACATCCACCGTACTCTCCGGACCTTGCTCCAACAGATTACCATTTTTTTCGCAATTTGGATAACTACTTGCAAGGAAAAAAATTCAACTCCGATGGGGCAGTCCAAACCACCTTTAAAGATTTTATTGATTCCCGCCCGAATGGTTTCTTTAGTAAGGGGATCAATGAACTACCTATGAGATGGCAAAAGTGCATACATAGCAATGGTACATACTTTGATTAATTAAATATATTTTATTTAAAAAAAAACGACTTTATGTTCCTCCCATAGAAAACGCCAATTTCATATGTAAGGACGTAATATAACTCTTGAAACTTATGATAAAGCAAAGCGGCTTTGAACGAATTGGTCACGTATGTATTGTCTACCGGAGAAACCCTGCAGGGTGCCCTTTTATCCGTGTTTAAGGTAGTGTAATAGGAACTAAATCAAATAGTTGCTCGGTACAGTCACGCAATAAATTCTGTTGTATATAGTAATTGATGCGACTAGTCTATAATTCTTCTGACGCTTGTCTGTTTTTAAAATAGTTTTATTGTAGTTAAATAGTGTGAGGCTTTTTTATACTTTTAAGTAGTTGGATACGGCTTTACTCGTACGTAAACCGCCTAAGATGGGCTACACATACCCGACTATGACTTGTTGTTTCGAGTAATAAAACATTGTATACTAACTGAACCAGCGACTTTGCCCGCGTGGAATTTAGTATGTCACAATGTTTCCTATTTCAATTAACATAAAACCATCATCATCATTCTCTTACCCTTATCCCTCTCTAAGTGGGGCCGGCACAATATGTCTTCTTCTTCCATACTCCCCTATCATTCGTCAACTCTGGTGCCACTCCTTTAACATGCATATCATTTTTCACACAATCCATCCATCTTTTTTTCGGCAGCCCCCTAGCCATACATCCATCCACATTAACATAAAACCTAAACTTAACATTAACATAAAATTAACATAAAACCGTAATGTACTCTTAATAGTTACCTTAACCTTTCTCAAGAAATGCACTACCTATCTTTTAACGAAAATTCGATCAGTACATTTTGAGAAAAATTCACACATCAGTCATAGACAGTCAGCTTTTAGGGACTTTGGTCTTATAATATGTTTGACATATTATTATGGTTTGACATACGTCTATGTATGTCAAATCATCGCTAATCTGTTCAATACATAAATACAAAATTATTCCGAAGAAAATAAATTTCGATTTTCATAATTTTTTCACGTCATCTACTGCCATTAATATTCATTGAAATAATGTAATTTCCAGTGCCCAAAGAAAAAGGAACAACTGTAATAAAAGTTTAAAACTCTTTTGAAATAATAATTAAGTTGCGTTTCCTGAACGCCTTTTTTTGTAATAGGAGGGTAATTTAAATTATATAATAAGTCATCAACATTTTCTTGCTCTTTAGAATATTTAAATTAAAATATCTAATTTTATTATTGTATGTAGTAATTGTTAGTTTTGATTTTTTTTCTGTATTTATATTTTACATTTAACAATTTTGTATTTAGTGTAAAATAAATAAATTATTTACACTGAGCTGGAATTTAAAAATTATCCAAATCTCGCGCGACAAATAAGCGCGACTATGAGTCAATGGGCGACATAACCAAAAACAATTTAAATCTAGTTTTAACGATTTTAAATATCACTATCATATGTAACAATAATTGGAAAAGTTTTGAAAAAGAAAGATTTGAAAAGTCTTCATGGAAATGCAAAATAGAGATTAATAAGTTACTTTCTGTCCGGCCACGCGTTGCTGTGGCTCAGTTTGGTTTCCAATTCCCCTTGAAATAGAACTAAACAGTTAAAAAAATATCTCATCATTTATGAGATCATTGGATTGATTTTAAAGTCGTAAGATCATTTTAAAGATTGTCTGAAAATTTCATTAAAAATCTGTCCCGCCGTTTTGGAGTCTATAAAGAACATACAGACAAACATGCATTTTTATAAATAAGATTATTCATGAATCATATTTCTAAATTTACTTCATCTGAGATAGACATTGGGAATATTCCAATTTTATTACTCGTATAATAAAGGTATTAATAGTTTAAATCGATGTATGCTGTACCATATAACTTAACGGGGGAAGCTAACTGTGGGCTTCCCATGGGTTTATAAGTTAAATCTCATTCATTAGGACGAGTATACACTTTGTTTCAAATTATACACAACTAACTTCAGTGATAAATCGCCCAGGTTAAGGTGCTAACAAAAAAATATTTTTAATTACTCTTTAAAAGTTCTTAATTATTTAATTGCAAATTGGCCTGTTTAACTGGCCCGTTTAACGCAGTGGGTAGTAATCCTGCCTTCGGCTCTGCGGGTCGCAGGTTCGATTCCCGCCGAAAGCCAACATTTTCTATAAATGAATTTGTTGGCCTTTGAGCCTGGGTGTATATTTGTATTTTGGTATGTATTTAAGAAATATATATATTCACCAGTTTTCTGTCTACCATAACACAAGTATTAAGTTACTTACTTTGGGATGGATGACCGTGTGTGTAATTGTCTCATATATTTAATTTATTTATTTAAATTAAATCATGCTAAGTTTTCGGAGAGTGCAATGATGATTTTGTCGTGGAGCCTATTCTCCTGATGATACTTCGGTTTTGGGGTGAAACGATCATAGAGATTGTAGTAGTGAGTGTGTGTAGTACTTGTTTGGAGTGTTTGTGTTGTCGGCGTTTTGTAATATGTGTGTTGATTTGTCCTGCATGTATAGGGTATGTTAATATCGCCTGCTTCATACACTTAGATTACATAGATTCTCGTAACAAACGCGGATTACAGCAAAATAATTCTATTGTAACTTCAAGGTTTTGTTTAAGAAATCTACTATAAAGAGATACTTCATGAAACTTTGTGTTATAACGTAAAATTGATAAGTAGAAATACGTTACTTTATTTCTCAGCATTCATTCTTTGAAAGATATATTATGAAATAACAAAGATGTGATATACTTCTCTATATAAAGATTAAATAAAAATGCCGTGTGGTATCCGGCTGAATAGAATAGTACCACCCTCATTTCTTACCGAGGTGTCGTAAAAGGCGACTAAGGTAAGACGACCCGCCGTGTGGTACCCGGCTGAGTAGAATAGACCAACCTCATTTCTTACCGAGGTGTCGTAAAAGGCGACTAAGATAAGTTGACCTACCGTGTGGTATCAGGTTTAGTAGAACAGACCACCCTCTCTCTGACCAATTTGTCGTACAATACGACTAAGGTCGTTGATGTTAGGCAGGCGGCTGATCGTAAAAACGCAGCCAAATCATGTAACAACATGTTTATAACATGTTGTGCCGAACCCACTTAGAGTAGGATAAGGGCAGGAAGATGATAATAAGATTAAATAAAATAGCCCCTATTACAACAAATGTATCCATTAGTTTATAGAAAGCCTTAAATTGTAAGTTACACGACTGTATACACAGCGGGGCCGTCCATTTCGGTTCGCATCCATTTTGTTTAACTTCGTATAATTTAATTGTATGTTTTAACAATTAATTTTAACTCTAACAAATTTTTCGTTATTATAATACTTTTTTTGGTGTATTGTTTGTGATATTAAGATATTTTTAACAAAATCAATACTTTAATGTTTGATGATATACAATGATTTGGTTTAAATAAATTGAAACAATCTAAAACTTAGAACTGTATTTTTAATTGAGGTTCTGTCAAAGATCTATAAAATCTCGATTTTTGAACAAAACAACTAAATAAATTTTTTAATAAAGTAATGTCTTTTGTAGTTTAAGTACACACCAACTGTAATGTTGAAAATATATTATATTATAACAACGATATTTGTTTTTTCTTTATATGTATTCAATAAATAAGAAAAGAATTTCCTAAAAGTCAATCAATTTACAACAACTTATCAGCTCCGCGCACAAATTACGAGGACGTCTAAAGGCACTACCACTCTCCTCTCCGCGCCGCACCGCACCTCTCCGCCCCACACCACACCTCATCACAGCTATCTTCACGTCTCTATGGTACAACTTCCGCCCTCCTCTTTTTTCTTCCGTTTCAAAATTATTTATAGCTGGCTATTTTTAATTTCGTGTCTGAAAAGAACCCTACAACCAAAGGAATTGTGTTTAAGACTTATTAGCTGTCTTTAACAAGAAAATATTAATGTAATACCCAACGATGAAAAATGAACTGGTTGTGATATTTTATCACTGTTAATAGCTTATTTGAATAGTTTATGATTTATGTACAGTATAGGTGATTATTATATTTGTACTCGTTGCTTTTAGTACTGCGCACACAGTAATTAATATCTTCCAATTTTGATAATGAGAATAATATGGTACGTGCAGGGTTGTCACAGTATGTATTAAAATACATTTTTATGATTTTTGTGAAAATGAAAATTCAACTAAAAATAACAGTTATTAATAGAAAATCTTATAGTGCACTGATTTCTAATCGAGCTACAACTTATCATAATAAAAAAAGTTACTGTTTTAATTCTTAAAGTGAAACAATGCTTTTAACAAAATTTCATTTCCCTTTCATCCGTTGAGCAGTTCCCTCATCCTGCCAATCCTGGCAGCAACATTAGGTCATGCTTATCATAAATATTCATTGTCATCGGGATTGGACCAGTATTTAAGATTTCAACTCAATCGGACCGAGAAGTAGGTCAAATTTAACTTGCAAGATTCCACCATACATGGTGATTTCATACATGGTAAGTTAAATTAATAATAGCTTTAATAAAAACAGCTCAGGCGATCATATAATTCTTCATCAACCAAGCCCTTATACCACTCTAAGGGGGGTCAGCACAACATGTTATAAACATCCTGTCACATGATTTGGCTGCGTTTTTACGACCGGCCGCCTGCCTGACGTCAACTTACCTTAGTCGTATTTTACGATACCTCGGTAAGAAAGAGGTTGGTCTATTCTACTAAACCGGATACCACACGGTGGGTCAACTTACCTTAGTCGCCTTTTACGACACCTCGGTAAGAAATGGGGTTGGTCTATTCTACTCAGCCGGATACCACACGGCGGATCGACTTACCTTAGTCGGCTTTTACGACAACTCGGTAAGAAATGAGGGTGGTACTATTCTATTCAGCCGGATACCACACGGCGGGCGATCATATAATTCTTATTAGTTAATAATAATAATTCCTTCGGTTACTCAACCAAATTTAATCAATATATTTTATTCCAAAACTCACATATAACTCGGGATAGTTACAACCCTGTACAAACTGATTCTTGTAGATTTCGTTCCATAAATAACGCATTAGGTGACTGTTTAGACAGCATTAGATGCTTTGTAAATTAAATTATAGCGTTTAAGTAAAATCGATTACTTTATAGAGCTTTTGAATCAATACTATTCAATATGGTGGATAAGTGGACAATTTATAGGGGTAAAATGTTGTGACTACCACTAACTCAACTTAGTAACGATTTTATGATTTATGTCTAAATAAATTAAAGATTACAAGACACCGGAATACTATAAGTTTTTTTAAATGATTTTTATTATATATTTATCTATCGTATTGTATCGTACCTATCGTAATTTGAACCGGAAAATTAAATATCAAAAAGGAACCACGAAAATTTGAATATATACATATATTTAAATAAATACTTCAATACATATACAATACCTCGGTAAGAAATGAGGGTGTCCTATTCTATTCAGCCGGATACCACACGGCACTAAGCTTAATCGCCTTTTACGACACCTCGGTAAGAAATGAGGGTGGTCTATTCTATTCAGCCGGATACCATAAATACATATTACTACAAAAGTAGGCAAAGCGCTAGTTCGATAAGATATTTATGCACGTATGGAGAACCTTCGGTAAAGGCGGTCAAGCGCGATCAATCGTTCACACCTCCATTCACAACTTGATCCGAGAAAGGTAAGATGTAACTTAGAAGCGTTCAACAGCTCTACAAAACTAGTCAGTAAGCTTTTACACGATCTCTAACCGTAACATTAAGGCAATTAGATTTACGTTTTACTTTTAATTTTTCTTTTGATTATTATCTTTTCTAATGATAAGTTATAATACCGTCTAGATAGAAACCGACTAACTTGGAAAGTGTTTTGAAGCTTTTAATGGTTATCGTCTTGATTGTATTTTTTTTAAATATATGGGATACTTACACACACAGTCGTCCGTCCTCAAAATAAGTAACTTAATACTTGTGTTATAGTAGACAGACAACTGGTGAATATATACTTATTTATTCTGTTAAATACATACTTAAATACAAATATACACCCAGACTCAAAGACCAACAAATTCATTTTATAGAAAATGTTGGCCCTCGGCGGCAATCGAGCCCACGATCCGCGGAGCTGAAGGCAGGGTCATTTCGCCAACGGGCCAGTCAATTGATGTCCGCACCTTTATTACTGGCTTCTAAAAAAGCAAGCCACAGGTCGATACAAAGTTTCCAAACGCCCTTTGTATTTACCGTGAAAATTAGACTATATCATTATAAAAAAAATAAGCGAGAGGAAAAATATTTTTGGAAATAATAGTATGGCATTTACAAAAATTATAGGTCTACTGTAAAGCTCAGTGATACAACTTTCGGGTCCAACTAACTTTGTGACATATTTCTTTTTCGACCCAGTAAAGTGGATCAGAAATATGATCTCATGAATGTTGGGAAAGTTTACGAGAAAGTTATCCAACTGTCCTTTGTTTAAGTCTTAATTCAATCTTTCAAAGTTTATATAAGCGAATAAAAAAACACATGACTCGAATTCCAAGTATTGGAAACATCAATAAGTTTTTGTAACTTAGCACGAAATAAAATGCTTTACGATTAGCTGAAACTATTCACGGGTATTTCTTTAGTAAACAACATCATTCTCCTGCCTTTATCTCACTCTAAGTGGGGTTCGGCAGAACACGGTATAAATTGACTAGGTATGTTACGACCGGCCGCTTGCCTGTCGTCAACTTACCTTAGACGTCTTTTGCGACACCTCGGTAAAAAAATGGGTTGTCCATTTTACTGAGCCGGATACCACACGACGGGTTGACATACCTTAATCGCCTTTTACGAAACCTCGGTAAAAAATGAGGGTAAATCATAATAAAAAAAAACAAAAATAAATAAATAATAAAAAAATCATAATCTTAATCGCGTTACTCGTTATCGTAATAGTAAACGCGGATTATAGCAAAATAGCTTCTGGAAGAAACAACAAAATGATAACCGCGGTGTACACCGCACCAATTTTACTCATTACTTGTATGTTTTATATGATGTGTATGTATTGATTTTTGATTTATTTTGTGTAGACATATTTTTTGGAAAGATACATGAAACTTAATTTAAAACACAAAAGTAACTATATAAAGGAAAAATATTTCTCCGGCAAACCTAGCAATTTCTGCTTGCATGTATATTGCTATAATAAATAGTAAGGCGAATATTTATCATTTCTTTGTAATTTATTGCTTTGAGTCTGCGTTACGTTGTGAAGAAATAATCAAAATCCTTAGACTGTCTTCGTACTACTTCTTTTCAGTTAATTGACGTCCATTATTGGACATAGGTCTATTTAAGATTTTTTTCTTTACACGATTCTGTTGCTTTCGGATCTAGTGATGCCTAGGACTCTTTTGAGTTCGGATGTCTATCTTTGAAAAAAATAATTGTTTATTCCCGTTACATTCCCGTTAAGATCTTTTTGTAAGGATTTTAACAGTTGTGTTATATGAACTCACTTTTCCAGAACAGTATTATTTGTGTACTTTTTTTTTAGTTTTTTGCTTCGAAACAAATCCTTTAAGGTATTTTTATGTACTTTAAATCGCTTACACACAGAAAAATAACAAAAATAGAAAAAAAAATAAAAAAAAAACGGAAAAATCTTCTATATGTGTCATGCGAGAAGAAATGAGGTAGTTTTTTATTTATGTGTACGTGGGGGTGTGTATGCGATTTCTTTGAATATTTAGAAAAAAATATTTAGAAGATGTCGATGTCTTCGGTATCGTACGTCATTTACGGAAAAATTGACAGAAAGGCATGCGAGGAAAATCCCTTTGCGAAAGAAATGCGAATTACAACAGAAAGGGCCCACAATAGCCAAATATTCAAAACAATTCCGCGCTCTTCCAGCGGGGTCGAGGAAAAATTTTATTTTCCCCTTTTAAGAATAATGAGAGTTTCAACGATAAAAAAGAATATATAGCGTTAACGGTTATTGAATAATAATTCACCTTAAGTACCGTTTTAATTCCTAACGCGATAGCCAATAAAACTTTGATTACACTGTTTTTAGACAGTAACCAATAAAGCTTAATTGTTGACACAACGTGGAAATGGCTTAGGGTTACTTCAGGTGTTGTTTTTGTTTCGCCCGATTAACCCATATTGTATTTGCGGTACGGGCGCTTGACGTCATGTTACGTCCTCGATTTTTCTATCAAGCGAGGGCCATCGGGTCACGTCGGATCCCGCCGGTTCGCAAATGACCCGCGCATGCGCTAAAATTGCGCCAATTTTGCAGCTAGTGGCCTCTACCGGCATTTCCAGTCTCTTTTTGGCACGAAAGGGGGATGTTGCGTCGCGCAAGGTTGCACCGCACGAGTGTTGTCGGAAATTTGAAAATGAATTAATTTTTAACATGGACAAAAAATAAAAAATAAAGAACGCGTTCGCGGCTCAACGCGCGTGGTGTTCCGCGCGTTTCTTTTTAATTTTAAAGTTTAATAGAGTTTTGTAATTGTAATTTTTTAGGGAAAGTAACAGTATTACGTTGTAAATCTGTAGATTGTGAGGATTTGTTGCAGTGGTCGACGCGGTGTCGGTATTGTGGTGCCTGCATAACCTTGACACATTTTCCCGCGCTAGCTCTACAACCTTGTTTTCAATTGCACTCTCTCTTGACATTTGCAAGCATGAAGGCTATTTATAAATAGTGAAGTTTGAAATATGATGTTCGATAACAGTGAAATTTACTTAATATTATCGTAAAGTTAGTTTAAAAAATTCCTGTACATATGCAAAATGTTGACTAGTAGATGATACGGACGTATTAATTAAATGATTTTATCAATTTAATTCTATTAAAATGTTGTGACTACATTGCAAGGTCGGCTCAAGCAAAATGATAACTTCAAAAGGTAAGGCTTATGATAATTTAGAGTATAATTAAGTTATAAAGATTTTTAATACGATTCACTGCCACGTTGTACCGTCGAGGTGTATTAAAAGCATAATCATCTCAGGTGAAATATAAGGTGAAACCAAATGTCATTGATTGAACTCGTAGCTGATTACAGTTTTACTAAAATTTTAATAAGAATTAATCTGCATTTATTCAAATTTTAAAAAATTAGGAATAATGATCTTTATTTTTGAATTATTTTAAAATGACTTAGATCGACGTAAACGAAAATCAAAATCAAATTTACTTTATTAGGGTGCGTAGCGACGCTATATATTTAAAATAAATAATGAAAATTGTTATGTGTTATATATTACTTTATAAAATATTACATTAGTTATTATTTAGCTGATTAGTATGAAGCAGATGTTAAGGACTTTGAAAGCGTACCATCATCCTCATTCCTGTCCTTATCCCACTCTAAGTGGGGTCGGCACAATAGGTTATAAGAATGTTGTCACATAATTTGACTATGTATTTTACGACCCTGCAGCTTGCCTGATATTAACTTGCCTTAGTCGTATTTTACGACACCTCGGTAAGAAATAAGGGTGGTCTAATCTACTCACCGGATACCACACGCCAGATCGACTTACCTTAGCGCCTTTTACCACACCTCGGTAAGAAATGAGGGTGGTCTATTCTATTTAGCCAGATACTACACGGCGTTACTTTGAAAGCATATCAACAAATTAAAAATCCTAAAAAATATCTCCCTTTTTCTAAGTTGTAATTTCCGTTCCCCAGAGGGTCGTGAAATACCAAAAAAGGGACTATAATCAGAATAAGACAGAAAGTTTCAAATACACGCCGTATGGTATCCGGCTGAGTAGAATAGAACACCCTCTTTCTTACTGAGGTGTCGCAAAAGGTGACTAAGATAAATTGACGTGATGCCGCCGGTCGTAAAATGCCTAACCGAATCACACAACATGTAACAACATGTTTATAACATGTTGTGCCGACTCCACCAGTCAGGAGGATGATGACAGAAAGTTTCAAATGTTTTGTTGATAAAATTACTGAATATAAAATTTACAAACGATAGAAGTTATGATAGAACTATTTTGCTATAATCCGCGTTTATTAAGAATATCTATGTAATACTAAGTGTAGATAGCCAACGTTCACATACCTTATACATGCAGGACCTGTCACCACACATATCACAAAACGCTGCCATCAACAACTCACCACACAAGTTCTACACATATTTACTACGAAAAACTGAACGATCCTTTCTCCCCGTAACCGAAGCATCATCAGGAGGATAGGCTACACGATAAAATGGTAATGGACAAAATTACGATCATCAGTTTTGTGATACGTGTAATAACAAATCCTGCATGTGTAAGGTATAAGAACAGGTTTGCTTCCTCCACTTAGCATTACATAAATTTTCTTAAATAAACGCGGATTAAAGTAAAATAATTCTATTACTATGGAATTCCACAAAGTGACGCCTTCTATAAATTTACAAAGGATATTTGAACTAATTTTGATTAAATTTAATTAAAACAAGACCAGTTGTTCTAGTTCTAGAAACAATCAAAGTTTATTAAGAAGGAAATATTCAGCGAGCACTTGATCTTCGTGAACAGGTGCTTGAGATTTGTGCCAGTGGGATGTTCATTTTGCAAACGTTACTTGTTATTTCAATTCGCAAACGGAATTGCTCTATTTATACGTCCTTTTTCATTAGGACATGTAATAACTTGTTATTTTTTTATATGCGACAATTGTACGGCTTTCGGGTCCCACAGTATCTTATGGGTGACAGAGAATTGGTAAATATTTACATATAATTTTTTTTAAAATTATATATATTTAATCAGAATCTATATTTTATTTACAGCAAAAATGTACAAGTTATATCTATCTTAAACTACTTACACCCTAGGACTATATAAGTAAATCATGCCCACGTGGTACATGGTACCAAGAATGCTGGCAGCGTTTCCGCGCTAAATCGCTAAGCTGAATCTTTGTGCGAAAAAGGAGCCAGCCCTCTTGTCATCTGAAGAGGCCATTAACCGAGGTGTTAAAACGGATAAATAATTATGAATATTTAAATACACTCTGACACGAAGGACCAACATGTTCTTCTTAGAAAATGTCGGCCATTGGTGGAAATCAAACTTAAGCCGTGTGGTATCCGGCTGGACAGAATAGTACCACCCTCATTTCTTACCGAGGTGTCGTAAAAGGCGACTAAGGTAAGTCGACCCGCCGTGTGGTTTCCGGCTGAGTAGAATAGACCAACCTCATTTCTTACCGAGGTGTCGTAAAAGGCGACTAAGGTAAGTTGACCCACCGTGTGGTATCCGGTTTAGTAGAATAGACCACCCTCTATCTTACCGAGGTGTCGTAAAATACGACAGAGGTAAGTTGACGTCAGGCAGGCGGCCGGTCGTAAAAACCCAGCCAAATCATGTGACAGCATGTTTATAACATGTTGTGCCGACCCCACTTGGAGTGGGATAAGGGCAGGAAGATGATGATGATTGGTGGAAATCAAACTTGCGACCCACGGAGTCAGTGCTAAATTTATTCGTTTTGGATTATATACGACTGCTTTCGTTAGCATATCATCATCATTCTCCTGCTAATATCCCACTCTAAGTACGGTCGGCATAAGATGTTTTGAACATGTTGTTGAAATTTGGCAATTTTTTTACCATCAGCCGCCTGCCTAACGTTTACTTACCCTTATGTCAACAACCTTAGTTGCTTTTCAAATAAGGGTGGTCTATTCTACTCAACCGGATACCACACGGCGGTTCAACTTACTTTACTCGCCTTTTACGACACCTCGGTAAGAAACGAGGGTGGTCTATTCTACTTAGCCTGTGATAAGCTTACTGTGATAAATTGCAATTATCAATTAGACATATGAGTTTTTAACAGAAAAACTCATTTGTGTCTGCCCGGGATCTGAACCCGTGATCCCCTCGAAAGAGTCACACGGTCTCACCACTGAGCTATCTATTGTTTTTTTTACTATGTACCTGGTTGTATAGGTATGTTTTTCGCAATCCAATATATGTAGTAATATAAAAATGTGAATATATTTATTCCATACAATTTGGTAGAGAAATAAATTTCAAAAGCGTTTTAGCCGAATCGGTCAAATAAACCTATTTGTTCCCGGGAGGTCGAGTAAATGAGCCAAACATAGTTTAGCTTTTATGTGCCATTTCAATTTATATTCGTAGCGATGTAAAAAGTCAATTTGTTCTACGCCAAAACAGTTTCTTTTTTATTTAGTATTAACTCAAGTAAATGCAGTAATAAAGAGTGACAACTAAAAGTACCAATTCTTACAATATACATCTAAATTGATAGGTAATAGGTTTCAATTATTCATTCATACCTGGGATCGTTGCCCAGCATTGGGATAGATAGTGACTATATGTAATGTGCTACTTCACATATGGGAGCGTTGCCCAGCATTGGGATAGATAATAATTGCTGACTGACTTGCGTTAAGATATGTATTGCGTGTCAAAGTATTCGATCATATATACATATCTCGGTAAACGATTAGCTAATTTCAATGAAATTTTGTGTGTATATTATTTTGGAGACCAAGCTATTGCTAGTGGTGCTTATCGTCTTTCACTTGGTCTTTTGGGCATTAAGAAACTTGCAGGAAGCCTCTAGTGAAATAACTTTGTATTGCGAAAAAACCTTAGATATGACCTATACAATATTAGAAGTCCGTTGGTTTAGAATGTGTGAATATAGATATTGTTCGACCCTGTACAAGATAGATACGACTAAATGTAATTAGTTATAATTATTATTTTAAAAGAGCAACCTCCGAGTTTCTTGCTGCTCTTCTCGATAGGAATAGCTTTCCAAACCAGCAGTAGAGTTCACGATTCAAAAACACTTGTTTACAAGTTAATTTGAATAAAGAATACTTTGAATTTGAAAGAATATTTTGAATTTGTAAAAGAAGAAGAATGCAACATTTTTAAAAATTTTAAATTTCTTTTGAACAAATATTTCGTTTAGAAATTCTTATTTTTCAACATCCTAACAAATATTATTTTTATCGATAATTTTAAGTCTGAGACATTACAAATTAATATAATATAAAATAAACAAAAATATTATATTATATTTTCCTGCTTTTTTTATTTTTTTTTAAAGGTTACTAACGATTTTGAGTTACAAATGACTATAGTAAACTTGTTAACCCCTCCAGTAAAGCTAAATGCATATGTTAGGAGTGCGTTCACGTCGGTAGTAAAATGGCCGGGATTTGAACCCACGACCTCTCGATCGCAAGTCCGTCACCCTTCTGCTACCGCCGCTTTATCTCTCTCTCACTCTCTTTTCTTACTTCCAAATTTAAATGTTCCGAATCAAAGCGGTCCGTATGAATGTTGGGATTTCATTGTTCAAGCGCCCAACCGCTTAAATTATAGAATGAATTAATATTTGAAGTGTCGAATAAATGTGTGGTCAGGTCTGTTGTTAATTCTCAAAAGGTTTAATAATAGAATCAACCACTATAAGACTTTTAAGATTCAATTATTTTTAGTTAACAGTATTCTTATTGTAATAAGGACGTCAAAGAAGTGTGTGTATATGTCTATATGAGTGAGTTGCATGTGTGGAGAAGCGTGTGTGTATGTGTATGATATGCGTGGAAATACTTCAATTAGTGTATATCTATACTAATATAAATAAAGCTAAAGAGTTTTTTGTTTCAACGCGCTAATCTCAGGAACTATAACATCGCGCTAGAATCAATAGGGGTGGATCAATAAAAAAATATTAATTCATAGGCAAAATTTGGAGCTTTCCTTGCGTGTGCTAAGTAAACGGTGAAAATTATTTAAACATCTCTTATAATGTCTGACATATGATATATAATCTGACTGGCCCGTTGGAGCAGTGGGTAGTGAGTAGCCTTCAGCTCCGCGGGTCGCGGGTTCGATTCCCGCCGAGGGCCAACATTTTCTATAAATGAATTTGTTGGTCTTTGAGCCTGGGTGTATATTTGTATTTAAATATGTATTTAAAAAATATATAAGTATATATTCACCAGTTATCTGTCACCCATAACACAACGTGTGTGTAAGTGTCCCATATATTTATTTATTTATTTATTTAATTAACTTAGGATAACTACTTTCATGTTCGATATTTCAATTCGGGAAAAAAATTGTGACACTGATTTCAATGCGGGTGAAGCTGTTAGCATAGCTAGTATATGATATGTAATTTTAATAATGTTCGATGTATTTAGAATTGTATCCAGATTTATTTGCTTAAAACACTCTTTTAAGTTAATAAATATATCAACCATGTATTTTGCTTTAAAAACAGAAAATATAGAAATAAAGTATAAGTTTTTATAATTTATTTTTCCTGGCCGTTTTGTTCTTGTTTGAAATTGCTTTCAAAGTGCACTCGCAGTTGTGGATACATGCTTTTGACGTCTGATCAAATTTTTTAGTTCTTTTAGCTTTGCCATTACAGCAGTTTAAAAACACTGATAAAAAAACCTGATAGAGTCAGCTTACTATACTGTTAAGGATGCGTCGATTAGTGGAGGGAGGGGCCACTTTTAGAAAGGCGACCCAGACATGGCGCACTCTGGAGTTCAGAGATGCTGCTGGCGGGGATGGGAGAATGTGTACAACGGTACCCTGTCCACGCCACCAGCAGCGTGGTGGAGCACTGTCAGGTTTTTAGTCGGTGCGAGTCCGACATACTCGTCGCTCGTCCCTGTCGGGTGGTGATGACCCATAATGGGTTTTCCTGACATAAAAAAACTATACTGTTAAGGATTACTGAGATGATAAGAATGCGTGGATATTGTAATGTAGGTAACACAATAATAAATGCATTCAGTCTGTGACAGTTCGTCTTCATTTAAACATTACATTGGCGCAGTCGGTGTTTTTAATTATAGATTTTAAAGTCGTTAAGATGCCTATCGGGAAGATTGAGAATTTTGAAGTCGGTTCCCATAACTGGGATGCATATTGTCGGCGAATAAAACAATTTATTGCCTTAAACAATATCAGTGAGGACTTGCATGTAGCCACGTTGGTGACTCATGTTGGTGTTTCGTGCTATGAGTTAATGTGTGATTTGTGCAACCCGGATTTACCAGAAGATAAATCTTTCGACGAACTTGAAAAAATAATTAAAGATCATTTAGAACCGCAGAGGTCGGAAATCGCGGAACGACACATGTTCCGGCAACGAAAACAGTTACAAGGGGAAACTGTAAGTGAATATTTGCAGAGTTTGAAGCATTTAGCGAAACACTGTAATTTTCGCGACACTCTCGAGATCAACTTGAGGGATCAATTTGTTTCCGGCCTTCGTAATGAAGACATGAGGTCTAGATTGTTTGCCGAGCGGGACATCGATTACAAACGCGCAATCGAGCTCGCGTTGGCGCTCGAGGCGGCGGAGAGGCACGCGGCGGAGGCGGCGTGCGGCGCCAGCGGCGGGCTCGCAGCGGAAGGAGTGCATCGAGTCAACGCGGTGCCGCGCGGGGAGCGGCGGCGCGTGGAGCGCGGCGGCGGCTCGGCGGGCGCGGCGCACGACGAGGGTGCGGCCCGCGCCTGCCCGCGCTGCGGCCGCCCCGGGCATGCCGGCTCCAGGTGTCGGTTTAAGTATTATTCGTGTAATAATTGTGGACAAAAAGGTCATCTTCAAGTGATGTGTAAAAGTGTCGATAAGTGCAGTGATACGGTACAACAAAAGAAGTCGAAAGGTCAGTTTTTTTTAAATGAATCGGACGATAGTGACTTAGACTTTTATAATATGGACTGCGGGGGCAAGGATGGTCCGTACTATATTAAATTAAACGTAGAAGATTCTTATGTAAAATTTGAAATAGATACTGGTAGTAAAATTTCCGCGATTTCTAAATATTATTATGATAAATATTTCGGGAATATAGAATTGCAGCATAAAAATATACGGTTGAAATCATATACGGGGAATGTAATAGAACCATTAGGCTATATTATAGTTAATGTAAGTTATCAGTCTATGTCACAAAAGTTGCCGTTGTATGTAATCAAAAATGGTGGTCCTCCTTTGTTGGGTCGCACCTGGATAAGACGCTTGCAATTAGATGTAAGTAATTTTTATAATTTATCCGAGAAATATGTTAACCATTCTATAGAATTGTTGCGTAAGGAGTTTCCTGAAGTTTTTGCTGATGGGCTTGGGACATATAAAAGTCGAATGCAGTTACATCTCGCGGATAAAACTCCCGTGTTCGTGAAGGCGCGGCCGTTGCCCCTTGCGCTCCGCGCGCCTGTTGAGCGCGAGTTGGAGCGGCTGCAACGTGATGACGTCATTTATAAAGTCGATCGGTCGGATTATGGTACTCCTATCGTGCCTATTATTAAAAAAAATGGCGATATCCGCATATGCGGTGATTACAAAATAACTATTAATCCTCTTTTAAAAGACTTTCACTATCCTCTTCCGAGAATTGACGATATATTTGTTACACTAGGGGGTGGAGAACAATTTTCTAAACTGGATTTATCCCACGCCTATCAGCAAGTATTGCTAACGGAAGACTCGCAGCCCATGACAGCTATAACTACACATTTAGGTACTTTTGTTTACAAAAGGGTCCCTTTCGGAATAAAATGTGTACCGGAAAATTTCGAAAAATTAATAGAAGAAACTTTAAGTGGATTACCTTCTACAGTAGCTTTTCAGGATGACATTTGTATCACTGGGAAGGATAGGGAGACGCATTTTAAAAACTTACGAGCGGTGTTAACTAGGTTAAAAGAGGCCGGGTTACGAGTAAATTGGGCCAAGTGTGAATTTTTTAAAGATAGTGTATCATATTTAGGATACAGAATTGATAAAGAAGGTCTTCACACAGACAGTAATAAGATTGAGGCTATTCTGGCAGCCCCTTCGCCAAAAGACGTCACTCAATTAAAAAGTTTTTTAGGTCTCGTTAACTTTTACAATAAGTTTTGTGTTAATATGAGCTCTGTTTTGAAACCTTTGTATGATTTACTTAAGAAACAGGTAAAATGGGAGTGGAGTCTGGAATGTGAAAATGCTTTTAAAAAGGTTAAAAAACTGCTGAGTAGTTCTCCGGTGCTGGCTCACTACGACGCGGGGCTGCCCCTGCTGCTGTCGGTGGACAGCAGCGCGTACGGGCTGGGGGCCGTGCTCGCGCACCGCTACCCCGACGGCAGCGAGCGGCCGATCAGCTGTGCGTCGCGCACGCTGAACGATGCCGAACGTAATTATTCACAGTTGGATAAGGAAGCGTTGGCTATAGTTTTTGGCGTTAGTAGGCACCACCATTACGTTTATGGTCGGCATTTTATTTTGCGCAGTGATCACCGAGCGTTGAGTTACATATTTGGCAAAAATAAAGGTATCCCGCAAACGGCAGCGAGTCGAATACAGAGGTATGCTGTACGGTTAGCAGCTTATGATTTTGATATAGAATTTATTTCTTCCTCGAAAAATTGTTTCGCCGATGCGTTGTCACGTTTACCTTTAGGTCGGTCACCGGACAGTCAGAGTGCGATGCGGGAGGATAGCTTAGATAAATGTTATTTTCATTTCATAGAGGATAAATTACCCGTAACATTCCATGAAATTAAAAACGCAACCGTTAAGGATATGACGTTGAACAAAATAGTCGGCTTTATAAAATTCGGGTGGCCTACAAAATTAGAAAATGAAAAGTTTAAGCAATATTACATAAGACGCGATAGTTTAATTTTGGAGCAGGGTTGCTTGGTATGGGGCTACAGGGTCGTGGTGCCCGCCAGTCTACAGGAGACTGTGTTAGGTGAACTGCATTCAGGGCACATGGGTGTAGTCAAGATGAAGCAGCTAGCTCGGAACTACGTATGGTGGAGCGGGCTAGACGCAGCTATAGAGCGTGTGTGCCGCGAGTGCACCGCGTGCAGTGCTCAGCGCGCTCAGCCGCCGCCCGCGCCGCTGCACGCGTGGGACTGGCCGGACCAACCGTGGGTGAGACTTAATGTAGATTTTTTGGGTCCATTCCGCAACAAATATTATCTTGTGATTTTGGACGCGCATTCCAAATGGTTGGAAGTGGAACCAGTACCCACTACTTCAGCGTCTGCAGTCATAACATGCCTCCGTAAGATATTCTCTCGTTTTGGTTTACCGAAATGCGTGGTTAGTGACAATGGACCACCTTTTTCTTCGTCTGATTACTTGTCATACTTAAATAAAAACGGTATCAAGAGAATTTTGGTAGCTCCATATCACCCG
This sequence comes from Morpho helenor, assembly GCA_029227775.1. Taxonomy (NCBI): domain Eukaryota; kingdom Metazoa; phylum Arthropoda; class Insecta; order Lepidoptera; family Nymphalidae; genus Morpho; species Morpho helenor. The sequence goes on from JARGCU010000017.1 coordinate 14,480,669, forward strand.
TCTAGCAACGGTGCGGCTGAAAATGCTGTCAAAACAATCAAGTTAGTATTGAAAAAGGCACTCGTTGAAAACGAAAATCTCGACAAAGCCCTGTGTAAATTTTTATTTACATACAGGAATACCGAGCATTGCACGACGCAAAAGGAGCCAGCCGTAGCACTGTTGGGACATAGATTGAGAGGCAGGTTGGATTTGTTGAGACCAGATACTCGAGATATAGTACGAGGTAAGCAATCTAACCAAGAGGCACTTCGTGGTGGTGTTCTGCGTGAAATGCTCCCCGGTGATCGTGTTCTGGTGCGTAATTATAATGATAATTTGATTAAATGGAAAGATGGTGTGGTACTTGAAAGAACAGGGCCGGTCTCGTATACTGTTAAGACCAGCGACGATCGTACTTGTAAGAGACATGTTGATCAAATATTAAACAAAAGCTTAAGGAAACCTAGACATACTTTAACCAGTATAGATATTGAAAAGGCACACGGCAATGAAATCGTAAAAAGTGCTGAGAATTCTCTTCTTGACACATCTGCAGTACCATGTGAACCATTGGATAATGAAATTGAAAAAGCATATTCACCTTCCAGGTCTAGCCCAAATCAGGTCGCACATGGCATGACCTTGAGACCACGTATTAAAAAAAAATATTTAAAATTATAATTGTATGTTTAAATATATTATAATGATATATATTTGATTATTTGTTACCTAAGTTCATAAGATTATAATTAAGTTTTTTGTGTTTTATTTTGTAAAATAATGATTGTTATAGCCATATTCGATGATCTTCTAAATTTTTAAGAGAGGCAACAGTGTAATGTAGGTAACACAATAATAAATGCATTCAGTCTGTGACAGTTCGTCTTCATTTAAACATTACAGATATAACTACTCTTTGATCCTGTACCAGATAGTCAATGTTAATTAAAAGTTATAAGAATTATAATTTGAAAAGTGCAACCGCCGAGTTTCTTGCTGGCCCTTTTCGGACATAACAGCTTTTCGAACCAGCAGTACAGTTGATGATTCAAAAGCACTTGTTTAGTTTACTTGAATAAAGAGTATTTTGAATTTCTTATTGGTGAAATGCAATATGATTTACTTGTTATTACTTAAGGTTTCATTGATTTCTCTGTTAGTTTATTTTCAATTCTTTTAATGAATATTGTTACAAGTCGTACCATACGATCCCCAATTAAGAAAAGAAGCACGCTTCCCAAACGTTATTCTCTCAATGCTACAGTATCTCAAAGACTATTTACTTTGGTTCTCATATGTAGACATAATCCCCATTATTTACAAGTTTGTTAAGAATGCCTTTTTCCTTATCATAAATCTTTTTTGATTTGTATAAAAGGACCAGTGAAAATATGTCACATATAGTAAAAATGAAAATGATATACTTTCATACACAATTTTGGATCCAGATTAATCAATATCTGGACAGGAATCAAGTTTTATTTTAATTTTTTTATTTTTTTAAATGTTTATCATTAAACATTTAAATTATTTTAAATTAATATTTAATAATTATTTATATTGAAATAGTCATGTATCAACGCCATTTTTGTTGGATTTTTCACTATTCTATTTTAATCGATTATCGATATCGATCATTTATTTTATTTATTTCATTTCCAGATTGGAAATTGATTCTATCTAGCTAGGTTATATTAAAGAAAACTCGTTTTATCCCTGTTTTTGGGCACTGAAAAAATTGCTATAATTTTATGAGAAAGCATAAGATAATTTCTCTATTGGGTAATAGGCGGTCTCGAATTCTGAATACCAGAATTAATTCCAGAATTTATTTTTTAAATTGGATTTTTTAATATATAAAAAAAAAATTCCGACCTAGGGTAGGTCACCCAGGTATTTTTGTTTATTGTACCAAAGTTTATTCTCCTTCATAACACTTTCTAATATATATATCTCAATCGTTGAAACTCCATTGAATAGATTTCTAAAAACTTCTCAATAATTTTGAAACAAATATATATAATATTCAATTAATTAATTAATTCAATTATTCAACTAATTTCAATTTTTATTCGCCCATTTGAAGACGAGAGAGTTCAACTGCCCTAGCGTCTGGGGTTTTGACCCCCTGTTCAATTCACCTTTAGCTATGAAACTTTTTAAGTAATCATTATTTCTGAGACAATAAAAAGTTTTTAGCTCAATATGATTTGATAGAATTAAATTGAAAATTAATTCTAAATTTATTGAAACAGCAATAAACTTAACCAAAGCATTTTAAAAAAGCTAATTTATAACATTGATCTATGGGTTTAAACCTCGGGCATAAACTTATATACTTGATCAATAGTATAAGATTGACTGGGCTTTCCTCGGTATTTTTTTTTGAGTTATAAAAAAGATGAAACTTGAAAAAAAAACTTGAGCTATCGCAACTTTACAAGTGACTGTCTAATTAACCTATATTTAAAAAAATAATATTATACATTATTGCTACTAAACTGATAAGGTAAGACAATAAAGATAGCATAGAAAAACTGATAAGGTCAAACAATACAGTAGATAATTGGTTTATTAGCGATTTATTTTCAAAGAAACTTTAAGTTAGCAGAGCTATAGCTGTCATACAGATTAAAGTTAAAAAACTGATGTACAAAGTAGCTGCGATATTATAGACATCTCAAAATACATGTTGTTTTACGATATACTGTTACGTGATAGAAAAACATAAAATCAATACTGAGAACAATCAGCTGTATTACAGGGGATAATAATGAAAACTTGAACAATAGAATGTCGCACTTTTAGAGTAATGCCTAAGTTTGCTTTGTTACAATGTGTTAGGTATTTTTCGATATAATTTATAAAATAAAATCCTGAACGTTCTAAGATTCTAGCCGCGGATAGGTAGTTAATAAGAGTAAGATATATGTACATACTCGTAAAAACTCTGAAAACCTGGAGAAGCTGACGATGGTTGGTCAGGTCGACGGGAAAAGACCACGCGGTCGCTCCCCTACCCGTTGGTCCGATCAAGTAAAGACGATTACAGGCCTTCCAATCACCAAAGCTTTAAAGACCGCCGAGGATAGAACAATGTGGAAAAGAATAGTGCAGGAAGTGAGCAGTAATAATACTTTCATCTAGACACGACCTTCAGTAATGAAGAGATCGACTAAGAAGAAGAAGATATGTACATTACAAACCTTTTTCTAATTTTCTATTGTTCCGCTAAACTGTTTTTTTTTATTTCATGAGAACCTTATCTATGAATAATTAAAACAACCAAAAAGAATAAGTGAAATTGTTCCACCCGCTTTCGTATGATGCTATGACAAGGGATATAGACATTGATGCGAATATTTATTCTCTGTGAGTACTTTTAGTGCATGCTAACCACTAAATACTAACAGAAATATACATCACAGAATAAAATGTATTGAAAATGCAACTGGTAGTAAAGAAATCCAGACTATTCGCTACTTAACTTAAAAACCTTTATAATCAAAGATCGCCAAAAATCAAAAATTATACAAGTTGATTTTATGACGCTATTTTATGCGATTGGTTACGTAGAAGTTAGGACCTAGTTACTTACAAGCCTTAACCGCGGTTAAACTTTCAAATAATATAAAACGTTCGCTATATTAACCATAATATTAGCAATACTACAATTTATAACGGTTAAAGCTGCTTTACCACTAGTAAAATGGTCCAATAAACTAAAGTAACACAAATAGGTTACATTTGTTGATCCAAAGTTTAAGAGTGTTTAATTCAAACAAACATGTTTTTGGAAAGGTTGCCAATTAAGGTCGAGAATAATTCGGATTAAAATAAATGTAACATTAACAATGAATTTCTATCTTAAACAATTAAACATTAAATTTTTAGTTGTTTGTATGAGGTAAGTTGATTTTATGATTATTTAACAAGCACAAGATAATTGACAAAATTTTATATTTAATGACATTGTTAGCTTATTATTTTTTTATTTCCTATTAATTTATATTGAAAAAGAACAAAAACTAAGTCAAAATTTCTGTTTCGTTAATAATTTATTTCTACATGATTCCAAATATCCAAAGTTCCAAAGTTTAATATTTTGGGCATATTTAATAAATTCCGTATTTATTACATATCATAGGTAGTCTCTACTACCCTGACTTTGCCGTCTTATTATGTTAAAGTGTAACGTATATCACTTTGCAACGTCCGATCGGTTGCGTCACTTACATGTGGAATACAAAATAATGTATAGAATTATGCGTTACTTTGCGGAGATCCATAATACAAAAGTAATAATGAACAGAGTGAACAATCCATTTTCATATCTGATACATGCAGAATTCGTAAAACAGATGCACAAACCTCCACCGCCACTGTCCACTCTACATTTAGCATTATATATATTTTCTATTTTACTTCATCGCGGATTATAACAAAATAATTTTATTATTACTTTTGTATGTGGAATACACAAAAGCATACCAAATACATGTGATTAGCACTTGGTTTTCAAAATCTTAAAATCCATAGAAGATAATCCAAGGAATACGCTCTCAAACCACCCATTATAAAACACATAATTGTCCTCCAGCCACAGATAAAAGGGCTGTTACTTGGCTTAAATATTTGAATAAGGAGATTTGAATGTGGGGCCATTAATTCCCCCACAGGCGTATTTTCAACACAATTCGTTTGTCCCCGTGGCTTTTCCAGTGCTTTTGTGGTATGCTATTTATAATCTCGGTCATTGAATTTTTTTATTTTTTCTTAATGTAAGTATTGCCCTCTTTCCTTTTCTTTTAATCCTTAATGACTGCGGATTTTGATATCACGTTGTGAATGAAATTCTTAAGTCAAGGTTTATACTACATAAACATTTCTCAAATGCATTGCAAAACTATACTTAGTATTCATATAGGAAATCTTTTTGAGTTAATTATTCACCATTCGTTATTTTGCTACTAAAATCCTGCGGTCTTTTTCAGTTTCTTTGTCCACCCAGAAGAGAGGGGAGGGGTAGAGCATTCACTCATTTTAAGCGTGACGCTTAATTCAGGTTTTTCTACGGATTAATTTGTCTCTAATTTGACTGGTCTTTGTGAGATTATTGGGTCTTGGTTGCTAGTCCCGGGTCACCACAGCAACACTTTCGAACCTTATCTCGGATTTCCCATTCTCATTCAACTCAAAGACACCAAAAGATGAGCTCACTCTACGAAACAGAGATTTCGAGCTTCCTAATAAGTTTTGTAGTTTCGGAATTCATATCTCGAAGTCTTCCATATATTTAAATGTCTTCTGGGAAAACTAACTAGAAAACTTAATCGCGGAATATAGAATTAATTTCATTATTACTTTTGTATTATGGATTTCTGCAAATTAATACCTAATTCTATAAATTATGAACTAGAAAACCATCAAAGATTTTATTAATATCGGTCTTTTAAAATCATACCAGAACAATTGTACTCTTCTTTAAATGTTTTACTTTTTAGTTAAATATTGAAAAGAAGAGGTCCTTTTTACTGTTCCAAAAGTAAAAATGTGTTAAAGAGATCTTTAGACATTTTTACTTACTCGTAAACAGATACAAAATTACAAATTAGATAATTTTGTCGGACAGGCAATCGTTCGCTGCGATAACTTGGAAAAACTAAGTTAAGACTGAAATACTAACTTACAAGATACAATTTTCATGCTCAAAATGTGCTATGTTGAAGGAGTCTAAACTAAATCTATTCATAGTTTATCTTGTGCCTAAACACAATAGGGCGTTCTCATCACATTTCACTTAAAAGCATTAAACTCCTTTGCCGCGGCGTCACTTCATGAATATGAAATGCTCCGCTTCATAATTCACACGCCTCGTGTCACTCATGAAACTTTCAAGGTAAATTACACTCGGAACAATACTGTGTGATGAAAATAGTACGTTTGCTGAAACATAGAGCAAACAAAACTAATACAATATGCATATAAGAACAATAAAATAATGTTTGTTGATTTTTATTTGTATCTTTAGGAAAATGAGTGGTGACTTCTTTGTAGGGAAATTCTGGCTCTCTATTGCTATCTCTCTCGCTCCCACTTCCTTCTCGTTTGATTTTTTTTTCATGCTTACTTTATTACTCTCTTCCTCCCGCTCTATCTCCCCCCCCTGTTCTCTGTCTCACCGACCGGACTCTTTCAGTCTTTTCTCTGTTCCATTTTGTGTGCTAGTCAGGTATTCGGTATATACAACAATAATATAAATAATTTTAATTTGGATTAGAACTGTCAGAGTTATTCTACCTCTATTCGAGAAAGTTACAATGAGAAATAACAAGAAACTCTCATTGATTGCTCTTATTGCGAATAGTAATTTAACAGATTGTTTGAACGCGTTTTCTATCCAAGGCAAACCTCGACACCAATCGGACCCTCGAGAATTACCTCCACAATTACTCCGCTATTTAGAACAACTGCTCTATTCAATTACAAACTCTATGTACACGTTTAAACGCAAACAAATAAGTAAAACAATCATAAATATCTTTTAACTTTTATCTATTACAATTTGAATTAAGAACATCTCGATTTTTCAAATAAAATTTAATGCTACAGGGTATAAGAAAGGCCATATATGTAATACATGTCTGGGCTTTTGACCCCTTCCAAAGCTCGCCTTTATTTATTATATAGTGGTCATATACTGATACTAAAAATTTACTGCCGCTATTATAATTTGATTTTTTAATGAGAATTTAGTTACATTTTGCTTTACGTAAGGATGATGAAGCATTATTTAGTTCTCGAAAGAAAATCGAGATCAGTTTCATCAGACAAAAACTTTTTAAGTGAGGTGCTCGCAAAGGTTCAGAACATTTTTAGTTTTTACATTACTTAATGACTTGTACTTTTACTTTATTCTCCTTTCAATCTTATTGACTAGGTACTTTTATTGAGGCTAAGGAAATTTGCTTTATATTTCACTTACATTTATTTTGATTTATCTTTAATATTTAAATGAGTTAATCTTGTATGTATATATCTATATTTTAAGAATCTCGAAAACGGCTCCAACGATTTTCCTGAAATTCAGCATGTAGGGGTTTTTGGGGGAGAAAAATCGATCTAGATAAGTTTTATTAAAAAAAAAGTTGTTTTATCCCTGTTTTTGGGTTCTAAAATTTTTTTGAAATTTATGTTGAATACAATAACAATTTTTCGCTCACAAACGTAAAGTCGTGGTGGTTATTTGGGCAACGGGCGGTCTAGAGAGGTGAAAATGCCTAGGATCAAGCACCACCTGCCCTATTATTTTCTAATTTTTCTTTCAATATTTTTTTGCATTACTTTAAAAATTACCGAGCAAGGCTCGGTCACCCAGGTACTATAAATAAACTTTCCCATTTTTATAGTTTAGAAAAATATGACAAATAATGATTGCGAGACATTATTTATATACCAGCTTTGTATTGTTATAAGAAACAACACACATATCTCAACAACATTCCTGTTTATCCGTACATTTGTCATATGGTGAAAATATTGTCCTTTTACGCAACGTGTTCTTTTTACTATTCAATTTTATAGTTTACGATACGATATATCGTTGTACTAAATTGATACGACTTTTTAATCTAATCGTTACGGTTTTTTATGATGAACTCCGTCTTATTCGTGCACTCGTTTGTAATTACTTTAATGATTTATAATTTGTGTTAATATAAATACTTTATATTTCATCAGATATTTTTGTTATGTGACGCTTATCAGGAGTTTGTGCATTGAATCTCCAGGCAGTAAACCCTACGAATGAAAGTCTATGGAAACCTAAGAGTTTCTTTAAAATTTCATATTCATAATTCTTCATATGAAATGCATCGAAAGAAACCTGCATATATCTAGACAAAACTAGATAGATAGACCAGATAGAGTTATTTTAACTTGCTCTTCACAAGATAGCGGATCGTAGATTTAAAGCTTTAACTTATTTGTACAATATCCCATTATTTACTTGAATTGAATTTTGGTAACGTTATAAGTTGCTATGGGAATTAATTAAAGTCTTTAATATTAAATAACAAAGCTCACAAGAAACAAAACATTAATTTATATATATTCCGCAAAGTAGCGCCTAATATAAAGTAATTTCTATTAGGCGTTACTTTGCGGAGGTCCATAATACAAAACTAAATATCTCCGCGATAAAATTTATCGCGGACTATAGCAAAATAATATTCTCATTACTTTTGAAACATATACGTGTCAATCTCTCTCTCCACCACTTCCTGTGGATCAATTTAGGTATAACAATACTCACAGTTATATAAAAGTAAGTAAATAAATCTATTTTTTGGCTCTATATTATAATTTATTTTAAATGTTCTTTTTTTACTTGTTCGTTATGTTTAAGTGCTATTAAAGTTATGTTAGTATTTTGGCGATTGCCAACTTTATCGTTGAATGTAAGCAAGCTCATCAGGCCGTTAAGACGGAGACAGTGCAATAAAAATGTTTTATAACGGGAATTATCTGCACATGTTCTATTAGGAAGAATATTTGTGATACATAAATGACTAGATGTGTGTATCTTGCATTCAATTTAGTGTGTGAATGACACTTAGGGTTTTTTCACACTTAATCTTCTTTATTTACACCTTTATTTATCCTTTATTTAATTTCTCAATAAGTAACGGCCTGTTACTATCCCACTACTGGGCATAGACCTCCTCTCTCCATTTTTGGAGAGAAGGGTTGGAGCTAAGACCTACCACGCTGCTCCAATGCGGATTGGTAGGTTACACATATCCCCGGAATTCTCTAGAGATATGCAGGTTTCCTCACGATGTTTTCCTTCACCGAAAAGCGTGTGATAAATTGCAATTATCAATTAGACACATAAGTTTTAATAGAAAAACTCATTGGTGTCTGCCCGGGTTTGAACCCATGATCGTCTCTAGAGATTCACACGGTCGCACCGTTAGGCCATCAAAGCTAGCCCGCTAGCTAGCACGTTAAAATAACTAACTTTTACGAGTATATTATTTGGTTATTAAAATATATTAGTACTTGACTAATTCCTTTATAAAAAATTTAAATAAAAAAATACATTCAGCCGTGTTATACTGTAGTATATATTAGGACAAACCTCTGTGGTTTTTATAGCGTTAAGTAACATTTGTTAGTAAATTGTTAAATAATTGAATTAATAAAAAAAACAAATAAAAATAAAGAGTTCTATAGAGAACATTAAATTTCCTTTTAATACTCTTTATATGTGAATAGTATAAAAAATTGTAAAAAAAAAAAAAAATAGCATCTATAGCACATAGTGCGCACAAAGCTATGTCATTCGTCAATAGACATACAAGTCACTTCGCGATAAAAGAGTTCAAAATTTTAAAACTGACTGACTCAGTCAGGTTCTGACCATCTACTACGAACATTAGTTAAAGGTTAATTCTATTTTGAAAAATTATTAAATTGTGAAATTATATTCATAGACGAGGGTTTTGTTCATTCTATTCCTTAAAAAAAGATTCCCAGGAAGTTCTTTAAAAGTGTCATCAATATCCTCCTACCCTTATCCCACTCTAAGTGGGGTCGGCACAACATGTTACAAACGTTGTCAAATGATTTTTGTATATATTTATGTGTGTAATTTACGACCGGCCGCCTGCCTGACGTCAACGTACCTTAGTCGTATTATACGACACCTCGATAAGAAAGAGGGTTGGCTATTCTACACATTAGGTTGTCAGTTTCTTATCAACCAGTTCTTTTAAAGTGTATAACAGTATTTCCCTATATAAGCTTTATTTAGCAAGAATTTAATATATTTTGCTGTTCAGACCTCATTCGATATGCGAATGGAAATATCCAGATAAGTTGTTATTTGGGTAACTGAGGACCGTGTTATTTTAATACCATCTTAGGATCGTTCTTTATATGCGAATCTGTAATCGGATTATTATATACAAGTACATAAAAATGTATTTGTAAAACTTTATGCTAAAATATCTGATTTAATCATGAATTGTGACATTTTACACAACTTTTCCATGGAGTTATAGCAATGGGAATTATTAACATTCTTTGATTAATTTAATTAATAAATAATTGTATTGCACAGAGCTGTACTTAATTCGCCTAATTAAAAGTGACAATGGGTGAGGCACAATATATAATACAAAGGATCGATGAGTGTTCTATCCTACGGTTTTGACATACTGATTGTAATAATGAGTGTTGGATCATAATGTTTTGGTTCTACTAGTGCGATTGAGTGTAAGATCCTATGGTTTTAGCATACTGATAGGAGGATGAGCTATCGTAACTAATTTTTGCGTAATTATGTTACTGGCACCTCGCAGCGTATAAGGCAACGCTGGTACGCACTAAATTAAACATATGTCTTTAAAAAGGTACAGATTTTCATTTTGGATCTAAGTGACACAGAATTTCGTGGCAAGGAAATTTCTTAAACAGACCTATATCCATCATAGGACGCTTATCGGTTGATCGAGAACAAGATGAGAAGGAAGTTCTGAGTAATTGGTTTTTAAACAAAGTTATAGTTTAATAAATAAAGTATTTCCATAACTGTTATAACTTTCGCAGCATGTAGTGAGTTTATGACGTTGAAATTTTCTTAGTATACCCCCCGTTAGGTTTTTATAGGAGATTAAAGCAAAGAGCAGCTGAATCCAACAAAAGACAGTCTGGTGTTGAAATTTTTCTTAGAAAGATCTTCACAGGACATGTGTAGTAAAAGAATATATTTTTTTAAATTAAGAAACCCGGAAAAATAATATTTCCAGAATCCGGAATCGTTTACGTTCTAGACGATTTAAACCGCTTCATCGGATTGGTCGGGAAAAGTTCCTGCTCATTAAAAGGGAAATTTTGCGTGAATTCCCCGAATTTATTAAAGCGGCAAACATTTCGTTTTCATACAACAAACATCCAAGTATTTGGGTCAATGCTGCCTGAAGTAGACGTACCGGAGTTACATACCACGGAATTATTTTGTTATTAGGGCTATTCCGCCACGTCACGCGTTTCAAGGGTTTCATTCTGCATAAATTTATTTATGTAAGCGCGTGTTTTATTGTGATTGCGATTATTTGTCGCTTCATTTATAATACTTTTTTTAAATTAAGGTATCGTTGGTCATAACTAACGTCTTGTGGTATCCGGCTAAATAGAATAGTTCTACCCTCATTTTTTAAGTGTCGTAAAAGGCGACTAAGATAAGTCGACACGCCGTGTGGTATACGACTGAATAGAATAGTTCTACCCTCACTTTTTAAGTGTCGTGAAAGGCGACTAAGATAAGTCGACTCGCCGTGTGGTATCCGGTTGAGTAGAATAGACCACCATTTTTCTTATCGAGGTGTCGTAAAATACGACTAAGGTAAGTTAACGTCAGGCAGGCGGTCGGTCGTAAAATGCGAAGCCAAACCCCTCACAGCGCAATATGTATATATAGATATATATGTATGGATAGAATATGTATAGATTAGCAATTAAATCGACGATACTTTGTCAAGATATACAGAGCTACGTAAGATAAAACATTTTAGAATAATAAATTAAGCTGGAATCTCGCCGTTTATCGTGGTTCGCGCTCATCAAATACAAAACTTTGCTCCCTCCAGACTGAGGAATAAAGTGAATGAACTGTTCCCGGGCAAAAAACGTAATCAATCTTGTGTAGTCTGGATGACACCTTTCTGTGGTATTTTGCCTCTAATCCAAAGTAAGAAAAATGGTAATGGAAATGCGCTTACGATTCCAAGCAAAGTGGGCTTTACGTACATTAAGAGTTCTTAGTTGACAAGCTTTCATTTAACTTGTTCCTATTTTAGTAAAAGGGGATTGCTTAGGTTGTTGAAAAAGAATTGCAAAAATATAAAAAAAGCTTAGTAACGGTTAGTATCCCGCTCCTGGGCATAAGAGGCCTATTCTCTGTTTTTTGGAGAGAAGAGTTTGAGCTAAGACCCAGTGAGACACGATTCGCCAATACAGATTGGAAGGTTCCACGTAACCCTAGGATTCTTTATAGATATTTAGGTTCCTCACGATGTTTTCCTTCACGTAAAAGCTTAGTATTACTCGATTAAAAATCTGACATTGCTCCACCACGCTAATGGTGGCTAAAGGTGGTGCTTTTTATCGGACCCACGCTGGAGTTAGGTCCCCGAGGCGGCCGATGCATCTGGTGCTCCCGGTGTATCGATTTACGCCACAGATCAGAGAGGCCCCGACCAAGAGGTAACGCACTCTGGGGTTCAGAGTTGCTGCTGGCCGGGATGGGGGCAATGTGTACAACGTTACCCTGTCCCGACCACCAGTAGCGTGGTACATACCCTCCGCACGTCCCCGTTGGGCGGTGACGACCCATAATGGGTTTTGTTAACAGAAAAAAATGCTAACGTTGTGCACACTGTTTCCCATCCCCACCATTAGCAGCTCTATACCTAGAAAGCGTCACTTCCACTTAGGATATCTCCTGTAGTTAGGCCCCAATGATTTCAATTAAATACAAATAAACTGACATGCGACGCATAAGGCCAATAGAAGTTGTGGAATTTAAACCCGTTCAATCCATGACAAACAGTTTGGAAGCAATGAAATAAATAAATGTTTAATATACCCTTATCACGTTCACTTGTATATTTTGTCTCATTTCGGTTGTGTTCAGAAAGAATGTAATATATTTTATTATTCGGGCCTCCTGTATGCGGGGCGGCCATATTGAAATTTTATCTTATTTGATCCATTCCAACCGAATTATTTTAATGTTGATACCGTTGCCTTCTTTTTGAAATAATGTATAAATGCATTGCGATTATAATAAAAAATGTATGCTGTATATCTTTTTATACTTATCATAAAACGAAGTCCCGTAGTCCGAAGTCTGTATGTGATTTTCTCAAAATCTACTCGAAGGATTTTTGTTCGCTTTTAAATAAAAGGAAGTTCAAATCTTCCGGAAGGTTTAAGTAAATAGAATATTACCGTTTTATGTAAATTGTGTTGAAGAGGTCAACACAATTCTCATAAACTAAAGTTATGTACTAGAGAATTGTAGATCTATAAAAATACTCCAAAAATTTCGCGAAAGCATATCTCTATCTCATATGGTTAACTCACTATAACTATTTTTATTTTCAAAATTTTGATTCGAGAAAAGTTTTGTGAATCACTAATTTCCAATCAGGCGAAGCCAAAGCACAGCACTAGTTAAAAATAAACTGAATTAAATCTACTAATTTATTAATTTTTTTTAACAAAAATGTACCAGTTATATCTATCTTTAATTACACGCTACGACTATACAAATCATGCCCATGTGGAATGGTCCCAAGAATGAGCTAAGCTGACTCTTTGTGCGAAAAAGGAGCCAGCCCTCTTGTCACCTGAAGAGGCAATTAACCGAGGTGTTAAAGCGGATAGATTTTTTTTTCACTTTGATGCCATGGTCTGAACTGCATTCGGCACAAATATATAACTCTCGATTGTACATGCATACTTCCGCCGTTTGCCGGATTCGGTCATTTCCGCCGCAGCTCCAGGTCTTGACGCTGTTTCTCTGATATGGGACGAGGCCAACGTATCAACGCATGTTGCATTCCACATTAGGGCCCGTCCCCCTTCCCAAGGAACCAGCGTCAAGCCGGTTCTATTAATTACTTATTAAATAATTAACAAAATTGACAAATATTTATTTCAGGTTTCAATCGATATGTATCATTGAAGAAATTATATGATTCAGGGATTTGGGTTGCTTAAATCTTACGATTGCCTTCCACGAGGTAGAAATGATCTAACAAAAATGTATTTCATGGCAATGTTATCAATTTATACTTTTAATTTAATTTTGCTCTCTACATGTATATACGTATAGAGTCGATCGCGACGTGTTTGCCACAAATTTCCTTAAAGGTAATACTCTCTTGTTCAATATAAACAAAATTAAATTGAACGCAAACAAGTCGCTAAACTACATTTACCCCGCTCTCTAATCAACTCGCATCAGAATCTGAATATCATTTGGCTGAATTGAATCGTAGCCTTACTTGAACTACATTAATTAACTATTTACAATATGTGTAGGATTAAAGGTAAGATTAAGCTTTGATGTTGTAGAGTACATTTTACAATAAATTAGATTATATCTAACTAGTATTATCCCGCGGTTTCACCCACGTACATACCGCTGTGGAAAGTCTACTAAGTCGGACTATAGATTATTAGATAGATAGATTTATTTGTGTTAAATATATCAGCAATACATAAATATAACATCAATATATAAATACATCATCAAAATATAAAAGTTTCCGCAGCGCTTGCGATGACAGATTTTTATGACTATTTTTTTGCACTTAGTTTACTTACACTTTTATTACGGGTCCCTATTTTTTAACGTATTATAATATAACCTATGTTGCTCAGTAAAGATGCAGCTTTCCAATGGTGAAAGAATTTTTGAAATCGGTCCAGAATTTTGTGTGTGAAAACAATACAAATTTTTCCTCTTTATAATATTAGTATAGATCTATCTATAAATTTTACAAAGGCAGGAGGAGTAGGAATAGGAGGCAAAACCATCAGATGACGCCGTTAAAGCCGTAAGGGCAAACTACATATAGTCAGTTCGAAACAAAGCAATATCTTTTATGCTACTAATATTATAAATGGGAAAGTTTGTGAGTATGTATATGTTTGTTACTATTTCACGGCAAATCCGCAGAACCAATAACGATGAAATTTGGCACAATTATTTTTTATAGACCGGGATATCATATAGGCTATACAAATCCTGTTTATTCTACAAGAATAGGGTGAACAATGTGTCAACTTACCTTAGCGCCGTTTACTACACGTCGGTAAGAAATAAGGGGAAATCTATTCTACTCAGCCTGACACCACACAGCGGAAATATATTATTATGTATTTAGAAGTAACAATCACTCTTAAGATAATTTTTGTGGTGCAGGCGAAACCGCAGGGCGTAAACCATAAACATAAGCTTGTAATATTAAATTTTGTATTCCTTTGATAAAGTAACAAATAAATTGAATGGAGGATTCCCGGGAAAACTGTAATCAATCTTGCTTATGAATGACACCGTTTAATGGCATCTTATATTCGATTTGGTCTAAAGAAAATGAATGATATATTTTAATGATACATTTCTTGTACCGTTTTCTATCGCTATAAGCTATAAGTATAGCTTATTTTTAGTAAGATTAGGGAAACGTATTAAACTAACGGCCTGTTACTATCCCACTTTTGATAATAGGCCTCCTCTCTCCTTTTCTTGAGAGAAGGATTGGAGCTAAGACCTACCACGCTTTTTTCAACGCGTATTGATAGGTTATACATATCCCTAGAATTCTCTAGAGATATGCAGGTTGTTTTACATTGTTTTTCTTCATCGAAAAGCATGTGATAAATTGCAATTATCAATAAAATTAAGGATCTAGTTTGATAGATTAACAGTTTCATCTTTCTGCCCTTATCCGACTCTAAGTGCGGTCGGCACAACATGTTATAAGCATGTTATCACATGGTTTGGCTACGTATTTTACGAGCGTCCGCCTGCCTGACATCAACTTACCATAGTCGTATTTTACGACACCTCGGTAAGAAATGAGGGTGGTCTATTCTACTCAGCCGGAGACCACACGGCAGGTTGACTTACCTTAGTCGCCTTTTACGAAACCTCGGTAAAAAAATTAAGGGAGGTACTATTCTATTCCGCCGGATACCACACGGCATAAATAATAAAAATAATAGACTAAAAGTTTGTAAAACTATAATTTCAATTTGTTTGTTTCAGATACAAACATCGTTATGTTAACAAGCTTCGCAATCCTATACTTAATAAAACTAACAGAATGTGATATGATCACTGATCCGCCAAAAGCTTTACAAAAAGACAATCCGTACAGAGATATTCAAGAACCGGAAACGTTGCCAGTTCTACATGGAAACGACAGCAGATGTAGGATATCAGAATATCAGTGTTTTAATAAAAAATGTATACCAATAAACCGTTTTTGCGACGGCAGTAACGACTGTGGGGACGCTTCGGACGAGCCGAGACATTGTACACGTGAGTATTGCTTTCTCGTTGTTTTGTGTGCTGATCGTTATATTTTTATGATTCCGTTACGTTTATTTGTTTTTCGTTATTTCAATCTGATAATCCATGATCGTGTAACGATGAATATTCTATGCGAGATTTCAGAAAAACGAATGAATTGTTTTTATATTTTGCATTGGCAAGAAAATTGAAATTTGCTTAGAATTTGGAGTTGCTTGGAAAGATTTAAGATGCGATTTTTGAATTTAAACTATCGTGAGTGGAATTCATAATTAATGTATAGAAACCGGCTATACTCACGTTATTTTATCGGATAAGTCCGACTAGTTATGTATATAGACTAGACTGTGTAAGATGCGATATCATTTTTATACTTATGCAGTCTGTAATAAAAAGCTGTGATAGCCCAGGTCTGACACCGTGCTACTCTTTCGAGGAGGTCACGGGTTTAAACCCCGGGCAGGCACCAATGAGTTTATCTATTAAAACTTATGTGCCTAATTGATTTATGCAATCTATCAAACATCCGTCCACCGTGAAGCGCAAGAATAATTATAACATATTACAGTAAATTTATAGATGCCTAGTCAAGTATGAATCCAGGAACCCACTATATAGCGCGGGGGTTGAACCCGTGACCCCTGAGTCGCACCTTTTCACCGTTTCGCTATCACAGCTTTAAGAGAATATAATTAATCATTCTCCTGTCCTTATCACACTCTAAATTGGGTCGGCACAACATGTAGTCACATGATTTAGCTACGTATTATACAACCGGCCGCCTGCCTGACATGAACTGACCTTAGTCGTATTTTACGACACTTCGGTAAGAAAGAGGGTGGTCCATTCTACTCAACGGGCTACCACACGGTGGGGCAACTTACCTTAGTCGCCTTTTACGACATTTCGGTAAAAAATGAGGGTGGTCTATTCTATTTAGCCAGTTTCCACACGGCAAAGAAATAATAATAATAAATAATAAATATATGGGACACTTACACACACGGTCCGTTCCCAAAGTAAGGAACTTAATACTTGTGATATGTTAGACGGATAACCGGTCCATATCACTACATATTATAAAACAAAGTCCATATTTCCGTATGTACGCATAAAACTTTAAAACCACGCAACCGATTTTGATGCGGTTTTTTTTAATAGATAGAGTGATTCCAGAGGAAGGTTTGTACGTATAATAACATTCAATACGAAGTAGAGAAATAATGTAATTTTTGAGATTTCTGTAAATAATTACATTTTTTTCCGCTTACATTGCAAACGCAGGCTAAACCCTACGAGATTTATCAAAATGATGTACTAAGTATTTGTACACCTTAAAAAGGTCTACAGAAAAGTCCGCGATGGTATATATCTATCTCTTATGGATAACCCACAATAGCAGTTTTTTTCATTTACTTTTTACGAAAAATGATGCCTTATGTTCAAAGCAGTTTTTATACAATACAGCATTAATCCTTATCCAATTGAGTACCTTAAATAAATTGTTGATTTAATATAGATCAATATTGCCGTTTACAGCATGTAATTTAAGTGAACATTTTCGGAGATATTACAGATTTAAAATCCCGCGAGGAGGCCGCGCTTAGACCTTTAAGCGCTTCGAATTTAGCAGCGACCGGAGGCGCAATTAAATGTCCTTCTTTCAAGTTTATATTGTCTAATGATAAGAAAGCTATGAATGTTGTATGTAAAGACATTGTCTAATCAATTGTAAAAATAAATAATATCACTACATAGTATAAAACAAAGTCGCATTCTCTGTCTGTCCCTATGTCCGTATATCCCTATGTATGCTTCAATCTTTAAAACTATGCAACAGATTTTGATGCGGTTTTTTTTTAAATAGATAGAGTGATTTTAGAGGAAGGTTTACATGTCTAATAATTTTCAATATGGAGTAGAGAAATACTGTAATTTTTGAGGTTACTAATGTGATGTCGTAAATAATTACATTTTTTCCGCTTACATTGCAAACGTAGGCTAAACCCTACGAGATTTATCAAAATGATGTACCAAGTATTTGTACACCATGAAAAGGTCTACAGAAAAGTCCGCGATAGTATATGTCTATCTCTTATGGATAACCCACAATAGCAGTTTTTGTCATTTACTTTTTACGAAAAATGATGCCTTATGTTCAAAGCAATTTTTATACAATACAGCATTAATCCTTATCCAATTAAGAACCTTAAATATATTGTTTATTTAATATTGATCAATATGACCCTTTACAGCATGTAATTGAAATAAACATTTTCGAAGATATTACAGATTTAAAATGCAGGGGCCGCGCCGCGAGCCTATAAATAGCGCGTCGGAGGTCGCGGTTCGCCTCTCGGCGATGCTTCCGCGCTCGCCCGTCTTATCGGTGACGCTGTCAAAGCCATTAGGGCTAACAGCATTAGTCAAATTCGAAAAAAAAACGCGGTTCGCCCTTTAACCATTTGAATTTAGCAGCGATCGGACGCATTTATGATCGGAGCTCTCTAGCGAGGAAAATAACAATCACTATCACTATCACTACATATTATAAAACAAAGTCCATATTTCCCTATGTATGCATAAAACTTTAAAACTACGCATCAGATTTTGATGCGGTTTTTTTTAATAGATAACCCACTAAAGCATTTTTTGTCGTTTACTTTTTACGAAAAATAATGCCTTATTTTTGAAGCAATTCTTATACAATACAGCATTAATCCTTATCCAATTAAGTACCTTAAATAAATTGTTGATTTAATATAGATCAATATGGCCGTTTACAGCATGTAATTTAAGTGAACATTTTTGGAGATATTACAGATTTAAAATGCCGTGAGGAGGCCGCTCTTCCTATAACACTTCGACTTTAGCAGCGATGTCGCTCTTTCAAGAGTTTGTTTAAAGATATTCTGTAATTAATTGTAAAAATAAAATACATAGGAAAAATATAAAAGTAAATAAGTAATAATGTACTATATGAATTTAGATATTCCAAAGATAGCAGGAAATCTTCTTGGTATAGGGAAAGGAAATTGTTTTTCTCCAAATTTAACGCTACGGCCACGGGCAGTAATGAATAAATCAAAACAACTGGATCAATTTTAATCATTTTTTTTACACTGACTGACATGGGATATATATTTTATACCCTTGCGAAGCAGGGGCAGGCCGCTAGTATATTAATATAATTTTTAAATACATACTTAATTAAATATTATTAAACAAATATACACCCATATAATTCACTGTCGATATTCCATATTTAAAAACATACATTCACAAATAAAATTAACCTAAGTTAACGCACTAACAAAATATACGCTAAAAATTCTACTAACGTTTTTATGCGCTCGACGTGTAAAATTATTTCAGCGAATTTTACACGTCCATGTAACAGCTGAACGGAAACTGCTGACGGGATGTTATATTTCATACATTCTGGAATGGATGTGCGATTTCAAAATATAAAATGATAACCTGAATATGGCATAAAGCAAAATCCATTTATTGACATACAGTAACTGGATTATTCAATCGTAGTTACGCGATCCCGCGATTTGGCACAGGAATGTGTATGTAATAAAGGCATTGCCAAAACAAATATTTCATGTGTGTACAGTATGTTGTAAATTTCACTGACATCAACATATTTAGGTTATCGTAAAAGGCATTAATATTTTCATGTGTTAATACAAGTTAATTTGCTTAAGTTAATTAACAAAAGCGTTAACAAAATTTAATGTAAAAAAACAAAACTAATGAGAATATTATTTTGTTATAATCCGCGATAAAAGAAAATATATGTAATGGTGAGTGAAGAGTGTATTATTCGTTCTCATACCTGAAACATGCAGAATTTGTAAAAACTCATGCACTACCCGACACCGATAACACAACAATACACAAGCACTGTACACATTCACCACCACAATCTCGACAATTGTTTTGCCCCGTAACCGAAGCATGGCCAGGAGATACAGTCTCTGTTTTCACTCTTTGTCAATACTCTATACACTTCATTTTTTATGACGGTAGTCTCGCAGCATTAGAACATAAAAATTAACCTTTAGAGAGAAATTTAATCTTCGGACGTCAGTAAAAAAAAATCCCTCAAAATGTATTTTTGAGGGAGTTATTTGCTGACGCCCTAAGATTAAATTTGTCTTACACTAGTGTTTTTGACTGGCCCATTGGCGCAGGTGGTAGTAACCTAGCCTTCAGCTTTGTGGGTTTCAGGTTCGATTCCCGCCGAAAGCCCAAATTTTCTGAAAAATAATTTGTTTCTTACCTTGAGGACGAACGACCGTGTGTGTGATTGACCCATATATTTATCCGTATCCGCAGAGCGTTTGATCATCTACACTTATATTATCATCATCATCATTCTCCTGCTGTTATGAACATTTTTAAAAATGATCTGGCTAGGTATTTTATGACAGACCGCCTGCCTAACGTTAACTTACCTTAGTCGTCTTTTACGAGAAATGACCCTCATATCCTACGGAGGTGTCGTTAAAGTTCTGTTCGACTCAGCCGAATACCACACTATATTTATATTATCAATACAATGAAATTATACAGATGCGCCTATATTTTACATTTACCTTCAGCAAAATCACTATGAAAATACCCATAAATTCTTATTTTCTTTTTCCCTTCTAACCATTTAGTTCGGGATGATCCATCGATAGCAAACTAATGATAGAATAATGGAAATTTATTTCAGCTGTTTGGTTTATTCATGCGTGATTTTCAATTTTCCGGGTGTTTCAATGTGGATTTTTTTCAGAGCACATTAGTAATCGCTTAGCGAAAAGTTGATCTATTTGTAACAATTCAGGTAGATCAGGTGAATCTTTTGTAGAGGTAGAAAAAATATTCAGTAGTTACAGTACCTTCGAAGAAGAAAGAAGTCGTTTTGTTTTATATAGAAACAACCAAAAAAACGACTTAGTGGGTTAGTAGACCTAAAATAATTTTAATTAGGTTGTTACTTGCAAGGGGTTTTATATATCCACATGCTAGAAGCTTGGGGCTTTTAGATAAGCCCTAAATAAGATTTGAAGGAATCCCATAGGAAGCTGATTACAATTAATGAGAGCATTTTGTACCTATATTCGAAAACAATAAAAGCATCCAGGGAACCCTAATTAGTAACGCCGTCTTTTCGCATTCCTCTACCTTTAAAGAGTAAATCATTTATGTTATTCGGATATGGATTACTAATGAAATCTTCATTATTAAAGTAATGATAAAACTATTTTACTGAAATCAAGTGATTAAAAAGTCTGTGTAATGCTGGATAAATATAAAAATATTATAACAATATAAGTTTTGCCATTACAGCAGTTTAAAACAATATTTAAAAAAGTCGAATACAGAAAGTCTATTGAGATCATAGCTACACTGCACAAGAGTTTCCTGTCGGCTCTTCTTGGTAGGAACAGCTTTTCAACCAGCAGAAGAACTGAGGATTCAAAAGCACTTCTTCACAAATTTATTTGAATAAAGAATATTTTGAATTTGGATTTAACACTATCAGATTTTTGTATTCCTACCACCCTATTTTATAAACTGCGCTTCAATACGTAACGAAATATCTTATGTGAAATATGTAAAAAAAACTGGGCTACAGACAGTTGTTGGTACTATATAATTTTGTTAAGTCGTTTTCCTTTCTCACAGATCTTGGTAAAATGTTGAAAACATAAGTAATCCGCTTCGCAAACACCTGACCTATCTCCGCGACCCGCTTTCTGTCCAACTGCGAACAATTGCTTCGGAAGTTTAGCTCCTTTGTACCTTATATTCTTGAAAACTGCTGTTCTATTTTCATTGAAAATTTATAACATCGATTCTTTGCATTAGATACTAAAAACATCAGCGTAAGTCTAGAAAGTAAACATAAAGGTTCATCATATTAGTTTTCGAATAGGGTAATTTATTTTGAAAAGTTAACATTAAGATATGACAGGAAAAAGATTTTTTACTATATGTGATTAAATCGCAAAACTTTTATGCTAAAATCATAGAACCTGGATATTTCAGCCTTACTCGGCAATTTTTTTTAATATGAAACAGTGCAATAAAAAATAAAAGACAAACTGACAGACGGATAGATTTTCTCATTTATAAGGTATCCGGTATCGAGGTATCGTAAAAGGTGACTAAGGTAAGTTGACCCACCGTGTGGTATCCGGTTGTGTAGAATAGACCACCCTCTTTCTTACCGAGGTGTCGTAAAATACTACTAAGGTAAGTTGACGTCAGGCAGGCGGCCGGTCGTAAAATACGAAGTACATCATGTTGTACCGTACCCGCTTAGAGTGGGATAAGGGCAGGAGGAAGAAAAGAACATTAAACTGGTTTTCAAAAATTGCGGTACTTGTTCTTCAACATATAACAAATTTAAATTAAGCTAATTTAGAAGGCCTCCGTGCGATATATCACGATTAAGTATTATTTATGACGGAAGAAAGGTGCTTCTTTATTTAATAGTCCGTCGAATTAATAAAGGTATATAAATTAATGTAATTCATATGTGAAATGTTTTTACACAGTAAATACAGAAGCTTTGTAATTAATGTGTGCCACGTTCATATTTAAGTGAGTTTTAAAGTATCATTGCTTTTGCAAGTCCACAAAGTAAAGTCTACTTGTATTCTTCTAATTAGCCGAGCCTCTTAACCACTCAAGGTTGGTCGTTAGCTTACTATAAGGTACTCTGACCTTAGCCAGACAAAACAGCTTTTCTACGGATTTCTACGGATGTAATTCCGGTCTACTCTCTTGTGTTTCGCTAACATAATTTTTATCGATGTACAGAGCGTCTCTTTCCAATCTCATACAATTTTGTCTATTTTATTAACTTGAAGGAACCTGTATCTCTTGTGCCTAAGAATGTGACCGAGGTAATCCATCTTTGCACTACTATTTGTATAGATTACTATAAATTGATTGACCATCAATGAACAACTCATCATGAACTTTATTGCATACAAATTGTTACACATGTTACAAATACTACCTTCGTATAGTTGGTCAACAATATAAAATATACATTGTCGCCGTCAATGTCATATTGATATTTTGAGAAAGAATAAAATGGTTTAGTTTAGAGAAAATTGCTTCTTATTTTATTGAATATGTATAAAGAAAAAATGTCATTGTCATAAAATTATTGCGCCATAATCTTCAAATTTACATAGAAACAGCATGTTAAGCGTAAGTTCCATATCCTTCTCTTCGAAGAGAGACTCTGGGGCAGTGGTAAGGTCTTACTTAATTTTCAATTGTTAATTGAATTTCCCACTTCTAAACTACTAGCAATCGCCAGTCGCTCCGCCCGCGTGGAAAGATTAAAACTGTAATATAGTATTATGATAGCCATAAATATGGTTAAAGTGGGTTAACCTTAAAAGCTAGGCTTGTGTTGTCGCGGATTTTTATTTAGAACTTTCAGAGAGGAACAATTTTTTAACTTTCACCGTTTCCTTAGCGCATCCATGGAAAGCTTTAAATTTTGCTATTTTCGTAATATTTTTTTATTGCTGCTTCTCTCCTATTCATCTTAGCTTGATATTATAACAAATCAGTCCGTAGTTCCTGAGATAAGCGCGTTCAAATAATCAAATAAACTAATTCTTCAGCTTTATATGTTAGTATGCATATGTTATTTTATTAGATTCTTCGTAAAATATCCTTTTTATAGCCTCCCTAAAGAAATGAGAATAATTGAATTTGCGAATGCGGGGACACGGAGGCCGTCCAATCCGTTTCACCCTCTATTTCCGTAAAGTAGAATTATTGTTGTATCACCTACTTTTTTCAGGAAATTATTTTGAACTCGTTCTTTACGAAATAAAGAATTGAAAGCAAATACATCAATGGATTTAGCGACAGTCCTCGTGATGTCATTATTTGTATGACTGAGAAAATTTTTTTTCGAGTGTTTTAACTTCTATCAATATTTTAACAGTATTTAGTAAAATCTTTCTCCTGCCCTTATCCCACTATAAGTGGGGGCAGGAAAACATGTTGTTACAGCCGGTCGTATTTTTATAATACAGGAAAAAACCCCTTATGGGTACCGCCGCCCGACGGGGACAGGTTGCGGTTATGTCGGACTCGCACCGACTAAAACAACCTGTGTGCTCCACCACGCTGCCGATGTCAAGGACAGGGTATCGTTGTACACATTGCCCCCATCCCCGCCGACAGCTCTGATCCCAGAGACCACCTCCTCCGGGTAGGGACCCCTCGAAAGAGAAGCCCCCCTCCGCTAACCGGTGCATTAGGAGCACCAGATGCACCGACCGCCTCGGCGACCAGTAAGTCAGACGTCCGATATAACAGCCGGTCGCCTGCCTGACGTCAACTTACCTTAGTCGTATTTTACGACATCTAAGTAAGAAAGATGGTGGTCTATTCTACTCAACCAGATACCACACGGTGGATCAACTTAACTTAGTCGCCTTTTATGATACCTCGGTAAGAAATAAGGGTGGTCTATTCTACTCAGCCGAATACTACAAGGCATTGAGTAATGAATCCACAATAACTCGTTTATAGTTATTCCGTTTAGTGAACTAATGGCGAGCGAAGAGTCTTAATTAGCAACTCGGGTGGGATTTTCGTTAATTGATGGATCATGGGTCGGTATTAAAGAGCAATATTGGTTGATTTAGCACATGTTACGAGAAAATTCATTTCCCTTCAACTTCCAATATCGTTAAATATGACTACTGCTTTCATTTTATTCCAATAGAGTACAAATATTTTCTTATACAATTAATAATACTTTTGTGACCGAGCCTTGCTCGGTAATTTTTTAAGCAAAATTGAAAAAAAATAGAAAAAAAATAAAATGAGTTGAGGAATAAACCGCCCGTTCCCCAAATGAGCTGTCATTACTTGACATTTGATAAGAAAATTATCATTTAAATGCAACATAAATTTTAGCATTTTCCCGAAAACAGGGATAAAATGAGTTTTTTTAAAAATAAAACTTAGGTAGATCAATTTTTCTCCCCCAAAACCAAATATATACATACAAGATTAACTCATTTAAATATTGAAGATTTTCCTCCATAATATTCATAGGATCCTGCTAAGTAGTGCTAGTGGTCTATTGACCACTCTCATTTCTTACTGAGGTCTCGTACAAGGCGACTAAGGTAAGTTGACCCGCCGTGTGGTATTCGGCTGACTAGAATAGACCACCCTCATTTCTTACCGAGGTGTCGTAAAAGCCGACTAAAGTTGACGTCAGGCAGCCGGTCGTGAAATACTTTACCAAATCATGTTATAACATATTATGACGACCCCACTTAGAGTGGGATAAGGGTAGGATATTATAGATGACAATTAATATTTTCCATCAATATTTTCCAAGATTAAAAGAACAAGATAAGATTCATTTAATAGCATGAATTTTCTGGACACAAAAAAGAAATACGGGATGTTTTATGTTCCCATGTTGCTGAGTAAATTATCAACCATTTCAATGAAACGAATTTAAAAGGAAAATTATTGAATATAGGGGATTTCGTTCACGAATCCTAATACGTTAAAAATGTCTTTTGAAGCCGCTTTAGGTGATTTCAATCAACAAAAATAAATTTCTGAAATGGATTTAGAAAACCATTACTTTTTTTTGGTTTGCCTTAATTTTAGCGGATTTTCTTTTAATATAAAACTTATATATTTAAATTATATACGACTTAGTCTTGACTGGCTCGTTGGAGCAGTGGGTAGTGACCCTGCCTTCGGCTCCACGGGTCGCGGGTTCGATTCCCGCCGAGGACCAACATTTTCTTTAAAATGAATCTGTCGGTCTTTGAGCCTGGGTGTATATTTGTATTTAAGTATGTATTTAAAAATATATAAGTATATATTCACCAATTGTCTGTCTACCATAACACAAGTATTAAGTTACTTACTTTGGGGACGGATGACCGTGTGTGTAAGTGTCCCATATATTTATATTTATATATTTATATTTATATTTATACGAAGCGATTTAACGTTTTTCTTCTTGAAAATGTCGATTACAATTACGAAATGTTTTGTGGTTAAGTTTTTTTTATCTAATTGGTTAAAAGCAGCGGTAATAGGATAATAAGGCTATAAATTTCAAGGGTTAGACGGTCTTTCACAAACTTGCCTTATATCGCACGCTTATTATTAAAGTGACCCAATTCAAACATTTTTGTGGGAAAATGGCAATAAAACCTAGCGTAGTGCCTACAAAACTCGTAAGTGTTAAAGACACCCAATATGAAGAGCAGGGATACGCTAATTTTTTTAATAGTTCATACCGTGTTTTTATAGATGACATCATCTTCCTGGCCTTATCCCACTCTAAGTGGGGTCGGCACAACATGTTAAAAACGTGCTGTCACATGATTTGACTACGTTTTTACGAACAGGCCGCCTGCCTGACGTCAACTTACCGCAGTCGTATTTTATGACACCTCGGTAAGAAAGAGGGTGGTCTATTCTACTAAACCGGATACCAAACGGTGGGTCAACTTATCTTAGTCGCCCTTTACGACACCTCGGTAAGAAATGAGGTTGGTCTGCTCTACTCAGCCGGATACCACACGGCGGGTCGACTTACCTTAGTCGCCTTTTACGACACCTCGGTAAAAAATGAGGGTGGTACTATTCTATTCAGCCGGTTACCACACGGCGTACTATATTGATATACTATATCAAAATGATATTAAAATCAGTTGAACATTTTCGGAAAATGAAGATTTATGATGCAGAATTTAAATAAAAAAATTACAAAGTCTTATGACTCGAAATTGTCCAAAGCTTTCTGTTTATAACGAGATAACAAACAACACGTTTTTATCTTAATTAAAATATTGCGGTAAAAGCCATTTAGTAATTACGACAACCTTATTCGTCAAATTAATTAAAACACCTTAGACACCTGTTCCATGGAAAGAAGACTAATCACAAAGTTTAAACTTAATAAATAGCCCTTTGTAAAGTTCCTTTGAAGCGAACAAAAAGCTAATGAGAAGACTTCTAGCGTGACAAAGATTGGGGAAATATGGGCCACAATATTTCAAAGTGGTTATCTATAGAATAACAAGAATAAGAGAAATTTGTAATTGCATATACGTGATTCATTACATGAGTTTACGATCTTGTACTTTGGACTGCAACAATTTTTTTTTTAACAATAAATTTAACATTTTTCCTTTTGGAACAGGAACTTGGAAATACACAATTGTCTATAAAGAATTACGGGTCCTACTAGTATACTGAAATTTAGAAACGACTCCAATGATTTTCATTAGGTATATTTATTATCCTACATAGTAAATTTCATTAAAATCATTGGGTCCGTTTCCGTTTAAAGTATCCTACATACTAAATTTAATGAAAATGAATGAGGGGGTTATGTTACAGGGCGATAAACCTATCTAGCAAGGTTTTAACTTTAGAAAACGTCATTATATCTCTGTTTTCAGGCAATGATTGATTGATGAAATTACTACAATATTTTTAGAATACTTAATTTAATTTTAATATCTTTTGAAAATCATAATATAAGATCAATAGATCAGACCAACGTACGGTCTCGAATTTATTCAAATAAACTTGTAAACAAGTGCTTTTGAATCGTCAACTCTACTGCTGTTTCGGAAAGCTGTTCCTACCGAGAAGAGCCAGCAAGAAA
Source organism: Morpho helenor (assembly GCA_029227775.1). NCBI lineage: Eukaryota > Metazoa > Arthropoda > Insecta > Lepidoptera > Nymphalidae > Morpho > Morpho helenor. Next base: position 14,508,466 of record JARGCU010000017.1, read on the forward strand.
CTCGGCTGTTGCTCTTTTAAAAATATAATTCTTAATACTATTTACATTAGGTCGTTACTGTCTTGTACAGGTTCAAAGAGAGCTATATCCACACATTCTTATCTTCTAAATAATCTTCAAGAGTATAGTGGGCTATATAGGCTTTCTGTATCAGCCTCTTTTTAACAGTGTTTTTAAACTGCTGTAATGGCAAAGCTGAAATTGATTGCGGAATTTTATTATAGAATCTTATACCAAAACCCACAAACGAATTACGTACTTTTGCAAGGCGCAAAGCGGGAGCCGCAAGCTTATGTCGGTTCCTGCTTTGTCTATTGTATACATCACCTATCGTTTCATAATTCTTTATATTTTTATGTACATAAATTAAATTGCTTAAAATATACTGTGTGTACACGATACAAAATATTATATCGTGACACTAAAAAACCTCCAAAACTATAGATAGCAACTAACAGCTAAGCTTCATTCGCGAGAGTTAATAGTGTTGAGGTTAATTAAACGAGGCAGTAATTAAACCTGTGCTCCACTTTACTAAATGGACTGAACTTTTAGTGTGTCGTTAACAATGGCAGCATTAAGTGCTAATAGACAACATAGTGGAATTAAAATTAGAATATACTAGTTTTTACCCGTAACTTCGTTTGCGTGGACTGTTGTTGTCTTTTAGGTTGATAATAGATGGCGCTTTTCAATGTCATTCTATTCCTGTAGAATTAACAGCATTTCTATAGTCTACATGTCACCCCGGTGTATAAGGAATAATTGTGCCAAATTTTGTTTATTGGTTTTGCTGAGAAATAGTAACAAACATATATACATTTACACAAACTTTCGCATTTATTTAGTAGGATTTGGTTAGCCACTTAGAGTGGTATAAGGTCAAGAGGATGATGATTTTTGGTTAGTTAGTGACTAATCAAACTGCTGCTTTGGAAAACTTGAGTAATTACAGAGGTTTTTAATAATATATGTAGATGTTCATCATCCCACTCTAAGTGGGGTCGGCACAACCTGTTATAAACATGTTGTTAAATGACTTGGCTGTCTAAGTTGTATTTTACGACACCTCTTTAAGTAAGAGGGTGGTCTATTCTACTCAATGGGATACCACACTCAGGTAAACTTACCTTAGTCGACAATAACGTCACCTCACACGGTTAGGTAGAATCAATAAATCATCAGAATTTATGAATCTAAAAACTATGACAAGCATAAAACTACAACTTTTAAATTTCCTTTTAAACTTACCTAGCTTTCAAACTACTCAAAGAGACTAAGTTAAATTGATAAAGCCTGAGCGAACTTTCAAAGTAACACTGGTTACATCGAGTAAGCGCTTATTAGATAGAGGAAGATAAGCATAATATTCGCTAGTAGCTAAGCTAATGGATAAGGCGATGAAGTTAATGATATGACACGGTTCGGTAATTTAGCCTTTGCCACACAAATTTGTAGTATGGGCTGAACTTTTGGCTCATATCGTCTATAATATTAATACCCTAATTTACATACATTAATCTAATGAAAATGAATTTTATACTGAGACTAGCGGTCCGCCCCGGCTTCGCACGTACATAGAAAAAAAAACAGTTTTTACCTACTCCATATTGAATATTGTTATACAAACGTCACATAACAGTAAGCATATAAAAGTAGTGAAGTGGCGGTCTATGACTCTCCCACTGCTGGGACTAGGCCTCTTCTCATCGTTTTTGGAGAGAAAGATTGGAGCTAAGACCTACCACGCTGCTCCAATGCGGATTGGTAGGTTACACATATCTCCAGATTACTCTAGAGATATGCAGGTTTCCTCACGATGTTATCCTTCACCGTATGATAAATTGCAATTATCAATTAGATACATAAGTTTTTACAGAAAAGTTCATTGGTGTCTGCCCGGGTTCGAAACCGTGACCTCCTCGAAAGAGTCGCACGGTGTTACCGCTGAGCTACCACAGCTCATTGTAAGCAAGTAAGTATATGTTGCATGTAAAATTTTACGAAGCGTTTGTTTTTATCTCTCCTTATGAAAGTTTATTTTAAGATCGTCCTACAAACTATAAGAGTATTGCGAAATAAAGACTATCTTTACAATTACGGGACATTGGTCTCTTAAAAGATTTCTACGTCTTATAATTTGTATTATTTGATACATATGTTCCCAGAGACCTTTTTATACAAAATTTCGTCGATTTTGCCTACTATGTACCACATTCATTGCCACTTCACAATTAAGCGACGGTAGTGGAACAGTTAAGGTTTCGGACTTGCGATCGAGAGGTCGTGGATTTGAATCTTGGCCATTATACTACCGACGTGAACTCACTCCTAACACTAACATTTAGCTTAGCTGAAGGGGTTAACAAGTTTACTAGTAATTTGTAACCCAAAACTGCTAGTAACCTTTTTAAAAAAACTTAACCGACGGACTTCTACTATTGTACAGGTAATTTCTAGGGATTTTTGCGCAATATAATACTATTTCGCTTAGAGGCTTCGTGCAAGCTTCTTAATGCCCAAATACCAAGTTAAAAACCATAAGCACCATTAGCAATAGCAATAGTTGACTTGGACACTAAAATTATATAAACACAAAATTTCCTTGTAAATTTATTGGAAAATTTCATTGGGTTCGAATTCCGGTCATTATAGTAATTCGTAACACAAAATTTTCGAATTAAAAAAAAATGAGCTTCGTGATTCAATAAGCTAAGTCATTTACGCTGGCTAATCTACAGAGCTCCTATTTTCTAATTAGAACAAGCAATGAAACTCCCTAGCATCAAATTGCGTAATAAGTTACTATAAGTTGGGATTCCATATTGTTTCTAGAATAAAACTGTACCCGCATTTATTTCTATTCAAGACTCATTAACGAGCAACAAAACTGGCCCAGTACCTCCAGGTGTAATTACGGTTATTTATCTTAATATAAAGGACACAACAGCTATTATCCTTTGTTGATGCTCTTCGTATTGTGGGTGAACGTCATTAAAAGTTATAACACCATACAGCCGCAAGCTTGCCTTTCGACAATACGTATATGTGACATTTATTTCGTACTTTAAAATTATTCTCAACGAAAATAATTGTATATTCGCAGTGTGGTATCCGGCTGAGTAGAATAGACGACCCCCATTTCTTACCGAGGTCTCGTTAAAGGCGACTAAGGAAAGAACCGTATGGTATCCGGCTGAGTAGAACAGACCAACCTCATTTTTACCGAGGTGTCGCAAAAGGGGACTATGGTAATTTGACGTCAGGTAGGTGATAAAAATACTCAAATAATGTAACAACATGTTTACAACATGTTGTGCCGACCCCGCTTAGAATGGGATAAGGGTAGGAGAATGATGAATGTTTATTGGACGCTCGCCGAAGTTAGGTCCCCGAGTCGATGCATTTGGTGCTCCCGATGCTTCGATTAGCGGAGGGAGGGGCCACTGTTTAGAGAGGCCCCGACCCGGAAGTGGCGTTCTCCGGGGTACAGAGCTACTGCTGGCAGAGATGGGGGCAATGTGTACAACGGTACCCTGTCCCCACAACCAGCAGCGTGGTAGAGCACTGCCAGGCTTTTAGTCGGTGCGAGTCCGACATACCCGCCGCTCATCCCCGTCGGGCGGTGACAATCCAGAATGGATTTTCCTGACATAAAAAAAGGAGAATGATGAATGAAAATAATTGATGATTTTTGCTCAAAAAATGTTTAACAATCTGGACTATAACAGGCATTAAGATTTCTATGACGGCGGATATTTTGAAGATCAACTTGTTATTAAAGATTGTTTAACAATGACTAGTAATTACGTCTCAAGGAGTCTATTGGGATTTTATACGTCTGAAAACCATTTAAGGCTAATACCATTCCACAATGAGATTTTTTTCAAATGTTTCCATAATCTTTGGTAGGTTTAGTTGGGGAGGAAATATCAGTTTTTTTTTGTATTTCATGATAGTTTAGAGATTCTGATGAACTTGACTGATCGCATGTATTCCAGTTGTTTATAACAAGGTTGAATTCGAGTGACATGAAACAACATTAAAGCATCGCGGATTATACAAAAATAATTTTATTATTACTTAACATTAAAGAATTCAAAAGCAATAGCATAATTAATTTTATCACGCGTTTATTGCGGATAAACCTGCATATATCTAGAGAATTATGATAAAGTTTTCAAAGTTGGACAAAAAAGGCAGTAGTGACATATTCGCAAAGTTGCTTAAAACAGCTAGTATAATTAAATTATCTGTCATTAAAATTAAGCCATAATGGAACCATAATACGGAAATTGGTATATTTGCTTTAATGGTATCCGGCTGGTGTCGATATGTGTGCGAGTTTAATTGCAAATGTGGAAGTGTGTCACGTTGCAATTATGGATCGACTGCGTGTATTTCGAACAGTATGGATACACAAATATGTATCATCGTATTATGTACTATGCTCTCACACTCAAAGATCAAATCTGGGTAATGATATTGACGATCTTGACATACTTTCCAAAGTTGTTAAACGTTAATTAAAAGTATTTATTATCTTGCCTTGTATGTTTGTGAAAGTTCAATCTTGCAAGTTAAATTTGGCACACTTCTCAGTATCCGATTAAGCTGAAATTTTACATAGGTACTAGTCCAGTCCCAAAGACAATGCATATTTATGATATGTATGATGTGATGCTGCTGCCAGTACTAGCACCAAACGAGGAAACGCCTCAACAGTTAATAGTAGAAAAGTGAAATTTTATTTAAAAGCTTTTTTAAATAGCTTGTTTTACTATTCAATTGCTCTATGGTGTTTTGGCAACATTCAAATATATTTGAAATTACTTCACAATTTCTCATATAATGCTGTTATACCTTTTTTTAACGAAATGTGCTCTTTATTAATTTTTTATTATGTAAAAAACTATTAGTTCTATATATGTATAAATTTTCACGCAAATGAAATAATTACACTACACTAATGTAAAATTTCTTATGAGGCCCATACTCAGCGACCACGTTGTCTCATAAAAAAGCTCAGAGTATAATAATATATATAAGAAATATATAATTCTTCATTTCAAAACGTTTATTTGAAATTGTTTTCTGAGCATTTCTAACTTTCTCAGATAAATTCTTCCCAAGTTCAAAACTTCTTTTGAAATATATTAGTTGGGGTTATTTAATATTGCGAATGCGCCTTCGAAATGAAACTTTCAAGCAAACGATGACTTGCTAGAAAGTTTTAAGCGCTACGTACCTAAAGTTTCAAGTCAATTCTCGATGTTAGTAATATAATCTTCCGCTTTAACGGAAACTAGAACTAAATTTAACCACTGTATGAAACATAATAAATATGTGAATCCGAAATTGTTTGAGACTCGTTATTCAACAATTTGATAACAACACTGAATTATGCAATATAAATTTAAATTTGGTTCACCTTAATAACTAGTGCTGTTGTTATGAAACATGCATATCAAAATGTGGAATTCCCTTCTTGCATCTATCTCTCCGAATTCCTACGGTATTAAAAAATTAAAAAACGAGTGAATAGGCACTGTAATGGCAAGCGCAGTCCACTTTAGGCTGCATCTTTCACTTTCAATCAGGTGAGATCGTAGCCAGGCGCTATCCTTTCTTTATAAAAAAAAGTACCTGGTTGACCGAAACTTTTACAAAATAACAAATAAAAAAATTAAAACAAAAAAAAAATAATATATGGCATATATGGTTCTACCGTTCACCCGACTATGCTAGCGCTAAATAAGCTATGCTGACTTGACAGTTTATGGCAAAAATAGTGTATTAATATACATTTTAGTATTTTTTAATACCCAAAAACAATGATGAAACGTATTTATTTTAAATAATACATGCTGAATTTCAGGAAAATCGTTGGAGCAGCTTCCGAGATTCTGAATATATACACACACTTTCTTATATTTTCTATTGACTGTGGATTTTAACCATCATATTTTAATTCCGTTTTTAAACTTCTTGAAAGCTGATTGATAGACATTCTGTCTCATTATTATACAACGGCTGTAAATTTTACCAAATTTTCTAATTTTTCAGACATTCTTTCATGTTTTCCTCTTATATGGAAAACTACTCAATACGAAATTTTTACTAAGGCCAACGGTTCTTATATAATTTACTTCCAACTTGAAAATAAAAATAATGTTGTTAACAAACAACATTATTTTTATTTTTTTAGTTAAACAAAAACAATAAAGAGAAAACATTTATTCAAATACCACTTCAGCAACAACCTTATGAATTTCTTTTCGTTTGTAACACTGAGTATTTGCATTTTTTTAATCAATTTAACGTGGTGCTCATTTTTCTTTCTCTGTGTTGTTTTTATAACAATGTAAAATAGAGGTATATATTTTTGTTTCATTAAATGTTTTGTTGTATTTCACTTTCCAGTTTCAATTTATTCTTATTAATATTAACAGGTAATTAATATGCATCCAAGCATAGTTGTAATTAGTTTTCCATTTTCGTTATTTTCTCTATGTCTCGTTTTATTTATTTATTAAAGCTTTTCGTCTAAGGCAGTGTCTCCCAACCTTTTTTCAGTTATGCCCCACCTAAGCCTTTCTAAAATTCTTGTATTTTCCTATTCTTCCTATGTAACATATAGTACATAACTTTTAATTTAAAAAAATTGATCATTTAAAAAACCTAAATGATAGATTTTTTTAATAATTTGCCTTTTTCGTTAAATTTTGGCATCGAAATCTAAGTTTGCATTTAAATGGGTCAAAGTGAAAGTCGAATTGTACCGGCCCCTCCCCTAAACAAATTACCCCCCTGTGAACCGTGGATCCCACGTTAGGAAAAACTGGTCACTTCAAATAATAAATAGTAGAATTGTAAATAATAAATTAAAAAACATAAATATAATTTATAGAATAAGGCGTTACTTTGCGGTGATCTTTAATACAAAAGTGATAATAAAATAAAATTATTTTGCTATAATTCGCGATGAAGTAAAATAGAAAACATATATAATGCTAAACGGCTTATCCACTCTACTATATCTATATTTTCTATTTTACTTCATCGCGGATTATAGCAAAATAATTTTATTTTATTATTACTTTTGTAAACATAAATATAGTTAGAGCATAGTTTATAATGGACAATACATTAGTACGCGAAAAACCACGCCAGGCTTCATTATTACATTTTGAGAATTGCAGCAGAGCGAAACGTTCGAAGCGCCCCGCTTAGGATTTAATAACAGAATTCTTTCCAATCAAAGTTGCTACATCAAACATTAATTAGTTCACAGTAGTCTGACTGGAACAGCCTATGCATAAAGTTTCTGACAGACGTTCCAAACTTTATTATCGTAGTTTCAAACTGTTCGACGTTATTTTGATTTACAACTTGTTTTAACTTTCTTCTTCGAATCCACTCAAGTATTACATCCATTTTAAATACACGGGCTGATATCTCATGGCAGATAACTTATAGAATTAGGCATAACAACTATGGGTTAATTTAATTAAAATAAATTTCTGTCTTCATTGAGTGTAAAGAAAACGAAGATCAGAATAAAATTGATAAAAAAAAAAATATTTACAAAAACTTAGAAACATATTCGGTTTTGTCAAAATTAATTTTTGATTACCTTTGAATCATTATGATTTAGGCGGATAATGGATGGTCTAATTCCCTAAGTAATAATCTCTTTCAGGCAACCCTACTTAAGGGACAAAGGATAAAAATCACAAATCGGCTACGTAAAATATTTTGCAACCTATATATTTTATTATAAAATACATATATTCAAATATATTCAATAAAAAATATAACATATTAAATTGCAATCATTAGTATCATTAAAATTTATATAAAAATATTATAAATAACACATTTTAGTACCTGCGTAACCGAGCCTAGCTCGGTAATTTTTTTTTAACGATGTAAAAAAAAATTGAAAAAAAAAGAAAAATTAATCGGGCAGGTGTGGCTTGATCCTAGGTACTTTCACCTCTTTAGACTGCCCGTTCCCCGACGTTACATTTGACAGAAAAAAAAATCTTTATAATTCTGTCTGAAAATAGGAATAAAACGACAGTTTTTTAAACAAAACCTATCTAGGTCGAATTGCCTCGCCTCCCTCCCCCAAAACCCTCTTTCTGCCGAATTTCATGAAAATCGTTGGAGCCGTTTCAAAGCTGTCAGTCTGTATGTGACTGATTTTCTCAAAAGCTACTGAACGGATTATTGTACAGTTTTTACTCAAGTAAGTAAGTAAGTTTTTACTCAAATATAGCGCAATGCCTGAGAAAGATTAAAAGTAAATAGACGTACATATTTGTATCACAGCTATTTGAAAAATAAATGTTAATATATCCATTTGTTTTAACAAAATCAAGAGCACTCGCTTAATATGCGCAACGTTAGCACGATCTTGCTGTTATTTGATTACCATACATGTTCTCGGCTATCATCTATTAGGTATTTTTAGAGTGCAATATTAATTTATCATCATCATTATCCTGCCCTTATCCCACTCTAAGTGGGGTCGGCACAACATGTTATAAACGTTGTAACATGATTCAGCTAGGTATTTTGCGACCGGCCGCCTGCCTGACGTCAACTTACCTTAATCGTATTTTACGACACCTTGGTAAGAAAGAGGGTGGTCTATTCTACTCAGCCGGATACCACACAAGTATGAAGTCACCTACTTTGGGGACGGACGATCGTGTGTGTAAGTGCCATATATTTATTTACTTATTTAATTTTTGAGGAGAAGTGTGTAGAAACCAAGCAGATCTGCAACAAATAGATTCTCTCTTATCACCACTTTCTAGATTTAGAATATATTTTTATATATTCTATATTTCTATAGATCTAGTAAAAGCTAAATGACGAAATAAACGTAGAAATTATAAAGGAGAAAACAGAATGCATTTGTTCAAGAGCTTGCAACTAGAAAAGCATTTATCATTTGCAGCAGATGCGGCACCGGTTGTAAATCACTACGCTTTAATATATAATATTCATTTAACTTGAAATTACCTTAAAGCGTAGTGGAATTATAATAACAAAGAGTTCAAGTTATGCTACGTTTGGAGGTACAATGAATGCTGTTTGAATAGCTTGATCATTGCAAATGAAAGTTTCGCGGGGAAATCTATATTGGGGTTAATTTTTACGTATGCCAACGTATGGATTTTGATTTTTTGGCATTAATATATCTGCAAGCGTTTCACTGTCTTTATATGCCTCTGAAATATAAAGGGAGGTTCTCGCCGTAATTTACCAATCATATATAGCACTTTCCATAGCCCGCTGAGCATTTAAGACCTTCTTTATAAGAGTCTATGCCCGCTATTTAAACCTAGGTAGGTTAAATAATTAGACATATCTTTCTTTAACTAAGAGCCTCTTATTTAATAACCTAAGTCCCACTTAAATTAAACATATGTATATCTTACTCTTTCTTCAACAAATACGTCCATTCTTGGACATAGGTCCCTTCAAAAACTTCCATGCGAAATGTTACGGCTCCCACTTCCACCTAGTGGAGGGTCTATCTGTTACACTGTGCTTTTGTGCCCCACCCATTCCCACTTCAGCTTGAAGCCATAATGTTCATATATCTATCAACTTATCGTCATTATACCTTAAGGCAGAGGGTCTTAAACCTTTTATACTTCTAGTAACTCTTCGAGCCCATGATTTTCATAAAGGAATCTCATGTTTCTCCTTCTAAACCTCACTCAATTTAATTCATGCAAAATTAAAAAAAATGTAAAATAAATTTCTTTAATGACTTGGCTGTACTTGTTTTTTTATTCCCAACTAAAATCTTATAATCACACAATTTTACTACATGCAGTTGTTCAAAATAAAGTTTTTTATACATTGTTTTTACCTACATGCGTTTTGCTCCAGATTAGTCGCAGAACCCCTGTTAAAGTTTCAGGGTACCCGACCCCGGGTTGACGACCCCTGTCTAAGGGTATTCCATATATCCACTCAACTTAAAAACATCACCTTATTCTTATGTATTGTACCCTCTTTATAAACTGCCTAACAATACGTTTAAAGATGTTTCCATCTCAGTGAAATGTGTCGAGCGTCAATCTCATTTGAATTTACAATGGCGGGAACCAATCAACGGAACAATGTTGAACTAAGGGATGTAAAGCGTGATTGGATTTCAAACTACACGGTCTCGCGAACAAACAAACTGCCAACTCCGCCTTAAACGGAAAACTATAGGTGTTAAAACTTCACTTACTTTGTATGACAGATAAATGAAAATCGTTGATCAATATATACCATTGTGATTTTCATTGTTGGTGTTATTTAGAGTAGGTAACTGTTTTTCTTACGGGGTTCGGTGAAAATAATAATAATAATAACATTCATTGCAAGAGTAACAATTATTCTTATAAACTTCGTGCTGTATCTGATGCTTCAATCGCGTGGTAATCAGTGATTTAATTACAATTTTGGACATAAATTGTAATTAAATCACTGATTACCACGCGATTGCTTTTGTGAATTGATCATAAGAGATAGAGGCGTGCTGTCATGGATTTCTGGCAGTATTTTTTATACCTAAAATTCTTCTAGTAGGTACTTCATTACTTTAGTGCTTAACTAACTTCTTTTTAACACAATTTACTTAAAACCGTAATGTTTTATTAAAATAAACCTTCTGGAAGAATTGCACTACTATCTACTAAAGTTTACAAAAATTTGTTCCGTAGATTTAAAGAAAATCGATCTTATGCACAGAAGTAAATTTGGGGAGTTTGTTTTATAATACGTGACAGTTAACGTGTAGTCGCGGTTACAGTTTGTTATTGATAAATCAGGTTTCCCAGAAAATAACAGAAGTTTGGATAAAAACCTTGTTTCATAATGGAACTGTTCAACTCGTAATGGACATAATCATTCACACTACGCCAGCTTGGAAAGTCGCCAATATTGCAACCGAGAGATTCATTCTTTAATACTTTTCATTTTAATCAAAAATTGTTTTTATAGTTTTTATATAGGACCATACTTTATATAGGTCAAACCATTATTGGCTTTTCGTTTATCTATAAAAAAGCACTAAGCGAATCCTTATGATAATTTTTTTTTTAAAGAAACTAAACGTGTGTGTGTAAAAAATATTTATATAAAAAAATAACAGTAGCCCTAAAATTTGCATATGGTATTATTCTAGTAGTTAGACATATAACTAATAAAATCATGTATAAACATACGCATTATTTTTTGGTTTTAAATATAAAGTATTATTGAAAAAATTAATCAATTTTTTATAATTTTGTTTCGATTATTCTATTTTCTTAATTAACCTTTTTTTTACTCATTTACTATAATATATTATACACTGAATGTTTATATAACAATGTAAGATGTTATCAAAATCAAAAAAAAAAAAAAACTAATTAAGGCTATCTTGGAAGATATTTCGGTTGTGTATAAAGTAGTGAATTTACTGTGTCATCCTACGATAATGAAAGTTGAAGATATGATAGAGTATCATTCGCCTGCCCTTATCCCGCTCTAAGTGGGGTCGGCACATCAGATTGCAATAAATAAAATTTAAATTTGAATTTGAACTTGAATTTGAAATTTGAATTTGTTATAAACATGTTGTCACATGATTTGGCTACGTATTTTACGATCGGCCATAATGTACGACTAAGGTAAGTTGACGTCGTTAAGGTAAGTGGTCTATTCCACTCAACCGGATACCACACGGTGATTCAGCTTACCTTAGTCGCCTTTTACGACACCTCGATAAGAAATGAGGTTGGTCTATTCTACTCAGCCAAATACCACACGGTAGTATCTCATTACTACATATCCATTTAAAATAATAGGGACCCATATTTAAATGGATAAAAAGCTGCTTTATAATAAAATTGTTAAACTTATAATCGTTTCTTTGCACCAGTTTGGCAGGCCGCCAATGCTGCAGCTGAGAGATTCTTAATACTTCCTTTTTAATATAGGATTCGAAAACAGGTTTCTTGAGATTATTTACTACTTTTATGTTTTTGAACAGATTATTTTAATATTCAATTCTGACGTCGTTATTGAAAAGAACGCTGTTTCTTAATTTGAATAATTTAGAATGAATGAAATTTTATAAATTTTATAATCTATAGAACGCGTTGGTTCGCCGTGTATATCTGGTAAGTATAATAGACCACCTTCATTGTTTACCGAGGTGTCGTAAAATATGACTATATATAAATAGGCAAGTTGACGTCAGGCAGGCGGCTGGTCGTAAAATAACTAGCCAAAACATGTAATAACAAGTTTATAACATTTTTTGGCGACCGCACATAGAGTGAGATAAAGGCAGGAAAATTATGAATGATGATGACGCGTTACTTCCTTAGTGCGTGGGCCATAGTACAAAAGTAAGGATAGAATTATTGTTTGCTTAAATTCGCATTTTTTTAAACACATGTAATGCTAAGTGAAGTTTCGTTCATACACAATACTTAATAATTAAAGCAATTATTCCACTTTATATAAACCCCACTCGTATACACACTTCCGGTACTAAACATCTAAATGGTATAATATAATTGTTAAACAACTTTTTACATTTTAGATATGTATTATTAAAGATGGTGAAGTGAGTATTAATTAAACTCTGAACTATAAATCTACTAATATTACTGCACTTGTAATTAATACAATATCCCAAAGCAAACGACCCATTACATAAGATGGCATGTTATCCCTTTGCCATTACAACCTCCATATGTTATTGCCCACCATGCCAGGCACTCGGCTGTTTTCGTAGGACGCTCGGTGACAGGGAGCCGCGATGAATTCGCTATCCATCAGCTACACTGGTAATACGCATGATAGCAGCGACCTCTTGTACTATTCGTTTACAGTATATATCTACTTTATATACAAAACAAACAATGTATGCGTAATACGCAATAATCAAAGTAATTATAATGAACAACATTCACAAAATGTTTGTTTCTTCTCTAATTCCTAGTTCCATACATGAATCGAACGCATCCAACAAAATGTTCAACATGTATTTTCCAATGCAGAGCTGTAACAAGAACCGCAACTATTGATTTCGCTTTAATTCAACACGCAATCCGATTGCGTATTAGCAGTAAAAACTCATGTTTCTTTTTTTACCCTTTATTTTACTATAGTTGAAAGATGAGTAAATTACCCACTTTTAGGGCTTCTAAGAGACGTATATTATTTAGTAAAAAAGGTTGCAATAGATCTAGAATTAATTAATTTTTCTTTACAAAAAAAATGTACAAGTTATATCTATCTTAAATTACTTATTACGCTAGGACTATATAAATCATGCCCAAGTGGAAAAGTCCCAAGAATGCAATAGACTTATATCCATGTGCGATAGTAACAAGTCGCTTCCTTAACTTTATTAACTTTATATTCGCTTCAATCTTTTAAAGTATAAGAAAATATAATTCAAACAAGGCGCGCTTGTCTCAGCGATTATTTAATTTTTATGCTTTTATAAAATAAAACAAGCCCTTTATTTAGGTTCTTAACAATAAAGCAACTAATATAGAAAGTAATGTCTCGATTCCAACTTGATGTTACGACACATTAACACTGTGTGCTCATACGTTCACTGTGTTCCGACATTGTTGTTCTGCCTAAAACTACTCAAAGTTACGAGCGCTCGTAAAACGGCAGTTGGAAAACAGGCTTTTCTTATAAGGAATTTTTATACATCATGACTCGGATCAGTCTATTAAAACGTCCTGGAGAAATGTATTTTATGGTCTTGGATTATTTTTGTTGCTGTATTATCAAGAATTTAATGAATCGTAAAAATTATATTGCTTTTTAAAAAGATAAATGAATTCAATATAAGCAGAAGTGTAACCTGAATTGAAAGGAAAAGTTATCTTAGTTATCTCAGTTCCCGCCGCGATAACGCCGCAACTAGTCGGGCTCATTCGATAACATAAGACGCGAGTATAGCCGGTTTCTATACATTAATTGAGAAATACCTAACGATTTGTGTAGCAGCAAGATACTTTTGGGGCTATTTAATAGAATTGAAAATTAGATGTTCCAATTCCAGTAAATTGACTACACTCGGGTTTTTAATGGGTCCCATGTGGAGATACTCGAATAAATAATATAATGGCGATCCGAAAAAAATCAACGCGAATTAACAAATGCCAATAAAAAGTTTTTGTCCCTAATTGGCATATTATCATTTGAATGGGTTAAATAATTAAAAAAAATTGTATTTAACTTTACCCAGTCGATCACCGTAGTGGCCATATAGCATCATCATCTTCCTGCCCTTATCCCACTCTAAGTGGGGTCGGCACAACATGTTATAAACATGTTATCACACGATTTGGCTACGTATTTTACGACCGACCGCCTGCTTGACATCAACTTACCATAGTCGTATTTTATGACACCTCGGTAAGAAAAAGGGGGGTCTATTCTACTTAACCGGATACCACACGGTGGGTCAACTTACCTTAGTCGCCTATTACGACACCTCGGTACGAAATGAGGGTGGTATTCTGTGTGGCCATATAGCAAAATAGCAAAAAGTTTTAATTTATGCTAGACAATCCATAAAAGATTATAAAATATATGACAAAAGTTTATTATTTACACATTTTATTATTAAATTGATTACGTAAATAGCGATAAAAGTCGGGTAACTAAATGTTTTTTATATACTTACACAGACGTTCGTCCGTCCCCAAAGTACTACTTAATACTTTTGTTATGGGTGACAGATATAATTTTATTATATAATTATATAATATATATTATATAATTTTAAATACATGTACAATGTTCTTCGAGACAAATTCAAAAAGACCAACAAATTTTTGTTAGAAAATGTTGCCTTCAGCGGGAATTGAACCCATGACCCGCGGAGCTAAAGACACGGCCACTACCAACTGCGCCAACGAGCCAGCCAGCCCGCCTGGTTTGTTTCTAAATACTAATACTTAAGGCAAGTTGACGTCAGAAAACTGATAAATATACACCTATATAATTTTAAATACTTACTTAAATACATATGTATATACACCCAGGCTCGAAGAACCAACAAATTTTTGTTAGAAAATGTTGCCCTTGGCGGGAATTGAACCCACGACATGCGGAGCTAAAGACAGGTACCAATTTTGTTACTAAATACTAATAAGGGAAGTTGACGTCAGGCAGACCGGTCGTAAAATACCCAGCCAAATCATGTGACATGTTATTCCGACCCCATTTAGAATGGGATAAGGGCAGGAGAATAATAAAAAAAATTGTTTAGGAAAAGCGCAACCTTAATTTAGCAAAAATCGCGTTTTATCAAGGGTCTTCGGGCTTTTCAATATCTCTCGAGGGAAACTTATAAGCGATAATAAGGTGAGAGTACCTCTTAAAAGGCCCAAATTGATAGCGGGGTGCTTATGTATTACAAGAAATGGGTTCGTGTGTGTAGGTGCTTTTATGGCGTAGATAAATCTTGTTAAGTAAATGGAGTACTCTTATTGTACTTAAAAGTCCGTTTTGTGTTATATCTATATGTATTTATTACGCCAACAACTTATATATAATTTTGTCCAATAAGCATTAGTACCAGGTTGATGTGATGAAGTGGCGACAGGTCTCAGGAATAATATGTGACCCCCGAATGCCCCTTAAACTAAAGGGGAAAATTTATAAAACGCTCATTAGACCTGTCGTAATGTATGGATCAGAATGTTGGGCAATAAAAGAAAAGGATGAAAGAAATGTGCATGCGAATGAGATGAGAGTGTTAAGGTGGATGTGTGGTGTGACAAAACTTGATAGAATACGCAATGAGTATATTAGGGGAAGTCTGAAAGTTGCGCCCATTACAGAAAAGATGAGAAGTGCGAGACTAAGTTGGTATGGTCATGTAATGAGGAGGGATGAAAATCATGTGACCAAAAGAGTTTAAATATGAATGTGGATGGATGTATGGCTAGGGGAAGGCCGAAAAAAAGATGGATGGATTGTGTGAGAAATGATATGCATGTTAGAGGAGTGGCACCAGAGTTGACGAATGATAGAGGAGAATGGAAGAAGAAGACATATTGTGCCGACCCCACTTAGAGTGGGATAAGGGTAGAAGAATGATGAATGATGATGAAGCATTAGTACCAGGTTGACCGAACCTTGCTCGGTAATTATTTACAAAATAAAAGAGGTACTTCAAAAGTAACGGCCTGTTACTATCTCACTACTGGGCGTAGGCCTCTATAATAATAATATATAGCCTATATAAATAAATTATACACTATATAAATTTATAGATACTTTTCCAATTTAAAAAGGCCAACCTTTCAACATCAAAGGCTAAAAAAGTATGTTAATATCGTGTTATACGATTTTAAAAATAAAATATTTTTCTACAGCAATGTAATGCTTCTTAATAAATATTTATACCTTAGGATGAATGTTATTTCCCTGAAGATTACCGATTTTTTCACGTTAAATTATTAGACAGAT
The DNA here is from genome assembly GCA_029227775.1 of Morpho helenor. Taxonomy (NCBI): domain Eukaryota; kingdom Metazoa; phylum Arthropoda; class Insecta; order Lepidoptera; family Nymphalidae; genus Morpho; species Morpho helenor. The sequence goes on from JARGCU010000017.1 coordinate 14,524,981, forward strand.
ATTTTTTGCATCTATTAAAAAGCTGCAAACAGTCTTAGACAAAAGAATAAATTACTACAAAAGGTTGAATTTACTCGTAAAAATAATAAAACTTAAAAGCTTACGAGTATATTTAGTAACACACAAATAGAAAAAATAACCAACTTTTAAAATTCAAATTGAACTAATTTAAGCTAATTAAAGCGAAATAAGAAGGAAGCTTCCAATCTGGTTGTTTCTTTTTATTTTTTTATTTTTAGCTGCTTATATGCCAAAAAAGTTGTCTTTTGACCTATACTTGACACGTGCAAGAGAAATTTTACCTTATAACAATTTCTTATATACAATGTCGTCATCATCATCATCCTCTTGCCCTTACTCTAAGTGGGGTCAGCAAAACATGCTATAAACATGTTGTCACATGATTTGGCTACGTTTTTTTACGATTGACCGCTTGATTAACGTCATCTTACCTTAGTCGTAATTTACAACACTTTGGTAAGAAATTACGATGGTCTATTCTACTCAGCTGGATACCACGGGGCAGGGCCGGATTACCTAAGTCGTCTTAACGACACCTCGGTAAGAAATGAGGGGTGTGGTGTATTCTATTCAGCCTGATTCCACACGGTGGGTCGACTTACCTTAGTCTTATTATAAATAATCTTCCTGTCCTTATCCCACTCTAAGTGGGGTCGGCACAGCATGTTTTTCTCTTTCATTCTATCCTATCATATGTCAACTCTGGCGCCACTCCTTTTATATTCATGTCATACTTCACACAATCCAACCATCTCTTTTTAGGCCTCCCTCTAGGCACATATCCATCCACATTCAAATTGAACACTCGTTTAGTCACATGATTTGATACCTTAGTCTTATTATATAATGTATTTTTATATATTTTTAATTTTTAAGGTAATTTCATATTCCTAACAGCCTTATACTAACTTAACTAGTTTGGCACACTGCCCAGTCTAGAACACGGAACATTAACGCCTTGGTCACGACACTCACTAGCAGACTCCTTTAAATTACTTTTAAAGCACTAAAGTAGTGGAACTTTGTTAGAAAAAGTGCACTTAGTAGAGTTCTGATTACTTCACTCTTGTAGAAAGAACTAACTCGATACACTGTGACTACGAAATATTTAATGTCATTTATAAATCTTTGTAGCTTACATTGTTTGTTTCTAGCTTACATTCTGTAGATTTAATGCCTTGCCAGCTTTAGCATTATGTCCACAGAATTTAGAAGTTTTATAACGAACTTTTTTTTTCAACTGATATTTTACTTTCTATGATATGCCGTGTGGTATCCTGCTGAGTAGAATAGGCCAGTCTCCTTTCTTACCGAGGTGTCGTAAAATGTGACTAAAGTCAGTCGACCCACATTGTAGTATCCGGCTGAGTAGAATAGACCACCCTCATTTCTACCGAGGTGTCGTAAAAGGCGACTAAGGTAAGTTGACGTCAGGCAGGCGGCCGGTCGTAAAACACGAAGCTAAATCACGTGACATGTTTATAACACGTTGTGCCGATCCGAATGATTACTGTATAACGTGTGTTGACCCAACGTGTGGTATCCGGTTAAGTAGAATAGACCACCCTCTTTCTTACTGAGACGTCTTAAATACGGCTAAGGTTAGATTAAATTAGGAAGTAGGACGGACGTAAAATACGTAGTCAAATTATATGACATGTTTATAACAAGTTGTGCCGAGCCCACTTAGAGTGGTATATATATATGGTAGGAGGATGAGAATGCTGATCTTACTCTCTTTGATATGTAAAAACTATTTACAATACTAATAATAATTGTCTTTTAAAATATTATGTGCGACCTACTATCATTCAAAACATTTTGTGCCTTTTTCCTTTCTTCATTGTAGGGCAATAAAAACATAATATAATCGAATCAGTAAGAATTGATTTTTTTCCTTCAGATCAATTTTAAGAACAAAAATACAAAAAAAAAATCTAAAATTATAAAGTTTTGCAGTCTGTATTAAAAAAATTCAACATAATAGGTTTTGCAAAGGAAACTCGGCAGTAGTCCAATTACTTTGTCAATTACAAGGAAAAATTGTTTTAAATTTCCATGCGGTACATATTTAATACTTAACTGTTTAAGCGAAGAAAATTCTGCTGCGTTTACACGACAGTAGTTTGTTAAGCGAATATTATTTGTATAAGTTGTCTAGATGCAATGAAATCAGCGCCAAGTAATCTGTAAAGTTGGCAGAACTAACAATATGGCGCGGGATATGACAAATATTCTTGCGTCCATATCTTTAATATTTAAATGTAATAAAATAAAATAAAAATAATCTTGTATGTATTCCGAAAATATATATATAATATTTTCGGAATCTCGGAAACGGCTCCAACTATTATCCTGAAATTCAGCATATAGGTTTTTTTGGTGGAGAAAAATCAATCTAGCTAGGTTTTAAAAAAAATCATATCATTATCCCTGTTTTTGGGCATTAAAAAATACTTAAATTTATTTTGAAATTTAATTGAATTTTTGCCATTAACTGACAAGTCAGCGTAGCTTATTCGGGGAAAGGGTGGTCGCGAGAAATGAAAATTCCTAGGACCGAGCCCCACCTACCCTATTAGTTATTCTTTTTTTTCGAAGTTTCTTTTTTATTTTGTAAAAATTTGCTCGGTAACCCAGATTTTACAATAGTTTAAAAAATAATCAGTTATTTTTTACTTACGATGTTTTCGATTGCGATATTGTAATAATGATTTTAAGCTAATAAAATTTATTTATGTTTATTTTCTTTGTGATTTCAGTCATAAAACATTTATGTTTGTTGGAGATTCAAGAGATGATAATAATTCAGTTTATACTGGAATTGCATGGTACAAAGAATCCGAGCGCAGGTGGCGATTCGAATAGTAATTTTATTCTCACAAGAGCGACGTGAAATCGCCTGAAAGGACTTCAAATCATATAATTTCCAACGGTGCAAGATATGATATTATTTTATGTAATTTTTTGCAAAATAAAAAAAGTACTTCAAACAAATAAAAAAATAAAAATAGGGTAGGTGGGGCTCGATCCTAGATATTTTCATTTCGCCCGACCACTCTTTTCCCGAATAAGCTGCGCTGATTTGACATTTCACGGCGAAAATTGTGCTGTATATATTCAATAAATTAAAAGTGATGTTTTGTTTTTTTATGCCCAAAAACAATTTTTAACAAAACATTTTTTTATTAAAACGATTTTTTTTTAAATAAAACCTAGCCAGATCTGAATTTCCGGAAAATCGTTGGCCGTTTCCGAGATTCTGAAAAAAATATATACACATACAAGATTAACTCATTTAAATATTAAAGATATACGTGAATTACAAACATCCAGAGAGGTTAGAGATAGGTTCAGTAGAAACCAGTAAGGTGAATAAAGTATGGATAATATTTCCGGGTAAAAATATCTCTAAAATTACGCGTGACTTGCCAGGTTAGAGGGGAATCGGGGTCAGTGTTCAGATCCGCGCAAATAATCCGATTGTGTCCGCAAAGGATCGAATGCTTTGTTGCTTGCTCGGTCGCCGCTCTGAACTAATCTAATTATGGACGGCGCTTCTAATGCAGTACGTATAAAGGACTATTATATTCTATTTCTGTAAACTGCTTTATGAACTTTTAATACTCATCTTCGATGTACTATTATTAGTATTTCATATTGAACAATTCATTAAAGTATTTCATTGAATATACTGAATTGTTCATTGTTCATTTACGTCTATTTGAGGGGATCAGAATCAAAAATAGCTAAATCACAATAATCATCTTCCTGCCCTTATCCCACTCTAAGTGAGGTCGGCACAACATGTTATAAACATGCTGTCACATGATTTGGCTGCGTTTTTACGACCGGCCGCCTGCCTGAGGTCAACTTACCTCAGTCGTATTTTACGACACCTCGGTAAGAAAGAGGGTGGTGTATTCTACTAAACCGAATACCACATGGTGGATCAACTTACCTTAGTCGCCTTTTACGACACCTCGGTAAGAAATGAGGTTGGTCTATTCTACTCAGCAGGATACCAGACGGCGGGTCGACTTACCTTAGTCGCCTTTCATGACACCTCGGTAAGAAATGAGGGTGGTCTATTCTACTCAGCCGGATATCGCACCGCAGATCCACTTACTTTAGTCGCCTTATACGACACTTCGGTAAAAAATGAGGGTGGTCTATTCTACTCAGCCGGATACCGCACCGCGGGTCCACTAATTTTAGTTGCCTTTTACGATACCTCACTATGAAATGAGGGTGGTCTATTCTACTCAGCCGGATACCACGTGCGGTTTATTGTAAGATCCTCAAATAATAAAATAAAAAGGAATGAAGTTAAAATAGTCTTGTAAAAAGATAATATTTGAACCGAGATAAACTTAATAACAGTTTCAAAGGAAGCTTCGCTTACAGGTATACTTTCTGAAGAAGGGATCAGAGGAAAGGCGAAGTCTATATGAATGCGTTTATCGTAATATTCAAGCACAAAGGATCTTTAGCTTATAAAAGATCTCTTTTTACAAAACCAAAGTGGGTTTAAAGGAGTATATTTTTAATTAAAAGAACCTGGCTAACCGAGCTTTGCTCGGTAATTTTTTTTAAAGATACAAAAAAATGCAATAAGAAAGATAGAAAAGAATGAAAGAGCAGGTTATCTGGACTCGGTGACTCGATCTGGAGTATTTTCACTTCTATAATCTGCTCGCACAAAAGAACAAAATAAAAAGTAAACCTATTCGGCAACGCTTAGTTAAATGTTTTGAAATTTGTACCTTACAGATGTACAGGTTTTTTCAAAACCCAGCGGTGACACCGTGAGACTCTTTTGAGAGGGTCACGGGTTCAAACCCCGGGCATTTAACACATTTTTTTTTCTTTTAAAACTTATGTATCTAATGGATATTTGCAATTTATCACACGCTTTTTATTGAAGGAAAACATCATAAGGAAACCTGCATGTCTTGAGAATTCTGGGGATATGTTTAACCTATTAATCCACATTGGAACAGCATGGTAGATGTTAGCTCCAAACTTTATCGTCCCAAATAAATAGAGAGAAGAGACTTTATATCCATCAATGGGATAGGAACAGAACATTACTTTTACTTACGGAGGTGTTATCACTATGTTTTCATTTCTAATAAAGCCCATGATTAACTACAAATATTAATTAAAGCGGGCTTATAAGAGACTTATTCTCTTGAATTCACACGTTTTATTCAATTATCGATAAATGTAAAAAGCAACACCAAAAATTATTTTCAAATAAATTTACTTTTAATCCTATAAAGAACCACTTAAAGTTATTCGAAAATATGAAAAGCCGGAAAACGCAGTTGCGATGAAAATATCACATATGCAAGTGAAAATAAGCCGTAATATTTCGAAATATCTGTCGACGTGACATGAATAATTTTTCTCTTTCATGCCAACCCGTGAAAAACACAATCAATCATTTTACACATTATTGATAAGTGTAAACGGATAAAGATAGCGAGAGCGATTATTGTTTATTTTTCTCTCTGTTCTTTAAAATATAACTGAATATTTCCAGTAAAATATTAGTGGAAGTTTTCCGAGAAAATATATTTAAAAATAACTTTTGAAAGTGACAATCAATTTTTAGTAAATCATAATCATCCTCCTGCCCTTATCCCACTGTAAGTGGGGTTGGCATAACATGCCATAAACATGCCGTCACATGATTTGGCTGCGTTTTCACGACCGGCCGCCTGCCTGACGTCAACTTACCTTAGTCGTATTTTACGACACCTCGGTAAGAACTCTTTCTTATTGGTCTATTCTATTCTACTCAGCCGGATACCATACGGCGGGTCAACTTACCTTAGTCATCTTTTACAACACCTCGGTAAGAAATATGGTTGGTACTATACTATTCAGCCGGATACCACACGGCGTTTCTAGTGAATCTAGTTAGAATTTATATTTGTTACAACATGTTTCTAATACAACCTCCTTTATATAGATGGTCAGTAATATAAAAAAACATTGTGGCCGTCATTATGTGTTATTGAGTTGTTGAGAGAGTGTAAATGGTTTACTTTTGAGGAAACTGCTTTTTATTTATTGCATAAGTATAAAGGAAAGAAATCATTATTATTATTTATTTAGATAGATTATTAAAAGATAATTAATTACAAAAGATGCATTCTTAAATGTAAGGAAAGTGCCTTTTTAGAAAAGGAAGTTATCTGTACGCTTTAAAACAGTTTATGTCTAGTTAAACCGGTATACAAGTTATTTAGTACTAGTCAGTTAAACTTCCAGGTAAACTACACCTTACTTAGTTACAAACTTTGCTTATAATATTAGTATAAGAGTAAATATTCAATATTTTCCAGATATATCAAAACTATACATTTTATATCCGAAAAAATGTACACAGCCCTTAATATTATAAGGATGTTTTACAAAAAATATGTAACGTAGAAATATAAACGTAAATATTTTCACTGAATAGCGAATTTTCTACTGTATACAAAACGTAGCGCCATATAATTTCTACAATTTTTGCTTTTGTCTATAACGACAAATGCAAATTCTAAATTTTCAATTTTCAAAATTCAAATAGACTTGTAAACAAGTGCTTTTGAATCGTCAATTCTACTGCTGGTTCGGAAAGCTGTTCCTATCCAGAAGAGCCAGCAAGAAACTCGGTGGTTGCTCTTTTCAACATAATACTTATAACTAGTTACATTAAGTCATCACTATCTTGTACAGGGTCGGACAGTAGCTATATCCACGCATCTAAATAAGCCTCGAGAGTATAGTAGGCTTATTGTATCAGCCTCTCTTTAATTATGTTGAACAGATTTCGCGCTTCAGACCCTTGGCTGATCATTTTTGTACATTATTTAAATAAATATTTACGTACGGCAATATCTAAGATGTCTTGTATAAGTATATTGTACTGTAAGAGTGTACGTAATTTTCCATGCGACACTTTTTGAATACAAAATTTTCTCATCTCTTTTTAGAATACAAAAAAATATGAGGTGTCAGAGAGTATATTAAAAGCAGCGCATTTTCAGAAAGTAGACGATATGAGGAATTTAAATAGAAAATTCCAAAGTGAGCAACGGAAAACAATGGGGGAATTGTTGACTTGTCCTATTTTTTACTCGTGTATAAAAGCTTTTTGTACGTAGAAATGAGGTGAATGTAAACTTTCCGGCCTTTTTAAGGTCGTCAGGATAACAAACCGCTAATTCACTTTTTAGTAGAAACTTTTTTAATGCGTGATATAATATTTGCTTGTTTATTTAATGAAAACCTTGAAACCGTTCTGAGATAAGGGAGATGAAGCTCGATTTCTTAACTCTTATAGCTCTTATTTCTTAATATACCGCTGTTGCCATTGGAAATTTAATTACTCCGTTTCAATAACATAAAGACTAGATGTGAAATATTAAAATATCTGCAGAAAATGGCTAGTTAGAATAGTTCCTATATCAAAAACGATCTGTACACTAAAAGCCCCGTTTATGTTAAGGCCATTAATTCTTGTTTTCTTGACGTCGATTGTCAGGTTAGTCAATTAACACTCAGCTAGCAACTAACACTAAAATTACATCAATGTTAATTCGACGATCTTAATAAGGTACGAGTATCATATCTTTCTTTGGTAGAAGCAAAGTCTATCATAGGTTATTTCCGCGATGACTATCGAGTTGACATAATATATGAATGTTGTCAAATTCTGAGCAAGTGCGTCTAAAATAGACATACTGAACCAGAAAGGATAAGACGCAAGCTAAATAATAAACAGAAATACGTTTATCAATATTCTTTGAGCCTAAAGGCAATTAAAAATTACGGGTATCATTGTTTTATCTTAAAGAATCATGTCTAAAGTTTTGAAACCTCCAGAAATCCAAACGCTAATTTCTACAAGTTACGAAACTTATTACAATATAAATTGAATTTCTGAAATAACCGTCTATTCAGTTGTGTTGGTTCAGTCCGAATATTTGCAGCCTTGAGGCACAGTTGGTGCTGGATTTTTCAAATGACATTTCAAGAATTGTATCAGCCTTTGTTTCTCAATTAAACAAAAACGGAAATTACTGCGCTGGGTGGATTAAATAAAAGATACTGCGAGATAAGTGAACAGTTTTCAAACAATGAAAGTAGGACTTCTGTTTCTGTATTTACTAATGATGAATTTGCATGATAAGGATGATTATATCTGTGACACAGAGATGTAATTTTCTATGGTACTCTGATTCTATTCTTGAGTCAAATGAAAGTATATAAATATCTTACCAATATTATACAGGTGCCACGGACAAACTACCGAATGGATTTAATGAATTTGGCACATGGTTTATAACATGGTTTTCATGGATTGTACGCTAAGTCGCAGACGGAAAATAGTATATTCACTTACATATAAGCCATACATTTATATTTCGTATTTCTTTGTAAACCAAACAGACCTTTTACGTAATAAAGTAAAAAGCGTAAATACTCACAGTTATAGTATTTAGTAGAATATATTCTATAGATGAACTATATATTATTAGTACAATATTTATGTAGCGATACGAATGTGTGTGTCTGAGTAGAATAGACCTAATCATTTCTGACCGAGGTGTCATAAAATATGACTAAGGTAAGTTGACGTCGGGCCAGTCGTAAAATACGTAGCCAAATCATGTGACAACATATTTAAAACATGTTGTGCCGACCCCACTTAGAGAGGGATAAAGACAAGAAGATGATGACGAATGTTATTATGTATAATCTTTTCAGAAGATTATTTGTAGTGATAACAAATTTACGTCTCTATTGTTATTACTAAAGTAGTCACAGTGTAACAGTCACACTAAATTAGCACAATATAATGCGATGTCAAATATTATAGTAACATCTAGTATACAAACAGCGAGTTAATTTCATTCTATAATCATATGCAAGCAATTATTTTCGCAGTCACTATCTTAGCGAAGCAAAAAAGGCTGTGTAACTTTCCCTTTTAATCAATAAAGTCGTCCAAGGTCGGCTGTTATAAAACTCGCCCTAATTTCCGTCAACGCCTCCGTATCTGAAAACTCATCAATCAACGCAACATAGTTGTAAAAGCGTGAATTATAAAAATCGTCTATTGTTTTAGGCCATTTATCATTTTTATACGCAAACCAGCTCGTAAGCAAGGGATAATTAAAATACCAATACAAAGTTTGTGAAGAGATCTATAAAAGGACTAATGTGACTGACAGAGCCCAATAGGTGGAAAGGATGAAATGACAACGGATGATAATGTCTATTACTTCGAATAAATAAGGGACATCACGGATCAAGCCATGTGGTATCCGGCTGAGTACATTAGACCACCCGCATTTCTTACCCAGGTGCCGTCGTTCAGGTACAAGTCGTCTAAAGTAATTTGACCCGCCGTGCGGTATCCGGCTGAGTAAAATAGACCATCCTCATTGCTTACCGAGGTGTCGTAAAAGGGGACTAAGGTAAGTTGACCCACCGTGTGGTATCCGGTTGAGTCTACTCAACCGGATACCATTCTAATAGACCACCCTTTTTCTTACTGAGGTGTGATCAGGGCAGGTTCTCCTGTTGATAAGGAATCCTAATATGTATCATAATTCTCCTGCCATCATCCCACTCAAGGTGGGGTTGGCACAACATGTTATAAACATGTCACATTTTGTCTAGGTATTTTGCAACTTACAACTTACCTTAGTCGCCTTTTGCGACACCTCGGTAAGAAAGAGGCCAAACTAATCAGCCGCATACCACACGGCGAGTTAACTTATCTTAGTCGAATCGAGTCGCCTTATAAATGAGGATTTATTACCGAGGTGTCGTGAAAGGCGATTAAGGTAAGTCAGCTCGTCGCGTGGTATGTGGATAAGTAGAATAGACCACCCTCTTTTTTACCGAGGTGTCGTAAAAAATGGTTTTGCTTTAATGTTAAACAAATTTTAGTCATCGCTGTTAATATTTATGTAATACAAAATTATTTCTGTAATTTTTCCTTCTATCGTCACTAAAATTATCATAATTCTTTTTGAGTACATGTCAACGTGAATTACGGTAAAATTTGATAAGTAGGCTAGCAGAAAATATTTAGGCCAAGACGTGGAAAGAATTTAGAGCACTTCACTGCTCGATAGTTTCAGCTATTGAACGCAGGCTCTCGCTTGAAAGGTTTTAGAGGTTCGAGAACCTCTTAGTAATATAGCATTTTATGCTCAGAGAAAACTATAAAGCACAGAGACAGGAAACTTCAATCCAAATAAATAAATGTTTTAATTTTTGCAGCTTTCTGATAAAAGCTTGGTGATTTCTATGAATGAGAATCATTTGTGAAAGAAAACTCTATTCAGAAGTGGGATGTCTATCGACTGAGAGAAACCATAGTTACAATATATCCGGCTGAATAGAATAGTACCACCCTCTTTTCTTACAGAGGTGTCGTAAAAGGCGACTAAGGTAAGTCGACCCACCGTGTGGTGTCTGTTTTAGTAGAATAGACCACCCTCTTTCTTACCAAGGTGACGTAAAATACGTCTAAGGTAAGTTGACGTCAGGCAAGCGGCCGGTCGTAAAAACGCAGCCAAATCATGTGACAGCATGTTTATAACATGTTGTGCCGACCCCACTTAGAGTGGGATAAGGGCAGGAAGATGATGATTGTTTTGTTTTTATAATGAGTTTTGAAAAGGGTATTTTTGTAATTAGATACAGGAATATGGAAGTTAGTGTAGTAGGTAGAGGTAGAGGTCTCTACCATGTTTTTTTAATATGCCTCTTTATTTTCTGTCTATTTTTCTTGAAGCATAATTCAGTTAATTTTTTGCAAGTTTAATATTCTTGGATATGGATTGGTCCCGACCAATATTAATAAAATTTGCTCATCGAAAACATCGTGAGGAAACTTGCATATGTCAAGAGAATTCTGAAGATATGTGTAAACTACCAATCCACATTGGAATTGTCCGATGGGTCTTATATCCAACCCTTCTCTCCGAAAATGGCGAGAGAATTTCTATTCACTACAATACATACCTACATTCTGAATTTATATTTTATAAATACCAAAGGCTGCCTCTTAGTTAGGCTATAACTGCTAATCCACTTTACCAATATTGGTGCAATTTAGTACGATTGAAGCTTATATACCGGACTAAAGTATAACATGACAAAATTCCCGCTTTTTCTTAAGGAACAAGAAAAAACACATAGTTCATATTTTACGGTATTTTGAAATTTAAGTTAACGCAGTCGACGTCACGGAAACAAATAGCTTTCTATAAATTACTCGTGTAACAAATAAACCCTCGTATATCATGTAACTCGTCAAAGCCCTTCCTCCCTTGCAGTCCCCAACGAGCTTAACGCCAATATTTCAATTATGGCGGCGAAAGCGCGATGGGTATGAGATTTTCAATAGTTTGTCTTACTTAAAACGTGACACCGAGGCCCTATAGGAATTTATTCAACATAGTAGATTTTAAACTTTCGCGATTCATACTGATTATTAAATAAACATACGGGTCACATCGCGTTATAATAGATTACCTTAGTATAAGGTTCTACGTTTCGGCAGAGTTGCATCCACCGTGGTCACGAACTGACTGGAGCGCCGCGGCGTCTTCGTTCCCGAGTACTACAGTCATTATTTTGTTCATCTACCCGCACTTGTAGTACTCGGGAACGAAGACGCCGCGGCGCTCCAGTCAGTTCGTGACCACGGTGGATGCAACTCTGCCGAAACGTAGAACCTTATACTAAGGTAATCTATTATAACGCGATGTGACCCGTATGTTTATTTATTCAACATGTTGGATGTTAATATTTTTTGAGTAATGGATGTGTATTTTCTTTCTGATTTATGTCCTTAACTTAGGTTTTTATGAAATATCTTATGCTGTAACGAGAGAAGTTTAAGGAAATAGGTTCTCTGGCATTTGCTTCACAGTATTTTTTAGTAATTAAATTTTTGTACATAAAAATATACATAATTGTACAAAAATTGGTAATGTATCTAATAGACAAAATAGGAACCGTCATAAGCTTGTGCCTTCTGCTTTGCGCTTTGCAAAAGTCGATATAATGTGGGTTTTGGTATAAGAATTTACAATAAAATTGCGCGATCAATTTTAGTTTTGCCATAGCAAGTTAATTTGAATAAAGAATATTTTGAATTAGAATTTAATTAGAATTAGAATGTGAATTAGAATTTGAATTAAAATTAGAGTTGAACTTGAATTAACCTATGGTTTTTATCAGCCGTGGTTTATAAAAAAAACTCATAGGTGTCTGTCCGAGCTTTTAACCCATCAACTATTGATAAGATCCTGCTTTCTCAATTTATTTCTCCAACTTATTAACTACGTACAACCAAAATGGTTTGATTATCACAAATATGATAGGTATCTAGCGAAAATCTCTTTCGTAATCCTCATATACAACGATATTTTATCGTAGTGTGACATGAATGGGCCTTTGAAAGACTATATATACTGGCTTATCATCGGACGTGGGGTCTTTGAGATGCGGGTGAGTATTTACAATGAAGGAATCTATATATTGTGTCGATACAGATTAATACTGGTAAGCCGTGGGGTATCCGGATAAGTAGAATAGAATCAAGTCTCGCCGAAGTGTCGTAAAGGTTAGTTCACCTGCCGTGTGGTATCCGGCTGAATAAAATAGACGATTCTCAATTATTACCGAAATGTCGTAGAAGGCGACTAAGGTAAGTTGACCTGCCGTGTGGTATCCGACTGAGTAGAATAGACCCCCCTCAATTTTTACCAAAGTGTCGTAAAAGGCGACTAAGGTTACTTAACCTGCCGTGTTCAATCCGGCTGAACAAAATAGACCCCCCTCAATTTTTACCAAAGTGTCGTAAAAGGCGACTAAGGTAAGTAGACCCATCGTGTGGTATGCGGCTGAGTAGAATAGATTACCCTTAATTCTTACCCAAGTGTCGTAAAAGGCGACTAAGGTAAGTTGACATTAGACAAGGAAGTAAGTAAGGTAAGCTGGTCGTAAAATACGTAGTCAAATCATGTGACAACATGTTTATAACATATTGTGCCGACTCTAGTTAGAGTTCGATAAGGACAGGAGGATGATGTTAATATTTTTAATCTTATATTATTAGTTATTATTTCCTTACTTTTAAGTATAAATTTACGTGTATACAACAACAACAATTCGAAATTATATAAGACACTGTTATTTTTACTTTCATACATTTGTAATAAATTTTTAAAGATTAAAAAATACAGAACATTAAAATTTGAGTTTTCAATTCGAAATTCCTCCATTTTAAATTTTTTGTGTTCAACTCTGAATGGATTGACTATTTTCATTATCGGCGATTACAAACGATAAATCACCATAACCTTGATTTTTAAGGTTTTATATCACTTCGACTGAAACTGGTATAACATGAAAATAATGAGTACTATGGTACTCATTATTTTCATGCCATGCCATTTTCATTTATGCCATGGTATGCCATGTTTGTTATAACGATAAGAGAGTACAAAGTAAACCAAAGCATACAAGCTCGGGTCATTAAGCATGAATGCATTCGCATGTGCGAAAAATACAAACTGTTTCTTTACTATGCACCCATATGAATGAATACTATATGTTGTGCTTGTATAACAGCTACGACAATTTTAACATGTATCCTGCGCTGATACTTCAAAGATATATCTAAAATATGTGGTATTATAAAGTTTGAAGGAATAATTTTTTTCGGGTTAACAGTCGGGTTTAGTCAGGTTTTCTCGGGTCGAGTAATAACAAAAGAAAAAAAAAATTATGCGTAACACTGTTTAGTGTCATTTGTTTGACCTTCATTGAAATAATATGATAAGATCATCATCATCATTCTCTTACTCTTATCCCACTCTAAGTGAGGTCAGCACAATATGTAATATCATTGCAATATCATAAGATATTGCAAATTAATATTGGCAGGAAATCCATCACATCCGGATGTTAAAAACTTAAAGTAAAACCAGTTGAAACATCTTCGTATCATTGTTGTTGATCTTCGAAGCTGCATGAGTTATCCGCTCCGAAGAATGTGACATCTTCTTATCACTGGATGTAGGATTTTTCAAGGGATTTTGAAGCCAATGACTATCATACTATCATACTATCATGCCTCTGGGCCTCAACGCATCAATAGAACCAATTTTGTGGTTATCTACCTAAAATTACACTACTACAAAATTACACTGCGTTGATCAATCCAATATCTTTAAACGTCCAGCCGTCGTCAAGTTAAACTGTTAAGCCTAATTTGATAGCTTAGATTAAAGCGCACTTCAAAGTATACTATATTACCTATCGTACTTAATATTAAACACTATATCGCATTGTAAAATATCAAACATTGCGACACATTACAGATATACAATCACAGTAACTGCATTAAAATACTGATAATGAAACTCAATAACTCAATAATAGTAATAACTTCAAAGAAACAGTATTAAAGTTGAAACAAACCTAGCTCGTTCGTTTTAAGTTAGACGTGCAAGGACTATATATCCTTGGATTAGATTTTATTGGTCTGTAAACTTTATATTCTGCAATAAAATAAAATAAATAGTCAAGGAGTTGACTGTGCTACGTGCGAGCGGAGCTATTACAAATTGCCATATTAAGTGCGGGATTACATCCTTTGTTGTTACTATTAGTATTATTTATTGAGCTTTATTTGATCCATACATGGTATATAATTTATTAAAAATTAGATAATCGCAGAAAACCAGCCGTGTGGTATCCGCCTAAGCAGTATAGACCACCCTCATTTCTTACCGAGGTATCCTGAAAGCCGACTGGGGTAAATTACGTTAGTTAGGCAGGTTTTTCTCAGAACTCAAGTTTTTCTTTTGAGCTAATTAAGCGTTCCTTTGACTAATTAGGTTGGCATTTGAGATTTGCAGGCATTGGGCATCTCTTTAAAAACCCTCTAAAACTTTGATAATTAATTTAGAATTTAAAATTTTTGAATTATATTCATGGTTAAAAATTATAACTGGCTTTAAACAAAATAATTTTTCATGTCATTAGTATTGCAATAATAAACACTATTAGTATTTTGGCGCTGTTTTCCTTTCTTGGTGATAATAAACTAATATTAATAATGTTATATTTGCAGACAAAATCTCATATAATAGATACAAAATTCTTATCATTCTTTTGTATCTGATCAGATAAGTTTTTCAGATGAAAGCTTCAGAACAATAGGAAGTAGCTATGCTACTTATGTTTTTGGTACTAAAGTTTACGCATACTACATAGTAACATTTTTATTTTATTTATTAGCTGACATTTAATAAAATATCTGGGTAACCGAGCCTTGTTCGGTAATTTTTTACAAAAAAAAAAAAATTTAAAAAAGAAAAAAAATATTATTTCGTTGGGGATTGCTCCTAGGCATTTTACATTTCTCGAGGCTGTCCGTTCCCCGAATAAGCTACGCTGACTTGACAGTTAATGGCGAAAATTAAATTCAATATAAATGTTAGTATTTTTTAATGCCCAAAAACAGGGATAAAACAAATTTTTTTACATAAAACGTAGCTAGATCGATTTTTTTCCCCCAAAACCCCCTACATAATGAATTTCTGGAAAATCGTTGGACCCGTTTCCGAGATTCCGAAATATGTATACATACAAGATTAACTCATTTAAATATTAAAGATATAAAGAAAATTTATCTACTGAATTCTTCATATGTGTATTTCAATAACTTTGTTGTTTAAGCTAGTTCTCGAACCATAATTCACGATGTAAGCCTTGTTTACAACTGGCTTAGGGATTTAGTAATGTTGTATGCACATCAGTTGCTCTTAGAGTAAACATAATTTAATGGCGACAAGATTACATTGTATGATGGTATGAAAATTTGCTATGATATATAATTTATCCAAATTTATACATCTTAGTTTTTCTGATATGTAAATACAAAACAGAAAGCATATTTTTTTACTATTAGCCGTATATGATCAATAATTTGTTGGCAGAAAAATGTACAAGGTTAAATTCGTAGCTTCGTAAAATTTAATGTACAGAAGTCGGCTATATATACGGTGGCGGGAACTGAATAAAATCCACATAGACAGGAAATGAGTTAGTTCCCGAAGCGATAGCGATGCATAAAGAGCTCATGAATAACAGTCCCGTATGGGCTTGAAACTAGTCGGATCCTATATAATATGAAGTGAGTATAGCCGATTTCTATACATTAACTATGAATACAACTAAAAGTAGTCTAAATTCGTAAATTTTTGTTAAATGTTTGAACGCGCTGACATAAAGTTAGTATTTGGAGTAAGTAACCTATATAATTTACTAAGGTCCCCCATATCTCTAAATTGAAGTTCATCAAAATCAGTTCAAGACTTTGTTCATAACATCGTAACGAATAGATAAAGTTCGGTCCAGATTTATAATAACGATATTAATCATAAAGCCTATGTCCATTTTCAATATTTAATATACTCTGTGCTAAAATTGATCAAAATTTGCCCAATATTCTGAATGTGAAACGAATCAACAGGTTTTACGTTCGTATAAATTGATGATGAAATAAATATGCATTTTATACATAAACATTAGATTTGAAAGTTACAAATAAGCTATCCAATATAATAAAACATAAAAGCAATTTCAGTAAAATTTATTTAATCCAGGTGAATTTTTAAATGGGCTTGAAACTTTTTAAACGAGTGCTCGCTTTGTTTCAAAAGAGTTTTATAAAATTGAGTAAAAAAATATTTTCATATTGCGGTATACCATTTTTTTGTGATGAGTAAAGTTTAAATTCGGGGATTATTTTCTAATATATAATCGACTAGCGTTTTAACAACCTGAGGGTTATAAAAATCTCAGTTTATAAATGATTTATTTATTTTTCTAACCTCTCAAATGTCGAATTACACATAATACACATCAAGGGCAAGATATTTGAATATCGAATTATTAATTAATTATTTAATAATTCATAATATATTTTTTAATAATTTATTTCTTAGTTACTTAATCATCTACTATTCTACTCTTTATTGTACATTGTAATAAAAAGTATAAACAAATTTAAAGAACTAACAACATAAATTAGTATAATAATATTATCGCTGACCAGCAATTTCTGCCAGGCGTATATTAATTTTGTCATCTCTCGTCTTGCTATATTATAGTTTTTATCAACACTAACGCTTACTTTTCTCATGTAATTCTCAGTGAAGACTAATTAAAATCATTTCATAAAGGCAAATGATTAAAGCTGTTGAAAATGATTAAACGACGGTTGATAATGAGTTCTCAGGGCAATATTTACAATATAAAAATGCAAATATCTTTAAGTAAGATATATTGTGCTTTGATAAATAGAAGAATATTACTAAACTCGTTTTTCGAAATATAATATAACACTAGAACAATATTAAGCTGTGATAGCCAAGCGGTGAGATTTACTTTTTCAAGGGGTCACGGGTTCAAAACCTGGGAATGCGTCAATGAGTTTTTCTGTTAAAAACTTATGTGTGTAACTAATAATTGTAATTTATCACATGTATTTCGATGAAGAAAAACATCGTGAGGAAACGTGCGTATGTTTCTCTTTAAAAATGAAGAGTGGAAGCCTATGGACAGCAATGAGATAGTTACAGGTCGCTACTTTACGATTTTTTTTTGACACTTAAACACACATTCATCTATCCCCAAAGTAAGTAACTTAATACTTGTGTTATGGTAGACAGACAACTGGTGAATATATACTTATATAATTTTTAATTACATACTTAAATACAAAATATCTGGGTGACCGAGCTTCGCTCGGTAATTTTTTACAAAAAAAAAAACTAAAAAAAAACCAATTATTTAGTTGGGATCGATCCTTGGCATTTACATTTCTCAAGTCTGCCCGTTACCCGAATAAGCCACGTCGACTTGACAGTGAATGGGGAAAATTCAATTTAATATAAATGTTAGTGTTTTTTAATGCCCAAAAACAGGGATAAAACAATTTTTTTTTACATAAAACCTAGCTAGATCAATTTTTCTCCCCCAAAACCTCCTACATGTTGAATTTCAGGAAAATCGTCGGAGCCGTTTCCGAGATTCGGAAAATATATATATATACAAGATTAACTCATTCAAATATTAAAGATATACACCCAGACTCAAAGACCTACAAATTCATTTATAGAAAATGTTGGCCCTCGGCGGGAATCGAACCCGCGACCCGTGGAGCTTAAGGGTCACTACCCACTGCACCAACGGGCCAGTCGATTACAACTATAATTGCACGTTTTAACGCAAAAGAGCGATATCTCACTATAACCTTTCAATATTTACATAAATGCTTTATTATGAAGACATCATTGAATGGAAGATACGTATCACGCTCAATTACTTTACATTCAAGGGAAACTTTGACCCATGCATAATTGATAGGCTCTTTAACGCCATGTCAGCCGTCTAATAGTTTTAGGATTAATATCAATTGGTAATTACTTATATTGTTGAATATTTGCTGATACTGTCGAGGCTTGATTTGACCCTTTAAGTATGTGATAGTTTATGTAAGGCGTTACATTGCGGAGATCCATAATACAAAAGTAATGAAAACATTATTTTACTTATTAAAATATTAATAATATTTTTATAACTTTTATATATGATAGTTATTTCAAAGGAACAAGTCCTTTTAAATTAATTTCGATAGTAGAATTGTTCAAGTAATCTTTTTGATATCACAAACACTTCTTATTCCATACTAAGCAATGAATCGTTCATCTTTTTATTCAAATTCTAATCCTTTATTTGTCCATAATACAAAACGGTGTTTTATAGTATAGTTTTAAAAGTCTTTTAGTTTTTAGTAGCGTATAGTTTCCGGTATATTACCAAGAAATTGGTACGTAAATATAAAGAACTCTGGCATTTTGTGTTCATTAACTTAATTTTAATAAAAATGTTAAATATTTTCAACATTGACACAGAAGCATCACAAAAAGTAATAATAACATAATTTTTCTATAATCCGCGATAAAGTAAAATAGAAAATATATATATAATGCTAAATGTACAGTGGACTATCCGTTTTCATACCCGATACTTGTAGGATTTGTAAAAATACATACACAAACCTCCACAACTGTTAATACAATCACAAACGCTTTGAAATTTTGCCGTGGACTTTATCTCCTGATGATGCTTAGGTTGCGGGTCAAAAGATTGTTGAGTTTGTGATAGCGAACGTATGTAGTGCTTGTGTATTGTCGTGGCGATGGACCTATAATGTAGTCGGTTTACTAAATCATATTCGATTCTTTCTGATTTGTAAAATCATAATTTTACTGTAAAAAAATCCCTTTGTAATCCGCTAAGTAAATAAAAACAGGAGATTAACTTATAATATTTATATTTTGGCATATATCATGATTAATTGGTGTATTATACCGTTTTAGCTACAGTCAAGCAAAATCACAATTCCTAATATCGAATATCGCATGCAAGGTCGAAAATATGTTTACGGACAAACAAATATCACAGGGCAAACAGCCCTCGTGTTTGATGGATCACTAAACATAGAGGATACATAGAAGATCAAATCGCTTGTGAATAGACAACACGTTTTATGTCTTATTTACGAATAGAATTCAACATCGTCAATATATTTTCTTTTTTTTTTATTTATTTACTAGCAATCGCCAGCGACTGCGCCCTCGTAGATACATTAAAAGCGTAATTTGGTAACCATAAAAATGATTTAAGTGGGTTAACCTTAAAAGTTAGTCATATGCTGTCCCGGACTTTTATTTAGAGCTTTTAGAGGCGAACAATTTTGTAATACATGATTTTTTAATAACTATTACCGTTTACTCAGTCCACGCAAGGAAAGCTTTAAATTTTGCCGTTTTCGTCCTATTTTTTATTGCTGCTGTTTTCCTATTCGTCTTAGCATTATGCTATATAACCTATAGCCTTTCTCAATAAATGGACTATCTTACACTGAAAGTATTTTTTAAATGAGTCCAGTAGTTCCTGAGATTAGCGCGTTCAAACAATCAAACAAACTCTTCAGCTTTATAATGTATTAGTATAGATTTATATTTGTCTCAGTAGTTCTATGCTCTGTCTTACTGTCATTTGCTTGACCAATATTCAACACAATCAGATTAAAATAGCCGCAATAAACAAAATTCGAAACTGGAACTCCTAATACAGTATATTGTGTGTACAAAACGAATAGTGTTTGTCACCAAACAAAATATACCTCATGACAAACAGGGAAGTGTTTCTTCGGTCACAATATAACTAAAGTGTCCAGCTTAGAATTTTTCTTTAATATTACTTATTTCAAATTGTGAATAATGCGTAGCGTAATGTGTGTGCCTACAACCTTGATTGAACCTAAATTTCAATTAGGTCAGTTTAATACTAATAATATATGAACTATAATACATTTTAAAAATGTCCCACGAACCTTACGCTTATTGGCCTTAAATAATTTAATTAAGAAAATTATGTAATACTATAATTATAACTTAAAATAACGTCTTCAAATCTTATCTTTGTTTACATCAAGTTTTTTAAGTTTTCTTAAAAAAAAACTGTTATAAACTATGTATAATCATATTATACATAGAATCATAGAATCATATATGTGAGGACATACAAATTATAAAATGTTGTGTGTATAAAGTGCTTTTAAATCATCTACTTTACTGCTCTTTCGGAAAGCTGTTCCTATCGAAAAGAGCCAACAAGAAACTCGGCGGTTGCTCTTTTCAAAATATTCTTTTAACTAGGTACATTTTATCATTACTCTCTGGAACAGGGGTCGAAGAGTAGCTTAGTAGTAGTATTCACGCATTCTTATCATCTAAGTAATCTTCAACAGTATAGTAGGCTTTCTGTATCAGCCTCATTTTAATAGTTATTTTAACAGCTGTAATGCCAGAGCTAAAATTAATTGCGGCATTTTATTTCAGAATCTTATACCGGAACCAACAAACGAAATGAAATGAAAATATTTTTTTACTAAATAACAGGTTTTTTTAGTATATTTGTAATATATTATATTATGACCAGATGACCAATAGAAATATCATGTAATTTAATGTTAAATACGCTTTAAATTTGGACTTACATCCATCGTAAAGAAATAATAAATATACGTTCGCACGCAGTTTTCAGTTCGTACTAATTGCGCGTACTTGTATGATGCCGTACTATTAACGTCAAAATTTTAATATTTTTCCGACCTGTAAAAAGTTGAGAGTTATCTCCATAAATGCTCGCTACGGATTTAATTACTTGCAAGCAATATGTTCATTTCAAGTAGAGAACGTTGCCTTTAAATCTCGTCAGTAATTTACTACACATGCATTTATTTTAATAATATACGGTTCGGTAAATCGATAAATCAGTCTACATACAGGATGTGACGAACTCGACCTTACATGCATATATTGGTAGAGTTATGTACTGAAGTGATAGTATGTTAAGGAAGGTATATAAATAAAAATATTTGTTTGTCATTTAATATGGTTTTTCGTAATGAGTATTTGATACTCGTTACAAGGAGAACTATAACTTTTTGGCTTGCATATGGAAGTTTTAACATTAGTGAGGATAGTTGCGGAGAGGTGTAAATTCCAATTCAAAAGTTTCTTTATTCAAGTAAATTTGTAAAGTGCTTTTGAATCTACAATTCTAATGCTGGTTCGGAAAACTGTTTCTACCGAGAAGAGCTAACAAGAAACTCGGTGGTTGCTATTTTTAAAATAATAGTTATGACTTACTTATAACAAGAAAGTAATGACTTAATGTAACTACATTAAGTCATTACTATCTTGTACAGGGTCGAACCGTAGCTATAACCAAGCATTCTTATCATCTAAATAATCCTCAACAGTATAGTAGGCTCTTTTATATCAGCTTCCCTTTAACAGTTTTTTTAAACTGATGCAATGGTAAAGCTAAAATTGAGTACGGAATTCTATTATAGAATCTTATACCCAAACCCACAAATGACTTACGTAGCTTTACAAGGCGCAAAGTCGGACTTATGTCAGTTCCAACTTTGTATATAATATACATCACCTATCGTTTTATAATTCTTTATATTTTTATGTACAAAAAGAGATGCGGAGAGAAGAAGTGAGGTGCTGAGAGGAGAGGAGATTTGTAACGCCTTTTGACCCAATTGCTGACAGTGCGGTATTAATAAGTTGTCAAAAAAATAATAACACAATTTAACACAAGTAGCTATTAATAGTTATGTAGTATTAATTAATAATACGTGGGTAACCGAGCCTTGCTCGGTAATTTTTACAAAATAATAAAAAAAACTTTTAAAAAAATAATAGGTATTAGATGGGGCTCGATCCTAGGTATTTTTATTTCTCGCGACCACCCGTACCCCGAATAAGCTACGCTAACTTGACAGTTTGCGGTAAAAATTCAATTCAATATAAATTTTAGTATTTTTTAATGCCCAAAAACAGGGATGAAATGATTTTTTTAAAATAAAATCTAGCTAGATCGATTTTTCTCCCCCAAAACCCCCTACATGATGAATTTCAGGAAAATCCTTGAAGCTGTATCCGAGATTCCGAAAATATATAAATTATATATATACATACAAGATTAACTCATTTAAATATTAAAGATGTAGAAGTAATTAATATTAACAATGAAAGATTCAAATAACCGCAAATAAACAAAAGCTATATACAATACATTCGTTCAGTACATTCGCTTAAAAATATTCGTGTCCAACAAAGCGAGTTCTGAAACAAAAGCATTCACTGGCAGCACTTTTAAAGCCAGTCTGACTGGAAGCTCTCTCTTTGATTGCAATAATGCCTGTAATACTTGGCCACTGGGACACGTTGCTATCGCAGTTCGCAGTACAAAGCCTTAGTGCCGTATCGGTGAATAGTGTTACTGGGAACTTGGCAACGGAAATGCCCTAGATGATCCATTTCGGTTGTTGTTTTTCGTCATTTGTTAAGATTTTATGTGCTATAAATCATCTGTATTAGTCATTGGCTTAGTTAGCTTCTAGTGACCGTAATAAAAGAATATAGCCATTCTATAAAACTGCGTAATCTATACTAGACCAGTCTACATAAAGGTTTAAATTAAATGCAAGAAATATGGTTATACGTCAAAAATATGACAAAAATTGAAGATTATTTGGATGATAAAATACCTGGATTTGGAAATTTTTTTCAGTTTCATACAAGACTGCGGTTTAATAATGTAAAATTGAAAATGTTTAAAAGATTGACCGCGGAGTTTCTTGCTGGTTCTCGGTAAGAGTAACATTCCGAAAGTTGTGTGTTTTCAGTTTTTTTGTTGTATTTGTTGATGTTAAATTTCGTATTTTGTGTAAAATAAATAAAAAACAACATATACATAGCAACATTAGTGAAGGAAAAAATGTCTTATATATTTATTGTATTTCAGTTTGAAAATATTCGCATGATGAATATTCCATGATCGCAGATATATCTTGAAGAAGCGGGTACAGATTCTCAAATGTTTAGTAATTTTAACATGCACTATAAATTAAAAATTTACATTTATTACAATAAAGGTTGGTTGGTATCATCATTGGGTATCTATAAAATACATAACCAAAAACGACTTAACCAAGTCAATAGTAAACGTAATGTTAAATAGTAAATAAATGCCAATAACATTACTATTACTGTACTGTAGCAATCAGTTAATAAAAAAAGTATCAACGACAGAACTACTGGCTTAATGTTGTTGTTAAAATTATGCTTAAAGTAATGCCGTCGTAAATTTAATTATTCCTTTCAGATCGTTTATCTCCTATAATATTTTAAAATGTTTACTTTCAACGAAGCCTAAGCCAGATAGAAAAGCTTCACTGACAGCACTTACAACAAAAGCTCGCAATAAGGTGGCTGTTAAACGACCGTTTTCTTCAAACTCACTACTTACTTTATTCAAACGGGTTTATTGGGTCAACTCTATTCAAGAAGAGAACTCTAGAGGAGAAGAGCTAGCAATAAGCACGCGCTTTTCAAAATAAAATACGTTTACGTAGTTTGTCATTGCCATCTTATGCATGGCAAGAGTATAATTTCTTACATTTATATAAATAATCCTTATTTTATACTTGTACTATAATAGACTTTCAGATAAAGCATCGCTATAGTATCAATAATAATAGTATATTTTAAGTCGTTATAATGACTTATATGACGGTATATTCAACTAAAATTGTCTTTAGAATAAAATCCTACATTACCATATTGTGCAGCTTATTTTCATTAGATTATTATTGACATTAGAGTATAAGAAAGCGCAGAGATATCATCATCCTATCCTATCCTATCCTATCCTATCCTACTGCCCTTATGCCACTTTAAGCGGGGTCGGCACAATATGTAACAAACATGCTGTCACATGATTTGGCTATGAATTTTACGACCGGTCGCCTGCCTGACGTCAACTTAACTTAGTCCTTTTTTACAACACCTCGGTAAGAAAGAGGGTGGTTTATTTTACTCAACCGGATACCACACGGTGGGTCAACTTACCTTAATCGCCTTTTACGACACCTCGGTAAATAATTAGGGTGGTCTATTCTACTCAGCCGGTTACCACACGGCGGGTCGACTTACCTTAACCGCCTTTTACGCAACCTCGGTAAGAAATGATGATGGTACTATCCTATTCAACCGGATACCACACGGCGTAAAAAAGCGCAGTGATTTGATTGGCTTACAATTAACTAAGCTCTCATAATTATTTACGGCGTTAGAAAAATCGTTCGTGTATCATAAGCTTTAGATTTTCTATTATTATAATAAAGCCTGTAATACTTGGCTACTAGGCCACGTAGCTATCGCAATACAGCGAGTTTACAATATCGGTGTGTAGTACAAAGCTTTTCTGGGTCGGAACTTGGCAACGAAAGTACCCTTTAGTTGATGCATTTCGGTCTTTGGAAATATTGCTATACTCGTTTCTGATATTGTTATGCACTATACAGTTTTGTGCAATGAATTATGAAACGTTAATTTACTGTATAGACCACCCTAATTTCTTACCAAGTTGTCGTAAAAGGTGACTTAGGTAAGTTGACCCACCGTGTGGTGACATGTGACAAAATGTTTATAACATGTTGTGCCGATCTCAGAGTGGGATAAGAGCAGGAGGATAATAATGATGCTTAAGAATGTTGGTAATCGCTAAACTCGCTGTAGTCCGATAAAGGAAAAGAATATGAAACAGTCTCAGTGATAATCCTCTAAAACAACGCGGAAACTCCAGTCAATACATTCGTCTTTATTACAATAACAAACATTTATGTAACATGAGTCCCTTTGCGAATTGTAGGTAATGAAAGTTTGGACAAAGTTGAAAATAGCTGTAACTCGAGCTACTCTTCTCTACGAGCAAAGTTTTGGGCACTCTTGCGTGCGCGTAGACAATAAATATGGGGTTTCAAAACTGATTATAGATTAAGTTATACTATTGTTTGTCCAGAGAACTACCGCAGCTTACATTTGTTTATTTATTTAACACTAGCTCTTACCCGCAACTTCGTTTGCGTGGATTATTGTCGCGTGAAAGGTTGATAATAGATGGCGATTTTCAATGTCTTCCTATTCTTATTAAAGCAACAATATCTATAGCCTATATACGCCGTGGTATCCGGGTGAATAGAATAGTACCACCCTAATTTTTACCGAGGTGCCGTAAAAGGCGACTAAGGTAAGTTCACTCACCGTGTGGTATCCGGTTTAGTAGAAAAGACCACCCTCTTTCTTACCGAGGTGTCGTAAAATACGACAGAAGCAAGTTGACGTCAGGCAGGCGGCCGGTCGTAAAAACGCAGCCAAATCATGTGACAGCATGTTTATAACATGTTGTGCCGACCCCACTTAGAGTGAGATAAGGGCAAGAAGATGATGATTTCTATAGCCTATATGTTATCCCGGTGTATAAGGAATATATGTGCCATATTTCATCGATATTCATATTATTTGAATGAAGATTATTTTAATTTGATTTGATTTGACTATCAAAATGTAAATTACAAAAGTAGGCATTGCAGAATTGTCATAGTACAAAAGTTATTTTTTTGTATCTGATCTAATTATTTTCATATAGAACCCTTTTTTATGTGGATATTTGAAAAATAGATTGGAAAAATAATTCTATCGTTACTTTCGTACCAAAATTTCATTAAAGGAACAAATCATACACAATGTAAAGTTCCAAACGACTGCATGAAATTCATGTTCATTCTAAGTAATAGTATTTTTTGCGTCAAAGCTTTCATGCAGAACGATATTCTCCTTTAGACAAACAGTACACTATTATGTATGAGGGTTTTGATGCATATAAAGTACGACTGACATAAAATTTAGTAAAGTTATGAGTTTTGAAATAATTTATTGTTTAAAATAATTGACGTCTTTAGAATACTTCGATGAAATGTCTGCGTAAGATACAATTTGTTTAATTTAGTTACAAATACTCCTTTATTTTAATAAAGATTTATTTTTGTAATTACAATTACTTAAGAGGCCAATATAAATCAATGTACTTCATATCGTTATACGGCAATAATAAATAAAGAAAAACTAATAAATATTTCAACATAAGCTATGTTGAAAGCACCTGACCATCTCGCGAGATTTAGAGCTTTAACCCACCACGCAGCTCCAATACCGACTGAATGACTACACTTTCATTCCGTTTTTTTAGAAAGAACGGTTACAGTATTGACATACCATGCTGCTCCATTATGGATTGGTAGGTTACAAATATCCCTAGAATTTTTAGAGACATACAGGGTTCCTCACGATGATTTCCTTCACCCAAAAGCGAATGATAAATTGCAATTATCAATTGGACACACAACATAACAAATAATGACAAAATAAAAAAGACACGCGCAAATATACAAATAACACATTTTGTTCGCAGGCTGCAATAAAACATATTATGGCGACATTGGCCGCACTTACGAGCTGGAGCTTCATAGACCTAGAGAAGATTTAGTCCCCTACGTGTGCCTCTTAACAGTGACGGCTGCTGGAGGAATACACGGCGATCTTGTCCAGGTGAGTTACATAGGTCTTAAAGACTGTGAAATACAATGAAGTTTTCTTCCACCCTTCTGGTGTCATTCTCTATGTAGACTAACAACATTGATAACGCTGAGGAATGCACAAATAACCTCTTACGTACAGACGCAGAGTGCGGGTGAGCGAGTGTGTTTGCGCGCGCGTGTGTGGGGGAGAAAGTGTGTTTGCAAGCGCGTGTGTGGGTGAGCGAGTGTCTGCGCGCGCGTGAGTGTGTTTGCGCGCGCGTGTGTATGGTTGTGATTTTTAAACTCTTTTATGCTCCAACAGCTTACCGGATTTGTAGAATTTAGAACGCAATTTCGACCGACGCAGGTAATTAGAACCGACAGTGGCTACATTTTGTTAAAATAAAATATGTTATTCTGAGAGAGAAACTAAAAAAAGCTTTGAGTTTTCAAACTGGTACCTAAAACTGCCGTGTGGTATCCGACTGAATGGAATAGACCACCCTCATAACTTATGGAGGTGTCGTAAAATACCACTAAGGTAAGTAGACGTCAGGCAGACGGCCGAAGTAAAATACGTAGCCAAATCATGTCTCAACATGTTTATAAAATGTAGTGCCCCACTTAGAGGGGGATAATAGCTGGAGAATGATGATACTACATTTAAACCACTATGCATTCACCGTATTTATTCAATTTCTATATATGTATATACTGCACGTAAATTTAAACTTGCAATGGAAGTATTAAAACACACGGTGTCTAGAGCGCTTCACTTATAAGCAGAGAGTACGCAAACAACCTCAGTAAAGCTTCCTTCAGCCTCTATTGAAGGCATCATTACTGTAAAGGGCACCTTTACATCAGAACTGTACGTTACACGTTTTTTAGTTTTCTTAAATGTAAAGAATTCATAACATAAGAAGTACCAAGACTGGAATCGAAGTACCGTTTTTAAAAATGAATTTTAATAGAAAACAACGTAAAAGTTAAAAACTGTTAATGACTGAAAATTTGAAATTGGAATTATAAAAATGACAATTGTTCATAGATTTAAATATTTTCTTAATTTTCATATTTTAACCGATGAAATTTTAATTATAAAATTCTAATTTTGAGTTGGCATTTTCTTTCACGGAATAATATAAGAAAATTGCCTGTATACTTATTTACTTTTTCTATCAAAGGTATTATTATGTACTATTTCTGATGATTATTATTACTTTTTCTCAACAAAGTTATATAGGTCTTCTGTATAAGCTATTTTATACATTTTCATAAACATCTAAACACATATCTTCATAACCTAGAATGAAATTAAAATACGTAAATAATGATTTCACGTTCCTTTTTTAGGGATATTCGCGATTATTACTTCTTAATGTCCTTAATTACAATGTTGTTACTGTATAACTCCAATTGATGGGCAAAGGCCTACTTTCTCTTTTGGAGAACACGATTCATCTCCTTTTTTATTTTCTTTTGAAAATGTTTGTGTAGATCATAGATGACTCTCTAGGGTGTCAACACGATTCATATATTGAGTTTGTCACTTACCCTTAGTTCCTTTTTTTAAGCTTAACCAATATCAAAATACTTATATAAAATTTCCACATAGCGAGCATTACTAAGTAAGAAGACAATTTTTCCTGCGGTACAATTTTAAGTAAAAAAAAAAGTAAGTAACGGCCTGTTACTATCCCACTGCTGGGCATAGGCCTCTTCTCTCCGTTTTTAGAGAGAAGGATTGGAGCTGAGACCTACCACGCTGCTCCAATGCGGATTGGTAGGTTACACATATCCCCAGAATTCTCTAGAGATATGCAGGTTTCCTCACGATGTTTTCCTTCACCGAAAATCGTGTGATAAATTGCAATTATCAATTTGACACATAAGTTTTACTAGAAAACTCATTGGTGCCTGCCCGGGGTTTGAACCCTAGACCTCCTCGAAAGAGGCGCACGGTGTTACCGCTGGGCTACCACAGCTTTAAGTATACAAATATTATTTATACTTTTTAATAACACTTACTTTTACTTCACCGTACGGCCTTGACCGCTGAAGTTTAGTACGGAGATTTTAATTTTAAAATCGTTTCATGAAAATATTCATAGCGTTTTTATTCAAAAGCTCCGCAGAGCTTTTTGAATGTTATGAAATATGAATAAATATTATTCACTGACACTGCAACCCCTCTGTGATAAATCCTTAAATACCTATCGCTTAGTTGAAATAACGTCTGCATTTAACCATGTTTTGTATATATTATATTATACATACTAAATTCTTTAACTCAAATTGACTTTTATTTGAAAGTCCAAACTTGAAGTCAAGATTTATTAACACCTACTTAATTTAACTAAAAACGTATCATTATAACATCAAATTAACTGTTTATACCATCTGTTTCACAATACAGGATTGTATTGTATAGTTTTATGAGTTACTAGCAATCGCCAGCGGCTCCGCCCTCGTGGATCTATCTATCTAATTTCGGGGACGCCTGTCGGTGCAGGACGGGTGATCAGCTCCTATTCCGGACTATTCCACCCATTTCCCCATGTTGGGACAAGGGTTTCACTGCTGTCCCGACAGTGTCACCTGCTCTAATCTGCCCGTAGCTTTTACGAACCTGATAATATCCCTGAAGGAGATATTTGTCAGATCCTCAACTTCAATTTCATCCTTACCTAGTATCTTCCATCTTACCAGCGAGTACATAGGGCACTCAGCCATAAGGTGAAGACTCGTTTCTTCCTCTCCACACTCTGGGCACGCAGCATCTTCTGTTATTCTCATTATTGACAGGTGTCTGTTTAACAGGCAGTGCCCAGTTGTAATGCCTGTTACAATTGCTACATTTTCCCTGCTCTGAGACATCAGCTGTTTAGAGCCCTCGTGGATAGATTAAAACTGTAATATAGTCTTTTGAAAACCATAAAAATATAAATTTTGAAAAACAAAAATATATAACCATAAAAATGGTTAAAAACCTTAAAAGCTAGACATATGCTGTCGTGGACTTTTATTTAGAACTTTTAGAGGAAAACAATTTTGTAATACATGATTTTTGAATAACTATACTCAGCGCACGCAAGGAAAGCTTTAAATTATGCCGTTTTTGTACTATTTTTTATTGCTGCTCCTCTCCTATTTATCTTAGCGTTATTTAATACAGCCTTCCTTAATAAATAGACTGTCTTACAATGACAGAGTTTTCAAATCGGTCTAGTAGTTCCTGAGATTAACGCGTTCAAGCAATCAAACAAACAAACTCTTCAGCTTTATATATTAGTAGTATAGATGGCACATTTTATGCTGGCTCTACTCTAGTATAATAACTCTGTGGGTTTTATACACGAAGTCGTAAATCTAGAAAATTCACTATTTGCAAGCTACAGTTAGGCGGCTGCGAGTTTTCTTTCATGTCGCGTCTCCATTCAAACCTGTGATAACAGACCTTTTCAGACCTCTAAACCTCGCAATTATGAGGTCACTCAAGCTGCGTTTAACATTCAGACGTCTCGTGAATGAGAAAAATACAGCCTGTTGTCGCATTTTTCGGACGGTATTTATAAATTTTTTATTAAAAGGCGTTTGTGAAAAAAAAAATTGCTATACTATGCGCACGATACTATTTTTATACATTGCATGTCGATTAAGTCAAGAATATTATCAGGCTTAAACTGAAAATAATAGACTGAAATAAAAATTAGTTTCACTATAATCTCTGTCCGGAATGGCTGGACAAGTGGAGGATGGCCGTCAACGTCGGGAAGACGGCCGCTCTGCTCACCAGCCGCTCCAAGCCGCTACGTCAGCTGACTTTACGAGGCCAGGACGTAGAGTGGAAGACCACAGTGAGGTTTTTGGGGTGTGAGTTGGACCGCAGCCTGCGCATGGTCCCCATGGTTAACCGTGTCGTGGGCCAAGCTGCTGCTGCCAGGTCCCAGCTCCACACGCTGTTCACATCCCATTTACCTGTCAACACCAAACTGCGAGTCTACGGTGCCTACGTCCGCTCGCGCTTGACGTACGCGGCACCCGCCTGGTACGCGCTATGTTCGGCGTACCAGAGGCGAAGACTGCAAGTCCAGCAGAACCGCTGCCTGCGACTGATCGTAGGAGCCCCGAGGTATGTGCGGAACGACGTCGTGCATCGGGATACCCAAACGCCGACCGTGGAGGAGTTCGTTCGTCGCCTTGCGCGCCGACTGTTCGCGCGCGCGGACAACAGCGCGCACGTACACCTCCATGGCATCGCGCCACTCCATGCGCGACCACCCGATGGACGTTCCCTGCCTCGCGAGCTCCTGCGATCACCGTCTCCGCGTCCCGATGCGGATGACGACGGCGACGACGAGGACGACGCGATGGGCGATAGGGCGGAAACACCGGATATGACAAAACCACTGACCAAGACACCACCAGACCAATATATACCCGAAGACGACTTTGAGGTCTGGGAGCTACCATTCCCAGACCTCCCCACCGAACAAGACATCCATTAGGTCACCTAGGTGACCTGGGCTTACGGCCAAAATACCGACACCATTAGGTCACCTAGGTGACCTCGGCCTACGGCCGAAACACGTACCGGGCTTAAGTGCCCGCGAGGAGATGCCCGGGTAGTGAGGAATACCTCGAGGCCCGCACCCCGTTTACCCCCACCCGGGGAGTAAGCGAGAAGACCCTTCATCATAATCTCTGTCTACATATACATATATCTAATTGTTCGAGAATTAATTTATAAATATAGATTAAATATGTAGTTAAATTTATATAAATTTAACTACATATTTATTTTATTTACGAGTATATTGCATCTTTTTCATCTTTTGTTTTAAGTTTGATTTTTATCTTTTTTTATATATTGATTTTTGTGTATACGAGTAATTTTTATTTGCCTTTTCCCTATATTTTACCAGTATTTTACTTCTTGTCCTTTTCTTTCTGTTCCTCTGAAGTTGACTGGAAGAGATCCCTTTTATGGATAAGTCCGGCTTTGTACATGTTCTTTTTTTATTACTTTTCTTTTTCTGTATTTATGTACTATAAAGAAAATAAATTAAAAAATGTTTGACTATAATATCTTTCTATATATATAAATGAAAGTTTGTCTGTATGTATTTTACAGAGTCAGAAATGGTTGGGCCGATTTTAATGAAATTTTTAGTTAGTCTTTAGAATAACCCGGCGGATGATGGTGTAAAGTTTGGTGGCGATAGGAGCATTTTTTAACTAAGTTCTGTTTTGAGGGAAATTTGAAACTAACCTGAGCTACAGCAACGCGTAACTGGACAGCTAGTATTCTAATATAAACAAAAACCTTACGATATTTTTCATTTTTGTGTTTTACTTACGATTTGAATTGAATTGAAATTAATGAATTAATTTTTGGAACTAATTCTATTTTAAGCTGAAAACAATTACTTATAAAATAAAAAGCGTTTTAAAAATAAATTAATTGATGATATAATTTGTACAAAAACCGCTATCATTATATTATAACTGTATACTAAACATTAAACTGTTCATTTCCATATTAATGACTATGCAATTTATTAACCATGGCAATATTTACAATACACCTGATCTTCACAATTTATAAATGGCTCTTGTACACGATAATTAATTTAAGTCAGGCCTATCAATAAATAACTTGTAATACATGAGAAGGATACAGTAAATTAATTAAGGACCCGATATTGATATAGGATCGAAATTAAGAAAATATATAAATAACTATTCGAATTTGAGATCATAACTTAAATCCAATACACAAAAGTTATGATAGAATTATTTTGCTACAACCCGGATTTGTTAAGTTAAAATCTATGTAATGTATAGGAAACAAAACCATTATCATACCTTATACATGCAGGATTAGTTACCACACAAAACACCATCTCCAACAGCACACTACACAAGCACTACACACATTCACTACGACAATCTCAACGATAGTTTAGCCCCGTGACTAAATCACCATCAGGATATAAGCTCCAAGACAAAATCGCAAAGCGTTGCATGACCCAAGATACCAGTGTTACATACCAATAGTTAACCCCCACCATTGATATTGCTTCCAAACACGTGTAGTAAACTGCAGTTGGATACGTTTAATTGTTTGCTAATTAGGTAAATTAAATCCAATGGCCCTACCAAGAAGGGCCAGGAAGAGAGAAAGGAACTTTTATACTGATCTTAAAATATAGAAAAGAAAAATTGTGAAGAAATTAAGTGACTTCTTAGTCTTCAGTGTCCAGCAGTGGACGGTTGCGTCCACTGCTGGACATAAGTATCGCAGGATCTCTACACCACACGATCTTGTGTCGCTTGGATCCAGCAGCTTTCCGTGATTTTTTGAGACCGTCAGTCCATCTCGAAGGGGGTCTGGCAATACTGCGTTTTCCAGTGCGGGGTCGCCATTGCTTAAAACCCCAACGCCCATCGGTTCTCCGGACTATGTGCCTTGACCATCTCCACTTCAGCTTCGTAACACTATTATTAAAATACATTATTATTATTTTAAAGACTTTAATGCAATACAATATTATGACATAAAATAATTGTTAATTATTTTTTTATGACTTCGTATTTACATTGAAACTGACATTATATTATTATTGCTATTATTGTACGGAAGCTTTAATTATTGTTACGAATGACGAGATAACTTGTAAGTAATAAAACATTTATAAAGAGATTACAATAATTTAATTTAAGTAAATAAAATGTATCTATTGCTGGTTGTCCATTGACTAAATAAATAAACACGCTGAGTTATGTTGGTGATTATAATTCTTTTACGAAACTCCTCATTTTTGACTTGATCGCGTACAGTAGATCTCTACATGATCTCTACATGAGTGATTCTGAGTTTTCTTATGAGGCCCAGTTAAAAAACAAGTAGGTTAAACTAGTTTCTAATTATTTAATCAAAACTCAAACAATTAGCCTTTAGTCCCAGTAAAACGTATGGTTTAGTATTACTTAGGCATTGCTAAATTTACTTTCTTGTAATTAAAGATGTTAAGTTGACCAAACTAAAGCTATTAAAAAACCTTTTCTTTCTAAGAGCGCTTACGCTGTGCGATACTTTAGGTAGTTCCCAGTTCATTAGTCATTCCCGTTTAATCTTCATCGGATCATTTGTTAAAATGTCGCCCTCTTATTTGCATGTAATTAAAAGGACCCCATTATTTATCGAAGTTTCTTTCTTAACGCTTTTTTTTTGTTTTTGAAGACGATCTTTTCGTTTCTAGCGCGCGGCACAATAATCATTTATCTATACTTACGAGTATTATATAATAACGTCGCCATAAGCTCTGTATGTGATCGATTTTTTCAAAATCTTCTGTAGGAACGTTTATACGATTTTTTACTAAAAAATAGTGCAACAATTGAGGAAAGTTAAAATGTATAGTGTATAACAGTTTTAAGTAAACTCCGCCGTGTGGTACCTGGCTGAATAGAATAGTATCACCCTCATTTCTTACCGAGGTGTCGTAAAAGGCGACTAAGGTAAGTTAACCCACCGTGTGGTATCCGGCTGAGTAGAATAGACCACCTTCATTTCTTACCGAGGTGTCGTAAAAGGCGACTAAGGTAAGTTGACCCGCCGTGTGGTATCTGGCTGAGTAGAATAGACCAACCTCATTTCTTACCGAGGTGTGATGACCCAAGATACCAGTAGTAACCCCCACCATTGATATTGCTTCCAAACACGTTTAGTAAGCTGCAGTTGGATGCGTTTAATTGTTCGCTAATTAGGTAAATTAAATCCAATGACCCTACCAAGACGGGCCAAGAAGAAAGAAAGGAACTTTTATACTGAGCTTAAAATATAATATAGATTAGAAAAATTTTGAAGAAATTATATTAATATTATTTGAAATTATTAAAAGGTGACTAAGGTAAGTTTACCCACCGTGTGGTATCCGGTTTAGTAGAATAGACCACCCTCTTTCTTACCGTGGTGTCGTAAAATACGACTAACGTAAGTTGACGTCAGGCAGGCGGCCGGTCGTAAAATACGTAGCCAAATCATTGACAACATGTTTATAACATGTTGTGCCGACCCCACGTAGAGTGGGATAAGGGCAGGAATTATATATTAGTTGAGGAAAGTTACAATGTATAGTGTATAACAGTTTTAAGTTAATTGAGTTGAAGAGGTAGTTGTAAAACAACTAACCTGCTAAAACTTTGCTCTTAATAAAAACTATCCAAAAAACTCTAAACCACTTTATTTGGAATTATTGCATGAATACAGATTGCTTTACTTTACTTAAACAAATCCGTTTGTTCTTTCTGTTGATTTAGTTAACGTTTGAAAATTTTTGTACATTAAGCTAAATGCAACAAAGAAAATGATCTGGATTTCCAATTTCGCGTTCCATTAACTAATGACCTCCTCAAAGGCAGTGCACACAACACGGCATTAGTGATTACACATTACGTAATGCTGAGTTTGCGTTTCTGTAAAACAGGTCAACCGTGCCTTCCGGTGACCGGGGAAATAATTTTTGTTTTTCATGCACAAAAAATCCTACAGGAAAACATATTTAACGTCGCTGAAACATACATAAAAGTAAGATAAATCTTACATCATATCCCGCTAATATAATATAATAAATGTGAATTAGATACGAGGATGTAAAGCTGTGATAGCCCAGCGGTAACACCGAGCGACACTTTCGAGAAGGTCACGGATTCAAATCCGGGCGACCAATGAGTTTTTCTCTTTAAACTTATGTGTCTATTATTTAATTAATTATATTAGATATTTGCAATTTATCACAAGCTTTTTGGTGTAGGAAAACATCGTGAGGAAACCTGCATATCTCCATAGAAGTCTGGAGATTGGTAGGTTACCTACCAATCCGCATTTAACCTTTTTTTTATATACTTCGGTATGTAGATTATTATCATGCAATCATTATCGTCAATAAACTGCCCTTATCCTACTCTAAGTGGGGTCGGCTAAATATGTTTTAAACATGTTGCCACATGTTTGGCTAGTAATTTTACGACCGGATGCCTGCCTGAGATTAAGTTACCTTAATCGCCTTTTACAACACCTCGGTAAGAAATGAGGGTCAAATCTATTAAGCCGGATACCACACGGCGGGTCACAGAATTATGCAAAAACGATTTATAGTATTTTGGATCAAATTTGGAAAGATAGTCTTAAATAATATATTTTTCGGTCTCACATCGCAGTCACCAAGACTTAATCGCGAAACTAGTAACTATTTTACTATATTTATTTGATCAAACCAATTTAAAATTTTTGACTGTACGAAATTTAAGATAAAAGAAAGCTGTTATTTACTTAATATTAAATCATTGAACTAGAATAAAATACATGAAAAATTTCAAATTACGATAAAAACTCGAAAGAAAAACTATTTCCATTTTAACATGATTTCAATTACAAAGACTTCAGGGAAAATGTAAGAAAGTTTTCTTTAAAAATACAAGGTTTATGTTATTCGTTCTTTTAAGCTTTTTTATTCGATATTTAACAATCATAAAAAAGATGTTTCGTTCTACATATATTGTATCATTCTTTAACTAAATATTTTGGTGATTTTTAGTAAGGAGCCAGTCGTAAGGTCTAAGGATAATAATAGCTAGGTACTTTTAGATAGACAGATAAAAACTTTATTGTACACAAGATTACACACAAAAAAAATAACATGCTTATAGTAGTACTACGAAGGCGTAATAAGGCCTTTTAAATTCGGCACTGAGCAGATAGTTCCACTATGGAATGGTTGAGAGCTAATATTTCGAAGTTGTATAGAACTTATTCACGCCGTGTGGTATCCGGCTGAGTAGAATAGACCACCCTCATTTCTCACCAAGGTGTCGTAAAATACGACTACGATATGTTAACGTCAGGCAGGCGGACGGTCGTAAAATACGTAGCCAAATCATGTGACAACATGTTTATAACATGTTGTGCCGACCCCACTTAGAGTGGGATAAGCGCAGGAAGATGATGATAGAATTTATTCAATTCAAAGGGTACAGTCATAACAAACTTTAATAAAGAAAAATAAACAATTATAGAATCGCACAAAGAAACAGCTTAGCGATTCAGCGCGGAAACGCTGCCAGCATTCTTGGGACCATTCCACGTGGGTATGATTTGTATAGTCCTAGCGTTTAAGTAATTTAAGACAGATATAACTTGTACGTTTTTGCTGTAAATAAAAAAAATATAGAATATATTTATCTATTATATACTCGTCGTTTTATAGACACAAAAGCAGCAATATTAGAATTCAAAGACAAATAATATGTGATATAAAATAAAAATAACATATTACCATGTTTAAAAAAAGCTGTAATTGCTATATTTGTATTTGTACTAAAAATTTAACCTAATGCTTCATTTGTTCATAATCTCATTTTCAGTCGCTTTTTTTATTTATTGAGCAGTTTGCTAAAAGTTCTATTTCACAAACTAAACTAGCTTTCGTCTTTCGAAAGTTCCAAGGTAAACATTTCGAAAGCTTGTCTTGTACAAGACAATGCCAGCACAAACTTTTCCTCAACTGTAGTTTTATCGGAAACTTTTCTTTCAACTTGCCTGTTGGTCCTTTTCATTAAGCTTTTTATATATTTTTTACAGTTTAATTTGTTCTTTTTACTTTTTAAGAATGTAGTTTCAATTTTAACTTTGGAAAGTAACAGATTGCGCATAAATCAAATGTACTGGTATTGGATTATGCGTTACTTAACTTTTTAAATAATTGAAATTATAATTTAGTAATATAAGCACCTGGGTGACTGAGCCTTGCTCGGTAATTTTTTAAAGGATATAAAAAAATATATAAAAAAAAAAGAAGAGAGTAGGTGCCGATGACATGTGAGATTTGAACCCGGGTTTTAAATATTTTCGGTTCGCCCTTTACCCATCGGCTATAGCAGCATTATGTTTGACTTCTAAAATTATCTTTTGCTTTCAATTCTAGAATTTAGAATTTTTTTAATGCCCAAAAACAGGGATAAAACAATTGTTTTTTAAATAAAACCTAGCTAGATCGATTATTCTCTACCAAAACCCCTGAATACGCTGAATTTCGGAAAAATAGTTAACTCATTTAAATATTAAAGAGAGAGAGTATGAGAAATGAGAGTGGTCTATTCTACTCAGCCGGATACCACTTTTAAGTCATATACTTTTAATTAATACATTTGTAACTAAACTAAATAATACGTAAATTATGCGCAGGTGTACGTAGAACATTTATTTAATTAAAATATTATTATTTTAAGTCTTCAATGGTCAAGAGGAATAAAAAGGGGTACAATGTTTTGTCTTATTATATATAGATAGTATAATATAATAGTATAGTATAGTATTAATATATAGATTAACATTATTCAAATACCTCGCATATTAGACAGGCGGGAACGGAGAAATTCTGCTGAGAGAAACTTTTGGGAATATCTATTCGGATATTTGAGATGAATAATGAACTATTTTACATTCTAAATTCGAAGGATGCCAACTGTTATATTCAATAAGAAAAACCAAATAATATTAATCGGATAAATGTGAATGTGAAATGGGTGTAATTGTAATAAATAAAAAAAACATATGGCACACATACACACACGGTCGTCAACGCCGGAACAAAACAACGTTACGAAACTGAAAAGACCTCGGTAAGAACGCTCTCTTTCTTTGTTTGTTCTACTCAATCGGATACCACACGGTGGGTCAACTTACCTTAATCGCCTTTTACGACACCTTGGTAAGAAAGAGGGAGGTCTATTCTACTCCACCGGATACCACACGGTGGGTCAACTTACCTTAGTCGCCTTTTACGATACCTCGGTAAGAAATGAAATGATGAAATAGACCACCCGTCTATTCTACTCAGCCGGATACCACACGACCAATAAATAAGCGATTGACATATAATATATAAGTGATTGACGCTTACACGCACTTTTCTAAAAGCAGATTATATCGCTTATCCATGGGGGCAGTCGGTATGTACACCATTTTAACCTCAACTTCTAAGGTATAGAATTTTAAGCGTTTCTCAATGTCATACTATGGGAAACCGAGAGAAATTCGAACTTAGTGTCTCTCGCTTAATCTTAGTTAGATGAACCCATTGTTTATGGATAAAGGCAGGAGGATATTACTGGCTAGTTATGAGCCTATCCGAGGCCCTTATTCATGAGTTCTTTAATCGGCTTAATGCGGCGGGAACGGCGAAGACGACGGGTATGACGAATGGTGATTTGCTTTAATAATTATAATATTAAATGTACACGGAAAAGTAAATAAAATATAAGCTGAGATAGCCCAGCGGTGCGAACGTGTGAATCTCTAGAGACGATAATGGGTTCAAACCCGGGCAGACACCAATGAGTTTTTCTAAAAAAAAACTTATGTGTCTAATTGATAATTTCAATTTATCACACGCTTTTCGGTGAAGGAAAACATTGTGAGGAAACCTGCATATCTTTGGAGAATCCTAGGGATATGTGAAACCTACCAATCCGCATTGGAGCAGTGTGGTAGATCTTAGCTCCAATCTTTCTCTCCAAAAACGGAGAGAGGAGGCCTATGCCCAGCTGTGGGTTAGTAACAGGCCGTTACTTACTTTTTTTTACTAAAAGCAAATATTATTAAGTTCACTTATGTTTATTGTTTACATCGTAATAAATAAAACTCATTCCTAACGACATATTTGCTGTTGTCGTACGTGATGTTTGATTAAGGTTCTTTAGGAAAACAAGCCATAGGGTTGAGGTCAAACACAATATTTGTATCTACGCGTTTATTACGTGTTTATTTTTGTTTTAGACGTAATTGTACCTAACTTTGGAATAAAAAGGGATGATGCCGTTTTTGTTCTTCATTTTTGTAATAAACTTTTTTTACTAATAAACATTTTTTTGTTTACTAATAAACATTTTTGTTAATTACTAATAAACATATGGCTCATCATACAAATACGGCATTATTTTTCCAAACTTAAACATCAGTGATTTAGCAATAGGCCAGTTAAGAAGCGCCTGTCTAAGTGATTTTTCTAACGTCTAGAAGAAAAATTAATGCTTTCAGATTCATTGGTTATACATATCCTAGAGATATTCTGAAAATATGTGTTTTTCTCTTCGATCTTTTCCTTCGTCAGAAAGGCCATTTTATTTTGTTAACTGCTACTGACATTTGTTTACCAAAAAAATTGAGTTTAATTTTGAAAAAATATTTAAGTACAGTGATAACAGATAGACAAAACTTTCGTATCCTATTTACCAGTATGTAGAAAATACAGAAAAATAAATAAATATAACATATGCTTATTTGCCAAGACTGTATTCTTCTTAGAGTCTGTATGTTTTATCAGCGATACTACTAATATAATTAATAATGTTAAAAAATATATATATTTATAATGTATATGTTCAAAACCAGTTGGCACTTAAGTTCAAATAAAAAGATCTAAACTGGAAGAGATTTAACATCATTTAATATGAGATGCTCTAACTGTTCGTGCAAAATAGTCATATCACTAAAAGGACTCTAGCTATTTATATTTTAAATTTTCCAGTAAATAAAATCACCTTAATTGCGTAAATTGATAAATTCACTACGGTATAGTAGGCAGCATTTAACGTAATTAGGGTAAAAGCCTTTAGATCGAAGCAATGAGTATTTAGGTGATGTCTATATTCAAACGGTTGGAAATTTGATGCAATTTTCAGGTCCATCGCCTCTTGAATGGACCATTGAAGCGACGAAGCAAATGGGTTCACCATTCTGGTTTTATATCTCACTCATATTTTCTTTTCACTTATTTTTAATTTATTTTTACTACTTAGTCAACGCACGACAACTCTTTTGTATAAGTTTTCAATGATTGCCGATAAGGTTGTGCTATAATCATCGTAATTCGTCTAAAATCTATATGATTGACTGTACTGATTATATGTTACCTATAAGTTTTCTAATGGTCGCTGACTATGAGCCTCATAAGAAA
This sequence comes from Morpho helenor, assembly GCA_029227775.1. Lineage (NCBI taxonomy): Eukaryota > Metazoa > Arthropoda > Insecta > Lepidoptera > Nymphalidae > Morpho > Morpho helenor. The sequence continues at coordinate 14,566,138 of JARGCU010000017.1, forward strand.
GCTCAAAGTCACTCAGCGGGTGATGGAGCGGGCTATGCAGCGAGCTATGCTTGGAGTATCTCTACGTGATCAAATCAGAAATGAGGGGATCCGTAGAAGAACCAAAGTAACTGATATCGCTCAGCGTGTCGCGAAGCTAAAGTGGCGATGGACAGGGCACATTGTGCAGAGAACTGACGGACGTTGGGGTCTTAAGGTGTTGGAGGCGACCCCGCACCGGAAAACGCAGTGTTGGTAAACCCCCGACGAGGTGGACAGACGACCCCAAAATGTCGCAGGGAGCCACAAGATCCAAGCGGCATAATATCGTGTGATGTGGATCCTGTAAAGAGACTTATGTCCAGCAGTGGACGCCCATCAATTAACGAAGAAGAAGTTTTCTCTATCATCTCTCATTCACCACTTAAATCAGTTGAGATAATTAACAACAACAGCCTATACACCAACAACGTATAATAAACAATAGCCTGTCCGCTAAAAGATTTGATTATTTAAACCTTCTATTAGAAAAATGACCTCAAAATAGTTACAAGGGCACATACAACAAAAGACAAAATGCCAAGGAAAACTATAATTCAGTTAAAAAATTGACAACATGAAAAATATAAGTAGATACATATATTTTGATACCAAATCCGATTTAAAACTAAGTGCTACTAACCAACCAAATAATATACTATATAATTAATAGAATTAGGCGTTACTTTGCGAAGATCCATAATATAAAAGTGGTAATAAAATTATTTTGCTAAAATCCGTGACAATTTTTTTATAGCGGATTATATCAAAATAATTTTAGTATTTATTTTGTAAGCATCACTAACCAACCAAATAAGCAATATTAACCAACTAAATAAGTATTAGTGCAGTCAACACTTAAAAAATTTATGACACGTCTGCATCGTAGAATCACTTTGAAGTTAAATTCAATTTTCAGCTCTGCCGCCTCGCAAATGGACTGTGCTACCGAATACTAGGGTTATGTGCTTAACCAATTACGTTTTAGTATTTGGTTTCATCATTGAGTTTTCGCATTTTCCTCCCATCACTGCATTGAGTAAGAGATTTTAATCCAATTTTATTATATATAGACCGGATGTTCGATTTCCTCTGCTACTATTTTAGAACGCCTTAGTTTTTATTTTGTGAATATTTGCTGAAAATAATGACCACACAAAAGAAAGATTTATGGAATTTGGTAAAGTTCTTCAGCAACATTTGACAGTTCGACAACCTGTAAAGTTTATTTAAATAAAGAGTATGATGAATTTAAATAAGTATTGTTGATTGTGATAACATTATTATTTCCTGTGATACGTTTCTACTTACTGTTGACGTCAAAAAAATCCCGGACAATAATAGCATTAAGTCAAAGACTTAATGCATAATATTCCCGAACAACAACAATAAGACAAAAATGTGGTACTTAAGAGTCAATAACGAGCCGGGTAACAAATTCGTAAAGCCGATAATACCATTAAACAACAATAAAACTGTTTACTAAACAACAATCAAAATTCAATACAAAATAACCATTATGTCAGATCGTAAAAGGGAATTGGCGTGTCAGCAGTTTATTGATGACGTATATCCCTCGTGTAGGGTATCCAATTTCAATGGGAGAAGGCTCAAAATGTCTTTGGGTAAGAACTGTTTAGCTCTGCGAATATTAGGGACGGGAAACGTTTAGTACATCAGTGAAATACGAGTATATGTTTAACTCCCGATAAAATTTGCCTTTGATGCCCTTATCATCCCTTATAGTAGAAATAATAAAATCCTTAATTTTGGGTTGTGTTTGCATTATTCTTGTATAATACTACCCAATGGTAGTATTATGCCTGCGGCTTCGTCCGCATTAATTTAAAAAAATTAAGTAGCGGCCTGTTACTATCCCACTGTTGAGAATAGGTCGCTTCTCTCCGTTTTCGGAGAGGTTTGGAGCTAAGACCTACCACGCTGCTCCAGTGCGGATTGGTAGGTTGGTAGGTTAATTTCATCTTCATGGTGTGCAGTGTACTAAATTAAAATATTTGTACTTATCTCCACATATACAAGAATAAACAAATATTAATTTCACATTTCTTAGTAACTTTTGGTTTTAATAAATTAATAAAACCAATTAATTACGTAAACTTCGTATGATGACGGAAAATTTAAATTTTCATTTATAATGTAGGTTATATATATAATACTAATGCTACATGCATTAAAAAGTTTTATGCTACATGCATTGAAAAGGGCAATTAAAAAATAAACATTTATTGAAAATCATTTATATAGTCGTGTCGAGTTCTTTCTTTAATATTTAAATGAGTTAATCTTGTATGTTATATATACATACACACATATATATATATGTATATATGTGTGTATGTAATATACACACATATATATATGTATATATATATATATTTTCGGAATCTCAGAAACGGCTCCAACAATTTTTCTCTTTTTGCGATTTCGCGATTTTCCTGAAATTCAGCATGTAGGGGGCTTTTGATGGAGAAAAATCGATCTAGCTATGTTTAATGTAAAAAATTTTGTTTATTTCGTTAATATTGAACTAAAATTTATGTTGAATTTTTGCCATAAACTGTCAAGTCAGCATAGCTTATTCGGGAAACCTGCAGCCTCGAGAAATGTTAATATCTATGATCGATCCACAACTACATGAATATTTTTTTTTCCTTTTTTTTTTAAATTACCGAGCAAGCTTCGGTCAAACAGGTACTAATATAGAAAACAATTAATTATTAAACTATAAGCCGCGAAAAAGTCTACTATTTTCTATGTTCAATGGAAAATTTTCGCATGTAATTAATATTTATAATATAATAAGTTTATTCAAATCGCTGCGGCGACCGACCGGAAGCCCTCTCGAACGATACTCGTGACGTCAATAGGGGGCGCGTCGTCGGCGATCACCCAGGTAGAGCCACTCGAGGCTCGTTTAATTACGTACATTATGCCGTTCACTGCTGACGTCACTCTGAAAATGAGACAATATCATTTTATAATCTTCTAATAATAATTATATAATAATAATTAGGAATATATTAGTAAGGTAATTCTAATTCATAATGTTTGATATTTGCGTACCAACTTTTTCTTAACTATAAATTGTCTCACTTCGTAGGTTAGCTGGCAGAGATCTCTATCGTAGGGATAAGTTGACCTTTGTACACTTTTTTTTACCAATACGGTAATAATAAATACTAGAAAAAATTATGCATAAATAAATAATATCTCGCGGTTTCACCCGTGTACAGACCGATCTCATGGCAGTGGAAAGTCTACTAAGTCGGACTATTGATTTTTTTTTTTAATATATCGTAGTTGTCGTAAAAGGCCACTAAAGTAAGTTGACCCGCTGTGTCCTATACGGCAGAGCAGAATAGACCACCAACATTTCTTACCGAGGTGTCGTAAAAGGCGATTAAGGTAAGTTGACCCACCATATGGTATCTGGTTGAGTAGGATAGACCAACCTCATTTCTTACCGAGGTGTCGTAAAAGGCGACTAAAGTAAGTTGACCCACCGTGTGGTATCCGGTTGAGTAAAATAGACCACCCTCGTTCTTACCGAGGAGTCGTAAAATACGACTACGGTAAGTTGACGTCAGGCAGGCGGCCGGTCTTAAAATACGTAGCCAAATCATATGACAACATGTTGTGCCGACCCCACTTAGAGACAACTAAACCAAGTTGTCATAAAAGGCCACTAAGGTAAGTTGACCCACTGTATCGTATACGGCAGAGCAGAATAGACCACTAACATTTCTTACCGAGGTGTCGTAAAAGGCGACTAAAGTAAGTTGACCCACCGTGTGGTATCCGGTTGAGTTGAATACACCACCCTCTTTCTTACCAAGGTAACGCAAAAGCTGACTAAGTAAGTTGATATCAGGCAGGCGGCCGGTAGGAAGATATCAAATCATATGACAACATATTTATAACATGTTGCGCCGACCCCACTTAGAGTGGGATAAGGAATGGAAAATGTTGAGGAATACATTAAACAAAAGTTATGGACTGTATACACTTACAGAGTATACATTCGCTTAAGGCATTACGAGCGAATTTAATTTCACAGATGTGTCCATCCGCAAAATATGGAAATTGGAACATTCCGTCTGCCTTTCGCGCATAAATCCTCTTTGCTTTGACTTTAAAATATCTCTTTGCGCTTTCTAATCTAAGCTTAAAATGAACAAAGGTGGGCTGTAATTAACTACTAATTAAATGTTCCTCTGGCTTTGTCTTATTCAGCAAAAATTGTGAAACTCATTTCCTTTTCATAATCAGTACATATTACATTTCATAATCCATAATATTATTCTAAATAAGAAAGTCTGTATATTTGTTAGTCTTTAACGGCGAATCCGCTGGATTTGTTAATTATTTTGTAACAACTTATGGATAAAGTAAAGGACGAATTTTATTAGTGTTTCTCTCTTTCTCTATTATACTTTCTATTTCTCAATCTCATTGTTATGTTTTCAAGGCTGGAGTGTTGAACTAATATTGATGAAATTTAGTCCAATTAAAGTTTATACACCAGGCTATAATACACGATCTAAAATTTTCGTACTTAACTTGAGAGTTTAGATAACGAATTATTTTTAGATTACGAAATTAACGATCAGATTAACGATTAAATTGACGCTTATAAAGTTACTGGCAAATCTAGTATAAGATGATATTAATATTAGCCTGATAAATTTTAAGCCCTTGCCAGTACAATATTAAAGAACAAAAATCAATTCATAAGATTGAAATATAGGGAGTTTTTATGCTCGTAAGGAAAATAGGTCCTTTAAGCTATAAAACAGATGAAACCTACAAAGTTCGAATATTTTAAATCAATATCAACGTTATGAAAGATAATGATATGCTTGCTAAACGCATAATGATTTGCAAATATGTATCTACGAGTATATAGCCGCCTTTGGCAAGTCAGCGAATTCAATTTCGTAAATGTGTTAGTCCACTAAATATGGAAATCGAAACATTAGCGTATTGGTAGCTATTTTGCATTATACTTTCGACTATTTGCAAGTATTTTGCATCTTCTTCACTTAGTCGAAAATACAAATAAACAAACAGTATTCTCAGTTGCGAATGTTTGTTTATTTTTTGGCAAAATATGGTGTCATTTTTGTAAGAAAAGGAAATTGCCAGAACAAATTTGAAGTTCAAAAATAAAATATACACAATTAGTTTTTGCAAGCTATAGCAACTAGATCTAAAACGCTTTGATGGTATAATTTAATTTCACAAAATGCCCGTACCACCCACAATATGGAAATGGCAATATCTCGACTACGGTTCATGCATAATACATATTCAAACCATTTTATGCTACCTTTGTTATTCGTCAAACCTCTCGCAAACCGTTAAACGTAATAACTGATTTTAATATATACATTACTTTGCATTCAAAGCCTTCATAATAGGTGTTTATATAAGAATATTTAAGGCTTATGTTAGTCATGATATTGATAATTAAAATATCATATTTTAAAATATATATTCTAACATAGTATAGGTATCTATTATAGAAAATATTTTAAGAGCGGCACGGATTACAAAACTTAAACCATAGAACCATGGAAATGTTATTTTATGTATATGAGATTAATTTTACATTTTATATATTATCAACAGCAATCAAATAATATTATGATACGAGATTTATTTTAAATTTTATATACTGAAAATATGAATCAAATAATATTATGATATATGTTAAAATTACTCAATGTAACTTATTATCTGAATTTCGGAAACGGATCTAACAATTTTCATGAAAAAATGTTGTTTTATACCTGTAGTTCAGCATTGAAAAACTGCTAAAATATATATAGAAAACAAAGGTTAATTTTGCTGTCATTTGTAAAGTTTTAATAGCTCAGTTGCGAACTAGCGGACTAAAGAAGTGAAAATACTCATCCCAGATATCACCAGACCTTTGATGATCTTTTTTAACTGGATTTTTTTTATATCTTAAAAAAAATACGGAGCACGGCTTGTTAACCCTGTTACTTGTATTTATCATAAGACATTATAATATATGATTAACAATCTTTAGACGCCGTGTGGTATCCGGCTGAATAGAATAGACCACCCTCATTTCTTAACGAGGTGTTGTAAAAGGCGACTAAGGTAAGTTGACCCACTGTGTGGTATCCGGTTTAGTAGAATAGACCACCCTCTTTCTTACCGAGGTGTCGTAAAATACGATTAAGCTAAGGCATCGTCAGGCAGGCAGTCGGTCGTAAATTACGTAGCCAAATCATGTGACAGCATGTTTTTAACATGTTGTGCCGACCCCACTTAGAGTGGGATAAGATGATTAACAATGTTTAGATTGAATGAAAAACTGAAAACAGCACTGTATCAAGTATTTTGACATATACTTTCATTTTTAGATAGAAAATTTCACTTTCAACGACACTTTAAACAAGTTTCGCAGAAACTTAAGCTTAACTTTCGTTTTTAAACTCCCTTTAGAATATTAAAGTACTTTGAAGAATTACCTCTGCTTTTCAGGGACTTGTATGAAGTTCTGAGAGTCCTGTCTTTCGAAGTTGTGCCTGTGTAGCAGAGCGGTATCTGTCGGTCCGAGACACACTGTTACTATGCGAACATGTGTGTTTGAGTACTCATACTGCGCCTGAAATAGTATTTTTATTAATTTTTCTTTTAAAGTAACGTTAAGTAACGGCCTGTTGCTATCCTACTTCAAATTCAAATTTAAAATATTCTTTATTCAAATAAAGTCGTAAACAAGTGCTTTTGAATCGTCAACTCTGGGTTGGAAAGCTGTTCCTACCGAGAAGAGCCAGCAAGAAACTCGGCGGTTGCTCTTTTAAAAATATAATTATTAATACTATTTACATGAAGTCATTACTGTCTTGTACAGGTTCAAAGAAAGCTATATCCACACATTCTTATCTTCTAAATAATCTTCAAGAGTATAGTAGGCTTTCTGTATTAGCCTCTTTTTAACAGTGTTTTTAAACATAGGGCATAGGCTTCCTCACTACGTTTTTGAAGAGAAATATTAGATAATTTATAGAATTAGGCGAGGATCCATAATACAAAAGTAATAATAAAATTATTAATTAAACTATTATTATATCAATATCCTACCTGTAACCCACTCTAAGTGAGGTTAGCTCAACATGTTATAAACATATTGTCACATGATTTGGCTAAGTACTTTACGACCGACATCCTGCCTTCAACGTCAACTTAACTTAGTCTTTTACGAGACCTCGGTAAGAAATAGGATGGTTTTTTTTGCTCAGCCGGATACCACACGACGGATTTATTCGGATTTTTAAAATCAATTACCGCAATATTGTTACTGAAGTGCAGAACAGCAGTTTTCGTGGCCGCGTAGACTGGCAATTTCACATTACTCTCTGGTTTCAGGGCTAGCAATGATGAAACATTCAAAATCACCCCACCATAGCCCCCTCTATCCACCGTCATTACATTTAGTGCCTTGAATGTACTTGCGACTGTTGCTGTCTGAAAACAAATATATATTATTGATAAAAATCTGAAATATATCATTAAAAGACAGACATCATCCTCCTGCCCTTATCCCACTCTAAGTGGGGTCGGCACAACATGTTATAAACATGCTGTCACATGATTTGGCTGCGTTTTTATGACCGGCCGCCTGCCGTGTGAATATACTACACAATATTCACCTTTCGTACAAGTACCTGTTATTTCTCCTCTAAATATATGTGGAAGGGCATTGCTATATATTTCTACTAAGATAAAAAATGTGGCAGTTTGTTTGTTTTATCTATCTTTGACTTCCGAAGGTATCTAGTATTAATCAGATTTTTTCATAGGATTTTGTTTAGTTACTATTGCCATGGTATCCGGCTGAGTAGAATAGATCACCCTCTTTCTTACTTAGGTGTCGTAAAAGATGACTAAGTTAAGTCGACCCGCCTTGTGGTATCCGGCTGAGTAGAATAAACCACCTGCTAAACCGGATACCACACGGTGAGTCAACTTACCTTAGTCGTCTTTTACGACACCTTGGTAAGAAATGAGGTTGGTCTATTCTACTCAGCCGGATACCACACGGCGGGTCGACTTACCTTGGTTGCCTTTTACGACACCTCGGTAAGAAAAGAGGTTGGTACTATTCTATTCAGCCGGATACCACACGGCGTAACTTAAATATTTCATTAAAAGACAGCATTTCATTTAAATTCTGTTCTCAGTATACAATATTAGAATTAGATTGTCATTCTTCTGCCTTTATCCTACTCTAAGTGGGGTCAGAACAACATGTCATAAACATGTTAAATGATTTAGCCAGTTATTTAACGGCCGGGCGCATGCCTGACATAAACATACCTTAGTGGGTTTTGACGAAACCTCGGTAAGAAATGAGGGTGGTCTATTCTACTCAACCAGATTCCACGGCGGTCGATACGAAAATTATAATTTATTTATTTGTTTATTAGGTAATCCTACAGCGTAACAAATTTCTTACTTAATACATATTAATATTAATATCTTAAACTAAGGCCATATAAGGATTACACAATTAGTTTTTTTTTTTTACAAATAATTGTTCTTTGAGTAAACGATATAAAATATTTACATAAACAAAAATAAAATTAAAAAAAAAACAATTAACGTTATTCTTTGTAATGAGTGCGTATATGTTTGTGTGTGTGCATGTGTTTGAGAGTATGTGCGTGTGAGTGTGTGTGTGCTTGCATAATATATAATTATTTCGGAATCGGCGATAAAAAATTTCTTCCACATGCATTTACAATTTTTTCCTCTTTTGTACCGAAATATGTAGAGTATTCATTCTAAAAATAATTACATCCAACTCCGAATACAAAAGTGACTTAACCAAGAAGCAATAAAACAAATTTATCGGTAAACGTTATTAATACTGATAAGATTATGATTTCGTTACTTTCAAATATATTACGTTGTCGTATAATATTATGTATATATTGCTCCTAAAACTGCAAAAAACTAAAATTTTATAGGCGACCCAAAAATAGGACAAAATATTTCAAAATTTCAGACAAAATAGTTGAAAACAACGCATATTTTCTATACACATATTTTCCATTAATTTTAATCAATTTATTAGTTTTCACTATTATTATTTCATAATCGTTTTCTTTTTTGAGCCTTTTAAAAAATTTTTAGCTGTTGCGTCATTGTTTTTCTGAAATATCGATATGTATTCATATTATAATATAAAGTCTCCAACATCTGTGTCTGTATATAATCGATTTTCTCAAAATCTACTAAACTAATTAAAAAATTACATGTTTTCTTAGGTAATTTATAATATCACATTTCCTCTCTAAATCTCTATAAAAATAAATTTCGATCTAATAGTAATCATTAAAGATGATTCAATAGAAAATATTTGTCACTGCTTTGAAAAAGCAAAAAAGCAGGAAATGTTTTATATATAAAAAAGCAGGAAATGCTTCATATATTTAATATGAAAAAATTAAAAGCAGATTTGTTGCATTTTATAAAAAAATAATTTTATATAAATTAATTCTAATTTGATATCATTCATTGGCTAATCCAATTTAATCATGAACAGACTTAGGTATTCCGTAAAGCCTTAAAGTTAACCCTTATCACATGTCCGAAGGATACTGGGACATTTCAATTCCACGTATTTAAAAACAGAAGGGTTAACTATAGTCATCGATATCCAATGTAGAAAAAAACAATATGTTTTTTAGAATTATAATTATATATTATATGTAATTATGTTAGAATTATACACCGTTTTCACATCCTACTTAATATTATAAATGCGAAAGTTTGTGAGTATGGATGTATGTTTCTTACTATTTCACAGCATCGCTGAAATTAGACACAAATATTCCTTATACACCGGGGTATCATGTAAGCAAATAGAAATCCTGTTAGTTCCACAAGAATCTATTATCAACCTATCACGCGATAAGTCCAACGGAATAAAGTTGCGGGTAAAAGCAAATAAAATGAATTATTAATTCATAATTAATATTTTAGAATTTATATAAGGATCTTTGTAAACTTAATGTTGACTCGATAAGACACGCACCACATCTTACCGTCAAGTACGGTAGCTTGTTGACTGAAAACGTGATTGGATCGTCTGGGCCATTCAGTACCTGTCTGGGCCACCCATATTTGGGTTGACTGACTTGATATAGGTTAAAATGGATAAAAACTTAGTACTCAATTGGAACCGTTTTCTCAGCTACATAGGACTTCTAGCAGATAAATCTATCACACCATCCATTCTACCCTTACCCACTCTGAGTGGAGTCAGTACAACGTGCTTTAAGCATGTTGTTATATGATTTGGCTAAGTATATTACGACCGGCCGCATACCTTACGTCAACTTATCGCCTTTTATGAAACCTTGGTAAGAAGTGAGATCTGTTCTACTCAGTGGGATACCATACCGCGGAGAAATTTATGACAGCTCTAAGGACGATATCCCTACAATTGTTAGAATGTTGTGAAGACGAAAAAGTCAAGCTAAAAAGCTTTTAACAAAGTTCACCGTCGAGGAGTTCCTTCATCTGGAGCCAATCCTAGCAGTAGCATCGAATTATGCTTATTATTACATGCATTGTCATCAGGATACCAATACGTACGTACGCTGGACCAATACGTAAAATTCCATCTCAATCAGATACCGGGAAGTAGGTCAAATTTAACTTGCAAGATTCTACCTTAACATACAGGACAAGTTAAATAAAAGCTTAAAAAAATAAGTTTTTAAAATTAAATGAATTAAATGTAAAGTTATTAAAGCTTATTATTGCCTACTACTGGGTGTGACATGTATACTATAAGACAATACAAAATACAATCCAAACAGCCATATTGTTTACGTAATTGAACCTCAAGTTTATGTAAAGTAATAAAGTTCCAAACAATGGATGCCTGAAATGTAATTTATTATCGAACTTCTTTATTGAAACACCGAACTTGTAGCATAAATACTTTATCGGTCCAATTACAGATTCGATTCGCAAACTTAGCTCTTACCTATAAACTTGTACTCACGAAATTAACATCGACCATTCTTTTGAAACCGCCCTCGTCTGATATAACTGCTGCATTGTTTATTACAACGTCGAGACGTCTGTATTTGTCCAAAACTTGACTGTATGCAGCTAAAAGTTGAGCCTCGTCTGAGATATCACATTTTATGAACTTTGCTCTCAGGGCGCCGAACTTATTCAATAGTTCACTCTCTAGGGCTCCCCCTTCGCGCTCTAACACGTCTAAGAAAGCGACGTGCTGTAATAAGAAATTCGTATGAGTTTAGTCCATAAAGTTTTACGATGTCTCCTTCAAACCTAGACTTTTCTCATTGGAAATGTTATGATTAATTTCATCTACGGGTGAAAGGAGCAACGAAAAGCAAAGTAAATTGTCTCTTAAAGTTTTGTTTGAGCAATATTTTTGAAATATGGGTCAATTCCATAACTGAACGTGACTGGCTCGTTGGCGTAGTTGGCAGCGACCATGCTTTTAGGTCCACGGGTCTAGGGTTTGGTTCTCTACGCAGGCCAACAAAAAAAATTCCGGTTTTATAAAAAAATTTAAAACAACATGTAGGGGGTTTTGGGGAAAAAAAACGATTTAGCTAGGTTTTATTTACAAAAATCTCGTATTATTCCTGTTTTTGGGAACTAAAAAATCTACGAAAATATTAATAGATACAAACTCATAATTTGAACTGTCATATGCAAAGCTGTGATAGCCTAATGGTAACGCGCGAACCAAAAAAATTCTAAACCTGGGTTCGATTTCCACAGACGTCCGGTGCGTTTTTATTTTTTTTTAATTGCTTTTTTCTATCTTTAAAAAACACCGAATTAGGCTCGGTCGCTCAGATACTATATTTTTTACATACATTAAATTAAAAATACGAGGTTTTACATACCCTTGCATTGTGATATAGTAAATCCTTAACCAAACCAGCTCCGATACCAACCGCACCACCTGTTACTAAAATCACCTTCCCTTCAAAATCCAAAAAATCTACTGGCAATTCTACTGACATTATGAACACACTTTTCTTATATCACCAAAGCATGATAATTAAATCCCACTGAGAGCAATAAATTTTATCTCTGATACCGCATAAAATAAAAATGGAAAATATTCCTATAAAAAATTTAAGCTCTACACCGGAGGATAATAAATTTGGTATTATTAGGATTTAGCTATACGTTCTCCTTATAAAAGAAACGAACAGAATAATAAATAAATGCCGGTTATGTATATATTCAATATAATTGATAACAGAACAAAGGCGCAATACAGACTATTTAATTTTGCTTCGCCCATGATGATATCAAACTTTCATATCAGTCGATAAGGTTGTCTGTGGAAACGATTTTTCGCAATTGTTATCCGATTATCACATTAAGATACATCCACATTGGACTGTTATTAAATATTTATTTGATAAGGGACTTTTTATAACATTTGTTAATTATCCAAATACAGAAAAAAAAGGATTTCTGATAGGTGTAGTCGTGTAATGAGGATGGATGGAAATCATGTGACCAAAAATTTTAATATAAATGTGGATTGATATATGACTGGATTTTTGGAAAAATAGATGACGATATGCTTAAAAAGGAGTAGCGCCAGATTTGATTAATGATAGAAGACAATGGAAGATAAAGATATATTGCTTCGACTCCTCTAAGTGTGGGATAAGGGTTGGAGAATGATGATGACGATCATGATTAAAAAATGTAATCACACGATAAGCCAATCATAATCATATTTATCATAATCATATATTTTCAGTATCACGTCTCCCCAAGATCACCATGCCAATCATAATGCCACGGTCTATCCCTCAGGACTACACACTTGCATTCTTAGTCTTATTCTTAACCCTAAAAGCCATTGGCACTAACAGTATATTATCAGTTCAAAAACAATGATGCTATAACTACTTATCAATATAAATGCAACCGATTTGGCCATTTCGATTAGTCATGGTTAATTTATGTGTTTATTTGAAGCCTTACTTTAAGTATCCGAGTTTAATATCCAATCAGAACTATATATTGCGATGAAAAATATATTTTATTTATTTACTGTATCACCATATGAAAAAACCTGTATATAGTTACTTTCAACAAAGATAAATTTATTTCAAATCTATATTTTCATCTGTCTTACTTAGTCGGACAATAAAGCAAATTTTTAGGTACAAATGTGTACAGACCCTTAGAAATATTTCGTGTATTGGGGCCTATACTGATTACTGATAGTGTTTACTTTGACTTTGACCGAACAAACAAATCAGTCACATATTGACTTGTTTTATATTAGGTTTTGTTCGTGTGTAAATATTTACGTCGATACATAAAGAGTCTTAATATACATTACTATACTCGGTAATAATTTTGATGTATATTTGCAATAATATTATATATCACTTTCACATAATGTTATTTATCACTTTGATATTATGGCTTCCTTCTATATAGTTGGAAACTATTAGACATATAAATGAGAAAATATTACATTTTATTTGAATTTGAATTGGAGAATACTATGATTTAATTTATAGAAGTAGGCGTTACTTTGCGGAATTCCATAGTACAAAAGAAATAATAATATAATTATTTTTGTGGAATCTGCCTTTGTCCAACGCGTTTCTACAAAAAGAATTCCATCATGACTTTGTAATTAACTCAGATTTATTTTTATAAAAATTCTTTGAACCCCAGAAGCTGCTACTTGATTCCAATATTTCATCACATTAAAATGTTTCAAGATCTTGTCAATCATTTCTTCTGTGAGAAATTAAAATAAAAACTGAAACAGCTGACCCAAAAGCAATTATATTAGAGTGCCGAGTTCCTAAATCACTCGAAGTGAGCGGAGATTGGCAGAGGTTAGCATCGCCTCGAGGAGCCCTTCGCAAACTCAATGAATCTAATAAACGCCGACTCCTTTGTCCATTGTATTTTCTTTTGAAAACCAATGTAAGATTCGAAAATGATGCATTTTATCAGGAACTATAAAAATTCAAATCAAAAATTTCAGACTATATCATTTATACCGTAATTTTAATTTAAAAAAGTTTTTTTGATGGGCGAAATGATATTCCAAAAAAGTAATGTCCATAAAATAATAATGTTCAAAATAAAAGCGATGACCAAAAAAGCATGTGATTGACACCAGACCTATAGAGTTTCTATAAAAAGTAATAGAAAAATATATGGGATAATCAAACACGCAATTTAGGCCCTCGGCGAGAATCGTACCCGCAACCCCCGGGGCTGAATGCCTTCAACAATCCCCTGCTCTGCTCCATGGAGGATAGATGATGATTAGAGATATGAAAATCATTTGAAATTACCTAAACGATGGATAAGTGAATAGGGGAAGTGGTAAAAATAATTGGTTGTATTGTGTGAAGTATGACATGCATATAAAAGGACAGAATTCACGAATGATAGGAGAGAATGGAAGCATAAAACAGTGCTTAATCTAGCACCGAAAGTGCTAAGGTAGCAACACTGAATGATGTATAACAAAAGATAAATATTATAATATTTATTAAATTAATGACAGCGTTTGCTTGCGGAATACACCTCACTGATATTAAAGTGCAGATTTTGTTGGAAACAAATATAGTGAACACTGCGTAAGTTAATTGAACTGAAACTAAATTATCAGATTGTATTTGTCTGAATAATGGCAGCGGATTACGGAGCCAAAATTTTATCTTGCGACCTAAAAACAAAAGGTCAACATGATGGTAGTTATAGTTTTGACAGTGATGTAATTTGGACTTTAATCTTGCTATTTTTAGGTTGATTCTATAACATATAGTTTTGTTTTCAGAGATAGTTCTTATTTTGATAATAAAAGAGGTTAATATTATAATTGATTTTTAGCTTTAATAAATATATTTTTAAATTGTATAACGGTAATATGTGTTTCGTTTGTCAAACAAACCTCAGTCTCCCAGGTACTCTATTTTATTTATAGAAAGAGTATAGACAATATTATAAAATAGCAATATTTTCATTTCATGCAAATAGAATTAAAAATCGTTAAGGTAATTCATCATTATAAAGCAGCACTAAATTAATATTTATTATATCTATTAAAGTCTTATTTGAGACATTCAATTCAAATAGTGTACCTTGATCATTTATATTAATAAAGGAATTTCGTAGAAACTTATTTTTATCAAACAATTTTCTAGCAAAAGTTATGCCTTAAAATATATCAAATAATTGTAATTTGTATTTTCTATACTGAGCTATCAATCACTTTTATAAATTATATATTACAATTATATATAACAATATATGAATTTAAATATTTAGTTTTTGTTAAAACTTTTAGGCGCGTATACCACCATACCATGTTGTGTACCTGTAAGTAAGGATGTACTTGTTGCAGGACACAATATTGTTTATGTTTAAGTGCATTCTTGTTGGTGTTCTAATAAATAAATATATTCTATTGTTATATATCATTATAATATTATAATTGTTATTTATATCATTTATGTCGAATAATACGCCGGCCCGGACTTAGTTTCCCTTAGTGTTATGTGCTATTTTTTAGTTTTATAAAGAGAGAGCCAGCCACCTTAGTATAAAATGGTAAATTTTTCCGTTCCATGCATGCGGATGTCTCGACTACATATTCTTAGATTTAGTTTACGGCTTTTGAACGTTTCTTTGTGTTAGCTGTGTTCCTCATGCGCCTTCCAAATATCCGAGTTAGAAATAACTTTAAAATTTGTATAAACTATAAGAAATATAGTATATGACAAACTCACTGCGCTGGGTGAATTTCCATTTTCCTTTGTAAGTTTACTTAACATCAGTGTGTTCCGGATTTATAAATATGAAGTATATTTGTGCCCGACGTGGTTTTGCGTAGTTTGTGTACTTTAACTTTTATGTAAGCAAATAAAACTCAATAATCATTGTATTGTTTATGTAAGTCGACATTTAATTAGCCGTCCGACTGAGCAGAAAGGACCACCCTCATTTCTTACCAAGGTGTCGTATAAGGCAACGAAGGTAAGTTGACCTGCCGTGTGGTATCCGGCTCAGTAGAATAGACCACACTCGTTTCTTACCCACGTGTTGTAATAGGCGACCATCTAACTAACAATATTAAATGACGACTTACATCTACATACTACTCTTCTTACTCTAAGTGACTGCTGACTCTCAGCACAACATGTTATAAGCATGTTGTCAAATGATCTGACTTCGCATTTTACGACCGCCCGCCTGCCTGACCACAACTTACCCTAAGGTACACACTGATTAAAAAAATACAAATATAGAATACACCACCCTCTTTCTTACCGAGGTATCGTAAAATACGACTACCTAAGTAGTCGTATTTTACGATACCTCGGTAAGAAAGAGGGTGGTGTATTCTACTCAACCGCATACCGCTCGGTGGGTCAACTTACCTTAGTCGCCTTTTACGACACCTCGGTAAGGAATGAAGATGGTCTATTCTACAAGCTGGATACCACACGTCTAGACATAATTAAGATTTATAAATAAATAACACGAACGAAACGATTGGTAAACCCCTATAAATATTTGTTCATCAAAAATGTTTGTTTGCTGAAAATAGAATCTAAATGTTGTTATTACAACATAACTTCAATTATAAGGAAAACATCTTCATCTTCGTCACACAATCCTGCTTGAAAATTGAAACATAACAAGCTCCTGGGGGCAATTTTACAATATAATAAAATATGATCTTTTCTAGAAAGATAGTAAGTAAGGTAAAGGCACTAGTAATTTACCAAGTACTAGCAGTTGGCCATTTTGTATGTAATGTTAAATAATAAGCGTTTTGTTTGTTGTAGCTAATAAAAATATTGATTAATGATATTAAATTTAAAATATTAAACAAGACAACAAGTCTCTTTAATTCCAAGTTCGAATCAAAGTTAAAGATTATATTGTGAAATATAATACTCCAGTTGAATGAGGATGCGTTAAAGAAACCAAAGTTGTGTTAGACATGTTCTGTCATACTGTCGCGCCGTTCGTGTGGAAAATATAATTTCAACGAAGATGTCCCACGGAGTCTTTGATAAAATTTAAATAGGATGTGACTCTCGTTACAAATGGAAATGCCACATCCTATTATATCCTATCATATTTCGTAGTCTTTACTACGAAATGTGACATGACTTAGTTTTTTTTTGAAAATGCTATTTTAATTTTATAAATTATTAGCCGATTCGACCCGACTTCGCTCGGTTAGTACAGCATTTTATCCTCATACATAATCATATAAAGAGTTATCGCTTGTTGGACTGAAATATGACTACCCAGAAAATTTCATTGAAATCGGTTTAGTAGGTTTGATGATTAGCGTGAACGCAAGAGGGAGAATTTTCGCAAGTAAGTAACTAACGGCCTGTTACTATCCCATTGCTGGGCATAGGCCTCTTCTCTCCGTTTTTTTTTTTGGAGAGAAGGATTGGAGCAAGACCTACCACGCTACTCCAATGCGGATTGGTAGGTTACACATATTCCCAGAATTCTCTAGAGATATGCAGGTTTCCTCACGATGTTTTCCTTCACCGAAAATCGTGTGATAAATTGCAATTATCAATTAGACACATAAGTTTTACTAGAAAACTCATTGGTGCCTGCCCGGGGTTTGAACCCTAGACCTCCTCGAAAGAGGCGCACGCTGCTACGCTGCTACCGCTGGACTACCACGGCTTTTCCTTTTTACCCCTTTCTCAATTCATTATTATTATATTGGGTAGGTACTTTAAACAAGTACAAAAAAACTCTACCGCGGGAAATGTAACACGCGTTTACATATTTAAAATATAAATTTAGTAAAAAAAAAACAATGAACTTTTTTCTTTATTTTTTCTAAGCTTAAGTGCTCGTGTTTAGTAAATTCCGGTGTTAGGAAATTTTTCACCTTGAAATTTATTTTTCTAATTATGATAAAATGCATGTTTAATTAAGAGGTAATTTAATTTGTTTTTGACAGTTAATTACGATGTACGAAGTACGTTATTTCAAGATCTTAATGTTTTTTTAATGTCCGTAGTTTTATATGGAATCTACTGTAAATACCGATTATAAATAATTATTTTTATATATGACACTATTAAAATATTCTCTCATTAAAATAGTCTCATCATCTCATATTGCACTACCTAATTTCAGTATGCGCCACGTTCAATATTTGCAATAATAACCCTGCAGGCTGAAATGCTCTGAAAGCTTGGCCTATGAATACCTGATCGTCATTTAATGCCGCTATTGGAGCCTGGAATATCAAATAAATTTCATTAAAGTCTACAAAATCAACTCGTACGTTAGGTACTGTATAATGCGCGTATAAATAATTTCAATTTATTGACTTCAATCATTTTATAATACATATAAAAACATCGTCCGCGTCGACTTACAATTAAAGTTCCCTAAAATATGTACTACTCGTTTTTACTTATGCTCAAAGGAAAGGAAATATTGGTTAGTCTAGAACAGTGTTTCCAAACGTGTGGCCCACAAGTGAGCAATTTGATTATTAAGGGAGAGCAAATCGAAACTATCTACGCGACTCTACGCCTACGACTCGAATCTACGCGAGTTTAACCTTTTCGGTCCGGGGTATTTAAACTAACAAAAATTCTAATTTTTAAATTTAAGTTTCTTAAGTGAACAATCCAATTTTTTAATATTGTTTTTTTTATTATTTATTTAAAAATTATGCCGTGTGTTATCCAGTTGAGTAGAATAACCTATCATCATTTTTTACTGAGGTTTCTTAATAGGCGACTAAGGTAAGTGAACCCGCCGTGTAGTGTCCGGCTGAGTAGAATAGACCACCCTCTTTCTTACAGAAGTGTAGTAAAATACGACTATGGTAAGTCTATGTCAGGAAGGCGGCCGGACGTAATAACGCAGCCAAATCATGTCACAGCATGTTAATAACATGTTGTGTCAACCCCACTTAGAGTGGGACAAGGGCAGGAGGAACGACATTATTTATTTAAAATTATGTATGTAAATACGTGTGGTATAATTTTGGAAAGGTTAAGGTGAGGCATGGAACAGAAAAGTTTGGGAAACACTGCTCTAGAAAGTACTATATTATATTTTAAACATTGTATTTCAAATCTATTTATATTATACAACTTCAGAGACGCAGTTAGACAAACGCGATTTTTTAAATAAAACACTCAGGCTACCCGAATAAAGTAAAGCTTTTATATATTAAATACACCTACTTAAATTTAAACATGCAAAATTTATTTACAGATTCCCAAAACTGGATAAACAAAAGTGTGCAATCATTGTTTGTTCAACAATTTCAATCTGGGATTCACGCTCCGCGGCCAACATTTATAAAAATACTCCAATTTTAACTCACCGTTGTTTTTGGCTTGAAATATTTAAATCCAAACTTTTACACTTCAAATATTTTTCGTCAACAGTATATTTGGAAATGAAAGCACTTGTAAATTAAACTCTTTATATTTGTATCGATGGCTTGTCATTATCACGATATCTCAAGTTTTGGGCCGGGGTTCACGCAGAGGGCTACTACTATTTCTAACTAATATTTGTAAGCCTAGGTTAGCCGTGTGGTATCCGGCTAAGTAGAATAGTACCACCCTCATTTCTTACCGAGGTGTCGTAAAAGGCGACTAAGGTAGGTCGATCCGCCGTGTGGTATCCGGCTGAGTAGAATAGACCACCCTCATTTATTACCGAGGTTTTGTAAAAGGCCACTAAGGTAAGTTGACCCACCGTGTGGTATCCGGTTTAGTAGAATAGACCACCCTCCTTACCGAGGTGTCGTAAAATACGACTAAGGTAAGTTGACGTCAGGCAGGCGGCCGGTCGTAAAAACGCAGCCAAATCATGTTACAGTATGTTATGACATGTTGTACCGACCCCACTTAGAGTGGGATAAGGGTAGGAGTACATATATGTATTTATAAGTCTAGGTTATATATTTAAGTATTTATTTTAAACTATATATGTATATATTTAACGGTTGTCTGTCAGCTATAACACAAGTATTAATCTACTTACTTTGGAGATGGACAACCGTGCGTGTAATTGTCCGAAAACAATTTTTCACTTACCCAATAAATATTGACGTAATAATTTTAGTCTTTTTCGATGAGTTTGCAAGTTTTAAGCGGCAATTCATATATAAAATGTTCATTTATATTGCCAATTTTTCGTACGTTTAACTATAAAAGTACATTGTGAGAATACCTAACACATCCCTAGAGAATTTCTGGGATATGCCCTAGTACTTTAGCATGGCATTCGTGGTAGGTATAAACTCTAATTAGTCCTTTCGATGATAGACGAAGATGACAAACAGTATCTTTTAAAAAGAGTTTATTATAACCGATAACAGATATGGAAAAAATCATATAATTGACTGACCGGTGGTGCAGGCTTACCCTGTTTTCAGTTCCGAAGGTTATGCGTTTAATTGCCGCCGAGTGCCAACATTGTCTAAAACCAATTTATTGACTTTTTTACTAGTTTACTTATTTGTCTCCACATAAAGTCCCATATATTTATTTCTTCTTTGTCAACCGATGGACGTCACTATGTCCACAACACACGATCGTGTGCCGCTTGAATCTAGCGGCTCCTCGCAACCTTTTTAGATCGTCAGTCCATCTCGTAGGGGTCAAGCGACACTGCGTTTTCCGCTCGCCATTCTAACACCTTGAGACCCCAACGCCCCGGTTCTCCACTTACCCCGCCCATAGCCACTTCAGCTTCTCGACACGCTGACGCTATATCGGTGACTTTGGTCTTCTATGAATCTCTTTATATCTGATTTCATCGCTCAATCACCCGTAGAACGACTCCGAGCCTTCTTATGATGCCCTTAGTCAGCGTCCACGTTTCAGATCTATAATTCAGATATATTTTTTAAATTGTTGTTTATTATCTTGTTCACAGGTTTTGTTCGATAGTTTCACTCTGGGCCGGTTTACATCCTTCACCGACGATGGCTGTCCCGATGGTTACATGCAAATACAAGAAGCAAGTCGCCCTCAAGTTGGTGGCTCGTGGTGTGGGACCTCATGGGGTCCGTCAATATATTACAGTGAAACTAAATCCATCACGCTCATAATACGCTTATTACACCTATCAAAAGAACAGAACAACTATAACTTCGACTTTCGCATGGCTTACAAAGTTTTGAGGAAGGAGTTTGCTACAGTTCGTTACGGGGGGATGCCACCTTCAGGTAAGGAACATGTTATAAGATTAAAAAATTACTTTTATCGGTACATTTTAAACTTTAAAGATTCATACTGATTTATCTTTGTTCCCGAGAACTACAGTCATTTTTTTGATCATATACTCTTACTTGAACCGCACAATCGACGTGAGGCACATCATTCATCATACAATGCCGTGTGGTGTCCGGCTGAGTTGAATAGACCACCCTCATTCGTTATCAAGGTATTGTAAAATACGACTAAGGTAAGTTGTCGTCAGGCAAGCGGACGGTCGTAAAATACGTAGCCAAATCATGTGACTACATGTTTATAACATGCTATGTCAACCCCTCTTAAAGTGGAATAAGGGCAGAAGTATGATGAATGTCAATGTTAAACATAGCCATGCGATACTTAAAATTTGTGACACTTATCTTAAGAAATAGATACGTATTGTTAAAGAAGGTCCAGAAGTGAGTATTAATTAAACCCTGAACTATAAGAAGATATCTATATACTATAATAGTATAGTAAGAAGGAACACGTCTGTCAATCTAAAACAATACGCCTTAAACATATTTTATATATCTAAAACTTCCTTCGTCTAAAACTTACATAAATTTCAACAAGAGATACAAAAATTCACTTCGAATAATATACAATATAATATCAAACTATATACAAAATATAACATCAATATAATTTATACCGATTTTCGTTTCAGAGCGGCCCTTTTTCAAGCTCCGACCAATGTTATATCCAGTAAACATATCACGCGAAGATACGAACGCTGGAAAGATGACAAAAACTGAGTATTACCTTGGGGATTTGATCTCAGGGACTTATTGCTCCCGAATCTTCAGCGACTGCGATCGTAAAAACTGTAGATTACAATCACCGAACTTCCCGGGCGTTTATCCTAGAAATCTTACTTGTTACTACGCAGTTCGACAACACGAAGTTCCTCAAGGAAAACACGCGTTAATAGTAGTGAAGCAACCTAATGGACAATTGATTTCTATAAGGAGTCAGAAAGCATTATATTCAGCGTCTCAAAATGATAGAGAGAACAATGGGAGGGAGTTAAAGTTTTGGCAACAGTGCGACGAAGTTCAAGATTACGTGACAGTTTATGATGGTTATACAACGAGGGATCCGGTAATCTTGAGGTTTTGCGGTGGAGGCGTGTCCGTACCAGAAGCTATATCCAGCGGACCGGAGTTACTCGTGGAATTCACAACTTCACCGTTTGGCACATTCTTGCAACCAGCTATGTCACAATCTCTGCACGGATTCCAGTTGGAAGTTGAGGTAATTCAAATTAAAAATATTCTTTATTCAAATAAACTTGTAAACAAGTGCTTTTGAATCGTCAACTCTACTGCTGGTTCGGAAAGCTGTAGGCGAGAAGAGCCAGTAAGATACTCGTTGCTTTTTAAAAAATATAGTCTTATGACTATATATATATAGTTATTATTGTCTTGTACAGGGTTGAAATAAGCTACGTCCACGCATTCTTATCATCTAAGTATACCTCAATTTATTTATTTTTTTGAGAAGGATTGGAGCTAAGACCTACCACGCTGCTCCAATGCGGGTTGGTAGGTTACACATATCCCCAGAATTCTCTAGAGATATGCAGGTTTCCTCACGATGTTTTGCTTCACCACAAAGCGTGTGATAAATTGCAATTATCAATTAGACACATAACTTTCATACTAGAAAACTCATTGGTGCCTGCCGGGGGTTGGAATCCTAGACCTCCTTGAAAGAGGCGCACGGTGTTACCGCTGGACTACCACAGCTTATAGTATAGTAGGCTTTCTATATTAGCCTTTTATTAATAGTCTTTATAAACTGCTGTAATGAATATAATATACTTTAATTATCTTAAATATCATACAAATATTATAAAGGTAAAGCTTTGTGAGTATATATGTTCGAACAGATTTAATGCTACAACAGTTTACCGTTCTTATAAGACATTTGGCGAAAAGGCAAGTCTTAACTTGGAATACACATAACTTTGGAAAACTTTTAGGGTCCCAGGTAGAGCTTAATAAAATACGATTTTCATAAGACCATAAATATAACATCAGCTAGTACTTGGTTTGTATTACATGTATTTAAAAGAAACAAACTAAATTATATTTTAAATCGATTTTATGGTCAAAAGTATGTAATGAAAATATTAGATATTTTGCTATAATCGACTTGCTTCGGTTACGGGACTAAATGATTTTTGAGACTTGGCAGTGAATGTGTGCAGTGCTTGTGTATTGTTGTATTATTGGTCACAGATGCGTTTTACACATTCTCCATGTATCAAGTATACGAATAGTGCACTCTACATTTAGCATTACAGGTATTTTCTTTTCTCGCAGATTATAGCAAAATAATATTCTCATTATTTTCGTATTATGGACCTCCACAATGTAACTCCTAATTTTATAAATTATGGTTATATATTTTGTATTCTATCGCGTATACAGACCGCATCTCACATTTTATTTACATGTCAATGACTGCAATTCATCTCGTGAATCGATATCAAATATAGTCCACAATTCCACATATTGAAACAGTCTATTGTTCGTTCAGCTCCACTAACGGATCAAGTTTATAAAGTCAAATCGTATTGATTTTCATTCATTCGTTTGTATTTTCAGAAAATATAATACTCAAATTTTTGTTAGAACTAGCGACTCACATAAATAAGCCCGATAAAATAATACGTAAGTATAGCCAGCTCTATAAATCTATATAGAACTGGCTATACTTACGTCTTATTTTATCGGGTTAGCCCGACTAGTTTCGAACTCGAATTCGAGCCTGATAGAATAAGACGTGAGTATAGCCGTTTCTATGAATACTACTCACAATAGTTCAAATTTTAAAAAAATCACATAAATACGTCGTACAACGTCGTGTCGCTTTTTAAATTCAATATAGTCATTGTCTAAAGTGTCCTTACAGAATCATTTGCTTGAGATAATAAAATGCTTTATATAATTAGGCGTTACTTTGCGGAGATCCATAATACAAACGTGATAATAAAATTATTTTGCTGTAATCCGCGATGAAGTAAAATAGAATTACTATTCCTAATAGTCTATATCCTGATGTGATACTAATTTGTGATGGTAAATGTGTGTAGTGCTTGTGTATTGTGGTGGCGGAGGTGGAGGTTTATGCGTGTTTATTCGAATCCTGCATGTCTCAGGTATAAAAACGGATAGTCCACTCTACAGTTACCATTATAAAAAATTTCTATTTTACTTAATCGCCAATTATAGAAAAATAATTTTATTATTACTTTTACATAATGCGTTAACGTGAGTTAACTGTTTAATTAACCGACGGAATAGCGATAAAAACAATACCCAAATTATTTAAATTGGAAATTTCGATTACCCATTACGTTACTAAGTGGGGTTATCGTTACTTGAATAACTTGAATATTTATATGTGCTATTAAGCTAGACTAGTCAAGGCCATATAATATACATACTTTATATCGCATTAGTATTGATCCTTTACACGGAAGTTAATAACAGTACTGGTAAAGTTAATAGGATTATAAACGTTCATTGACACTGATAATATGTATAATTTATACATATTATAAAACAAAGTCCTCAAAAACCTTCAGACTGTATGTCATCGAGTTAATAAAAATCTACTAGACGTATTTTACTAAAGATAAAACGGTTCTGAATGGTTCAAGTTAATAGTACATTACGGTTTTACGTAAATTGTGTGAAAGAGCCACGTAAACAAGTAGAGATAGAGTAAAGTAATATACTAGAGCGTTGTAGATCTACAAAAATACTACAAAAACGTCCGTGACAGCATGTCTCCATGTTTTATGGTTAATTCACAATAACTTATTTTATGTTCAAAATTTTTGTGAAACTGATTTCCACGCTGAAGTCACGGTGAAGTCACTAATATTATAAGTTTAAAAGTCTTTTTGTGTATCTGTACGTCTGTTTGTCTGTCACTTTCACGTTTAATCTGTTTGACCAATAATAAAAAATTGGTTCAGATTGACGTTTATATACCAAGGTAGCATATAGGATAAATAACTCCCGTTTTTCCTTCTTGAACAGGAATAATCAACGTAGTATATAATTAAGGGTATTTACATACTTTGGATGACGTGAATAAAGCCGCAAATACAACTTGTTAACTATTTGTTCAAAGTTGATAAAAACCTGAAAGGCTTAGCGGTCAGAGCACGTGTCTTCATTGATGGATCACGTGGGGCTACCCTAATATTACTATAATAGTCACTACATATTATAAAACAAAGTCCATATTTCCGTATGTACGCATAAAACTTTAAAACTACGCAACCGATTTTGATGCGGTTTTTTTTAATAGATAGAGTGATTC
The DNA here is from genome assembly GCA_029227775.1 of Morpho helenor. NCBI lineage: Eukaryota > Metazoa > Arthropoda > Insecta > Lepidoptera > Nymphalidae > Morpho > Morpho helenor. The sequence goes on from JARGCU010000017.1 coordinate 14,591,841, forward strand.
CAGAGGAAGGTTTGTACGTATAATAACATTCAATACGAAGTAGAGAAATACTGTAATTTTTGAGGTTTCTGTAAATAATTACATTTTTTTCCGCTTACATTGCAAACGCAGGCTAAACCCTACGAGATTTATCAAAATGATGTACTAAGTATTTGTACACCTTGAAAAGGTCTACAGAAAAGTCCGGGATGGTATATGTCTATCTCTTATGAATAACCCACAATAGCATTTTTTGTCATTTACTTTTTACGAAAAATAATGCCTTATTTTTGAAGCAATTTTTATACACTACAGCATTAATCCTTATCCAATTAAGTACCTTAAATAAATTGTTGATTTAATATTGATCAATATCGCCGTTTACAGCATGTAATTTAAGTGAACATTTTCGGAGATATTACAGATTTAAAATGCCGTGAGGAGGCCGCGCTTCACCCTATAGCACTTCGAATCCAGCAGCTATATCGTTCTTTCCAGAGTTTGTTTAACGACAAGGAAGCTGTGAATGTTGTATATAAAGACATTCTGTAATTAATTGTAAAAATTAAATACATAGGGAAAATGTAAAAGTAAATAAGTAAAAATGTACTATATGAATTTAGATATTCCAAAGATAGCAGGAAATCTTCTTGGTATAGGGAAAGGAAATTGTTTTTCTCCAAATTTAACGCTTGCGGGCCACGGGCAGTAATGAATAAATCAAAACTACTGGATCGGTTTTAATCATTTTTTTACACTGACTGATATGGGATATATATTTTATACCCGTGCGAAGCAGGTGCAGGCCGCTAGTGATAAATAAAATAATAAGGAATCCTAATTTATATCATCATTCTCCTGCCTAATCCCACTCTAAGTGGCATCGGCACAACATGTTATAAACATGTCACATTTTGGCTTGGTATTTTACGACCGGCCGCCTGCTTGACGTCAACTTACCTTAGTCGCCTTTTGCAACACCTCGACAAGAAAGAGGGTGGTTTATTAGCTGCATACCACACGGCGAGTAAACTTACCTTAGTCGCCTTTTACAACTCGGTAAAAAATGAGGGTGGTCTACTCAACTCAGCCAAATACTACACGGCGTGAATCCTAATATATATAACCTACCCATTACATCTTTGGTCAAAAACCTGGCCCGTTGGCGCAGCGGGTAGTGACCCTGCCTTCAGTTCGATTTCCGCCGAAGGCCAAAATTTTCTATAAATGAATTTGTTTGTCTTCGAGTCTGGGTTTATATTTGTATTTAAGTATGTATTTACAAAAATATATAAGTATACATTTACCAGTTTTCTGTCTACCATAATACAAGTATTAAGTTACTTACTTTTGGGACGGACGACCGTGTGTGTAAGTGTCCCATATATTTATTATTATTAAAAAGAGATAAAAACAAACGCAAAAACTATTAAAGATAGTTATATATAGACATTCGTGGCCTTTTACGTACGATAACCTTAGTGTAAAGTTAACCTTATGTTATATAACTCACTAAAACAAATCCCTGAGAGATCTGACTCGTAATGAGGCCAGTCATTAGTTTTAACATCAGGTTCTCTGGCAAGTATGAGGTTCAATTTAGTCGCAATAAATTCTCTCATGGGATGAGTTTGTAATATTTCGCTTTTTAGGAACGAATATAGCAGACTTTATGTGTTATGACTTTGAAAGCTACCCTTGGGTAGCATGTCGCGATTTGCTGCGTAAATTTTGGATTTTTGTAAAAGGTGTATGATATTGCTTGGGAAGATCCTGTAAGAAATCAATATATTAGTTAGTAAGGGATATTGTGGGCAAATTCGCATTTTCACATTATTATAGGATCTTTACCTAGCGTTAAAAAACTTAGTATCCAATTGGTGCATCAATTTAAGGGGTTGTATTCGGAAGCTAATCGCATTGTATTGTGCAAGACTCAAGGCTGGGACTACTATCTCTGGCCAGTTAAGCTCCTTCCTGACGAATCGACGTGAGATGTCTTTGTCGCTTCAAATGACAAATGACTAACATGAACTAAGTGTAGCGAATTATACTTTGTGGAATTCCATAGTACAAAAGTTATGATAAGAATTATTTGATGAGCAAAATCGTTAGCTAACACTAATAAAAATAGAAAGAACATCGTAACAAATTAAAGTCTGCTAATATTAATACATACACATATACTTTTATTGCTTCATAATGCTGTGACAAAACATCATTTATGAATTAATACCGTTAAAATAAAAATGCAAAACAATGATATTATACTATATACTCATTACAGTTTATATACCTTGTCACGGTATTGAATTGACATGATTCAAAGTTATATTAATTATTGAATTTGGGTTATTTTCACAAAGATTACTACACTGTTTTATAACGATTTTATTTATATGGATCAGGTTTACTTATCTTGAACACTATGCTTATTCTTTATTTAAAGAGACTGTTAAAAGCTCTTTTGAATATTATAGTCTATATTAGAGCGGAATATTATAGCGTATAGCTTATAGCGTAGGGTAGCCGTGTGGTATCCGGCTGAATAGAATAGTACAACCCTCATTTCTTACCGAGGTGTCGTAAAAGGCGACTAAGGTAAGTCGACCCGCCGTGTGGTATCCGGCTGAGTAGAATAGACCAACCTTATTTCTTACCGAGGTGTCATAAAAGACGACTAAGGTAAGTTGACCCACCGTGTGGTATCCGGTTTAGTAGAATAGACCACCCTCTTTCTTACCGAGGTGTCGTAAAATACGACTGAGGTAAGTTGACGTCAGGCAGGCGGCCGGTCTTAAAAACGCAGCCAAATCATGTGGCAGCATGTTTATAACATGTTGTGCCGACCCCACTTAGAGTGGGATAAGGGCAGGAAGATGATGAGCTTATAGCGTAGGGGAGCTATAAGCAGTCCTGTAAATGAGTGTCGAAACAAATAATAAAAGAGGGAAAATTAAAGTGATATTCAACTCAAATTTTTTTTGAACGTTTTTAATCTTCGTTAGAATTTAACACTAAATTATAAAGAAAGTTTCTAACAAAATGTGTAAAATATAATCGCGTATAGATAAAATATAAACATTAATAAAATGGTTCGAACATAGTTATTATCTTTCGTTTTGACTTTAGTATAGACAATAAATCCGTTACTCCACATAAAAGTCTGGTTCTCTTGGGAGGCATCAGCCATAGTTTACGACCATCCTACGGGTACAGCGGTACACCAAGTAATTTAATATTCCCGTACAATGCCGTATAGGAATCGTTACGAAACTAAAAGTGTGAAAGGTCTTAAGGAAATTAAATATTAAAAATTATCTAATATCTGTTACTGTCTAAATATGCGAAACCCGCATTCTGTAAGACCTTTAAGACTTGAACTACTAAGAAGAATCTACATCCAATTTATTTATTATATTCAAAAAAAAATTAACGACTTTTCGTGCTCAGTTAAATATATAGCACCTGTGTGACCGAGCCTTGCTCCTTAATTTTTTAAAAGATATAATAAATGCAAAGAAAAAAAATAAAGCACCGGTAACATGTGGGACTCGTAACCAGAACTTTTATGGTCCGCCCGTTACCATTAGGCTATCACAGCATTACGTTTCACAGAAAATCATATAATCATATATCATTTGCAATCAATTCAATTTCCCTCCTTGCGTGCAATGTGCTTTAAATGGAGAGCTTCACCTTCAATCGTTTTACGTGAGATTTCTTCTGTTCAGTAATTGTAAGAACGGTCGCAACTACTAACTAATTACCAAAATAATGTTTAGTGATCAATGATAAATACAAGAAAATACATCACTGCTATATTGTGAATCTGTGAACGTATTTCTTCCGTTTTATATGTAATTTGGGGCAATAAAAGCACCCGAGAGTGACTTCAACCGTAATTGGCTTAACAACATTCGATTGCTTCGCACGTAGCAAGTTCCATCTAGGTTCCCTAATGACAACAAATTGCTTTTCTCTATTACTGTTTTCTGCGCAATCGAATTACTGATTGCATTTTTAAATAGTTAAATCATTAATCAATTCTATTCGCACTAATATTATACATTCGATTATAATCCTTAGTTGATTTGTAGCGATTTATGACAAATAAATATAAAAGTTATGATAGATTATTTTTGCTATAACCCGCGTTTGCTAAGAAAATCTATGTCATGCTAAGTGTATGCAGCAAAACCGTTCTGATACCGTATACATGTAGGATTAGTTTGCGGACGTATAACAAGACACATACCAAGACTTTTTGCCAGCAGTATACTACACAAGCACTACACATATTCACGACTACAATATCAACGTTTCTCCCCGTAACCGAAGCATCAACAGGAAATAGGCTCCACGATAAAATTGCTGAATTTGCGGTTTTTCTTCCTACATTAGAATTACATAGATTTTCTTAAGAAACGAGGATTATAGAAAAATAAAAATGTTTTACGTAGAACATGCCTTATGAAAAAGTGTATGAATAAGTATGTGTAAAATGCTATTGGCTTGTCATAAAAAATAAATAAATATTTCTTTACGTTGCAGGTACGCTTTGTAGACCAGCAGTCGCCTACTTACGCAAAAAATAAAAGAGCTTGTGAATTTTGGATAAGAGGCACAGGTAGAGGGGTTTTAGAACACCCCCAACATTCCTTACCGCCAAATACAACGTGTCTCTACCACATGCAAGGAATCGATACATCTGGACCATCGGGTAGAAACATAATCTACAGAAGGCAATTTTCCGCGCCTCGCTTCAGAGTTTGGTTCTCAGTATTGAAATTTTATGTGACCAACGCTATCAACCCGAATTTGCCTGAAGATGAGTATTGTGGGAGCCATTTGAATATTTGGGATGGCCCGATGAGAATATCTCCCGGCTGCAGTGATATCTTTTGGTAAGGTTTGTCAATATCATTTCAAATCTTATGAAGGATAATATGGAATTACGCGTTACTTTGCGGAGTTCCATAATACAAAAGTAATAATCAAATTATTTTAGTACAATCCGCGATGAAGTAAAATAGAAAATATAATATATAATGTTAAATGTAGAGTGGACAATCCCTTTTCTTACCTAACATCAAGGATTCGTCATGAGCTTTGCGATTCTGTGGTGGAGTCTATTTCCTGATGATGCTCCGGTTGCGGGGTGAAACGATTGTTGAGTTTGTGATAGTGAACGTATGTTGTTGTGTCGTACTTGCGTATTGTGGTGTCGGTGGTGGAGGTTTGTGCATGTGTATGTGAATCCTGCATGTATCGCGTATGAAAACGGATTGTCGACTCTACATTTAGCATTATAAATATATATTTTCTATTTTACTTCATCGCAAATAATTTTATTAATACTCTTGTAAGGATAAGATAGTTATATTTCACTAGCTGTGCCTGCGGCTTCAGACGCGTGGAAAAAAGTAATTTAAATTGAAATTTTTAACATAAAAGTAGTTATCGTGAGTAAACCATAAGAAATAGAGACATGACGTCGCGGACTGTTTGTATAATTTTTGTAATTCTATAACCACGTCGCGATCGCAAGTCCGTTATCCTATTCCGCTACCACCGCTTAGAATTATAGGCTGTTACTTTTTATGTTTCTATGCTTAAAGTTTCCTTTCAGTGACAAAGAGAGATCAGTGCAAATGTCCAGAGCCACGTCTCCACAATCAGTGATAGTGGGTCGTCCGCCGACAAATGCGACTCTAGTGGCCAGATTTTGTCGCGAACGTGCACCGAGAACGTGCGAACACGCTTTACTGCGAAGATCTAGGGCGTGTGCACGAACTGAAAGCTTTTTGTCTAAGGGAGACTCGTTGACTTTGGAATTGAAGTTGACTCAAGGCACAGCTTTAAAGTAAGCTTTATTTTCAACATGTTGTACCCTAAAAAAGATTTTTGATATTATTATGTTATTTGCATAAAATAAAACTAAATTAATAAAATCTTTATTTCTTTTCAACTCATTTATAGCTTCTTATTATAACATTATATATATTTTAAATGAAGCTATGAGCTATCTAGAAGGCTACCTTGCAGCTACCTTGGCCAACGAATAAGTTTGGCCATACAAAGGGGTAACGCTGGCAGTATTTTAGGAACTTTACCCCATTGCAATGGAATCGATGGTTTCGATTTAGAACATATCTTTAATATTTAAATGAGTTAAACTTGTATGTATATATATTTTCGGAAACTCGGAAACGGCTCCAACGATTTTCCTGAAATTCAGAATGTAGGAGGTTTTGGGGGAGAAAAATCAATCTAGCTAGGTTTTATGTCAAAAGAAATTGTTTTATGCCTGTTTCTGGGAATTAAAAACACTAACATTTATATTGAATTGAATTTTCGCGTCAGTCAGCGTAGCTTATTCGGGGATCGGGCAGCCTCGAGAAATGTAAATACCTAGGATCGATCCCTAACTATGTAATAATGTTTTCTTTTCTTTAAGTTTTTTTTTGTAAAAAATTATCGAGCAACACTCGGACAACCAGATATTCATTTTTAATGTGAAGAAAATATTTTGTATATAAATACCGTTTATATTTTAATATATAAAAATGCAAGCAGATAACATCCAATTTTTATTTTCAGACCGGTTTTTTTCAAAGCCCTCTATGAATTCGTTGATTTACATCAAGATGGCGAGCCGTGGAATCGCGGGCCATGTTCCAGACGCTTCGTTTCTAGATCATTCCCTGAAGCCCCTCCGGATCCACCAGTCACTTTCTCATCTCCTAGAGATGTCTTCTTGTATGGTAGAGGCGGTGCAAGAAATATAAGGTAATGCTCTACATCTAGTTTTCTATTATAAGCAAAACTCTTTCCCTTTCGGTATTGAAGTTACAGACTAGAAAATATTTATCTTAAATATTCATCTTAAGTAATTATATATTAGTAGCATCTTTTCATCTATTTATTTACCAAAATTAATTATTAGATTAAATTGTTAAATGTATATAAAGTTTTTCTTTTTCTCTATATTACCCGTATTCTCTTTCTTCTTCAATTCTTGTTATTTTCCTTCTGTTACTCAAAGGTTGACTGGAAGAGATCCCTTTAAGAGGTAAGTCCGTCTTTATACATGTGCTTTTTTACTTTTTCTTTCTCTTTTCTAACTATATGTATAAAAAGAAATAATTATTGAAGTTAAACTATCGTGAGTGCTTTTCATAATTAATGTATAGATTCCGGCTATACTCACGTCTTATTGTCACGTCGAATGAGCCAGACTAAGAAATAAAACAAACAAAAAAGAAATAAATAAATAAAATATATGAATTTGTAAATTGCTAAGATTTCTGATCAGTAACATTATTAATAATTTTTTAATTATAATAGAATTTAATGTATAATTTCTCTTATCTAAGTATCGTTGTATTTGTATTCATAGATGGAATTTTTCATTCAAACTATCAAGCACGTGCATAATAAATAGAAAATTCATTTCTTTGAGTATATGCAAATTTTGTTTACTAAAAACTTATAGCTGTAAAGATTATTATGGAAATGAAAGATTACGAATAAAATATTTATATAAAATTCACACGTACAAACAACAAAAATTCAAAGATAGAAATTAAATTATAAACACTGCTTCAAATTGAATGTATCCCTAATTGTATGTCAAGATAATTAAGATAGACAACTTTTCACGCTTATGAAGACATATTTAACGCTATCTTACAAGATATGCCGTGTGGTATCCGGCCGAGTAGAATAGACCACCCTCATTTCTTACCGAGGTTTCGTAAAAGGCGATTAAGTTAAGTCGACCCGCCGTGTGGTTTCCGGCTGAGTAGACCACCCTCATTTTTACCGAGGTGTCGTAAATGGCGACTAAGCTAAGTTAGCTAAGTTAAGTACGCCAGGCAGGCGGCCGATCGTAAAATATGTAGCCAAATCATGTGACAACATGTTAATAACATGTTGTGCCGACCCCACCCAACGAGTGGGATAAGGGCAGGAGGATGATGACTAGCATACCCAACCCGCTTCGCTGGGCATAATTTAAAGATATCAGTAGTTAAAACTGTCATTTTCAGTAAAAAAAAATGCTACTTAATGCTGCTAAAATCGTATCAAACTTTACGATATCATCCGCTTGTTGACTCTAAAGATTGTTTGAAAATTTCATTTAAATCGGATAAATCGATTTAAATGACATTTTTATATGTCTTTTATAGAATTGTTATTTGTCCTTTATAGATTTCTATAAAGGACAAATAACAATTCAACCCAACACAACTTTTGTTGTGTTGTGTTCTATATACACAAACATAAATTTTTACATATGTATGTATTATGATAATTTAAGTGAGCTATGCTTGGTGTATCTCTACGCGATCAAATCAGGAATGAGGAGATCCGTAGAAGAACCAGAGTTACTGACATAGCTCATCGTATCGCGAATCTGAAGTGGCAATGGGCGGGGCACGTAGTACGTAGAACCGATGGGCGTTAGGGTCCTAAGGTGCTGAAACGGCGACCTCGGACCAGAAAGTGCTGCGTCGGTAGACCCCCAACGAGGTGGACTGACGTCCTCAAAAAGGATGGAAAGAGGCTTAGGCCGCTGGTCCTAAGCGGCACAAAATCGTGAATTGCAAAGACCCCTTAAGGAGACGTAAGTCCAGCAGTGGACGTCCATCGGTTGAGAAAGAAGAATATAAGATAATTTAAAAGTGATTTTAAATTTCAGTTGTACCTACCGTTTTGAAGCCAACCCAGGTGAAGTTGTACGTCTTCGTGTTTGGGGAGTACGGAATGGGGGACGTCTCTGCAGGTCGGTGCACTCAGCCCACTCGCCCTGGTTCAGATGTGGTGGTAACCCTACTGCTGCTGTAAGAATATTCGATAGACCCTGGCGAGATAGCGGTCCTGGAGTCCCAAGGGACTGCTTGTGCAGGTAAATTAACGATTGTTTTAAGTAAATCAAAAGATTTGTGATTAACTCTAGCTTTGGTTTTACAATCTGTATAAAGGTTGTTGTATGGGTACTATTTTATTGGTTATCTGTGGGGGAGACAGGTTTTCGTGTAATAAAAAGAATCCTATGCAAGTTTAGACCAAAATACCAATTTAATCTGTTAAACCGTTGGAAAGACACACACAAACTTTGTCCTTGAATCAATAAGAATAATGCTATCAAGAAACTCTGTAGTTAAAATATCAAAAATTTATAAATTACGTAATTAAGTAAGCTTAATAATCTTAAGTTGTGTATATCTTTAATATTTAAATGGGTGAAAAATTGATATAGCTAGGTTTCATTTAAAAAAATATCGTTTTATCCCTGTTTTCAAGCAATTAAAAACTACAAAAATAGAAATAGAAACAGTAGCCTAAATTTGCAGTCGTTTGTAAAGTTGTGATAGTTCAATAGGAAACGGGTGGACTAAAAATGTAGCAATACCCGGAATAAAGTCACCACCCCTTTCTTTCTTTTTTGATTTCTTTTATTGCATTTTTTTATATCTTTTAAAAATCCAGGTACTACGTAAATATATACCTACATTTCTATTCCATACACTTAAATATCTCTGTGTAGGCAAGTCTAATATAGTATAGTAGAAAACTTTCACTTCCAGTGACGTCACTGATTACGAGTTTACTTCTACTTCAATGGTCGCAGAACTCAAGTTCGACGTCATTAACATGACTGCAGTGGATGACTTTCGTTCTTTTGGATTTGAAGCTTCAGTGGAATTCATTCGCTTTGGGAGTATTTGTGAGAGCACTCATAGAGTGTATGGAGCTAGTGGTGAATTAAGATTGTCAGCGCATTCACCCATGTCTGAATCTGTAAGTACTTAACTACTGCTATTGTTTTTAGCTATTTCAACTTTCCTAGTGATATTTGATCATCCTCGTGCTATTACATATATTATCCTCTAAAGTATATATTATCCTCTTAAGAACCGCGCTGGCTTTGCTCGAGTATAAATTAGTATATCCCACAGTTTTACCTAGTCACAGTTTTACGTAAATCGTGACACCGCCTTCAGTACTTTTTGACAAAATCGATCATATACAGTCAGTCAGCTTTTGGATAGTATGTTTTATAATACGTATAAATAGCTATAAGTTCATCTAAAACACTATATATATAGTGCTTATATATTTCAAATATTATATTGAGTTCGATGTTATCAAATTTGAGATTAAGCAGCAGCAAAATATCTGGAAAATGGTAAATTGATATACCTAAGTAATAAATAAGAAAACTATATAAAAAGATTGGGTTGATAATTATAGAACATATAAGTAAGCAATTTTAATTTAAAAATGTATTTTTATAGAGAAAATGTACAAATTCTTATTAGTGACAATTAATGAAATATTCGTGATATCAAACGTTAGCGGTTGGCTCACAATCTATCTATACTATACTGCGTCCATCATATTATCAGTCTTTTGACAGCTCACGCTCATTAAGTTTTGTATTGCTTACGTACAAATATCATACAAATAATATTTGTACTTTATGGATGGGTACCGCCCACTTAGTGATGTCACACATAATGGTTACTACGATTATGCCACAGATTAAAAATAATCGGTAGAAATCGATGTTACGAGTATTAAAAGACATTTAATAACATTATATAAAGTTTTACTTTCTTCTTAGTTAATACATGAATACAAATAAAACAATCAGGATATTTTAATTTATTTTATTAGCACGAGTCGTCGGAATGATAATCAACACTAGACTCCTCCGATGAGGAGTCTTCAGTAGCAGTTATTATTAGCTCTTGTGTAGATAATATATTATAAAACGCAATATCACGTTCCCAATCAGAGAATATTACTCTTTTAGTTCTTTCCACCACACTTGCCCAGTTCTCGGCCGTTACGTGGGTGCAAGCATTTTTTAGCAATTGCAACATTTTATTCGCTGTGAATGGGGGGCTTGTATTGCATCTCGCAGCATGCCCTTTTACTTGTGCCCATATAAGTTCTATTGCGTTGTACTGGCAGTGGTATGGAGGAATCCGAAGAACAGTATGGCCATATTCTGCTGCCATTTCATTGATTACATAGCGTTTTGCTCTCTTTTTGGTTTTTAATATTTTTATTAATTCAACTTTTAACATTGAGTCGTCCACATTTTCTCCATTGTCCCAAAGCCAATTAATTATTTCATGCTTTTTATTAGCCTGTGTTGGCATTTTGTCAATTTGACGGGAGTGGTAGGGCGCATTATCAATAAACATTATTGATGGTTCTTCCAATGAAATGAGCATTTTTTTGAACCACTCTTCATACACATTTGCATTCATCTCTTCGTGGTTTCAATCATTTGATTTCTTCGATTTAAATGCCAACAGTGCGTCTTGTACAAATCCTTTTGCTGTACCTGCATGGCAAATGATTAGGCGCTCACCTTTTCCCATTGGTACTGAGGAAGTGGAATCAGCAGTATCATCAGTCCAGAAACGAGATAGTGTGTGGTTAGCGTTGAGCCATGTTTCATCCATGAAAACAATATTTGCCCAATCTTGTATTTTCTTTGCCTCTCTTAAAAAATCACAACGTGCTATAGCTATATCTGTGCGTTCCATTAATAATTTTCTTTTATTTAACTTTTTATATGAAAAGCCAATTGTGTTCAAAACTTTGACCACAGAAGATTTTTCACCATGAAATAGACCACTTCTTTTCAAAGAAACAATAAGTTTTCTCAAAGTTGGAATTTCTTTTCTCAAGTAGTAATCATATACATGACGACGAATAGCGTCAGCGTCAAAGTCATCAACAGCTGTCACCTTATGAGCCCGGCGCTTTCTTTTTGGTGTAGATGGTTTGTTTTGCTCCAAGCCGCTCCTGCCGTAGGCATCAGTAGTGATTTTAGTCACAGTTGATAGACTGATCCCCAACGCGGCTGCAACACGGTTTCGGACTTGCGTGATAGGTATAAGAGGTCCGCCATTTTGATTTTCTTGCTCAAAATACTCATGAAGTTTTAACACTAACTGTCTCGATTGTGCTTTCAACACACGTCCTTTCGGCATTTTCACGATCAATTAATATAAGTTTCACAAAAGTTTTTCCGAGGAATAAAGCTACTTAACTCAAGGTGTAACAGATGCGAGAGAACACTCAGCGAACGTAAATGCGTGTGACTATCACGGGCGTTTCGTTGAGAGTGACAGATCACGTCAAAATGGCGGCCGAGCGGAAGGTCTGTTGATGTTGCCAGTTGATGTATAATATATTTTTTATGATTATAATAAATACACACGGATTAACATTTATTTTCAAAAAACTAAGGCAATATTAAATCAAAATGTTGATTTCTATATCTGTTATTAGTTTACGTAGGTTATCATTAATCGAATTACTTAGGTACGTAATTCGATTAATGATAGTAGGTACTATAATCGGAATGGTATCGCATACGAGAATCTTTAGGACATCACTAAATATGTAAATCGTCAATCTGTCAAAAGATGGTTAATATAATGGACAGTGTATAGGTAATATATAAAACTGAAGAGTTTGTTTGTTTGATGCTTTGAACGTGGTAATCTCAGGAACCACTTGACCGATTTGGAAAATTGTTTGAGTGTATGATAGTCCATTTGTCGAGGAAGCTAAAGTTTATATAACATTATGCTAAGATGATTAAGAGAGGAGCGGCAAAAAAAAATATTACGAAAACGGCGAAATTTAAAGCTTTTCTCTGCGTGCGCTAAGTAAACGGTGAAATTGGAACTTACAAGTCTTGCAATATTAGACGTACAAAAAACGGTAAAATTAATACCCTTAAATCTACATATTTAAACTTTTATTTGTGTTTTGTAAAAACTTGTGTTATATTTATTATATATTTTTAATCATCAGTATTATATTATTCTTTTACTTCAGGAGCGCTGTGATCATCGTCCTTGGTTAATCGATCCTGCTCCAGGCCGATATCTCTACCTCCAAATACAGGGTAGTTTGCTGAGGGAACCAGAACTGGATAACTTTACTCTCCAGAATAATATTACAGTAGCACCCGACCTAGGACATTTGTGTAGAACGCCAAATCGTATAGCAGTGTATGCTGGAGGATTATCACCTATATTTATATGCCCTAAACCTCCAGAAGAGCAGGTATAATATTATTGATTTAGTAGATACCTATTTTTACTTTCCCACCATGTGGTATCCGACTGAGCACAATAGACCACCCTTTCTTACCAAGGTGTCCTAAAAGGTGACTAAGGTAAGTTAAACCACCGTGTGGTATGCGGCTGAGAAGAATAAACCCGTCTTTTTATTACAAAGATCATAAAAGGCGACTAAAGTAAATGTGGTCGTCAGGCAGGCGGGGAGTTGTAAAATAACTAGCCAAATCATTAAACCACATGCTTAAAACATGTTGCCGACCTCACTTAAAAGGGCATGAGAATCATATTTTTTTACTTTTATCTTTCGCCTCACATATTCTTGTTATGTTAATGAAAGTTTTAATACACCGAATATCTGCCTACTGCTATTCTCAGTCTGAAAAGAATAAATTGGTGACACTGGGATACAATAAATTAGAATTATAGATTCCAAGTATAAGAGACAATTTTACCATCTTTGCACTAATTAATGATACATCATACATGCGACTCTCAAATGCGTTTTAAATTTGAAAGGAAAATTTACAAAACGGTTATCAGGTCTGTCGTAATTAATATGTGTCAGAGTATTGGGCGAAAAAAGACGAATAAAATAACAGGGTATGTAAATGACATAAGAATGTTTAAGTAAATGTGTAATCTGAATAAAATAAAGAAAAATTATTAGAGAATGTTGTGCAATTTTTCGAAAGTGAGTAGCGCAAAATTGAGATTATGGAAATATGAAGACATAATAGAACAAAGTTGTAAGGAAGAAAAATTACGTTGACAACTACTTGATAAGCAAGCGATTTTTTCATCGAATTTTACGACAACTTTAATAAATTTATAAGTACATTGAACAAGTAGTAAAAGAGTTTAAATGGAAAATGACGTTGCAGTAAATAATCAACGCCAGGATTATAAATTACAATTATATATGACAAGAGATGATTTAATATATATCCTTCTGCCCTTATCCCACTCTAAGTGGGGTCGGCACAACATTTTATGAACATGCTGTAACATGATTTGGCTGCATTTTTACGACCGGCCGCCTGCCTGACGTCAACTTACCTTAGTCGTATTTTACGATACCTTTGTAAGAAGGAGGGTGGTCTATTCTACTAAACCGGATACCACACGGTGGGTCGACTTACCTTAGTCGCCTTTTACGACACCTTGGTAAGAAATGAGGGTGGTACTATTCTACTTAGCCGGACACCACACGGCTAACAAGAGATGATTTAATGTTACGCGATTAAAATTAATTGCAAGCCAATAATTTTTTCTTTCATTTTGATTGTTGACTTTACACAAAGCTTCATATAAAACATAAATATCACGTAGAAATAACACTAGTTATAATGTAGCCTCTTTGGCGAATAGGAATTGATCTTAGACCCAACATCTGTAATATATTATTCTATAATCCAGTAATTACGTATGGATAATTCTTATCCCTTTTTATTACGATGTGCTATTTCACTTTAAGCCGCATATTGAATCGTGTTATATGGAAATCCTTTGAAAACATATCCAACTATGGTCTCGGTACGAAAAAGAAGATATGTAAAATACAACCGATAAACAGAATTCAAAAACTAAATCAAATCAAAAGCATCTTTATTCAAATAGGATTTTTAAGCATTTTTATAACTAATAAAGCTACCACTGGTACAAAATTTTGCTCTTACCAAGAAAAACGTTCAAGAAAATCCACCGTTAATCTCTTAAACATTTTCAATTTACATTATTGCACAGTGTATACAACACTGAAAGGATTTCAAATCCAAGCATTTTCAAATTCATATAATCTTCAATTATATAATATGATTTACGTATAGCATTGCATATTTCTTACAAAAGTAAAAAAATAATTAATTAAATTATATTTCTTACACTTAAACTTTTTATAGGCAGGTCTACTATTATTAATTAACGATACACAATATTTCGTCAAAGTGTTACTATAGTCATCAACAGGTTTTAAAATTTATTTATAGTGTCAGTTCAATATTCTAATTTAAGTATTCTTCTTTTGTATTTCTTTTCTTCGTATATTGGAATATCTCGAAAAATAATGTTGAATTATATAAATGTATTTATTGATATTAAGAATTTGTGCTGTGATTTAAGAAAAAATAAGATATTACCACATGGAATAAGTTCGATATATTTAAAAAGAAAATGGCGAATTGTAAAAGAGGAAACTATTTTTTTGATGGATAAAAACGAATTAATATGTAATGATTATTACTTTATTAATAGGAAGAAGAAACCGTCGAAGTATTTTCAGAAGGATGGTCCAAAGAAATAGACTCGCTTGCTAGACACGTGCTTGCTCCGGCGCCTTCGCCGGATCGTTTTGATTTAGATTGGCCGAGATCTCTCTCTATTGAGCTGTTGGCTGTTGACGGCGGATCTTATTATGTATCGTGGCTAGAACTTTCTAGAAGGTAAATTATTAATTTTTTTAAATAATAAATTTTGTAACACTCAGCTATATTAATCATATTTTGCCGTCGTCCAAAATGACATCCAACATTATCTTTAAGCTACTTTGCGGAACCACACATAAAAAACCAAACAAAAGAGTACCCATACATCCATAATTACATTTTTAATATCAGTAGGATTCGCAACATTCACATTTTTAATATCAGTAGGATAGGATATAAATATGAATTACCTATTATTTTTTTCATATTACGCTCTGTTCAATCACAAATAACAAATTTAGTTATGTGTTTTAACACTAAATTATTTTAATAATTTTTGAATTTAAACTATCATGAGTGGAATTCATAATTAATGTATAGAAACCGGCTATACTCACGTGTTATTTTATCGAGTACCCGCCGCAATAACACCGCGTAAAGAGCTCATGAATAAGAGCCCCGTATGGGCTTGAAACTAGTCGGGCTCATCCGATAAAATAACACGTGAGTATAGCCGGTTTCTATACATTAATTATTTTTATAATGTCTATGATTAAAATTATAGGCATAATAATATTAAACTTAATTATTTTCTTAACACGTCATTATTACATAGCATTATTTGTTCGGTATGAAAAGGCACTCAAGCGAAAGAGGAGGTGTATTCGCACTGTCTGGCGAGTGCCCTTACCGCTGCGAGTCCTTGGAAGCGTGCATCGAGCCCGCACTGTGGTGCGACGGGATCGCGCAATGTCCGCAAGGCGAGGATGAACGCCTTTCACAATGTTCGGCGCTACTGCGGGTACCTGCGCACTACGCTGCGGCGCTGCTCGCACTAACTATACTCACTGCTTTTGCTGTGGTTAGTAAATATCCTAATTATTTTCTGTTAAATAAGTAATGTCTGGTTAAGTAGAATAGACCACCATAGCTCGTAACGCCGTGTGGTATCCGGCTGAATAGAATAGTACCACACTCATTTCTTACCGAGGTGTCGTAAAAGGCGACTAAGGTAAGTTGACCCACCGTGTGGTATCCGGTTTAGTAGAATAGACCATCCTCTTTCTTACCGAGGTGTCGTAAAATACAACAGAGGTAAGCGACGTCAGGAAAGCGGCCGGTCGTAAAAACGCAGCCAAATCATGTGACAGCATGTTTGTAACATGTGCCGACCCTACTTAGAGTGGGATAAGGGAAGGAAGATGATGAAGATGATGAGACCACCATAGCTCATAAGCAAGGGATAATTTATTTATTTATTTTTATTATTACAAATTATTTTTGATAACAGGCAAAACACTTAAAATATACACATATTCATCTAAACTATTTTTGGTTAACTTAAGTAGAATCACGCTGACCTCTGTACTAGTAACAACTGTATCACAGTAGGTCAGCCATCCTCGTCCACGGTGAACCAAATTAAACACTGTGTAAATTGTTGATGAAATATGGGTAGGCAAAAATCTTGATCACTCGTCAGTAAGTACGGGTGATATATCGAATTATATCTACCCACATTCCATTCGTTCATTTCAATTCATTCAATTCATACAGTATAGGCAAAAAATTTAGAATAAGTAAAATTTTAAACTATTATATGTTAACAATTTTAAATACCACTATGAAATAATCTAAAATATAGTTGCTAAATAAGAAATGAAATAGAAATTTATAAAATAATAAGTAAAAAAAAAAAATTAAATCAAAATATCAATACCAATTTTGAGAAGATATCTATAAAAGGACTAATGTGACTGACAGAGCCCAATAGAGGAAAGGATAAAATGGTAACGGGTGGGATGGTCCACGATTATTTCGAGCAAATAATGGACATCATGGACCAAGCCGTATGGTATCCGGCTGAGTTGAATAGACCACCCTTACTTACCAAGGTATCGTATAAGGCGACTAAGGTAAGTGGATCCACCGTGTGGTATCCGGCTGAGTAGAGTAAACCACTCTCATTACTTAGCAAAGTATCGTATAAGGCGATTAAGGTAAGTGAATCGGTCGTGTGCTATCCGGCTGAGTAGAGTAGACCTCCCTCATTCTTACCGAGGTATCTTAAAAGGCGACTAAGGTAAGTATATTTGCCGTGTGGAATTCGAGTGAGTAGAATAGACCACCCTCATAACCACCGAGGTATCGTAAAAGGCGACTAGAATAAGTCCACCCTGCCCCAGTCTGCCCCGGTTTGAACCCGTGACCTCCTCGAAAGAGTCGCACGGTGTTACCGCTAGGCTACCACAGCTTGTGTTCGTATTAAAGGCTTTTAATTACCAACAGCTTGGTTTTTGCAGTCAAAGATAATTGATAAAATACACTACGCTTCTCGATAATATGTAATTCACAGAGATATGCAAATTTCCTTAACATTTTACTTATCCGTCAAGCATGGATTATAACTCTATGGAAAAAACTTTTTCTTTTATTGCATCTAAAAATAAGAATAATTATGAAGGTCAATGTAATTTGTCGATTTTAATAAAATTTTCATGTATTTTTAATGGCAATTCGTTATATAAAATATTTCTTAAGAAGCTAAAATAAATTGACTCTATCATAGCCTTTTTATAATCTTAATGCACTATCCAAATTATGTATCGTAAGATAAATTTACTAATAACTTATTATTCAAGGTGAATTCAATAATTCAGTGTCAAGTATAATATTTTTAAATATAATTATTTATATAAAAATTATTTTTAAAAATCACATAGTTACGATAATATATTTTCGAATCATATATTTCAAACCATATAGGACTTTAAACCATTGAGATGTATCAAAAATACCATTTTTGTGTGATGACTAATAATCTAACAGTAAAAAAACAAAAATCGCATTTTTGTTAACACGTATCTATGGTTTAAAGTCTGTGATATGTATGTATTTAGTGGAAATCTGTTATAGATTAATGTAACGCTCCGATGATTCTAAGATTATTATTTTTCTTCTCCTTCCTGTGGCATGGATCTTATCTAAGAGATATGCTGATACGTTAAGCATATTACAAAATTGAAGATTATTTGGACGATAAAAAAGCCTGGATTTGAAAATCCTTTCAGCTTTATACAAGACTGCAGTTTAGTAATGTAAATTTGAAAATGTTTAAAAGATTTACCGCCGAAAAAACAAAAGTAATAATAAAATTATTTTGCTATCATCGCGGATTATAGCAAAATAATTTTATTATTACTTTTGTATTATGGATCTCCGCAAAGTAACGCCTAATTCTATAAATTATTTACCGCCGAGTTTATTTCTGGTTCTTCTCAGTAAGAGCAACATTCCGAATCAGTTGTAGCTTCATTAATCATATTAATCCTTTATGATTCAAAAGTGCTTGAAAGAGCTTATTTGAATAAAGATTATTTTGATTTGATTTTTATGTATCTTAGCCTCCTCAACGAGCCTTTTCCATTTCGCACTGTCCCTGGCTTCCCGTCTCCAAGATGTTAGTCTGCTCATGCATCGGATGACTTCCTGAACGAAGTTTCATCGCTTTCTATATCTACTTCTTCGTCTCTTCTGTAAGATTTTAAGACTGTTATTGAGCACTTTTTGTTCTCTTGTTACAGATAGCAATAGCACGTTCTTGTCGCCGACGTCGTTCAGCTCTCCAACAGCGGCTCAAGAGTCTCTCGTCAGATACAGCCATTTTCGACGAGAAAGAAGTGATTTGCTGACCAAGCGAGGACTCTGTGCGATACGTCGAAGTCGACAGGGTCACCACCGTCTGACTTCTTGCACAGAGTCTACAAAGGCTTATTTCCTGATTCGCATGTTGTCAACGTTGTTGCGTTTGAATGTTGTATGCGAGCTGAAGTTATTGTTGAGGAAAGCGTTGATTTTGATCCGATTTGTGGAGTGCGAAGATAAGTAACAGAAATGCTAGCTATCAGACTTAGAGATTGTAGGAAGATTTTTATACAATACTTCTAGAACTTTTTAAAAGATTTATATAATACTTACTCGATAAGAAAAGTAAGAAAAATATAATCTTCCCCTTGTGTCGTTTTTCCTATTCATGTATGGTTCTTGTTCTTTCCAATGATTTCACTATGAGCTAAGAGATTGTGATGTTTAGTATGGTGTGAATCTAGTCTGACCAGCAAACGTGACTACTCTCACCATCGCCCTTGCCGGTGATCAATTTTTTGAGGTCATCGTGCGACGCGTGGGCTGTGTGTTCAAAGAACTTAAACATCCTATATAGGGATACATTTAAAACTCTTCTTCTTTTTCTTTATTTTTGAAGCCATGAGCGCTGATTAGTTCGTTCTATAAGTTGTCCATGGAATACATAATATTTTCCTTTTTTCACCATGGTACCCCCTTGATCTTAATATTTATCCGCCGATTTTCCTTTCGCGTTAACTGATATTATTCCTTTTGCTTGAGGCAAGGTATATAAAATTAAGAACAATTTGTAAATTGTGTTTCCCACTAAGCACTTACTACAACCATGATTTAAACTTCAAACATATAATAGTAACATGTTAAATAAATAAGTCCCTACAGTTTTATCAATTCTTGTGTTTGTATAACACGAACAGGATAATGTTTAAATTAACTTACACAAAATCTAAGTCTGGTAGTTGTTTTAACATATATAAAGCACTTGCTCCATGGGATTAGACATGTTGGATTTCAATTACATTTGTACATTTTTGGACCAATTGTTGTTGATCGGTCACAGTGATGTTAATAATATTGTATTGTTTTTTTTCATATAAATATTATATTGAAAAGATATAAGAGAAGTAGGTAATGTCTGTACATTGAACGAGAAATTATAAATTTTGAACTTCAACTTGGAAATTTAAGATAGCGATGGAATCTCATAAAATGACTAAAGAAAATAGGTGATATATAGGTGATAGAAACGAGAAAAACATAGTCCATAGTGATGTTTGTTATATTCGTCTATCCCTAAATATGACAGAAAAAGAATCATTCAGTAAACATAGAGCTGGACAATCTACTGCTGATGTATGTTTTATAGAGTTCACAAAAAATAAGATATAGATTAATAATATTATTAAAGTCAACGTGTTATGTAGCTATGATGTTAATAGAACGAATACTCGAGATAAAAGTGACATTTAAAGAGCTACAATACTGTGGTATGATATTATGAAATTATAAAGGGATGTGATTATTAAATCCCTAAGAAATTTTAACAAGTGAACTACATGTTTTTAGAATACAAGAAAGATTACAGTCGCTGTACATTTAGGAAATTCGGAAATTTTAGTAATAGAATTCAATATTTAGGTATGTTTAAGAAATAAAATACAATTCTACAGTTTGGCATCTGCTAGTTTACATATGGAATATAGAATTTACGAGTATATTGAAGCGGTTTGAAACAGTTAATTATAATAACGCACAAGGAATGTAAGGCCGATCGACGTGTGGCAACAATTTATTTGATTGATTAAATGATTGTGATTTTTTTAAAGTTATGTAAATAATTAAAAATAGAATTTCTTAAGGATTGTTCATTAATATTAAATAATTATTAAGCTTTACAATTATATCGTTGTGGCAATAATTTTGTTCACATTGTTTTATGATAGACGTATTTTGCCTGTGTTCTATTGTTGACTTAAATTTGTATACGTGATATTTACTGCCATTTTATAAACGAAATGTTCAATATAACAAAATTATTGATGATTGTTTAGTCAGGAATTACGATTTTACAAATATTTATTTTTGAAATTAAAAAATTGAAATTGAAATAATTTATAGTCTATTGACGAGAATACAGTTATTGGCTCCGACTTGGCCACTAAAATATAATTTATTAGTGTACGTTACAGAAATATTCGGTGAATTCAATGATTAAACAAAAAATTATAAAATATCCTTAATATAAACTAACGTTGTAAATAATATTAAAACTATTCATATCTTAGAAACGTATTTAAAGTGATAAAAAAAATATTTCCCAAGGAAATTATTGAATTCTATAATGTCGAGTTAACTATTAGAGAAATTGTAGAGAACGGAGATCCTATTGCGAACACCTCGTTGTATTGAAAATAAGCTATTATTGATAATTTAATGAGATTTAGATTGAAGGTTTAATATCATTTTAAATTATATTTACACTTGTGATCTTGCTTATTATAGTTATTTTATAACTAGTGAATGTCTATAGCTTATCTTGATTTACCGTCGGTAAATACTAAATAATCATTTATTTTATAGTGTTATATTATCTATGTTAGATACGGAATCTTATGACCACAAAAAACTATCATCTTATCGGGACCGTAATGATCTTTTATAGATTTTTTCGCGCCAAGATCCAAAAAAAGCAAAACACGGTAACCCTATTTACGTAGCTAAAATTTGGGGTTAGAGTATACATTGTGAACATGACAAAACATCGAAAACATAATTATAAGAAATAGCCCCTCATGACCTTTCTATTGTTCTTATTTTGCTCGTACTATAAATCGTCCAGTTTAGCTTATTTAAAAAAAAAGTGTCACTTTAATTATTTTATAATATTATTAAAATGTTGTTGCGGCCGGTTTAACGTATAGTTTGAGTATTTCTTTCCCCAATTTTCTTTTGCTAAAACCAGCCGCAAGAAATGATAAAATTTAGAAAAATGTATGCATTTTATTTTTTAATCGGCAATTTATAATTGACGTCAATTGGAAAATGATAAGAAAGAAATATGCCTATAATTAGGGTTGTAACAGCCCAAATAATGATTCTCCTTGCATTTTAATAGTATAAAATTTAAACATTACATAGCCACGTGCTAAGCAGTTTACACTGCTTTCCAACATCCGTAAATTGTCTCTACTCTGGCTGGTTGCGTGTATAATGTATTTGCGTAGTTGGCACGATTTTACAATTTCCCTTCTGAAATACCCTGTACTAAAGGAACCAGCAGCCTTGACTACACTTTCCATATCCCAGTTATAAAATATTTCAATAACCAAGTGTATACATTAACTTATGATACTTTATAATAAGATTTTCCGCCGTGTCGCATCCGGCTGAGTAAAGTAAACTACCCTCATTTATTACCGAGATATTGTAAACGGCTACTAAGGTAAAATGGATCCGCCGTGTGGTATCCGGTTTAGTAGAATAGACCACCCTCTTTCTTACCGAGGTGTCGTAAAATGCGACTACGATAAATTGACGTCAGGTAGGCGGCCGGTTGTAAAAACGCAGTTGTGCCGACCCCACTTAGAGTGGGATAAGGGCAGGAGGATGATGACTTTATAATAAGATTTTGGACTATTTCCACAAGCTCACAAGTGTAAATTAATCCAGATAGATTCTAAATTCGATAAAGTCTATAGAAATTGTTAAAACTTTGCAAGGTGTAGGTATGTAATTAAATAAAGTGTTCTGTGTAAATAAAACGTATTATAGTAATTATTTAAGTATCTATTTCGTTAAACAAAGTTAACAAAGAAACAAGATATAAGTTATAATGATTTCAGTAAATTTAACTTTCCTTTAGAAATTTTAGGTGACCTCTATAACGCAGTAGCTAAACATACAGCATAGTTACGACATTTTCTTACAAATTTGTTTATATTATTATTTTATTTCTTTTCTACACACATTACAATTAAATTTAATAGAATAGAAAATTAAAAAAAAAGGAAATTAACATAAAAAAAATGTTAAAAGACTTTTATATTACGTTGTGTGGCGGTGTGAAGAAAAAAAAATAGGATAACCACTCAGACTAATAAGGACGGTGAGCCCTACGCTGATTTTCAGTGGCCTGGAATTTTCAAAGAAAACAAGAGTAAAGTTAAATTCAAAATCTATAAAATTTCAAAATACTTATAAACTACTAGCTTTCCGACCACGCGTTGCTGTGACTTAATCAGGTTTCGAATCCCTTCGAAACAGAACACAACAATTACAAAAAATGCTCCGATCGCCACCTAACTGTAGAAGATCATCCGTTGCGTCATTTTAAAGATTGTATGAAAATTTCATTAAAATCGGTCCATCCGTTTTGGAGTTTATAAAGGACATACAGACAAACATTTTTATATATAAGAATAACGAAATACTAATGTCACTTAGTAACGCCGTGTGGTATCCGGCTGAATAGAAAAGTACCACCCTCATTTCTTACCGAGGTGTCGTAAAAGGCGACTAAGGTAAGTTGACCCGCCGTGTGGTATCCGGCCGAGTAGAATAGACCACCCTCATTTCTTACGATGTGTTGTAAAAGGCGACTAAGGTAAGTTGACCCACCGTGTATCCGGTTCAGTAGAATAGACCACCCTACTTATCAAGGTGTCGTAAAATATGACTAAGGTAAGTTGACATCAGGCAGGCGGCCGGTCGTAAAATACGAGGCCAAATCATGTGACAGCATGTTTATAACATGTTGTGCCGACCCCACTTAGAGTGGGATAAGGGCAGGAGGATGATGATGTCACTTAGTAGTACCAAGTTGCATTGCCGCGTTATGTCAAAAACTTTTTTTATATATGGGACACTAACACACACGGTCGTCCATCCCCAAAGTAAGTAACTTAATACTTGTGTTATGGGTGACAGACAACTGGTGAATATATTATAATAAAACGACGATATTTCTCCTTTGTACTTATTCAATAAATAAAAAGCAGTTTTCCCAGAGTCAACCCATTTACTCTCTCGCAAAAACTCAACGAATGACACATAAAAATATGACAGCCCCAATGCTTTTTCATATTAATCGCCAACTCTATGAAGGAGGTTGTATTACAAACATGTTGTAACAGTCGACCATCCTGACAACATTTGCGACCCCGCAAATCTCATAAGCTGACTTCTGGGAATGAATCTACCACCGATTCGGAATGCTGATTGTACTGAGAAGAATCGGCAAGAAACTCAGTACTTGCTCTTTTAATCTGTAAAAGAAAACCGCACATGCCATGACATGACAGGACTACGCTCACGCTTTATGCTCAACTCTAAGCTCACGCTTTATGCTCAACTCCTCAACTCTAAGCTTTTCGCACCATAAGCTTTTCGCACCTCAAGCTCGCCCTCAATCACTGTCATGGCATAACACAGCTCAATAAGTGGCAACCAACTCAGCAGATACACACGTAAAAAGACTCGCAAATGATAACGCTCAAAGAACAATCACCACTTCTAGGCAGAGCCTAGCTAACAGTCGTTGCAGATGTCCACAGTCTAGACAACAATCGTTACAACTGGAGAGATCCAGAGAACAATCGTCATTCTAGCTGACAGTTCCATCGAACAAAAGTCACGAGCGCGTCTAAGGCCTCACATAGCACATCGTCACGTTGATCTCACAGAATTAATTAACCGAATACCAATTACCATCAATAATCTCTCCAATAATCGCTCCAATAAAAACTCCATTTTTTATTCCATAGCATCACATATCGCAACTATCTCTCAAATTATGCGAAATTCGCACTCTCCTCCTCGTCTCAAGATATTGATCGTCATTTGTCTTTTCTTTAAACTCTTTAAATTTCCAGATATTCCTTATGTCCACTCTATTTGTGAGTTTAGGTTACATCCCACTTCTGAATATAATAAAACGACGATATTTCTCCTTTGTACTTATTCAATAAATAAAAAGCAGTTTTCCCAGAGTCAACCCATTTACTCTCTCGCAAAAACTCAACGAATGACACATAAAAATATGACAGCCCCAATGCTTTTTCATATTAATCGCCAACTCTATGAAGGAGGTTGTATTACAAACATGTTGTAACAATATACTTATATATATTTTAAATGCATACTTAAATACAAATATACACCCAGGCTCAAAGACCGACAAATTCATTTATAGAAAATGTTGGCCCTCGGCGGGAATCGAACCTGCGACCCGCGGAGCTGAAGGCAGGGTCACTACCCACTGTACCAACGGGCCAGTCAAACTTTGTTTAACGAATAGAGAAATCGTTTTATTTGTAATATTTGTTATGTAAAATATAAGGTTAGTAAAGCTGATTTAGGATTATATCGTCTTCCATAACGTACGATAATTCCGGATTTCTTTTCCTTGCGTTACATTTGTGAACAAAATTGAAGTTTTTTGTAATGGAAGTGAACTAATCCGAATCAGGTGTTATCCTGGAAGACAATAATGTTGGAAATTATCCGTATAAGCAGAGACACTAATTTCAAATAAATCAATGAGAAAAGTTACGGTGATATAAGAAATTTTTAAAATAAAATTATTTACTGCATGATAAACTGAGTTTTATTATTCATAGCATCACTTAAAGAGTTTCAGAAAAGCCGTATGGTAATCCGGCTGAGTATAATAGACCACCCTTATTTCTTACCGAGGTGTCGTAAAAGGCGACTGAGGTAAGTCGACCTTTTGTGTGGTATCCGGCTGATTAGAATAGATCATCCTCATCCCTTACCGAAGTGTCGTAAAAGGTGACTAAGGTAAGTCAACCCGTTGTGTGGTATCCGGCTGAGTATAATAGACCATGCTCATTCCTTACCGAGGGATCGTAAAATACGAATAAGGTAAGATGACGTCAGGCAGGTAGTTGTAAAATACGAAGCCAAGTCATGAGAGAACATGTTGTGCCGAGCCCCACATAGAATGGGATAAGGGCAGGACAATGATGACTTAAGAGTTTCAGAGAAACGCTTGGTGATTACTGCCTTATTGAGATCTATAACTCAGGTATCTGATAATATATAGAAAAAAAAACTGAACAATGTGGACGTAAATAAGAAAATTAAAAGGTTATGTTTCAGATTTCCGAATCCACATTGATCCAGAAATATTCCACATCCGAAAAATTTCTAAGCTAACAAAGAGCAGTGTGCCTGTTGCGAGCTTTTCGAAGCTAATCGATCGCGTTAGCGTAACGCCAATTGTATGACGCTCGAACAGTGGTCACTAGATGTCGCTTTTGCATCGTCATGCGAATTAGCGTAACGGTAACGTGATCGAATAAGTTCAAACTCGCACTAAGAATACTGGTAACTGATATAATTAACTTTTTTTTTCTTAAATAATGAATTAATGTTTCATGATTTCACACGATTGGATCCTTGCAGAATCGTGTAGCATAGAAAAACCTTAAAGAGACCAATATCCAGTAGTCGACACCATCAGTTAAATATGTTGTCACCAATGACTTCCGCTTTGTATTTTATAGCAACACAGTCATGAAACAAGAGTTTCGCGCCCTTTATGATTAAAATGATGGCAACACTGTTCTGTTGTTGACTCCGGTAGAGTCTTCCTATTGATAAAACGTTTCAGTGACATTCAGTCTTTGTTCGTCATTCAGGAGAAGTGCATCTCGGAACGGAAATTGTGGTATTCCTATTATATAGTGTGTGCGCTAACAAATATTCTAAGCATTTTGGATTCATCGTTTGCACGATATCTTTAAGATACGGTACGCACTTATGGTCTACATCGGTCGGTCGGCTTACATCTTTAAGATATGGTATTTACTTACATTACTTACTTCTACGTTCTTGTTTCTTCCATTGAAAGATTCCTATTCATTCTTGAAGAATGAATGAATGAAATTCTTGAATGAATCTAAGAATCTTTTTTGCAAATGTATACCACCTTTAACATCACCAACTTACATCACCACAACCATCATAACTTTTCATAAGGTAATGGTAATCACATTATCTACTAAAATAAAAATAATATTGCAAAATTAAACGAAAATTTCATTTATTCGACATTGAAATATCATCCTCATATCATTGCAACCCATACAAACCTTGCAAACCTAATAACATCTGGGGTAACCTTAACTTAATAGATAAATTATTTGGCGCTTTCTAATACAGCCCACCTGTCTTACATTAAATAGATTCTAGTAAATGTAGACAATTATTCCACAAATCTACTTTTAATTATACACTCCTTGACCCAAAATTTCGTAGGCTTTCTTGACATTTTCAGTAATATCTTTTGCCGGTCTACCAGTCGTGATTAACCATGTACTACCGCTTTCGGCTATTTCGTAAGCACTCAAGAGCCCTTCGACAGCATTATCAACACTAAAAGCAAGAAATATTCGTTGAATTTCAATCATCATCCTCCTGACCTTATCCCACTCTAAGTGGGGTTGGCACAATATAATATTCACATATTCGATTCGGCTAGATATTATACGATGGGCTGCCTGCCTGACATCAACTTTCTTTAGTCGCCTTTTACGATACCTTAGTAAGAAAGAAGATGGTCTATTCTAATAAGCAAGCTACCACACGGAGGGTAAACTTAGGTACTTTTCACGACACCTCGGTACGGAATGGGGGTAGTCTATTATACTCAACCCACACAGTGGGTCAACTTTACTCACCTTTAGTATTTTAGTCTAGTTTTTTAGTCTTTTTAGTTTTTTACATCACCTTTTACGACAATACGGTAAAAAGAAGGTAGTTTATTCTATTGAGCCGGATACCACACGGTTTATTCGTTGAATTTCAATATAACAGCTAATTCAAAACTAGAATGTCGATTAAAAGCTAACAATGCGGAAACGCTCCCAACATTCTTAGGACCATTTCACGTGGCCATGATTTCTATAGTACTGGCGTGTAGGTAATTTGAGATAGACATAAAATGTTTATTTTTGTTGTAAAAAAAAAATTAACAAAATAATAATATTGTGATTGCGTCACATTTTCAATTCTGCTAGCATACTGAGAGTTGATCGACGGAAAGGCATACATGCCAAAATAAGTTTGGATTGTCGTAAAGTAATTGTTCGGGCAATTTTTTTTACCGAGGGTAATCGGCTGCACCTGCGGTGTGGGTAGGTGACTAATTAATGTCACACAAAACAAAAGAATATCGGTCGGCCGCTCAACACGGTGCACGGGCCTCTGTGTGAATTGCAATAAATATCGGTGTTCGGTGGATTATCTTATTAATATATACGAAATATAACGGATAATTCGGTGTTTGTGTGTATAAACTATATTGTGGAACAATTTAATTTGTGATTCCACGAATATAGGTGGATTAAGTTTTTTGTGATTATACTCCGGCCGGAGCGGCGTGGACGCCATAACTTAAGAAGAAGCCTCTAAGTCAAAGGTCAGTACCCTAGATTATTCGGGGTGGAGAAATTGCCGGTTGTCTGCTTATCCTACCTATGCTCACCAACTGCAGCTTTCGAAGGCACGCAGTAAGCGCGAACAGTAATTTTAAGCCTAAAATCATTAACACTAAAAGTAAACAATATCATCGCCATCCGACCAATTACGTGCAGTAACTCATGTTGCAGTGATTTATAACGATTTCAACTCATTTAAACAGTTTTAATAACAAAAATTTAATAATTTGGCTTAAACGACAATTAACTATGAAGAAATTTCTGTACAATCTATACTTAGAGCGTGAATAGGACCCTCGGTTACGATAACATTTTACTAATATGCACAATATATTTGATAAATAAACTTACCTTTGCCAAGGAAACTTAGTTAAGGCAACCATCGTGCGCTCTTCCATGTCTTCATCGATACAACCAATTCTTCCCTCGATTAAATTAGTTTTAGTTATACCGAAACAAATTGCGATCACCCGAACGTCGGTTCTTGAGTAATTCTCTATCATCTAAAAGGAAAATAATATATCATAAAAATACAGAGAAGCTTCCTATACCACAACTGGACAAGTGGCTTCTACGTCCAAAAAGCGTCCTATATGACCCTGACGATCAAATGACGATCGGAAACAGAAACACGTATTACACATACACAGCGTCTTTGGCGGCAAAGACTAGGTCCCAGATTCCTGACGCCGGTTGGTAGTGGCACCCTTCCAAAGTCCTAATGACTAATCAAAGTCACACCATCAGCCCTCCACTACGCGCCGTCCTAAGCCGTGGTCCGGCCTCATAGGAGGCACCCTTAGGACGACTTTCCCCGACGCTAGTAGAGCTTCTGCGCTCTACTCTCTGCATTTTGCAACCTCAGTGATGCTCCTGCACTCGCCCGTCCTGCCCGGTGAAGCTGTAAAAGCCGTTAGGGTTAACAGCATACAGTCAATTCGAAAAAAAAACTGGCTTCTATTTCCTTCGGAGAGAATAATTGGTGCTTAGGGCCAGTATGCTACTCCAGTGTGGATTGGCAGGTAGCACATATCTCAAAATCTGTGATAGCCCAAGACAATGTGACTCTTTCGAGGGTTCATGGATTTAAACCCCGGGCACCAATGAGTTTTTCTATTAAACTTATGTGTCCAATTGATAATTGCAATTTATCACACACTTTTCGGTGAAGGAAAACATCGTGAGGAAACCTGCAAATCTCTAGAGCATTCTAGGTATATGTGTAACCTACCAATCCGCATTGGAGCAGCGTGGTAGATCTCAGCTCCAATCCTTCTCTCCAAAAACGCGGAGAAGAGGCCTATACTCAGAAGTGGAAAGGTAACAGGCCGTTACTTTACTTTTTTTTACGTATCTCATAAATATTACAAAAATGCAGTATTGCTCACGATCTTTTTCTTCACCGTTGTAAATGTATTGTAAATGTATTGAATTGAATTCAATTAAGCAAATGGTATTTTTATAGAAATGTCATCGATGTCATACCGGTATTTAAATCAGCGATTTATAAGGATCACATCTTCTCACAATTATACTCGTCATAAAATAGTGTCTATAATTCATTGGCTCGCTCTGTTAAATATTACATTGAAGTGCTAAACCAAACAGTACAAATAGTTTACAAATAACAGTACGTAACGATAGAGACTGTGTAAATATACGCGCGAAAACCAAGGCATACAATACGTTACAAGTGACGTGACTTTTGCAACAGGCCGCAATAAAATACTTACTGATAAAGAAAACTGTGTTAATTATATAAGCTGTATAACTAACAGATGTTATACGCAACACGTGCGACATTCACATTATTAATTTGATTAAAACATGGATTATAAAAATTTAAAATAGATTTGTTAAATAGATTTTATATAAGCAGACAGTACTGTAAGCTACCACACAAGGGTGTACAAAAATTCCTTCCGCTTCCTTATATGATGGTAATTGATAAGTTCCTAAAAGGTTCTCACATTAGGGATTAAAAAATTCTAATTCATCTTTCGAAAACAGAAAAATCAATAGTTCCTACTTTAAACGGTTATTACAAGAGGTCGCTGCTCTCTTGCGTATTACGAATGCAGCTGATAACCAACTCGCCGTGAAGCCACAAAGCAGTTATAGAGTTCCCTGTCACCGATCGTCTTGCGAACACAGCCGTTCTCGGCGCAACGCTTAACGACAAATACAGGTTTCCATAGCAACGGAATAACAAGCCATCTTGTGTGACGTTTGCTTTGAGATATGGTATTAATTATGAGTTCAATACATGTTAAATTATAGTTTAGGGTTTCATAAATACTTAACTTAACTGTCTTTAACACTACATAATTGAGGGCATTCAAACATGTAACATGACGCGATCGAACTCGCAGGTGCATCTCGTTTTTTATAATTATCGTTTTATACTTATCACAAAAAACCAGTTTGCAGTAATTATTACACATTGTATAATTCCATTTGTTTCATTGATTTACGTAGTTTTTTATTGCGTTGATGTTTACAATAATTTTCCATAATTAAAATCGCCGTCAATCGTGGTTGTTATTTTTATTAACTAAACTTGGTATTTTGGTATTTTCATTTACGCTGTGAAACCGAAATAAAAGATATTGTAAACTCTAATATAAGATTTTTTTAAATTTTTGAACTTAAGCTATCGTGAGTGTCATTCATAATTAATGTATAGATTCCGGATATACTCACGTCTTATTTTATCGTATGAGCCCGACTAGTTTCAAACCCATACGGGGCCCCTATTCATGAGCTCTTTACGCGGCGTATCGCGTAAAGACTAGTCGGGCTCATCCGATAAAATAAGACGTGAGTATAGCCGGTATCTATACATTATTTTTTTTAATTTTAACTCAATCTTGATTGAGATCATTTTTTCGAAATATGTTATATTTTCCTTTATTATGTGCTCATGCCGAAGGACAATATAGTGATAACATCACGAGTGAGTGAGGAAATACGTGCCTCAAATTACTAATGCTTGTAGCATGTTAAGTCTAAAACCTATACGCCTATCTTGAGTGAGATAGACACAAAACCTTTGCTAAACAATGGATTAAAAGTTACCTATTTAAATTAAGACAATTATTAAACGAATATCATAATATAATGTTTCTGAATTCTTAAGCCCTCAATATCATTCTCCTACCCTTATCCCACTCTAAGTGGGATCGGTACAATAAGTATTAACCATTTTAGATGATTAGGCTAAGAACTTTACGATCGGCCGCCTGCCAGATGTAAACTTACCTTAGTCGTATTTTACGACACCTTGGTAAATCATTATATGTGAATTTATTCCTTCGAATCTTTGAACTTTTTACTTTGTGAAACTATAATAGAAACAGGTGGTGGTTTGATTTGGATACGTCTACCATCACCCGCTGTATGGGATTAATTTACATCATTATCATCTTCCTGCCCTTATCCCACTCTAAGTGGGGTCGGCACAACATGTTAAAAACATGCTGTCACATGATTTGGCTGCGCTTTTATGACCGGCCACCTGCCTGACGTCAAAGTTGACGTCGTCACCTCAGTCGTATTTTACGACACCTCGGTAAGAGGGTGGTTTATTCTACTTAACCGGATACCACACGGTGGGTCAACTTACCTGTCGCCTTTTAGGACACCTCGGTAAGAAATGAGGTTGGTCAATAGACCAACCTCATTTCTTACCGAGGTGTCCTACTCCGGCTGAGTAGAATACTACTCAGCCGGATACCACACGGTAGGTCGACTTACCTTAGTCACCTTTTACGACACCTCGGTAAGAAATGAGGGTGGTACTATTCTATTCAGCCGGATACCACACGGCGTATGGGATTAATTTACATCATATGACTAATTACAAATACATACATTTCATGTTATATTGGCGGAGGAAGCAAGCAATTTGTTCAAACTTTTATTAAATCTAAGCTCCTCAGAATAGTTTAATAGATATAGTTTGTTTAGATTAGTTTTAGGATATAAAAGGACTGGCATACACATGTAGTGTAAAAGCCCTAACTACAGAATAAAAAAAATACATATATTCACTTTTGTGATATTTTTAAGCGTAAATTTTCACCACTCACCCCCAAACAATTGGTAAACTGTAATACGGCGCTCTTTGTCGCACTATAAATGGGTAGAAGAGAAGTTTGCATAAGTGCCACGATTGACGATATATTGATAATAGTACCGCCTCCTCCATTTTTGTCCTTACGCATCAAATTATATGCTTTCAATGAGTTTGCTATTAACCCGGACTGAAAACAATCAGATTATTATAGTTCCATTTCTAAAATTACAGCATCATTCTCATCCTCCTGCCCTTATCCCACTCTAAGTGGGATCGGCACATGATATAAACATGTTGTCACATGATTTGGCTACGTATTCTACGACCGGTCGCCTGCCTAACGTCAAGGGTAAGAAGGAGGGTGGTCTATTATGTACTATGATACTCAACCGGATACCACACGGTGGGTCGACTTACATTAGACGCCCTTTACGACACCTTAGTAAGAAATGAGGGGGTCTATTCTACTCAGCACGATACCACACGGCGGGTCGACTTACCTTAGTCGCCTTTTACGACACCTCGGTAAGAAATGAGGGTGGTCTATTCAGCCGGATACCACACGGTCAAAAATTAAAACCGCAGTAATAGCTTAATGAATGGTGAGAACGAGTAATTTTCAATCAAAAGTTATCAAACCCGTTTAAAGTATTCTGTAAAAAGCATAGAGTTATACTATAGACATGGCTCCCCGTATCGTAGCAAATAATAAAAGAGGGAAGATGAACTATATATACCTATCTTTGTGTAGTAAAAAAAGTAGGCCTCCTCTCCGAGGTTGAAGAGAAAGGTTGGAGCTATGATATACCACGCTGCTCCAATGTGATATTGTAGTAACACACATCCCACATAAACATATCCATAGAATTATGTCCTTCTTCCTCTGATTCCCTTACTATATTATTCTTCATCGAAAAGCGTACAACAAAGCGCAATTATCAATTAGACACATAAGTTTTAATAGAAAAACTCATACGGGGTTTAAACTCGTGATCTCCTCAAAAGAGTCGCACGGTGTCACTGCTGGCCTATCACAGATTATTTTTGTCAAATCTCATATAAAAGATTTTATTTCTGACGGACACATATAAGGCTTAGTTAGGCTCCCCTACTCTCGTATAATAACTATGGTAAAAAGCCTTTAGCATTCTACTAAATAGTGAAGTTCCTTCATGTCTTGAGCCTTTTTAATACTTTATCTCTTTACTTACCACGTTTAGTAAAATTTCCTTTTTGTATACTGTAGGGTGATCATTCATTATACCAGCATTATTAATAACTACATCTATGTAGCCAAATTGTTTTACTGTTTCGTCAAACGCTGCATCGAGTTCATTTAGATTAGTAATGTCGCATTTGATGAATTTAACTTTATTGGATCCATGTTTAGTATTTAACTCCTTTTCCAAAGCCTCTCCTGCTTCTTTATTGACATCTAATACTGCAACATTCTGAAAATAAATATACTTATTTACAAATAAATATACAAGTTAGGTCTATCTTAAATAACTTACTACTACCTACTTAATTTCTACCTACTTAATTCGACTGGCCCGTTGGAGCAGTGGGTAGTGACCCTGCCTTCAGCTTCGCGGGCCGCGGGTTCGATTCCCGCCGAGGTCCAACATTTTCTATAAATTAATTTGTTGGTCTTTAAGCCTGGGTGTATATTTGTATTTGTATTTAAGTATGTATTTAAAAAATATGAAAGCATATATTCACCAGTTGTCTCTTACCCATAACACAAGTATTAAGTTACTTACTTTGGGGACAGACGACCGTGTGTGTAAATGTCCCATATATTTAAAAAAAAATACTTAAAGGCAAGTACCTAGTATACAAATCCTGTCTAAGTGGAAAGGTCTAATAACAATTACACTATATATGAAGTAGCCTTTATAAAAGACGTTCTATTTTTGATTTGGTGTATTTAAATTTCAACATCTAAGAGTAGTATCGAATCTTCGTTTAGAAAGTAACCGATTTCTAGATCGAAACCTGGCTTAGTCCAACTGTCCCCTTAATTTTATCAAACTTAGCCATTTACGCATTTACACGGTCTCTATAAAAATCCAAATATTCGCTAATATTCAAATAAAAATTAAATAGAATATATAAAACACTATTTTTGCCGAGAACTGTCAAGTCAGCGTAGTTTATTCGCGAAAAGGATCGTCTATAGAAATGAAAATACTAAGGATCCACCCTCACCACCCAATTATTTTTTTTATTTTTTATTTTGTAAAAAATTACCGAGCAAGGCTAGGTCAACCAGGTACTTTATCATTAAATTAATATACTTTCTCAGCTTTAATATTATTAAAATAAATTTACTTGAGATATTTTGTATTTATAAACTATCACTGAATTCCATCTATCACAGTAAATATAATTACGCATTGATGTATTAATGTCGTTTATAAATAGAAACAAAACAAAAAATCTATCAAGGAATGAGGAAATCAATACCTCTCTATGGAGGATAAAAAATGCAGTTTTATTAGGCATCAAGAAAAACTGAGCAAGTTAGAGTCAAGGTTTCGTGCTCGTGACATTATGTAATTGTTATGTTTAATTGATAAGTATTTTAAAATATGAATATCATTGTTTTTCAGTTACATAAGTACACTCGATTGACATAATCGATATGCCTCGATCTATTCGATCTATCGATTTGTATAAACACACTGTGAATTTTGAACATACGGCGTCATTTACACGGAATATTATTTAATAATATTTAATTTTATAAATTGTCAAACTTTTTCTTCTCTTCTCTTGACAATAGTTGTATTAAAAAAAAATTAGACAAACCAATATTTTGAAATGTAATTTAAGATAAAAACAATAATAACTCAAATATTATGTAGGTATTCACATTTTAAAAACCTATTTCATGCTGTAAATTATTATCTATATTTCAAGTGAAATTTATCAAAATCGGTAAACTATTTAAATGCAAGAATGTCACTAACTTACTCGTCAATCCAATCCGTAATTTGTTTAGTAGGTCTAAGCTCGAATAATGTTCTCTAAAAAAGAAAGGAGAGCTATATCTTGTATGGGTAGTAGTAAAAGGCAGCTACTGTAAATTTTAGAGAAGACTAATATGATTTCAGTCTCCACCGAATAAAGATTATTTGGATTTGATTTTGTACTTGGGAAAAATACAAACGTCGTCATTATAAAAATATACAAAAGATAGCCTTGAAATGTTTTTCCTATCCAAAAGTTGTTTACTGATTTGTTAAGGTATTTCAAGATGAAGAACGTTATAACGGTATCATTCTAAAATATTCATATAATTCTAAAAAAACATGAACGTTATGATAAATTTGTATTTCGGATCTCCGTAATATAATGCGTAAATCTAAAAAAACTATATAAGAAACATCAAGTACAGATGATAAAAAAATATCCGATTGAGTTGAAATTTGTTATTCTAATTTTGCTATTTATTCCCTGTTTTATTTGGCCAACTAATAGCACATTACAATAATTTACAGATAAATTTTATTATTATTTTAAACCGCTGTAATGGCACAGCTACATTTGAAAATTTGATTCCGCAACCATTTCCGGTATTATTTCGACTTCGCTTTGTTTTACAGCAGTTTAAAAACTATTTAAAGGATACAGAAAGCCTACTATGCTGTTAAGATAAGATAAGAATGCGTGCGTACTCTCCAACTTTGTGCAAGATAGCAATGACGGAGTGTCACTCGTTATAAGAATTATATTTTGATAAGAACAACTGCCGAGTTTCCGAACTAGCAGTGGAGTTGACGAATCAAAAGCACTTGTTTACTTTTATAAAGTATATTTTGAATTTCAATTTGAATTTGATTATAAATATATTTATTCAATCTTAGACTGTGTCGTTTATAAAATTGTGGAAGAATAATGGCATATAGTTAAAACAACGTCTGCTTTTATTTTGATTGAGTTTGATTGCGTTACGTTGGATGTACTGTAGTCATTAATGATCAACTCCAGTCATCTGAGAGTGCGTCTGATTAGACCGGGCCAGCCGCAGACCGGCTTCTTATGTAGAGACGGTGACCACAAATTTTTTTGACGGCTTGTGTATGCCGCAGTTTTCCCAATCTTCATGTATGGAGTGGAGACATGGGCTATCAAAGCAAGAGAAAGGTAAAAAATAGCTGCTCTCGAAATGTGTTGCTTGCGAATGATGCATATCCCGTGGTAGTCATCCGATAGTAGTCATAAAGCGCACAAATGCAACTCAAAATCCATCGTCAATCAACAAAATCAATCGCCAAGCAAACTAGAGGCGAGTTTGCTTTCTCCATATGCAATAAACGCCTAATACGTG
Source organism: Morpho helenor (assembly GCA_029227775.1). Lineage (NCBI taxonomy): Eukaryota > Metazoa > Arthropoda > Insecta > Lepidoptera > Nymphalidae > Morpho > Morpho helenor. The sequence continues at coordinate 14,628,887 of JARGCU010000017.1, forward strand.
AGGACAATGCCTTTCACTAACTCATAATTACCGACAACACCGAAAGCAAAAGACTAAGATATCGCTCTTTATTTTCGAATTGACTGTATGCTGTTAGCCTTAACGGCTTTTACAGCGTTACCGGGCGGTACAGGCGAGCCCAGAAGTTTCGCCGGGGTTGTGAAATGCAGAGAGTAGAGCGCAGAAGCTCTACTAGCGTCGGGGTACGTCGTCCTAAGGGTGCCTCCTGTGAGGCCGGACCACGGCTTAGGGCAACGTGTAGTGAATGGCTGATCGTATGACTTTGATTAGTCATTACGACGTCGGAAGAGTGGCAAGAAGCCACGACCAACCGACGTCAGAAATCTGGGACCTCGTCTTTCAGCGGCGAAGACGCTTTGTGTGTGTATTACGGGTTTCTTTAAGTTATTTGATCGTCAGGGTCGTATAGGATGCAATTTTTGTAGAGTGTCACTTTGTTGCGTACTGGCCTCTTACTTTTCTTCCATAACATCGGATAAAAAGATATCGCTCACCAACTAGGTGACCAACTACGCCAGTCCTGCACGTCAGAACATTTTTGTGAGATAGCAATAATGGCCACTAATAGAAGCCGTTGAAAACAATTGATCCACTCAATGATAGAGTCTAGATAGGACCACGATCTTCAATAAAGAAACGACCGAAGCAAACTATGTAGAACACCTTTAAAAGTTAGTTCATTTTTTATGAACGATACAATTACATCTATCGTTGCCTAAAAGTATAATGTATAACTTTATTGACATAAAAATATTATTTACCATGAAGACGACCTAATCTGATCTATCGTAACATTAGTATTAGCATGAACTCAGGTAACTAAAATAGCTCCATTGTGTTTACAATTGTTAGTATTATCTTGACATACATATCAAAATAGATGGTATCTTGTGACATCGTATTTAAATGATTCCTTGAGTAACAGTGAACAATATCCTATTGGATGGGTTTTAAATGAGCTAGATATTAAACGTTACATATATACTAGATATTAGGTATATATTATTATTATTCCTAGATATTATACTATATATATACTAGATATTAGGTTATCTAACCTAACGTAGCCTGTTTATTTTAATAACAAAACTCCATATTTTAATGCTTGTTCAATTTTTTCGCGAACACCCTGAGGGTCCCTTTTTTAAAATATGCCATTATCTTTTTAAATATATAGAATTGATAGGCATTGACAACGTATTTTTCTTATATATAACTATACTTTTATACAATTCAAACTAATTTTTCGAAATATTTTACTATATGAATATTAAAAACAAAATGAAATATTTGAATTAGCATATTTAAAAACTAATTGTACAAAAAAAATATGTTTTAATTAATTAATAAAAAATAATAATTTATTTCAATAAAAAAAAAATCTATCTATTATGTAAACTAGAGTCAATGGTTTTCACCATTCATAGTAATAACATTTTTTACAATGCATTGCATTACATTTACAATGCATACAATTGTTCAATTTATTAATACATATTCTTCAAAAAAAATTTATTTCAAATTAAAGATTTCTTTATTCTGGATACATAAAATTTATTTTCTATGATACATAATCGTTTATTAAGCAGTGTTCGTTTTTACAGAATGTCACGGGATATCGTTTTATTATTGTACTATTGAAACAAAAGAGATTCTAATATAGAGTATACATAGATTAAACTGTAAATTCGAACGCAGTCATCGAGTTATTATACTAAAGTAAGGATGCCTATATATATTACAATAAGATAAAGCAAATGATGGTGATCTGTGATGATACGAGTTTCATCTTCATTCAAATACCTTTGCTCCTCTTTCCAACACAGCACGTGTCACACCGGCACCTATGCCCATTGCGGCACCGGTTATTAAAAATATTTTGTCCTTCACTACAAACATGTTCGACCGCTCGCTTACAAATATCAACGCGAACTGCTCGTGAGTGGCAAGGAATTATAACTGTACTGTTAAAACACAGAGCTGTTTGTTGTTACAGTATCGACTCGGATATGATAAAATGTTCGGAAATAATTCTCTTCCTGTCACTGATTTAGATAAAAGTGGAACGCATGGAAATATTAGGATATTTTAGCACCACTATTATTACATACTAAGCCATGTCCTTCTCCCACTCTAAGTGGGGTCGACACAACATGGTATTAACAAGTCTTCAGGTGATTTGGCTACGAATTTAAAGGCCACCTGCCTAAAGTCAACTTAGACACCTCGGTAAGAAAGAGAGTGGTCTATCCTAATGAACTAGATACCACAAGGTGAGTCCATTTACCATAGTCGCCTTTTGCGACACCTTGGTAAGAAATGAGTGTGGTCTATTCTACTCTGCCAGATACCACAAGGTGAGTCAACTTACCTTAGTCGCCTTTTACGACACCTCGGTAAGAAATGAATGTGGTCTTCTCAATATCGTTGTATTTAATCTGAAAGGCTTAATGCAGAGTTTTCAATGAAAATTCGCAGACAGGCTTTTTCCACTATTTTTAATAAATATCTTTATCTTATAACCAATCTACACAAAACTGAACAAATTATACATTAAATCATTGCTTTTAAATTATTCTGTCACCACATAAATATATTTCCACAGTTTTTTGTTTATTTTGAACAGACATACACAAGTAAACAAGTAGGTAAGTTCAAAGTAAACATCTGAGGCGGGAGACTTAATTTTATAATATGTATGTGGATTATATATTTGTAAATATACTCTGGATGTCTTTCGGTACAGGAATAGTTTCCGTAACTGATTGATTTTTTATTTATTTACCTTTATAATATACAATTTATTTATATACTAGCTCTGCCAGTAGCGGGTAGACATTAGTGTCACAATTTTTTTATCGAATTGAAATTTTTTAAGGAAATAAGCTGTGGCAGCCCAGCGGTAGCAGCGTGTGCCGCTTTCGAGAAGGTCTAGGGTTCAAACCCCGGGCAGACACCAAGGAGTTTTCTAGTAAAACTTATGTGTCTAATTGATAATTGCAATTTATCACACACTTTTCAGTGAAGGAAAACATCATGAGGAAACCTCCATATCTCTAGAGAATTCTGGGGATATGTGTAACCTACCAATCCGCATTGGAGCAGCATGGTATGTCTTAGCTCCAATCCGTCTCTCCATAAAAAAACGGAAAGAAGAGGCCTATTCTCAGTGGGATAGTAACAGGCCGTTACTTACTTACTTAAGGAATTTCATTGTTGGTTTACCCTCGTGAAAAATCTTGAGACCTGCTGACCTTGTAGGTGATGGTTGAACGCTTTTAATGTATAATGTAATATAATCCATGGATTAATGATTTCAATTACATTTGCAACTAGCCAAAGCCTTTAACGCTTCGATGCGGCTTTAGTCTCTCATTATGGATTAGCCTACAGTGTTCGGTTTTGACAAATATTGCGGAATAGCTTTATTACTGCAAAGGACAAAATTCGTGTTTATTCTACTTAAATCATAAAGTGATTAAATTCCTTTTTTCAAGTATTTACATCAATGTTTTGAGTGTTTTTAAGGTCGTGTAATAAAAATAAAAAATATATTATTTAAACATACGTAAGTCTTTAAGCAGCTTATACGCTTGAATATTGTATGTATTATAACCAATATTATGTAAATTATATCTACAACTTCCTCAAAGGTTGACGTCAGAAATGTGGCCGGTCGTAAAATAACTAGCCAAAATATGTTACAGCATGTTTAAAACATGTGCCGACACTATTTAGAGTAGGGTAAGGGCAGGAGAATGATGATGAGTACAATATAGAGATAATAGTTTCAAAGGTGAAGATTGAATACATTGCTTGTAACATTTTAGTAGGCGCTAATTTTTACTTAAGTTTCTAATTACTAGGACTTGATTTTCGTGTGTCTGTTATTAGAATAGATCATTAGTTTGATTAACGGGTGAGGTCTTTTTAGCATTATTTTATCCTTTAGGATCCCAACGAAGAAAATAGTACTAATGGAGTAAGTCCCCAAAATAGTTCATAGACGAAGTGCATCGATGAGAAGATGATATATGCTGAGAGAAGTCTCGTTTCTAAGCGGCAGTAGACCTGCCGCTAGTGGGGATATAGTTTAATGGGGGACAGAGAACCAATCACAGATAATCACAGAGACAGGTCCTAATGCCCCATAAATGTACCAATCGAGCTAATCGTTAAAAAAAGTAAATTAACGACCTGTAACTATCCCACTATGAAGCATAGACCTCCTCTCTCCTTGTAGGAGAGAAGGGTTGGAACTTAGATCCAACACGCTGTTCCACTGTAGATTAGCAGGTTACACATATCCCCTTTTTATTTTGTTTTTTTTTTCGATTGACTGTATGCTGTTAGCCCTAACGGCTTTAACAGCGTCACCGGGCAGGAACACATATCCCCAGAATTCTCTAGAGATATATAGGTTTCCTTTCGTATTCCTTCTCCGAAAATATCAATTAAACACATAAGTTTCAATGGAAAAACTCATTGGTGCCTGCCCGGGTTTGAACCAGTGCCCCCTTGAGAAAGGCACTCGGTCTTATCGCTTGGCTATCACAGATTCAGCCGTTTAGGAAAGAAAGCATACAGATCATTTGATTCAAAAATAATTTTTTATTGATATGATATAACGCTTACAATTTTTTTTCAATATTTATTAAAAATAGTCAAACCTGAAAGTCAAGTCTGAAATTAGCGATTATAGATAGGCGAGAAGTGTAATATTAAGAAGAGTATAGATATATTAAGGAATAGGCACAAAGGAGGGATTAAAATATGTGACCAAAGGAGTTTTAAATATGAATGTGATGGATATGTGACTAGGGCAAGGCCAAAAAGAGACTGTTGAATTGTGTGAAGTATGACATGCATGTTAAAGGAGTAGTGCCAGAGTCGACGAATGATTGGAGAGAATGGAAGCTTAAAACACGTTATGCCGACCCCACTAGGAGTGGGTTAAGGGCAGGAGAGTGAAAAGGCAGGCCTAAAAAGAGATGGTTGGAATTAGTGAAGTATGACATCCATATAAAAGGAGTAGCGCCAGAGTGACGAATGATCGGAGAGAATGGAAGCAAAAAACACGTTATGCCACTAGGAGTGGGATAAGGGCAGGATAATGAGGAGTGATGATTAAAAATATCAAATATAAAAAAGGATTTTCGTAAAAAAAATTCTGCATCTATCTATGCCAGCTAAAATTTACCAAGAAATTGTTAACAATTTGGCAATACAATTTACACCAAAAACATCAATTTTTTTAAGTGTGGTTATTATACAACGATATTTGCTGACATTATTTCGTTCGCCTTCTTTATTTTGTCTGTTATATCAAAGATTTCACTTCTATTAATCACCCAAGTGCTTCCACTATTGCCGGCTTTGAAACTGTAAACTACTCCTTTGGCTGCTTCTTCAGGTCTGAAAAATTTTAATACATCGATATAACTTATAGGATAAAACAATTTCGTTATTCTTTCAACAATAGAGAAAATTAAACGGGTTGCACTCCGGGAGTGCGGAAGTAGTGAAAACTTAAATATAAACGTTGTGCATTTTTGATTTTTTGGAATAGATAATGCTTTTATACTGACGAATTGTCAGTATAAAAGCATTATCTATTCCCTCTATTTCATTCATTATCTATTCTCCTATTTATGTGGTAAAATACAATATTAATTTATTGCGCTATCGTACTCAAACATGACAATTTATACGAGTATTATATTAAAAAGTTTATCTCATAAAAATAAACTTCCACAGCACGCGCAGGCAAATATTTTCACCACACGATAAAAAGAGATTCCTCTCTTATGCCGCACCGGCGGTCTATTCTCCCTCCGTCGTACGAATTTTCGATCAAGTCCCAGGTCCTGACGGGTGTTTACCATTTTTTACCCATCACAAAAGTGCACAGCGCCGCTACAGAAGTTTTCCCTTCAAAATATATTTCATGATTGCGGAAAGATGTCATATAAACAATATTTATTAATTTAAAATACATACGTCTGTGTATCACAACTGCTACAAAATTTCTTTATAGATACGTCGAGTTCTTCGTCGAAGCTTCCGGCGGTTTTTAAAATGTCTGTCTTAGTAGCACCAAAGCATACCGTCACTACGCGTACGTTGGTACGAGAGTATAATTCATCCATCTGAAATTAATAAAATGAAGGAAAGTTGCCAACAAGTATGGCCAAGAATATCACCCTATCAGTACATGACTAAGTTACGCTATTACAGAACAATAAAGACAGTTTATGGATACCGATACAGGACACCAATCACTTCAAAATTTAAGCCTAATGATTGGTAACTCAGTCGGTCGGTAATAAGCTTTTTTGGCGATTTTGTTTGTAGTCTTGATCAAACGACTAATCTTCTTTGACTTATATTCTAAAATACTTAACTAAAATTTTTTTTTTCTACTGATGATTCTAAAAGGAAGGATAAAATTAAATTAAGACAATTTTATTGTTATCATCAAAATATTTTGCAAATTATTCATATCAATCAAAAGTAGAAAAAAACATTTTAAGCAATTCCGTTACATTGGTATTATACAATGTAACAATTCTGCCATCAAAAAAACACTATTCAGTAAAGTCTTTTTAATCATGATAAAAAAGCGAAAAGTTCAATTTTGGTTACGTAGCAATAAAACTTCACGTAAGCCTAAAGGTCATTCTCGTAAGTTTCCAAAAGTGTGTCAATGTTATAAAGATAATATAAAAATAAAATAATATAAAATGTGTCACTTACACCGAAACGATTACTAAATTGAAGTACAGCGCTCTTTGTACCAGCGTATATATGAGCCAAACCTATATCTTGGGACAGAGCAACTATTGATGAAATATTGATTATTGTTCCTCCTTTACCACCATGGTCTACCCGCATCATCTCGAGAGCTTTTAAAGTTGAAGTAACTACCGCCGTCTGTGAAGAAGAAAGATATGTTTTGATATGCTTATTAATTTGATATGCTTAAAGACCACGCTAAGTAACTGTTACTGTCCCAATGGTGGGCATAGGCCTCCTCTCTCCATTATTAGAGAGTAGGATCTTAGACCAATCACGCTGCTCCAATGGTAGGTTATTTTAAGAATTCTCCAGAAATTTCTTCACGATGTTTTCCTTCACCAAAAAGCGTGTGATAAATTGCAGGTATCAATTACGCACATAAGATTAAATAGAAAAACTAGTTAGTGCCTACCTGGAGTTTAACCCCATGACCCCTTCGAGTTTAACACACGGTCTCCACATTTTCTTAAAAACAAGTTGTTGGTTCTTCGAGTCTGGTTTTATTTATGTATTCAAAAAAATCTATATATTTTCCAGTTTTCTGTCACCCATAACACAACTATTAAGATACTTACATTGGGCGTGGACGATGGTGTATTAATTGTTCCATAAATTTATTTAAATTTTAAAGCAAAGCCAAAACTAAATATGTAACCATATTATAATATGTTACGATGAAATTCATTTTATTTTAAAATAATGATTTTGATTTTCCTAAAAATTCAGATAATTGTGCAAGACATATTAATCAAACTAGATGTGTATTTTATTGTAACTGCTACTCTAGAGTAGCAACAACACCAACACATGGATCAACACATGGAGCCCACGCTCCAACTAGATTTCGAAGTCAAATTTAACGAAAAAAGCAATTTCTTCTACATCCTAAAACCATTTCGTTGCAATTTGTTACGTGAACAATTAAATTTTTTAATATTAAAAGCTATGTATGTCATGGGAATTTTAAAGGTGGGGCGTAGCCCAAAAAAGGTTGGGAACCACTGGTCCATTTGTACCTAAAGTAAAAACGTAGAAGTCTGTAATCGGTCATTAGTTTTTTATTCTCAGGTCATTTCTGAGTAAACATGCAATTTTTATTTATTTCAATTCATATCATAATGCGGCCGAGACACATTGTATTTATAACAAATTTTTGTAATAAATAAGTAGATTAAAACCTATCGGCTTTAATAACCTAACGGCACAATCACTCTCGTGTCGCAGACTTTATGTTGGCCATCGAACTTGGTTAATTGCATTATAACCTTGCATTTGTTTTCACTTGTTATCATGACATAAAAGTTACCGATTATTATTTATATTTTTTTTATTTACAGAAAAAATGTTTAAGCTACATCTATTTTAAATTACTTACACGCTAGGACTATACAAATCATGCTCACGTGGAATGGTCCCAAGAAAGCTGGCAACGTTTCCGCGCTGAATCGCTAAGCTGATTGTTTGTGCGAAAAAGGAGCCAGCCCTCTTGTCACCTGAAGAAGCAATTAACCGGGGTGTTTAAACGGATAATTTTTTTTTTGCACTTTGACTCATATATATGGCCCTAGAGTCCCAACTGCAAACGGCACAAATATATAACTCTCGATGAGAGATGCATACTTCCGCCGTTTGTCGGATTCGGTCATTTTCGGTCATTTTGTCGGATTCGGCTCTGGGTCTTGACGCTGTTTCCCTGTTGCGTCCCACATTAGGGCCCGTCCCCGTTCCCAAGGAACCAGCGTCAAGCCATCGAGACATATCCCCGAAGGCTCGAGAAGAGCAGGAATGTCGATGGTGGCAAGAGCTCTTTTGATGGTATCATTATCATTTTTATCATTTATATCTGATAAAAATATTACCTTTTATGTAAACAACTGGTTCAATGCTATCGGGATGATGAAACTACGTTTAAAAATTGGAAACATATCGGTAGTTGGATTACGAAACTTGCATACTTGACTTCATTTACCACAATATAGTACTACATTGTAGTATGCGAATACTTACAAAATTCAGGTCAATTAATGTTTTATATTTATCCATAGATTCATCAGCAATGGCTGCATTGTTCACCACTACGTCTATATACCCGTGATCTTTTATAACTTTATTAAACACATCAAATAATTGTTCTTGTTTTGTGACATCACACTTGAAGAAGTTTGCTCTGCCGTCACCGTATCTTGAAAGTATTTCTTTTTCTATCTCTCCACCATCTTCAACGTCAATAATAGCTACATACTAGAAAATAAAAGAAATTTATTTACTTTTTAGCCTTATAGCTTTATAAACAAAACCTCTATAGTCTTGTTAGGCAAAACTGAATGAACCCATAAATTATAATATAGGAATTCAATTAAAACAAATATCAACACGAGACACTACAGTGTCTTGCGATATTTCCCTTCAGAATCTTCTCATATTTTGCATAGAATTGGTGTGTTTGTGAATGTACCTTTGCAATATATGAATAACTAATGCATTGGTGTACATTAGTACTAAGTACTTTTTATTTGTTTATTTTATTATAATAATAATAATAAATCCGCCGTGTGGTATCCGGCTGAGTAGAATACGCTCCTTTCTTACCGAGGTAAAAAGCCACTAAGGTAAGTTGACATCAGCCAGGCGGCCTGTGGTAAACTACCTAGGCGAATCATGTGATAACATGTTTATAACATGTTGTGCCGACCTCACCTTAAGTGGAAAAGGACAGGAGGATGGTGATGTTGAAGTAATTAATAAAATAAAAAAATATGTCATATTATTTCTAAGAATTAACCGCAAGTAAGAACGGATAATAGACGAACTTATTTGTTTAATAGTTTGGTTTAGCTATAACAACGAATATAGGGTGCATATAACCCATAGAGTAGAAAGTTTTTATTGCTCAATACAACATTAAATATAACTAAATAATCTAAACACTTTAATTTAAGATCTACCTTTGCGCCTTCTGAGATGAACTCCCGTACAATACTTGCACCTATACCGTTTGCACCGCCAGTCACTATCGCTACTTTATTCCTTAAACTGTACATAATAAAATCGAGTAGCAGCGTCCGTTGCGAACAAAATATAAAATCAACTGCATCAAACTAAAGGAACACTTTCGCAATACTTGCAATATAGGTTTTTATCGTAAGAAATTACAGTTAAGTTAACTAGCCTATATGTAGTGTGTTTGCCTCTCTCATTATGAAAAAATTCTCACCTTAGAAGACCTAACTTTATTTCCCAGGATTTATACTTTTTAACGTACCTGAGAACTTATCGAGTAATCATCATCTTCCTGCCCTTATCCCACTCTAAGCGGGGTCGGCACAGCATGTTATAAACATGCTGTCACATGATTTGGCTGCGTTTTTACGACCGGCCACCTCCCTGACGTCAACTTACCTCTGTAGTATTTTACGACACGTCGGTAAGAAAGAGGGTGGCCTATTCTACTAAACCGGATACCACACGATGGGTCAACTTACCTTAGTCGCCTTTTAAGACACCTCGGTAAGATATGAGATTGGTCAATTCTACACAGCCAGATACCACACGTCGGGTCGACTTACCTTAGTCGCCTTTTACGACACCTCGGTAAGAAATGATGGTGGTCTATTCCATTTAGCCAGATACTACACGGCGTTACTTTGAAATTAAAAATCCTAAAAAATATCTCTCTTTCTCTAATTTGTAATTCCCGTTCTTTAAAGGGTCGTGAAATACTTAAAAAGGGACTATAATTTTCGACTTTTACGACACCTGAGAACTTATCGAGTATTTTATCTATAATACTTTTAGGGTATTTCATATTTTATCGGTTACTAGCGGCCTGCCCCTGCTTCGCACGGGTATATAATATATATCCCATGTCATTCAGTGTAAAAAAAATGATTAAAATCGATCCAGTAGTTTTGATTTATTCATTACTGCCCGTGGCCCGCAAGCGTTACATTTGGAGAAAAACAATTTCCTTTCCCTATACCAAGAAGATTTCCTGCTATCTTTGGAATATCTAAATTCATATAGTACATTTTTACTTATTTACTTTTACATTTCCGTAATTGTAATCTTATTCCATTCTGTAATTAATTTTTACAATTAATTACAGAATGTCTTTATATACAACATTCACAGCTTCCTTGTCGTTAAACAAATTCTTAAAAGAGCGACATACATATAGCTGTTAGATTCGAAGTGCTCTAGGGCGAAGCGCGGCCTACTCACGGCATTTTAAATCTGTAATATCTCCGAAAATGTTCACTTAAATTACATGCTGTAAATGGCGATATTGTTCTATATTAAATCAAAAATTTATTTAAGGTCCTTAATTGGATAAGGATTAATGCTGTATTGTATAAAAATTGCTTCAAAAATAAGGCATTATTCTTCGTAAAAAGTAAATGACAAAAAATGCTATTGTGGGTTATCCATAAGAGATAGACATATACCATCGCGGACTTTTCTGTAGACCTTTTCAAGGTGTACAAATACTTAGTACATCATTTTGATAAATCTCGTAGGGTTTAGCCTGCGTTTGCAATGTAAGCGGAAAAAAATGTAATTATTTATAGAAACCTCAAAAATTACAGTATTTCTCTACTCCGTATTGAATGTTATTATACGTACAAACCTTCCTCTTGAATCACTCTATCTATTAAAAAAAACCGCATCAAAATCTGTTGCGTAGTTTTAAAGTTTTATGCGTACATAGAAAGAATGCGACTTTATTTTATAATATGTAGTGACGTTAAGTCGATATTAAGCTAGATGCATATCAAAGATTGTTACATGGTAAAGTCATTGTTTTTAATAAAAATATATATATGTATGGGACACACATGGTTCTGTTAATAGTTTCCCTAAAGGAAGTAACTTTATACTTGTGTTAAGTAACAGACAAATGGTAAATATAAACATATATAGACCCAGAATCGAAGAACCAACAAATTATATTTAAAAATGTTGGCCTTTGGCGGGATCGAACCCGCAACCTTCGAAAAGAATGTTAATCTTTTCATGTTCCTACATTATTATATCAGCATTTTCCCTGATCTGTGTGAGTGATATTTAATCTTTTACATTTAATTTATCACGTTCATCATTTATTTAATGCGGTTTATTTATATAGCCATTCTAGAAGTAAATCAAATAGAAATATGAAAAATAGAAAATGATAAACAATAGATTGAAGGGTTACTTTATTTGAAGTATATACAAGTAAAATTGTCTGTGTATGCATAAATATGAAGTTAAGATTATATTGGATTGTATTATGAAAAATCTTATTCACTCAAATTGAGTAATTTTGACTTCCTATTCACCACTTAGTATGATGATAATTGTAGCGAATTTTGAAAAGTCAAATCGCCTGGGAGCTTTTAACGAAAACGCTCCCTTATCAGTTTGAGATAACGTTTGAGACAAAATAAAACAATGTATGGTGAGGAATTATTAAAATAAAACGTCGTGTGGTATCCGGCGGAATAGAATAGTACCACCCTCATTTCTTACCGAGGTGTCGTAAAAGGCTACTAAGGACAGTCGAACCGCCGTGTGGTGTCCGGCTGAGTAGAATAGTACCACCCTCATTTCTTACCGAGGTGTCGTAAAAGGCGACTAAGGTAAGTTAACCCACCGTGTGGTATCCGGTTAAGTAGAATAGACCACCCTCTTTCTTACCGAGGTGTCGTTAAATGCAACTAGGGTAAGTTAATGTCAGGCAGGCGGCCGGTCGTAAAATACGTAGCCAAATCATGTGACAACATGTTTATAACCATGTTGTGCCGACCCTACATGAAGTGGGATAAGGGCAGAAACATGATGAATGTATGGTGAGGATATTGAAAATATAAGAAGAATGGGTGGTCGAAAGTACATATTGCGTTTCTGAATTCACTATCACAAGCACCTGTGACTTGGTCTGCTAGTAGAACATAATACTAAGAACTCCTTAGTTATTAAATTAAAACCCAAGCGTACCAATATTTAAGTTTTAATTCAGTCGAATATATCTCCAGCCATAATTTCGTAAGCTTTGTTTATTCTTTCGCTAATATCTTCAACTTTGCACCATACAAGCCATGTGCTGCCACTTTTACCATTTTTGTATGCTTCTACGACTCCTTGAGCTGCTTCATTGGGTCTGTGAATTGAGAAAATGTGAAATGAATCGGGTGTAATAAGATTTAGATCGTTTCTCGCTTCTTAAATGTTTGATAATACTCATTGTGGAAAAGTAATATTTGTACTAGTTACCATCTCATAAAGTAATAGTATGTTACTATTCCATTACTGGTCATAAAACTCCTTTCTTCGTTTTTGGAGAAAAGGGTTGGATGGTGACCTATATGCCCAGAATTCTCTACAGGTTTGCTGGTTTCCTCACGATCTTTCCTTCATTTTTTCTTCTTCTTCTTGTGCCTCTCCGACTAGCGAAGGTTAGCCGTCAGTGCTTGATACTCCTTTCTATTTCTCGCGAGGCTAAAAAGCTGGGCAGCACTCGCGACTCCAGTCCATTCTCGTATGTTGCGCAACCATGACTTTCTCTTGCGGCCGATGCGTCTCTTACCTGCAACTTTGCCCATCATAATAAGTTGCAGGAGCCCATACTGTTCGTGTCTAAGCACATGTCCCAGGTATGCAACTTTCTTCTTTTTGATGATGGTCCAAAGTTCGCGCTTACAACACATACGCCGCAAGACCTCTTCATTTGTCACCTTTTCTGTCCATTTTATTTTTAGCATGCGTCGATAGGCCCACATCTCAAATGCTTCTATACGCCTTCGAATATCCTCTTTTACGGTCCACGCCTCGCATCCGTAAAACAGTACTGGCCAAATATAGCAGTGTAAGAGGCGTGTTCGCAATGCGATATTCAGGTTGCGACTAGTGAGCACTCTTTTCATGCTTTGAAAAGAACTACGGGCTACTTCAATCCGGGTTTTAATTTCTGTGTCACTATCCCATTCTTCAGTAACCCAAGTGCCAAGATATTTGTATTTCTGCACTCTGTCCAATTCTTTTCCATTCACGCTTATCATCGGCTGTATAGCATGGTTAGTTGTCACTACCATAAACTTGGTTTTCTTTGTGTTTATTGTGAGACCAGCTTCTTCACTAAATCTATTGACACGATCGATAAGTATTTGCAGTTCTATCTCAGAGGGTGCTATTAAAACTGTGTCGTCTGCATATCTCAAGTTGTTAACTATGCGTCCATTTATTTTGATACCATAGTTAATGTCTTCTAGTGCTTCCGTCATAATTGCCTCCGAGTATAAGTTGAAAAAAGTAGGAGAGAGAATACAACCCTGTCGAACTCCTCTCCTTATGTCAACCTCCTTGGATACTTCACCTTCGACACGTACCATAGCTTTTTGATAAGCATACAGGTTCTGGATGATACGAAGGTCTTTTCCATCCAAACCAATATCTTTCAAAAGTGCAGCAAGACGGTCATGCTTCACACGGTCAAAAGCTCTCTCGTAATCAATAAAGCACATAAACACATCTTGCTGCATTTCTCTGCACTTTTGTACTAAAACGTGCAGTGCGAAAAGTGCTTCTCTAGTACCTACTCCAGCACGAAATCCAAATTGGTTATCAGAGAGCTGCTCATCGCATTTAGTTCTTATACGATCATGTATCACACTAAGAAATAGTTTCAGAACTTGACTCATGAGACTTATAGTTCGAAAATCTTCGCATCTCTTAGCGTTTCTCTTCTTTGGAATAGTGACAAAAACTGATCTCAGCCAGTCCTCTGGTAGTTGACCGGTATCATATACCCGATTCATAAAATGTACCAAGGCATCAAGATGTTCTTCATGAATAAGTTTTAATATTTCTATATGAGTACCATCAGGTCCAGCAGATTTCCCGGTCTTTGCCTTTTTGAGTGCCTTGGCAACTTCGTTTTTTAAAATGGGCAAGCCTTCATCCAGTTCTAAAGGCACGCTAAGGTTTCGTGAGTCGTCTGCGAATACAGAAGCTATATATCTTTCCCATTGCGCAATTTTGTCTTTTATATCTAAGATTGGAGCATTATTTTCGTCCACAAGTCGGTGTTGCTGTTGCGCCTTACGACCAACCATATCTTTAATCTCTCTGTGTAGATTAAACGCGTCATGTTTTCTATGAAGTTTTTCTATGTATTGGCACTTATTGGTATACCACTGTTGCCGAGCGAATCGTACTTCCCGTCTTATTATTTTCTTGCATTTGTTGTAGCTTTCTTGGTCGATATTTTTAAAGCTTCTTCTCTCTTCCATGAGCTGATATATACGATCATTCATCCAAACTTGTTTCGGAGTCCAATGTGGGATCAGGTAGTTTTTATTTATATCAGCTATTTTGGATTTCAGATGGTTCCAATTTTCTTCAATAGACAACAACGACTTCCCTTTTGCCTCAACTGCCCATTCGTTGATATCACAAGCCACCATTGATTTAGTTGGCATATTGTTCATTTTCTTGATATCAACTCTATCAGACCGAATAATTCTTTTGACTCGCTTTAGAGTGCAAGATAATATTGCAACAACTGGGTTATGATCTGAGTTAATATCTGCCCCTGGGTACGTTTTGACGCCCTTGATGCTGTTCCTAAAACGCTTATTTATCATCAGATAATCGATCTGATTTCGTACAATATGGTCTGAGGTATGTTGGGGGGATGTCCAAGTATATAGTCTTCGGTTGGGTAGTTTGAAAAAGGTGTTCATAATGAGGAGCTCTTTTTCTTGACAGAATTGGACTAAAGAGTCGCCTCTATCGTTCCGAGATCCTAACCCATGTTTTCCTACAACTCCTTCAACTTCCCCTCTTCCAACTTTGGCGTTCATATCACCCATCACTATATTGATGTCATGTGGTTTTGTTGTATTAAGCAGTTGTTCTGCTTCGGAGTAAAAATCTTCAAGCTCTGGATCTGCTCCATCTTTTTTCCTTGTGGGTGCGTACAGCTGGATAATGTTCACATTTCTTGGTTTAGCTTGTATCTGAAGTAGCATAGCTCTATTCGATAGGGGAGTGAAGTGTATTGATGTTTTTATGCTCCTAGTGTTCACTATAATACCAACACCGTATTTGTTGGAAGTCTCATTCGAGCCAGAATAATAAAGCATATGATCTTCATCAATACGATGTGAGCCGTTGTTCATCCATCTGACATCACTTAGGCCCATTAGATCAATTTTTAGCCGTACCATTTCCTTGCATACATTGTAGATCTTTTCTGGACTTTTAAGGCTTCTAACATTCCAAGTACCTATTCTATATATTTTGGGTTCGCGCCTGGGGATTCTTAGCACCCCTGTCCCATTTAAGGGACGCCAGGAACTCGGGGCCATTTTCTTTACTGACTTTTCCATATTATGTCAAGACTGACAGACAAGGGATATTTAGTGCAGTGGTTTCCCGTTGCCTTCTGCACCAGTCTTTTAGGGATTATTAGTCCCAAGGTCACTGAAGCCTCTTCCAACAGGTTGCCCAGTTGGGTGTATGGATATACCGCCATTGATCGGTCGCCAGAGCCTCGTCGGTTGTCTAGCAGGGGGTACCACGTGCAGGTGAGGTTGACAATTGAGGCCGACTAGTTGTTAGTGTCGTTTTCCCCCTTACCCCCCATTCATTTTTTGTTGAAGGGTATATTGTGTGATAATTGCAATGATCAATTATACACTTAAATTTGAAACAGAAACACTCATTGCTGTCTGCCCGGTATTTGAACACATGACCCTCTCGAAAGAGTCACACGATCTCAACGCTGAGCAATCAAAGCTCTCTAATCATAATAACTGGATATATTCAATAATAACCTTCAAACAGATTATCTTTTTTACTAACTCATCTCTAACGCGAAATATCACTGTCAAGGCCGTAAAAAAACAAGTAATATTTCACGTTGATTATATGCAGACTTTGAGTATATTTCGAGAATATGTCAATATTATATCTTGCATGCTTAAGCATACCTTGAATATATTTAGAGAATATGTCATTTGAAAAAAAATTTGCCTGTTATCGAAATGGTCATATATAAATACTTACGTATGTATTATACATGCGAAAGTCTGTCTGTCTATTTGCCTGCCTGTCTGCTACGTTGTTACGATCAATCCGTTGAACCAATATCGATGAAATTTGGCACAGTTTTTCCTTATACACCGGGGTAAAAACGCAATTTAATATCAACCTATGGTAGTTTTGTATGTTCTTTATTTCCGGGCACTGGGTCGCAATTGCACCCCCTTACAGCCAGTTGCACCCAGTTGTTTGGCGTGAGACCATATAACTCTCACCAGAGAATCACACGTTCAAAGAAATGCATGTTCCATAAAAAGTCATTTGCAGTGAAGCAATCAAGAATACTACATATTCTACGTATAAAATATGTTACGATAGTTTGCCCTTTCTTCTTCTTTTCTACCGATAGATGTATACTATTGAATATAGATTTCTTAAAGGGATTAACGGAGGAACGCTATTCGATCTTGTGCCTCTCGGATCAAGCTTCCGTTCGCCTTAGTGGGAATCTGCCAACAATTTTTAGTGTGGTGTCAAACCCTTAGGACCTCTATATCCTTTTGTATCAGATTTAATTTGGGAATTCCGAAAAAAATATATCTGTAGTCTCAATGTCTAATTTTTTTTAAACATACACTTACCCCAATACTTGAAGTAAAATGTAGAGACGCTGCCTTAGTAGCACCATAAATGAAAGTCGTGGGAGATAATAAAGCTAAAGCGCTGACAGATGAAACGTTTATAACAGTCCCTCCTTTGCCACCTTTATCCTGCCTCATAAGTTCTAAAGCTTTTAAAGTGCTTGTGACAAGACTGGTCTAGAATAGAACAGTAAACACAATTAATATAAATGCTGTAATTCTCTAGAAAGAATTATTAAAATTCATACCTAGTATACCTATTATTATTTGAGTTAACTATATTAATTGAGATAAAATCACTGACTAAACAACGATGCCTACTTTTGTAAAATACTAGCTATGTACCATCTGACTTTTAACCTGAATCGGTTTAGTAGCTTTTGAGAAAATCGGTTACAGACAGGTTTTGGGAACTATTTTATAATATGTATAGGTTTCAATGCAAAAAATATAAGGGATTGCGTTAAAATTTAAGTTATGAATATAGATATATGTAATAGAATAAGCAATTTTTTTTATGTACCTCAATCAATCATGTTTTGCCATACATTTATATTTATGTAACGTCAATTAATGTCTTTTAACAATATTTGAAATGTGAACTAACAAAATTTACTTCAATCTCCTTTTTATACATATTTAGGTCGTCATTAGCTATACCAGCGTTGTTGACCACTACATCTATACCACCATGATATTCTATTGTCTTCTTAAATGCTGCAAACAGTTCATCATCTTTTGTCACGTCACATTTAAAAAACTTCACTTTGTCCTTTCCATGTTCTTTTTCTAATTCCATCTCAAGCGCAGTGCCAGAGTCTTCGTCAATATCCAAAATGGTAACGAACTGCAAATTACATCGTAAGTTAAAGAAATTAATTTAAGCTATTTCATTTAGATTTTAGTGTATGGAAACCGTTAGTATACTTCTCTTATCTTATTATTATCTTATTCTATAAAGGTGAGCTCGACTAGTTTCAAGCCCAAACGAGGTCCTTATTGATGAGGTGTTTATGCGACCTTATACAGTGGGAACTCTTTCTCCAGAGCAGGGTTCCCGCCCCTATTTCTAACTAACCTATTTAAAATTTTATTGTTTCAGCTATCAATACCTCTCGTTACAGATTACTTGAGAGTTTTTTAATCCAAACCTGTCCAGTCGTAATACTTCAAAAGATTAAATTGAAAGATATTATCACATGTAAGCGATATGAACATATGAGATCCAAAGGCTTACATTTAAATTTTATCATCCAGTATATGCCAGTAGATACTGACTTTTGGCATATTCAAAGTATGTTACACTTATTTCCAAGTTGGTATACGTTATTGTTAACAAAAATGAATTTAATTAAAATGTTTTCGTTCGTCTTGCTAGCCGTGTGGTATATGGCTGAGTAGAATAAACCAACCTCATTTCTTACCGAGTGTCGTAAAAGGCGACTAACATAAGTTGACTCACCGTGTCTTATCCGATTTAGTAGAACAGACCACCCTCTTTCTTACCGAGGTCTCGTAAAATACGACTAAAGTAAGTTTACGTCAGGCAGACGGCTGGTTTTAAAAACGCAGCCAAATCATGTGATAGCATGTTTATAACATGTGCCGACCCCACTTAAAGTGGGATAAGGACAGGAGGATGATGTTTTCGTTCGCCTTGCATATGTTTTAATAAATATACATAAGTTTTAGTTAATAAAACTGAATGTTGCTAGTCGTTGTTCAGTTTTCTATATTTAAAAAATTTCTTTATTTAAAAATTATAAGTGCAATATTGCACGCTTAGTATTAAAGTGACCGATTTCAAAAATTCGTTTTGAGACAAAATTGCAATAAAATGTATCTAATGTAAGGATTAAAATGTATCTAACTCAATTACGTCTAGTTTTGAATTCCGTCTCTTTAATTCTATACATTAACATCACAAATCAAAATTTAATTACACAATACAAAACAAATTGATACAAAATTAATTACTATAAATATTAAAAATCACGATTGTTAAAATATTGTTAAATTAAATATTTATTCACCTTAACACCTTCTTTTAGAAATTCCCTTACAATCGCAGCTCCTATACCATTAGCCGCACCTGTTATCAAAGTAACTTTATTTTTTAACTCAAACATGTTTATTTGGCAAGGTCAATACGTTAACTGATTTTAAAAAGCTTTGAATATTTCTATTTAATCTTATCTGATTTTGCTACACGGAAATATCATGTACAAAATGGCTGCTAAGAATGTTGTCAAAGAGTTTTATTTAATATAAAGATATTGTTTATTGATAAAACTAGTATTGCATTTGCTGTAACATCTGCCATATTCTGCATATTTTAGACTAGCTTTACCAGCAGAATCGTCCGCATGGAAATCAGTGAAATTTCTCGAATTGAAATTACGTAAAAGTAGTTTTCGTTAGTAAATTAAGAGATTTTTGAATAAATTGTACCGTTAACTTAGCGCATGCGAGGAAAACCTTAAATTTGGCCGCTTTCACAGTATTTTTTATTGCTGCTCTTCTCCAATTCATCTTACTGTGTTATATAGTCTATAGCCTTCGTCAATAAATGGACTATGTAACAGTCAAATAATTTCAGTTCCAGTAGTTCCTGAGATTAGCGCGTTCAAATAATCAACCAAACAAACAAACTTCAGCTTTATATATTAGTATAGATTCATTCATTTATAATATAGTTTAGATACATTCAGATTCATCTAAGTTAAAATAAAAGTTAATAAAAGACTTGCTTATTAGAATTGTTTATTTTAAGTTAAAACAGGTCTTGAACTTGAGAAAATACTTTTTTAAAAAAAATTGTTTATTTTAGTCATTTTAACTGTAAACATAATCTTTAAACAAATCGACACTTTTAAAATACGTTTCAGTTATATCAAGGGTTGGTTTGGAACTCGAAGAAAACCAAACACTACCGCTCTTGCCTTGTTTATATGTTTCTATGACTGCGTTCCCCGCTGCTTCTGGGCTGGAAAATAAAATAGAAACAATACTGTATCTATGAACATTACTTTGTCCTGATTTTCTATTAAAAAGTATTTAAAAAACTATTCTTATATATACTTAATTCATATCATCATCCTCCTGCCCTTATACCACTCTAAAAGTGGGGTCGGCACAACGTGTTATAAATATGTTGTCACAAGATTTGACTACGTATTTTACGAGTGGCTGCCTACCTGACTTACCTTAGTCGCTTTTTGCGACACCTCGGTAAAAAAGAGGGTTATCTATTCTACATAGCCGGATACCACACGGCGAGTCAACTTACCTTAGTCGCCTTTTACGACAGCTTGGTAACAAAGAGGGTTCTGAGATTGAGAATTAGAAGATCAAATAGAAGAAAGATTAACTCATTTAAATATTAAAGATACAACGCTACGACGACTTTGATACGTTTAATGTATGAATAGACGTCTAACAATGGCGTGTGGCACCTTATATTGAATGAACCCACTCTTTATGCGGTAGCGAGGAAAAATATGGCGGGACGGGTGACGTCACTTCTGTTTCATTGGCAGTAAGGAAGTATCTGAGGCAGCATGCCTGATAATTATCGCGCTTAACTGTCGTGGCTCGGTTAGGCTTGTCTTTCTTGGCTGGCTTAGCTGGCTTGGCAAAGGCTTAGATAGCTTGGCATACGGCGTCGCGCTACTATTAATTTCTTTGTTTCTTTCCAAAATTAATGGAAAGTGTTTGTTGCATAAGAAAAAATCTGATTTGACTTTTATATAAAAAAGTTCTCACCTTTGCAACTGCAGCAATTTTAAATCGTCTTTCAATACTTCATGAGCGCTCTCATCAAATACTTTAATTTTATTTAAAATAGGTGTATCCGTCAAACCGAAACACATCGCAATTACACGCACTCCACTTTTTGCATAGTGGGAGTCATCCTGGAACGAAATAAAACTTAAAATTAACGTAACAGCCTGTATATTGATCCACTGCTTTTTAAGGATGCAACTTGGAATAGAAAAAACGATAATGTTTTTCCCGATTTCCGATATCTTTTTGCATTTTTTCTTAATATTAAAACCGTAATATAATATTTTGATAGCCATATAAATGATTAAAGAGGATTTGATTAAAAACCTTAAAAGCTACACATATGCTTCCGGGGATTTTTATTTAGAACGTTTAGATGGGAACAATTTTGTATTATGTACATGATTTTTGCATAACTTTCACCTTTTACTTAACACCCGCAAGGAAAGCTTTATATTTTGCCCTTTTCGTAATTTTTAATGGTGCTCTCCTATTCATCTTAGTGTGATGTTATAGAGCTTATAGCCTTCATCAATAAATCACTTTAATTATAAAGTGTACAAACACCAATAAATAATAACAGATGCGCTGTTTGTGTAATTCGATTTAAATGTGTAGTTTCACTACATTGGTTACAAAAAGTAAGAAAGAAAAAGAGGATATTAAAAAAAACGATTATTTAAAAAAATTGATTATTATAAAAGTCATTTTTTTTTTACATCCATTGCAGAATCGGACCTTGGACTATACATGCTGCCCAAATACCGATTGACAAGTAAATTCAGGTAAATCCAGGAATTCTCTAAAGATATTGAGGTAGCAATTGTCTTCAACGAAATGCGGATGATTAATTATAAATTAAGCAATCTTTTTTTTTTGCATTTTATAGATAGATGGTTTCACACGGTTTAGTAAAAATTATTCAGTAGAAAAAGCTGAAATCCATTATTCTTAAGGAATATTGTAACTTTTTTATTTATATGCCGGTTTATCAACTTCGATTGTAGAAAAATTAATTACATAATTATAATTTACTAGCTTTTACCCGCAACTTAGTTTGCGTGGACTATAGTCTTGGAAAAAACCAGTAGCTTCTGTCACTCTCCAACCCTTCAAATTCTTAACAAAACTTTGATTGGTTGATGGCTGTCTTCAATGTCATCCTATTCCTGTAGAATTAATTGTATTTCTATAGCCTTTGTGTTATTCCGGTGTATAAGGAATAATTGTGCCAAATTTCATTGATATTGGTTAAGCGGGCTCGCCATGAAAGAGTAACAAGTATACATCCAACTCACAAATTTTCACATTTATATATATTAGTATTCCACTTACACCCAAGGTCGTACTGAATTTAAGTACGGCGGCTTTAGTAGCACTATAAATCGGTACACTCGCAATGCGGTTTATGGCTGCAATTGAGCTAAAATTAATTATAGTGCCGCCTTTACCGCCTTTCATCTTGTGCATTATATTCCAAGCTTGCAAGGAAATTGTTACTAGTGCAACCTGAAACGAAAACAAAATTATTAATCCTTCGAGATTTTTTTAGAGCCGTTTAGTCTTAATGGCTTTCAGCTTTACCCGGTGGGTAAGAAATTTAAATAAATATCATAACACTGTGTCACACAAATTGCATGGCAATGGAATAAACTTTAACGGCTTAAGTTTCTCCTTTTTGTTGCATAGTATCTTTGCATCTTTAAGCCAAGTCATAGTGATATGTAGTGATTGAATAGTTATGTCTGTGACTAGGGTAACGCATTGTCCTATGCCAATCCAGCTAAGCAAGCCATGAATGTTGAGTGCCATAACTGTCAGCCAAAGCATTGCCCTCCCAATGTCCTCCTCCTATACTTCCATACCAACAAAATGAAACGAATGTGACATAAGCCGTTCTACCATATTATCGCTCCCTTCCTATAACAGAGGGGATGCTGCAATGTAAATCTCTTGCAGTAAACGTGTAAAAGTTGTTTATATGTTAGAATATTATTTCCGTTCCACTATTCATCACATAAACAGTTGTTTGGATAGTTAGGATGGCTGAAATTTTTAAGTTTAAAATTACTCATAGCACGTACCATATTAATATTCATTTCCAACTCGTACGTTTCTGCATCTTCAGCTAAAATACCAGCGCTGTTTACGACCAAATCGATGCGACTATATTTATCTGTTACTGTTTTTAATACTTCTATTATTCTTTGCTTGTCAGTTACATCGCATTTGATAAATTCCACTTTCTTCTCTTTGTATTTACTATTTAATTCATCTTGCAAGCCAACACCTGCTTCTTCGTCTATATCCAACATTGCTACATACTAGAAAAATATAAAATTAGCAATTTATCACAATACTATTCTTCTAGTGGAAAGAAACCTCTGTACTTGGTAAGAAGCATTGAAGCTTATTCTAAATCGACTATGTGGCTCCAATATAGAATCAGGAATTCTCTAGGGATTGGCAAATTTTCCTAATAACAAGTCCAAGGATTAGCATTCTAATTAGCATGTAATATTTTTATATAAAGCCATAATAGGGGCTTGTCCTTGTTTGGTTCTCGTAAGAATCACTCCAATCTCGCAATTCGGTCTTTACAGGTTTATTATGTTTTAGTAATTTCTGGAAATAAACCTTTAAAATATGTTAAAAGTTTATGATTTAATGAAAGGTCTCCGATCACCCGCCAGTTTACTTTGCTCAACTTCAATATCACATATAATTTTAAAACGTCATCGCAATAATTTTAAGTTATAAAGGCTACCTAAAAATTACATACATAAAAATTACAAATAAACTTACTTATGGAAAGTATTAGCTGAGCTCAGATAAAAACAGCTATACGTGTCCTGAACTATTTTTTCTAAATGAACTCGATTTAAGTATTACATACGAATACTTTGTAGTTTATTAATTTCGGCAAGTATACGGAGTTCTAAACGATTTTATTTAACTCACCTAAAGCTGATTGAGCAAAAAAAGCAATGCTATCGAACCAAGTAATCGAGTTTATTTAAAAACGAATAGCGTTGCCTGAAAGTAGATTTTTATGACCTTAAACTTCGAGAAAACATAGGCAAGATCATATTCCTAATCAGGGCTTAATATTAAGATACTGATAACCTTTTAATTTATATAGATATACGATACAATGCCATATACCGTCATTTTAAGATAGGACAGCCAGTCCATAGAACGTCTCGGGAAAATCCGATCTGAAAATCCAGAGAAAGAGAAAGCCATAAGACCGCGCGGATGCGATACTATGGACCGACCAAACCAAATCTGCTGTAGGCGGTCCGGTGCATAAGTATACCCGAATAACTACAAACCGGAAAAATGGCGAGAAAAAATAGCGCATAACAACAGCTCCTACCATAATAGCTATGATAGCGCTAACGACCGCCATAATGTCTGTTTACATTACAAAGCTTATGATGCATTCGAACAAAACCTATGTCAGTATATTTAGCGAAGTAAGAATGTTAAGTCGAAATGTAGTGCAGAACTGACACGTGCGATATATTAAACACAATTTAAAGAAGTCACATTAATTAATCTTTAATGAGGTGCAAATATTAATCTGATATTTTTGAGATATTTATTTACTAAAGATAAGATAGCATTGTAACAGACTATGATAACAGGAAACCCAAGAACTCAGTATTTATTTAAAGACATTTAGTTCAATTGTTTGATAAGTAGGTCAATTATCTTTAATTGAATGTCTAAGGAGATTGTGTTATTGTGGTTTTACGTCTTTTGGCATACATACTAAATTCCCATAAAACTAGCATAACATAATTTAACTCGATGAGCCTCTGGTGACATTGATGTATCAATATCTTATGATATTATAAAATTGTTTTTATAACACCTTGCTAATAATCTGATATTGCAGTGGATTCCGGCTGCTGTTGATGCAAAAGGGGAAGAAGAGGTCGATAAATCTGACAAAAGAGCAAACATTTACGAAGCTAAGACATTTGTTAGAGCTAATTATACAGAGGTTTTACTTAATTATAAAAGTATAACATATGATCAGTGGAAAAAATATTATACCAAATTGTCAACAACAAAAGGGATATAGTAGAAGATTGTGTAACATGAACTTCGTACATCTTGGTTTAATAACCCCGGATTGATAAAGAAATGATTGCGATATACGATCTACTATTTTGTATGAGTTTAAGCTTAATTTGGAGACACTATACAAATTATTCTTGTAATTACTTTTGAGACTGACATAATCTCTAAGAATTTAAAAAACTCGAAAAAAACAAATCAATAAAAAATGGTTAGTTTACGTACCTTATCAAATACAAGCGGTGGCAATTGTTAAATAGTATTTATTAACTTAATAGCTTGACCTCATGTACAAAATTCATACGACGAGTTTTTTCTGATTAATTTACAAATTACTTTTCTTATATATAATAAGTATTTAAAATGTATATGTAAAATACCTTCACACCCTCTTCCAGCAATTTCTTTACAACAG
Source organism: Morpho helenor (assembly GCA_029227775.1). NCBI lineage: Eukaryota > Metazoa > Arthropoda > Insecta > Lepidoptera > Nymphalidae > Morpho > Morpho helenor. Next base: position 14,654,660 of record JARGCU010000017.1, read on the forward strand.
TTGCACCTATTCCGCTAGCAGCGCCCGTCACCAAAACAACTTTCCCGGCAAGATTGTTTTCCATCTCGAAGCAAAAATACAACTAAATATATCACTTGAAGGTAACTTTATAAATATGTGCTTGCCGCTATCTTTGTTATTATTAAGACTTCACGATTGTTTCTTAACATTAAAATTATAGCTGATTATAATGATAATCAAAATTATAGTGATGATAGCAGATTTTAAACTTTTGCGAATGAAATTAAAATTATTCTTTATTCAAATAAACTTAGTAAACAAATGCTTATTTAATCGTCAACTTTACTGCTGGTCCAGAAAGCTGCCGACAAGACCAGCAAGAAACTCGACGGTTGCTCTTTTAAAATATAATTCTTGTAACTAGTTACATTTAGTCATTACTATGTTGTATGCAGGTTCGAAGAGTAGCCACGTATTATTACCATGTATGTAATCATCAACGTTATAGTAGGCTTTCTTTCTTAAACTTTCGGATTTTAAACTGTTGTAATGGCAAAGCTATATGATATTTCTAAGTTACTACATACTTATTTACAGTCAGTTTGCGACCACGGCGTATGCCACTCTGCCGAAACATTGAACTTTATATAAATATGATTCACACCATACACCTACATAATATCTTTGCCATGATGTTGTCAAATATATATTGTTTTCTGTTCCTATTTTAGTAAATTTTATAGTGCCCAAAAACAGGAATAAAACAAGATTCAACACAAGATTCAAAACAAGATAAGACAATATATATATATATATATATATATATATATATATATATATATATATATATATATATATATATGAGATTTTACATTTAAATATTAAACATATTAACGATGAGTTTAAAAATGACGTATAATAACATGATACCGCGATAAATGTAAAAAAGTGTCGTGTTTTGCCACGAACGACCACAATGACATCACTGACGCGAAATAAAAGGCTAATATCGTTATTTCAGTTACTTATACTTTTTAATAGCTATATTTTCCAGATAAATATTTGAATAGCCGATATCAGTTATTGCTTTTTACGTATTATATTTTTAATTTTTGTCACAGGAACACTTTAAAAATATCAAGAGTATTCAGTTTAAACGTCACTAGATCTCACTTGAGATTATAGAATCGAATCACGTTAAAAAATGCGGTAGGTAACAATCGAAACGATGATTTTAATTTTTTTATAATATCTTATTAAACCAAATTTATTGAACGTTGGCCTTTGACTATTCTGATTTTTTAATTAATTATATATTTTTTATGTATTAATAATTTCGGAATCGACATATTTTATGAATCCTAGGTACTAATATTATAAACGATAAAGTTTGTGAGTATGGATGTGTGTTTGTAACTCTTTCACGGCGTATCCGCTGAACCAATATCGATGAAATTTGGCACAATTATTTCTTAAACACCGGTATATCATATAGGCTACAGAAATCCTGTTAATTCTACAGGAATAGGATGCCATTGAAAAGCGCCATCTATTATCAACCAATAAGCAAGAAGGATTAATTTATCCATATAAACTAATGTGTTTGATTAATTTTTACAATTTATAAAGGATATTTAAAGGATTTATAAAGCCTTAAATGATTAGAAAAACGTTGAAAGGTAACTTTTGGAGAACTGGAAAAATAAAAGAAATTAGAATACCTGGTGGTGAATACTCGAGTTTTATTTTCTAAAGAAAGACATGTTCTTATTCAAGAACCCAAAGTCCATGCGAACGAAGTCGCGGGTAAAAAATAGTCGTATAATATATAAGATCAATACTTCATTTCGATTCTGAGAAGATCAATTAGCGCTACTTAGCAAACTGTTCATAATGTTAGAATTTCAAGTACAGATTAGCACTTTAAATAAGATAAAAACTTGAATGTTTAACCAAGACGTTTTCAATCTTTCTTAACTGAAAGCGAACATAGTGTTGTCAATTAATGACTGCCTTTTTATGAAACTGCTGATCTCAGTCATCATTCCCCTGCCCTTCCATGAGTGGGGTCGGCACAACATGTTATAACCATGTTGTGATGTGATTTGGCTAGGTATTTTAAGACCGGCCGCCTGCCTGACGTCAACTTACCTCAGTCGCTTTTTACGACACCTCGGTAAGAAACGAGGATGGTCTATTCTATTTAGCCGGATACGGTGCATCAATTTAATTAGTCGCCTCTTAAGGCAACTCAGTAAGATATGAGGGTGGTCTATTCTACTCAGTCGGATACCTTACGGCGGGTCGACTTACTTTAGTCATCTTTTCCGACACCTCGGTAAGAAATGATGGTGGTACTATTCTACTCAGCCGGATACCACACTAAATCATGTGACATCGTAAATGTGTTTATAACATGTTGTGCGAACCCCACTTAGAGTGGGATAAGGGCAGGAATAAATAAATAAATATAAATATATGGGACACTTACACACACGGTCGTCTGTCTCCAAAGTAAGTAAATTAATACTTGTATTATGGTAGACCGACAACTGTTGAATATATACTTATATATTTTTTAAATACATACTTAAATACAAATATACACCCAGGCTCAAAGCCCAATAAATTCTTTTATAGAAAATGTTGGGCCTCGGCGAGAATTGAACCTGCAACCCGAGGAGCTGAAGGCAGGGTCACTACCCACTGCGCTAACGGGCCAGTCAAATCAGGAAGATGTTGGTGTTATTGTTTAAAGTGTTTTAAAGTAATTGCCAATGTGTCTAGAGATAACATTCCATAGATTTTAGATAAGAAGTGATTTAGTACTTTAAATGTTAAATTTGCGAAACATATATTTACATTACCGGACCGTCCTACTCATTCATGGTCATCAACATTTCAACGGCTAGTTAAATATTATGATACCTTTACAAGATGATGATATCTTTACAAGGTTTTTGGCTCATGGTTTTAAATAAGAACTTATTTTCTGATCTTAATTAAATTTTTTAGTCCTGCTCATCGTATGATGTCAATTGCAAATGCAGTTCGTGGTGACATAGATATCTTCCATGTCTCTGTTAATACTATTAAAAGGAAAACGTGCTCTTAATTTATACATTTAAGTAAAATTAATTAAAAAAAAAGATGGTAACTAAACTATAATTTTGCAACTTTCGGTTTTTATTATTGTATAATTTATGTATTTTATAATAATTTACTTGTAAGCATGCTAGGTTCACATCAAGAAGACAACAATTATTGTAAACTAATTATTATGTTGAATTTTGATATCCTCAATTGTATGTCAGTTTTGTGAACTAAATGAAAAAAAAATCTGGTTCATAACAAAGTTTTCTGTTTTCGTTGGTTCTAGCAATTTGGGGTTACAAATTACTAGTAAACTTGTTAACCCCTCCAGCTAAGCTAAGTGCTTGTGTTATGAGTGGGTTTACATCGATAGAATAATGGCCGGGTTTCCCACGATCTCTCAATCACAAGTGCGTTACCCTAACCATTCCGCTACCGCAACTGCTATATATCCCTCGGTAAAAAAGGGTGGTCTATCAGCCATATACCACATAGCGAGTCAACTTACCTTAGTCGCCTTTTACGACACCTCGGTAAGAAATAAGGATGGTGTATTCTAGTCAGATACCACACGTAAATGAAATATGGGTTTAAAAATAATAATATAATGATGAGCATTTAATTTGTTTAATTAACAGATGCTCTCCAGCGTTTATTCGAATACAAGCTTATTTAACACTCCGTAACCATCTTTAATAACTTGGGTAACATCTCTTGCGGGCCTATCAAATGTTGATAGCCAAGTACTACCACTTTCACCGTGCTTAAGCGCTTCAATAACTGCTCGAGCTGCTGATTCAACTCTGAAACATAATATATGAAAGCTTAAAAATAAATTTAATTCAATTCAAAACATTATTCAAATGCAAACGGCGGAAGTATGCATCTCTCATCGAGAGTTATATGTTTGTGCCGTTTGCAGTTAAGTCCCTAGGGCCATGGAGTCAAAGTGCAAAAAAAATTTATCCGTTTTAACACCTCGGTTGATTGCCTCTTCAGGTGACAAGAGGTCTGGCTCCTTTTTCGCACAAGGAATCAGCGCGGAAATGGTGCCAGCATTTATACCATTCCACGTGGGCATGATTTGTATAGTCATTATAAACAAATTAATTCTTGCGCATTGCACACTTGTACCTACATTTATACTATTTACATTATATCTATCTATTTATGTGCTTCTTGCATTTAATATTTAAGTTTCGCCGCAAAGTTAATTAAGCAACATGAAACTTAATAATAAATTTTATTGTATTCCTTATAGTGAAACGTGACTTTTTAAACAAAAATTCACGTGTACAATTCTTGTTTAAAAATACCTCTTCCATGTTTAACGTTTTTTGACGTGTTTTGTGATGTGTTTTTATATCTCTTGTCATTTAAATTTGAAATAGACATATTTTTTTAAAGTGTAAGTTTTTACGGAAATTCCTCATCTTTAATATTTAAATGAGTTAATCTTGTTTGTATGTATATATAAATATATTTTTTGAATCTCGGAAACGGCTCCAAACCCTTGGGGAGAAAAGTCGATCTAGCTAGGTTTTATTAAAAAAATCGTTTTATCCTTGATTTTAGGCACTAAAAAAACTACGAAAATAGGAATAGATATTAAATCATAATTTGAGCTGTCAAATGCAATGCTATGACAGCCTTATGATAACGCGCGATAAAGTTAAATACCGATAAAGTTCGAAACCTAGGTTGGATTCCCACATGTAGCCCGGCGCTTTTTTATTTTTTGTTTCCTTAAAAAAAATACTTGGGTAATCACTCAGGTACTTAAGTGTTGCACAACTGAATCACTTTTTTTTGTCGTGAGGATTAAATATCCCTGATGGACGCCTACTAGCCCGTACTAGTACGGAGTGTATAACTCGCAAGGACTAAACAACCTCCTCTCTAATTTCCAATCAGCATGGAACCGCATTTGCATTCCTTCAGGCTGACCGTTACTTTAATATTCGTGTCTGCCTTTTTTTCTTCTCTTTCTTTCTGAATCATATCATTTTATTTTAAAAATCGAACATTAGTTAAAAGCTTAAACTAAACCTAAAAAAGGTTAAAGTTGTTAATATTAAAATTAGGCACCCCATGATTAACGAACAAATGAAGATACTCTTTCAACTTTAGTACTTACTTTTGGGTGCGATGTTGAGCTATACTTTTGACCAAGTTATCATTGATTACTGCATCGAAATTTCCTACTTTTTCTTTAGACAGTAGAGATGTAGATGTGGCGCCAAAACAGATTGCAATCACTCGAACGCCAGTTCTAGTATAATAATCTGGCAGCTGAAAAGCGAAATATTGAGTTAAATAATAAAAGAACACATATTATTTCGCTTAGATAGGAAATTTCCACGTGGAAAAAAATGGAGCCTATTATTGAAGTGAAAACTTCATTAGCATTGTGCTCTTTTTGGAATCAGTAAAAAATTTCAACTCGCCTCACTTTAGTGCGAGTATTTTTAACCAACTCGATCCAATTAGCATAACGCCAATTTGTATGGCGCTGTAACGACGGTCACTAGATGTCACTGTTGCATCATACAAAATGGCGTTCCGCTAACGTGGTCGAATAGTTTACAAAAATTCGCACTGAGCACACTGATCGAAAATACATAAGTCTGAAGGACACTATCCCCATTAATTAATTATTATTATGAGTATCCGAGAACAAATAATTATGGAAAAAAATACCATACTGTTTGAAGGTGTAGTGTTATACAATAATTTGCACAAATAATTCAAATTCAAATTCGAAACCCTTTATTTGTGACCATAACGTACATAAAGCTTAAAAAAAATACAAAGAATTCAAAGTAAGCAACAAGATACGAAGACATAAATAAATATAATAGGTCACAAAATGGTAGACCACTCAGCTTTAAGCTAGGGCGAGAACCCTAGCACTGAAATGAAATGAACTTCAAAATAATGCTACGATCCTTATTAAAAAAAAATTGGTATCTAAAATCTAAGTTATCGCCCTCGTCTATATGTATATTTTAAGTTATTTTTAGTATGTTTTAACAATTTAAGTAATTTCTATTAATATTAGTAAATTGATTACGCCGTGTGGTATCCGGCTGAATAGAATAGTACCATCCTCATTCTATACCGAGGGGTCGTAAAAGGTGACTAAGGTAAGTTGACCTACCGTGTAGTATCCGGTTGAGTAGAATAGACCACCCTCATTTCTTACCTACATGTCGTAAAAGGCGACTAAGGTAAGTTGACCTACCGTGTGATATCCGGTTGAGTAGGATAGACGACCCTCATTCCTTATCGAGGTGTTATATACGACTACCTAAGGTAAGTTGATGTTAGGCAGGCGGCCGGTCGTAAAATACATAAATCATGTGATAACATGTCTATAACATGTTGTACCGACCCCATTTAGAGTGGGATAAGGGCAGGAGGATATGATAGTAATTTTATACTGATAATTAAGTTTTCCCTTCTCCCGGCATCCCGAATGCAGCGTTGGATTTATTATATATTTAAGTTATCTCAGTGCATAAGCTTTAATCGAATGAAATTTCATTTGCTACTTACACCAATACAGTTGCTGAACATCAACACAAAACTCTTTGTGCCAAAGTAAATAGGCAGTATTGAGTCGATGTATAGAGCGGCTATAGATGACATGTTCAACACAACACCACCTTTCCCATTTTTGTCCTTTCGCATAATTTCTAAAGATTTTAGTGTGCTTGTAGTGAGGGCAGTCTGGAATATAATATAAAACTTCTTGTATTAGGTACTTATTACTAATTACAAGAGGTACGTAGAAAATGTAGGCGTTACTTTGCATAATTCCAGTACAATTAATACAAGTAATTTTGCTGCAATGGTTGACTAGTAACCTCATGGAAATATCAAACCTAAGCCATGAGGTATCCGGCTGAGTAGAATAGACCACCCTCATTTTTTACCTATTTGTCGTAAAAGGAGACTAAAGTAAGCTGACCCACCGTGTAGTATCTGGTTGAGTAGAATACACCACCCTCTTTCTTACCGAGATGACGTAAAATACGACTAAGATAAGTTGACGTCAGGCAGGCGGCCTGATAATCATGATACATGTTTACAACATGTGCGGACTCCGCTTAGAGTGAGATAAGGACAGTATAATGATGATGTTTCTTATTTTAAAGACAATTATACCCAATTTTAAGCTTCTGATATAATGATTTATCATTTTGAAATTCTGATGTATTTAGGTTGGGTAAATAAATAAACAAATGCAATTGACTGGCCCGTTGATCTTCCTTAAAGATTATTTTCTTCTTATAGCACTAAACCTCTTTTGGTTAAAATATATACATTAAAATGAGGCTAAAATTGGATATCTATACGAATACATAAATATAAAGCTGAAGAGTTTGTTTGTTTGATTGTTTGAACGCGCTAATCTCGGGAACTACTGGACCAATTTAAAAAATTCTTTAAGTTTAACATATTCCATTTATCGAGGAAAGCCTCGACTATATAACATCGTGCTAACATGAATAGGAGAGGAGCAGCAATAAAAAATATTGCGCAAACGGTAAAGTTTAAAGCCTTCCTTGCGTGTGCTAAGTAAACGGTAAAAGTTATTCAAAAATCTCTTATAATTAACTCACGATAGCTACTTTTATGTTCACAATTCCAATTCGGGAAAAATTGTGACACTGTTTTCGACACATATAATAATATCGAATATAATAAATATAATAATATGACATATAATATAATAAATACGATAATATCTATCACTACATATTATAAAACAAAGTCCATATTTCCGTATGTACGCATAAAACTTTAAAACTACGCAACCGATTTTGATGCGGTTTTTTTTAATAGATAGAGTGATTCAAAAGGAAGGTTTGTACGTATAATAAAATTCAATACATAGTAGAGAAATACTGTAATTTTTGAGGTTTCTGTAAATAATTAAATTTTTTTCCGCTTACATTGCAAACGCAGGCTTAACCCTACGAGATTTATCAAAATGATGTACTAAGTATTTGTACACCTTAAAAAGGTCTACAGAAAAGTCCGCGATGGTATATGTCTATCTCTTATGGATAACCCACAATAGCAGTTTTTTTCATTTACTTTTTACGAAAAATGATGCCTTATGTTCAAAGCAATTTTTATACAATACAGCATTAATCCTTATCCAATTGAGTACCTTAAATAAATTGTTGATTTAATATAGATCAATATTGCCGTTTACAGCATGTAATTTAAGTGAACATTTTCGGAGATATTACAGATTTAAAATGCTGTGAGGACGCCGCGCTTCGCCCTATAACACTTCGACTTTAGCAGCTATGTCCCTCTTTCAAGAGTTTGTTTGAAGACATTCTGTAATTAATTGTAAAAATAAAATACATAGGGAAAATGTAAAAGTAAATAAGTAAAAATGTACTATATGAATTTAGATATTCCAAAGATAGCAGGAAATCTTCTTGGTATAGGGAAAGGAAATTGTTTTTCTCCAAATTTAACGCTTGCGGGCCACGGGCAGTAATGAATAAATCAAAACTACTGGATCGATTTTAATCATTTTTTTTACACTGACTGACATGGGATATATATTTTATACCCGTGCGAAGCAGGGGCAGGCCGCTAGTTTATGATAAAATCGTATATATTGTGTGATAATACGGACGAGCGTGATGGCATTTGAACGAGGATCGTGCCGATTATATAACGATAGTAAAATTAACGATCATAACCGATAGTAAAGTGTAGGCATAATGTACATAATCTGTATTTGAGGGTTTGTATGATAACACAACCATAAATAGCTTGTGTTCTTATATCTTTAATATTAAAATTATATATATATATATATATATATATATATATATATATATATATATATATATATATATATATATATATATATATCTATATCTCTTTAATATTTAAATGAGTTAATCTTGTATGTATATATACTGGGTTGTGGGAGAGAAAAATCGATCTAGATAAGTTTTATTTAAAAAAAAATGTCTTTTATCACTGTTTTTGGCCTCTAAATTTTTTTTGAAATTTACGTTGAATACAATCACAATTTTTCCTGTCAAACTTTAAGTCATGGTATTTCATTTGGGGAACAGGCGGTCTAGAGAAGTGAAAGTACCTAGGATCGAGCCCCACCCGACCTATTATTTTTTAAATTTTCTTTTTCAATTTTTTTAATTCTATTGACTATTCTTTGACTGGCCCGTTGGAGCAGTGGGTAGTGGCCCTGCCTTCAGCTCCACAGGTCGCGGGTTCGATTCCCGCCGAGGGCGAACATTTTCTATAAATGAATTTGTTGGTCTTTGAGCCTGGGTGTATATTTGTATTTAAGTATGTATTTAAAAATATATAAGTATATATTCACCAGTTGTCTGTCACCCATAACACAAGTATTTAGTTACTTACTTTGGGGACGGACGACCGTGTGTGTAAGTGTCCCATATATTTATTTATTTATTTATTTATTATTTATTTTTTCGTGTGTTCGGGAAACGGTAAGTAAAATATAAACTTTAATTGTCTTTTCTTTGGTTTACAGGTAAGTTAGTTTTATAAAATCTATATATATAAAAGAAAGTTGGTCTTAGTTACACTATTTATAACTCAAGAACGGATGAACCAATTTGTCTGAAAATTGGTGGAGAGGTTGCTTAGTACTAGGAAACGGACATAGGATACTTTTTATCCCGTTCGACCGGATTTCCGTCAAGTCACTATAAAACGTGGTATAACAAAAACGACTATGACATGGAATAACAAAACGCAAATAACCGTGGAATAACGAAACATAAATGACAGCTAAACGTAATTTTGTCTTTGGTTAAGTATATTTTTTGAATTTAGATATTCCAAAGATAGCAGGGAATCTTTATGGTATAGGGAAAGGGGAATTGTTTTACTCCAAATTTAACGCGTGCGGGCCACGGGCAGTAATGAATAAAACAAAACTACTGGATAGATTTTAATAATTTTTTTCACTGAGTGAGAGACATAGGTAGGCTATATATTTTATACCCGTGCGAAGCCGGAGCGGGTCACTAGTGTAAAATAAATCTTTGGTTTACAGAGCAACACGATTTTATTTTGCTATTTTATTTATTTTTATATATAGTACTATCATTTGTAAAGTTATTATAGCGCAGTGGGGGACTAAAAATGTGAAAATACCCCAGATCGAGCCGCGCTAGCCCAATTATATTTTCCTTTTTTTCCAAATTTTATATTTTTTAAATCTTTTAAAATATTACCGAGCAAGGCCGGTCACCCAAATACTTTAATTTATTCAAGAGTTTTCAAGCAAAACACTTTTGCAAAGTTTTCTTCCACAATTCTGTTATACTTACAACATTCACTGCAATCTCATTTTTATAGTTGATATCATTCATGATGCCAGCATTATTCAAGACAATATCTATGTAGCCTTGTTCCTTAATGACCTTGTCATAAGCAGCAAACAACTCTTCTTCGTTTGCAACATTGCATTTGATAAATTTTACTTTATTAGCGCCATACTTTTCCGTGAGTTTGTTTAGCAAAATTGTCCCCGTGTCTTCAGCGATGTCCAGATTCGCTACGTGCTGAAATTTTACAATAAAAACAAAGTTAGACATGAAAAAATAATATTTTTTTATCATGTTTACCCAGCCATTATATATACGCCGTGTGGTATCCGGCTGAATAGAATAGTACCACCCTCGTTTCTTACCGAGGTGTCGTAAAAGGCGACTAAGGTAAGTTGACCCACCGTGTGGTATCCAGTTGAGTAAAATAGACCACCCTCTTTCTTACCGAGGTGTCGTAAAAGGCGACTAAGGTAAGTTGACCCACCGTGTGGTATCCAGTTGAGTAAAATAGACCACCCTCTTTCTTACCGAGGTGTCGTAAAAGGCGACTAAGGTAAGTTGACCCACCGTGTGGTATCCAGTTGAGTAAAATAGACCACCCTCTTTCTTACCGAGGAGTTGTAAAATACGACTAAGGTGAGTTGACGTCAGGCAGGTGGCCGGTCGTAAAATACGTAGCCAAATCATATGACAACATGTTTGTAACATGTTGAGCCGACCCCACTTACGAGTGGGATAAGGGCACGAGGATTATAATACCCAGCCATCATATATAGCCAGCTACACCATGCTTAATTTAATATATATTAATATTAGTTTTTTCCGATTGTCACAAAATAAGGACATGAAATTTTGTTACAACCTATCACTACATATTATAAAACAAAGTCCCTATATCCCTATGTACGCATAAAACTTTAAAACTACGCAACAGATTTTGATGCGGTTGTTTTTAATAGATAGAGTGATTCCAGAGGAAGGTTTGTACGTATAATAACATTCAATACGGAGTAGAGAAATACTGTAATTTTTGAGGTTACTGTAAATAATTACATTTTTTTCCGCTTACATTGCAAACGCAGGCTAAACCCTACGAGATTTATCAATGTAAAATTTAAATGTAAAATTTAAAAATGTAAAATTAAAATTTAATCAATGTAAAATTTAAAAATGTAAAAGTAAATAAGTAAAAATGTACTATATGAATTTAGATATTCCAAAGATAGCAGGAAATCTTCTTGGTATAGGGAAAGGAAATTGTTTTTCTCCAAATTTAACGCTTGCGGACCACGGGCAGTAATGAATAAATCAAAACTACTGGATCGATTTTAATCATTTTTTTTACACTGACTGACATGGGATATATATTTTATACCCGTGCGAAGCAGGGGCAGGCCGCTAGTATTTATTAAAAGCTTTTAATATGTTTAACTTATTTATCGATAACTTAATTGAACTTTGTCAACAGTTTTATTATAAGTATAAATCTAATCTAATGTTGTCTGGTTGTTCTCTTTTATGCAAACCTGAAAGCAAGGTAATAAAGTACCTACCATTTTCAAATTGTAAAGTAATTGTAAAGTCAAATTGTAAATACACAAACTGACATCTTAACTAGGCTTATAATCGCATTATTACTTATGTAATATGTTATAACGGGCAAAATTGATAAAGATAACTGAAGGTTATCGCGTTATCAAATATTTTAGAATATGCTCATATATTTCCTGAATAACATAAAAATGACGCATAAGTATTGCATAATATCATAAATGATTAAAGATGTGAGGGCTTATTTAACGCTCTAATAATAATATTAGGTATATCTAATACGCCGTGTGGTATCCGACTGAATAGAATAGACCACAACCATTTCTTACCGAGGTATCGTAAAAGGCGACTAAGGTAAGTTGACTCCCTGTAATATATCTAGTCAGATAGTCAGAAATGAGGGTGGTCTATTCTAATCAGTCGATTAGAATAGACCACCCTCATTTCTTACCGAGATATCATAAAAGGTGACTAAGGTAAGTTGACTCACTATGTAGTATACGGTTGAGTAGAATAGACGACTCTCATTTCTTTCAGAGGTGTCGTAAAAAGCGACTACGGTAATTTGACGACAGACAGGTTACAATGATTAAAAATAGCTAATATTTAAAATACCTAGCCAAATCAATGTAACAACATGTTAAAAACATTTTGTGTCAACCACACTTAGAGTGGGGTAACGTAATTTGCCCATCATCTATAAAAAAAAGTTTTATCCTACCTATACTATAAATGAGAAAGTCTATCTGACTGTCTATAAGAAGTTATCACTAATGCGAGGGAGAAATGTACGAGTACAAATTTGGTACAATTAACGCTTATATACCTGGGTATCGTACATGGTAAATAAAATCCCATTTTTCCTTCGAGGACAAGAAAAATCCAATATTATATTGAATATTTAAGGATATTAGGTACTAGTTGTAAATCAATCTATTAAATATATTCGTGATATTCCTTATATATTTCTTCAGTAAACAAAATAATTCTTACGATATTACTAGATACGTAATCCACTATTTATTTTTTTGTGGATAAATAGCGCTTTAATTTTTTTACATCATGTATTTAAATCTGGTAGAAATTTGTCTGGAAAAAAATATTTACAAATATTTATAAATATACTAACTTTTATGTCTAAACTTATTAAACTTTATATGGTTTATAGACAATATACATGGCATACTTAAGAGGGTAAGTTCCAAACCCAAAAGCTTATCTCCAAAGCTTCGATCATTTAAATTACATCGTTCTTAAAATGCTTAATGGCAATTTTTAGAACATTCACTATCATTATTTTATAACTTGACATAATTATATGTCAAGTTATTATAATAATGATAGTAAATGTTCTAAATAGATAGGATAGAACATTTTTTAATAAGAATCTTTTTTAATAAAACCTAGCTGGATAGATTTTTCTCGCCCAAAACCTCCTGCATGCTGAATTTTAGAAAAATCGTTGGAGCCGTTTCCGAGATTCCGAAAATATATATATACATACAAGATTAACTCATTTGGACTAAAAATATTAAGATAATAGAGAAACCGTTTAACATCTGAATACAGATTCAGCTAAAAATATAATAAATAATAGTAATAAATATAATATGGAACACTTACACACACGGTCGTCCGTCCCCAAAGTAAGTAACTTAATACTTGTGTTATGGTAGACAGACAACTGGTGAATATATACTTATATATTTTTTAAATACATGCTTAAATACAAATATACCCCCAGGCTCAAAGACCAACAAATTCATAGAATTAGGCGTTACTTTGCGGAGATCCATAATACAAAAGTAATAATAAAATTATTTTGCTATAATCCGCGAAGAAGTAAAATAGAAAATATATATAATGCTAAATGTAAGTGGACAATCGGTAATCATACCTGATACATGCAGGATTCGTAAAAACACATGCACAAACCTCCACCACCGCCCCCACAATACACAAGCACTATATACGTTCACTATCACAAACTCAACAATCGTTTCGCCCCGCAACCGAAGCATCGTCAGGAGATAGACTCCACGACCAAAATCGCAAAGCGAAGCAATACCCAAATAAGTTTAGTTATATACTAATCGGTTCAACCCCACCCTTTATTTTATTTTGCCTGCAAACAAGTGTAACAAGCTCGAACTAGAAACATTTATTTGCTCGTTAATGAGGGTGCCATTGTTATGTTTAATAATCTCAAGGTTTTCCAATAGGCTCAGCTTAAGTCCTTTATTAGAACACCTGTGCAATACTTCGAAACTATGGTCATTAGGAACTTTATGACCGCTTTCTATCAGATGTTTAGCGAAATTTGAATTTTGTGGTTTGTTATTCCTGAACGCGGCCATATGTTCTTTAAAACGAGTTTCAAAATTACGACCAGTCTGACCCACATATGTATCATTGCATTCAGGACATTTTATTTTATAAACACCACACTTTTTCGCGCTTGGTAATTTATCTTTATTATTGCACAGAATCTTTTTTAAAGAGTTATTACTTTTAAAACCTAATTTTATATTTGATTTGGATTTAAATATAGCTGAAATTCGTTCTGACAATGCTCCAAAATAGGTCAGACTGGCTTTGCACTTATTATCTTTGTAATGTGGCACCGCGTACAAGTGTTTTGCCAATTGCAACTTCTGTTTATTTTTTAATATGTTATGTACTACTTGCTTATCATAACCATTAGAATGCGCCATCTGGCTGATTATTTGAAGCTCTTTGTTAAAATTCTTCTCGCAAAGAGGGACTGATAAGAGTCTATGTATGTGACTGTGAAAGGCGGCAAGTTTGTGTTGCCAGGGGTGAAAAGAAGAAGCAGGTATGATCGTATCCGTGTAGGTTGGTTTGCGAAAGATCTCAAACATATGTTCATTATTGGACCGTGTAATAGTAAGGTCTAGAAAATTTAGCGAGTTATTCTGCTCTGATTCTAATTTGAAACTAATTTTGGGATGTTTGGAATTGATATTATTAATGAAAATATCAAGTTGTCTATCCGTACCCGTCCAGCATATAATTATGTCATCTACATATCTATAATAGTAAAGGATGTTTTTATTTTGGACAATGTTTTGATTTTCAAAGTGGTCCATGAAAATTTCAGCCATAAGTGGACTTAAAGGGGAGCCCATAGCTAAACCATCCTTTTGATGAAAGTAATGGTCATTGAATCGAAAATAATTTTGTTCCATACATAATTCTGTTAATTCTATTATTTCTGAAATCTCTCCAGGGTGTAAACATTTTTTCTCGAGTAATGTGGTCAAAATGTTTAATGTTTCCTTGTATGGAACATTCGTGAATAAACTATCAACATCAAGTGATATTAATTTACATTTATTTGGTAATTTTATATGTTTAATTTTGTCGACCAGCTGGAGACTGTTTTTAAGGGCATGTATTGGCTGAAAGGATGTTTTAGACGGTATGATTGAATTTAAATATTTAGCTAGTTTATATGCTGGGGCGCCTATGTATGAGACAACTGGACGTATGGGGATATTATTTTTATGGATTTTTGGCAAACCATACAACAACGGAGAGCGAGGATTCATCTCAGTGACCCTCAGTTTAGATGAGTTGGTGGGAAGTATATACTGAGTATTATTTACAATTTCTTTAAAAGACTGTGTAAAGTTTTTGGTAGGATCTGAGGGTAACTTGACGAATTCTTCACCATGGATAACATCATTAACTTTTTCCAAATAAATGTCGCGTTTTAAAATGACTACGGTATTTCCTTTGTCGGCTTTAGAAATGACAAGGTTATTATTCGATAAAGTTTTTTGAAGAGACTTAAGAGTTTTAGATTCAGTATTAAAAGAGGGTAAGATGGGGGTTGATTTGATTTCTTGCGCGACTAAATTCCTAACGATGTTATCCTCTTTGTTTACGATCACTGCTCTTGCACTGATCATTAACGAGCAAATAAATGTTTCTAGTTCGAGCTTGTTACACTTGTTTGCAGGCAAAATAAAATAAAGGGTGGGGTTGAACCGATTAGTATATAACTAAACTTATTTGGGTATTGCTTCGCTTTGCGATTTTGGTCGTGGAGTCTATCTCCTGACGATGCTTCGGTTGCGGGGCGAAACGATTGTTGAGTTTGTGATAGTGAACGTATATAGTGCTTGTGTATTGTGGGGGCGGTGGTGGAGGTTTGTGCATGTGTTTTTACGAATCCTGCATGTATCAGGTATGATTACCGATTGTCCACTTACATTTAGCATTATATATATTTTCTATTTTACTTCTTCGCGGATTATAGCAAAATAATTTTATTATTACTTTTGTATTATGGATCTCCGCAAAGTAACGCCTAATTCTATAAATTATTTAAAGACGGTGAGCTTGACCGTACAGGCTAAACTCTACATTAAATTAACCAAATTACATCGCGTTGCAGTCCAAAATATTTGGTTCAACCAACAATGTAAGCATTTGAACGTAACACCCAACTATATTAAAATAAAATGTAATACTCACAGCAAATCGTCGGAAATTGCTGTTAGAAAAGCTCAAACTACTTGGCTTAATGAAGAATCCCGCCATTGGTTTACTATTCGAGATAATTTGAAGCTCCACCTTAAAATACTTCATTCCGAACTTTCTTTTAAACTTCACAATGTAGAATTCGATTTATTAGACATGAAAGCTAGGGACTTTGCCTCCGTAGAAGTTCATAAAAAATACCTTACACAAAGTAAGAAGTTAAAATCTTTAATAGGTAATATCCCAGACAATAATAATAAAACATCTACCTCTTTAGTCAATACTACCCCACATTCGTTTTATCCCCGAGTAAAGAACCTCTCAGATGTTACCATCCCAGCCATTGAAATGACACTTTTAGAGAAAGGCTTAAAATATAATATTCCCCACAACATCTGTGATAAATCATTAGAAACCCTAGCTATCGATGCCGAACTAGCAGTGATCGTAAACAAAGAGGATAACATCGTTAGGAATTTAGTCGCGCAAGAAATCAAATCAACCCCCATCTTACCCTCTTTTAATACTGAATCTAAAACTCTTAAGTCTCTTCAAAAAACTTTATCGAATAATAACCTTGTCATTTCTAAAGCCGACAAAGGAAATACCGTAGTCATTTTAAAACGCGACATTTATTTGGAAAAAGTTAATGATGTTATCCATGGTGAAGAATTCGTCAAGTTACCCTCAGATCCTACCAAAAACTTTACACAGTCTTTTAAAGAAATTGTAAATAATACTCAGTATATACTTCCCACCAACTCATCTAAACTGAGGGTCACTGAGATGAATCCTCGCTCTCCGTTGTTGTATGGTTTGCCAAAAATCCATAAAAATAATATCCCCATACGTCCAGTTGTCTCATACATAGGCGCCCCAGCATATAAACTAGCTAAATATTTAAATTCAATCATACCGTCTAAAACATCCTTTCAGCCAATACATGCCCTTAAAAACAGTCTCCAGCTGGTCGACAAAATTAAACATATAAAATTACCAAATAAATGTAAATTAATATCACTTGATGTTGATAGTTTATTCACGAATGTTCCATACAAGGAAACATTAAACATTTTGACCACATTACTCGAGAAAAAATGTTTACACCCTGGAGAGATTTCAGAAATAATAGAATTAACAGAATTATGTATGGAACAAAATTATTTTCGATTCAATGACCATTACTTTCATCAAAAGGATGGTTTAGCTATGGGCTCCCCTTTAAGTCCACTTATGGCTGAAATTTTCATGGACCACTTTGAAAATCAAAACATTGTCCAAAATAAAAACATCCTTTACTATTATAGATATGTAGATGACATAATTATATGCTGGACGGGTACGGATAGACAACTTGATATTTTCATTAATAATATCAATTCCAAACATCCCAAAATTAGTTTCAAATTAGAATCAGAGCAGAATAACTCGCTAAATTTTCTAGACCTTACTATTACACGGTCCAATAATGAACATATGTTTGAGATCTTTCGCAAACCAACCTACACGGATACGATCATACCTGCTTCTTCTTTTCACCCCTGGCAACACAAACTTGCCGCCTTTCACAGTCACATACATAGACTCTTATCAGTCCCTCTTTGCGAGAAGAATTTTAACAAAGAGCTTCAAATAATCAGCCAGATGGCGCATTCTAATGGTTATGATAAGCAAGTAGTACATAACATATTAAAAAATAAACAGAAGTTGCAATTGGCAAAACACTTGTACGCGGTGCCACATTACAAAGATAATAAGTGCAAAGCCAGTCTGACCTATTTTGGAGCATTGTCAGAACGAATTTCAGCTATATTTAAATCCAAATCAAATATAAAATTAGGTTTTAAAAGTAATAACTCTTTAAAAAAGATTCTGTGCAATAATAAAGATAAATTACCAAGCGCGAAAAAGTGTGGTGTTTATAAAATAAAATGTCCTGAATGCAATGATACATATGTGGGTCAGACTGGTCGTAATTTTGAAACTCGTTTTAAAGAACATATGGCCGCGTTCAGGAATAACAAACCACAAAATTCAAATTTCGCTAAACATCTGATAGAAAGCGGTCATAAAGTTCCTAATGACCATAGTTTCGAAGTATTGCACAGGTGTTCTAATAAAGGACTTAAGCTGAGCCTATTGGAAAACCTTGAGATTATTAAACATAACAATGGCACCCTCATTAACGAGCAAATAAATGTTTCTAGTTCGAGCTTGTTACACTTGTTTGCAGGCAAAATAAAATAAAGGGTGGGGTTGAACCGATTAGTATATAACTAAACTTATTTGGGTATTGCTTCGCTTTGCGATTTTGGTCGTGGAGTCTATCTCCTGACGATGCTTCGGTTGCGGGGCGAAACGATTGTTGAGTTTGTGATAGTGAACGTATATAGTGCTTGTGTATTGTGGGGGCGGTGGTGGAGGTTTGTGCATGTGTTTTTACGAATCCTGCATGTATCAGGTATGATTACCGATTGTCCACTTACATTTAGCATTATATATATTTTCTATTTTACTTCTTCGCGGATTATAGCAAAATAATTTTATTATTACTTTTGTATTATGGATCTCCGCAAAGTAACGCCTAATTCTATAAATTATTTAAAGACGGTGAGCTTGACCGTACAGGCTAAACTCTACATTAAATTAACCAAATTACATCACGTTGCAGTCCAAAATATTTGGTTCAACCAACAATGTAAGCATTTGAACGTAACACCCAACTATATTAAAATAAAATGTAATACTCACAGCAAATCGTCGGAAATTGCTGTTAGAAAAGCTCAAACTACTTGGCTTAATGAAGAATCCCGCCATTGGTTTACTATTCGAGATAATTTGAAGCTCCACCTTAAAATACTTCATTCCGAACTTTCTTTTAAACTTCACAATGTAGAATTCGATTTATTAGACATGAAAGCTAGGGACTTTGCCTCCGTAGAAGTTCATAAAAAATACCTTACACAAAGTAAGAAGTTAAAATCTTTAATAGGTAATATCCCAGACAATAATAATAAAACATCTACCTCTTTAGTCAATACTACCCCACATTCGTTTTATCCCCGAGTAAAGAACCTCTCAGATGTTACCATCCCAGCCATTGAAATGACACTTTTAGAGAAAGGCTTAAAATATAATATTCCCCACAACATCTGTGATAAATCATTAGAAACCCTAGCTATCGATGCCGAACTAGCAGTGATCGTAAACAAAGAGGATAACATCGTTAGGAATTTAGTCGCGCAAGAAATCAAATCAACCCCCATCTTACCCTCTTTTAATACTGAATCTAAAACTCTTAAGTCTCTTCAAAAAACTTTATCGAATAATAACCTTGTCATTTCTAAAGCCGACAAAGGAAATACCGTAGTCATTTTAAAACGCGACATTTATTTGGAAAAAGTTAATGATGTTATCCATGGTGAAGAATTCGTCAAGTTACCCTCAGATCCTACCAAAAACTTTACACAGTCTTTTAAAGAAATTGTAAATAATACTCAGTATATACTTCCCACCAACTCATCTAAACTGAGGGTCACTGAGATGAATCCTCGCTCTCCGTTGTTGTATGGTTTGCCAAAAATCCATAAAAATAATATCCCCATACGTCCAGTTGTCTCATACATAGGCGCCCCAGCATATAAACTAGCTAAATATTTAAATTCAATCATACCGTCTAAAACATCCTTTCAGCCAATACATGCCCTTAAAAACAGTCTCCAGCTGGTCGACAAAATTAAACATATAAAATTACCAAATAAATGTAAATTAATATCACTTGATGTTGATAGTTTATTCACGAATGTTCCATACAAGGAAACATTAAACATTTTGACCACATTACTCGAGAAAAAATGTTTACACCCTGGAGAGATTTCAGAAATAATAGAATTAACAGAATTATGTATGGAACAAAATTATTTTCGATTCAATGACCATTACTTTCATCAAAAGGATGGTTTAGCTATGGGCTCCCCTTTAAGTCCACTTATGGCTGAAATTTTCATGGACCACTTTGAAAATCAAAACATTGTCCAAAATAAAAACATCCTTTACTATTATAGATATGTAGATGACATAATTATATGCTGGACGGGTACGGATAGACAACTTGATATTTTCATTAATAATATCAATTCCAAACATCCCAAAATTAGTTTCAAATTAGAATCAGAGCAGAATAACTCGCTAAATTTTCTAGACCTTACTATTACACGGTCCAATAATGAACATATGTTTGAGATCTTTCGCAAACCAACCTACACGGATACGATCATACCTGCTTCTTCTTTTCACCCCTGGCAACACAAACTTGCCGCCTTTCACAGTCACATACATAGACTCTTATCAGTCCCTCTTTGCGAGAAGAATTTTAACAAAGAGCTTCAAATAATCAGCCAGATGGCGCATTCTAATGGTTATGATAAGCAAGTAGTACATAACATATTAAAAAATAAACAGAAGTTGCAATTGGCAAAACACTTGTACGCGGTGCCACATTACAAAGATAATAAGTGCAAAGCCAGTCTGACCTATTTTGGAGCATTGTCAGAACGAATTTCAGCTATATTTAAATCCAAATCAAATATAAAATTAGGTTTTAAAAGTAATAACTCTTTAAAAAAGATTCTGTGCAATAATAAAGATAAATTACCAAGCGCGAAAAAGTGTGGTGTTTATAAAATAAAATGTCCTGAATGCAATGATACATATGTGGGTCAGACTGGTCGTAATTTTGAAACTCGTTTTAAAGAACATATGGCCGCGTTCAGGAATAACATATATTTGATTTGGATTTAAATATAGCTGAAATTCGTTCTGACAATGCTCCAAAATAGGTCAGACTGGCTTTGCACTTATTATCTTTGTAATGTGGCACCGCGTACAAGTGTTTTGCCAATTGCAACTTCTGTTTATTTTTTAATATGTTATGTACTACTTGCTTATCATAACCATTAGAATGCGCCATCTGGCTGATTATTTGAAGCTCTTTGTTAAAATTCTTCTCGCAAAGAGGGACTGATAAGAGTCTATGTATGTGACTGTGAAAGGCGGCAAGTTTGTGTTGCCAGGGGTGAAAAGAAGAAGCAGGTATGATCGTATCCGTGTAGGTTGGTTTGCGAAAGATCTCAAACATATGTTCATTATTGGACCGTGTAATAGTAAGGTCTAGAAAATTTAGCGAGTTATTCTGCTCTGATTCTAATTTGAAACTAATTTTGGGATGTTTGGAATTGATATTATTAATGAAAATATCAAGTTGTCTATCCGTACCCGTCCAGCATATAATTATGTCATCTACATATCTATAATAGTAAAGGATGTTTTTATTTTGGACAATGTTTTGATTTTCAAAGTGGTCCATGAAAATTTCAGCCATAAGTGGACTTAAAGGGGAGCCCATAGCTAAACCATCCTTTTGATGAAAGTAATGGTCATTGAATCGAAAATAATTTTGTTCCATACATAATTCTGTTAATTCTATTATTTCTGAAATCTCTCCAGGGTGTAAACATTTTTTCTCGAGTAATGTGGTCAAAATGTTTAATGTTTCCTTGTATGGAACATTCAGAGCAGAATAACTCGCTAAATTTTCTAGACCTTACTATTACACGGTCCAATAATGAACATATGTTTGAGATCTTTCGCAAACCAACCTACACGGATACGATCATACCTGCTTCTTCTTTTCACCCCTGGCAACACAAACTTGCCGCCTTTCACAGTCACATACATAGACTCTTATCAGTCCCTCTTTGCGAGAAGAATTTTAACAAAGAGCTTCAAATAATCAGCCAGATGGCGCATTCTAATGGTTATGATAAGCAAGTAGTACATAACATATTAAAAAATAAACAGAAGTTGCAATTGGCAAAACACTTGTACGCGGTGCCACATTACAAAGATAATAAGTGCAAAGCCAGTCTGACCTATTTTGGAGCATTGTCAGAACGAATTTCAGCTATATTTAAATCCAAATCAAATATAAAATTAGGTTTTAAAAGTAATAACTCTTTAAAAAAGATTCTGTGCAATAATAAAGATAAATTACCAAGCGCGAAAAAGTGTGGTGTTTATAAAATAAAATGTCCTGAATGCAATGATACATATGTGGGTCAGACTGGTCGTAATTTTGAAACTCGTTTTAAAGAACATATGGCCGCGTTCAGGAATAACAAACCACAAAATTCAAATTTCGCTAAACATCTGATAGAAAGCGGTCATAAAGTTCCTAATGACCATAGTTTCGAAGTATTGCACAGGTGTTCTAATAAAGGACTTAAGCTGAGCCTATTGGAAAACCTTGAGATTATTAAACATAACAATGGCACCCTCATTAACGAGCAAATAAATGTTTCTAGTTCGAGCTTGTTACACTTGTTTGCAGGCAAAATAAAATAAAGGGTGGGGTTGAACCGATTAGTATATAACTAAACTTATTTGGGTATTGCTTCGCTTTGCGATTTTGGTCGTGGAGTCTATCTCCTGACGATGCTTCGGTTGCGGGGCGAAACGATTGTTGAGTTTGTGATAGTGAACGTATATAGTGCTTGTGTATTGTGGGGGCGGTGGTGGAGGTTTGTGCATGTGTTTTTACGAATCCTGCATGTATCAGGTATGATTACCGATTGTCCACTTACATTTAGCATTATATATATTTTCTATTTTACTTCTTCGCGGATTATAGCAAAATAATTTTATTATTACTTTTGTATTATGGATCTCCGCAAAGTAACGCCTAATTCTATAAATTATTTAAAGACGGTGAGCTTGACCGTACAGGCTAAACTCTACATTAAATTAACCAAATTACATCGCGTTGCAGTCCAAAATATTTGGTTCAACCAACAATGTAAGCATTTGAACGTAACACCCAACTATATTAAAATAAAATGTAATACTCACAGCAAATCGTCGGAAATTGCTGTTAGAAAAGCTCAAACTACTTGGCTTAATGAAGAATCCCGCCATTGGTTTACTATTCGAGATAATTTGAAGCTCCACCTTAAAATACTTCATTCCGAACTTTCTTTTAAACTTCACAATGTAGAATTCGATTTATTAGACATGAAAGCTAGGGACTTTGCCTCCGTAGAAGTTCATAAAAAATACCTTACACAAAGTAAGAAGTTAAAATCTTTAATAGGTAATATCCCAGACAATAATAATAAAACATCTACCTCTTTAGTCAATACTACCCCACATTCGTTTTATCCCCGAGTAAAGAACCTCTCAGATGTTACCATCCCAGCCATTGAAATGACACTTTTAGAGAAAGGCTTAAAATATAATATTCCCCACAACATCTGTGATAAATCATTAGAAACCCTAGCTATCGATGCCGAACTAGCAGTGATCGTAAACAAAGAGGATAACATCGTTAGGAATTTAGTCGCGCAAGAAATCAAATCAACCCCCATCTTACCCTCTTTTAATACTGAATCTAAAACTCTTAAGTCTCTTCAAAAAACTTTATCGAATAATAACCTTGTCATTTCTAAAGCCGACAAAGGAAATACCGTAGTCATTTTAAAACGCGACATTTATTTGGAAAAAGTTAATGATGTTATCCATGGTGAAGAATTCGTCAAGTTACCCTCAGATCCTACCAAAAACTTTACACAGTCTTTTAAAGAAATTGTAAATAATACTCAGTATATACTTCCCACCAACTCATCTAAACTGAGGGTCACTGAGATGAATCCTCGCTCTCCGTTGTTGTATGGTTTGCCAAAAATCCATAAAAATAATATCCCCATACGTCCAGTTGTCTCATACATAGGCGCCCCAGCATATAAACTAGCTAAATATTTAAATTCAATCATACCGTCTAAAACATCCTTTCAGCCAATACATGCCCTTAAAAACAGTCTCCAGCTGGTCGACAAAATTAAACATATAAAATTACCAAATAAATGTAAATTAATATCACTTGATGTTGATAGTTTATTCACGAATGTTCCATACAAGGAAACATTAAACATTTTGACCACATTACTCGAGAAAAAATGTTTACACCCTGGAGAGATTTCAGAAATAATAGAATTAACAGAATTATGTATGGAACAAAATTATTTTCGATTCAATGACCATTACTTTCATCAAAAGGATGGTTTAGCTATGGGCTCCCCTTTAAGTCCACTTATGGCTGAAATTTTCATGGACCACTTTGAAAATCAAAACATTGTCCAAAATAAAAACATCCTTTACTATTATAGATATGTAGATGACATAATTATATGCTGGACGGGTACGGATAGACAACTTGATATTTTCATTAATAATATCAATTCCAAACATCCCAAAATTAGTTTCAAATTAGAATCAGAGCAGAATAACTCGCTAAATTTTCTAGACCTTACTATTACACGGTCCAATAATGAACATATGTTTGAGATCTTTCGCAAACCAACCTACACGGATACGATCATACCTGCTTCTTCTTTTCACCCCTGGCAACACAAACTTGCCGCCTTTCACAGTCACATACATAGACTCTTATCAGTCCCTCTTTGCGAGAAGAATTTTAACAAAGAGCTTCAAATAATCAGCCAGATGGCGCATTCTAATGGTTATGATAAGCAAGTAGTACATAACATATTAAAAAATAAACAGAAGTTGCAATTGGCAAAACACTTGTACGCGGTGCCACATTACAAAGATAATAAGTGCAAAGCCAGTCTGACCTATTTTGGAGCATTGTCAGAACGAATTTCAGCTATATTTAAATCCAAATCAAATATAAAATTAGGTTTTAAAAGTAATAACTCTTTAAAAAAGATTCTGTGCAATAATAAAGATAAATTACCAAGCGCGAAAAAGTGTGGTGTTTATAAAATAAAATGTCCTGAATGCAATGATACATATGTGGGTCAGACTGGTCGTAATTTTGAAACTCGTTTTAAAGAACATATGGCCGCGTTCAGGAATAACAAACCACAAAATTCAAATTTCGCTAAACATCTGATAGAAAGCGGTCATAAAGTTCCTAATGACCATAGTTTCGAAGTATTGCACAGGTGTTCTAATAAAGGACTTAAGCTGAGCCTATTGGAAAACCTTGAGATTATTAAACATAACAATGGCACCCTCATTAACGAGCAAATAAATGTTTCTAGTTCGAGCTTGTTACACTTGTTTGCAGGCAAAATAAAATAAAGGGTGGGGTTGAACCGATTAGTATATAACTAAACTTATTTGGGTATTGCTTCGCTTTGCGATTTTGGTCGTGGAGTCTATCTCCTGACGATGCTTCGGTTGCGGGGCGAAACGATTGTTGAGTTTGTGATAGTGAACGTATATAGTGCTTGTGTATTGTGGGGGCGGTGGTGGAGGTTTGTGCATGTGTTTTTACGAATCCTGCATGTATCAGGTATGATTACCGATTGTCCACTTACATTTAGCATTATATATATTTTCTATTTTACTTCTTCGCGGATTATAGCAAAATAATTTTATTATTACTTTTGTACCAACAAATTCATTTATAGAAAATGTTGGCCCTCGGCGGGAATCCAACCCGCGACCCGCGGAGCTGAAGGCAGGGTCACTACCCACTGCTCCAACGGGCCAGTCAAATATGTATGGCGTAAAATTTAGAGATCCACAATTAATAAGTTTTTTATTGAAATTGTATGTATAATTAGTTAAAAAGCAAACCTTGACGCCCTCTTCCAATAAATACTCCGTCACCAAAGCACCTATACCAATTGAACCGCCGGTTATTAAAACAACTTTATTTTTCAGATCGTACGCCATTGCGCTCATATTATTTTAATTACGAGTAATTCACCTCTGCCCGTCCTTAGAAATAGCCATCAAGTAACTTATCATTTATTTAGATAACATTTATATACACTGTACTATAAGTTTTTTGTGCAACCTTGCTTGCTGGTGATGGTCAAATAATTAAACGTGTTTCTTTACTTTCTAGGCATATATCCAGTGGGGTAGCAGTGGCCCGGGACCACAGGCAAAGGGGCCCTGGAATCTGACTTAGTAACTATAAATTGAACAAGCAAAAATTTATCCCATATTGCAATAGCACACTCATTACTTACCGAGGTGTCGTAAAAAGCGACTAAGGTAAGTCGACCCGCCGTGTGGTATCCGGCTGAGTAGAATAGACCACCCTCATTTCTTACCGAGGTGTCGTAAAAGGCGACTTAGATAAGTTGAAGTCAGGCAGGCGGCCGGTCGTAAAAACGCAGCCAAATCATGTAACAGCATGTTTATAGTATGTTGTGCCGACCCTATTAAGAGTGGGATAAGGGCATGGGCATGATGATTGCTCTCCCATATTGCGGTACTCTCATTGACAGTGCTCAAGATACTTCCTGCATGGGTGGAGCAGCGGACGCGGTTGCTAGACCACCTAGGACCCGATTTCTCCCTTCTTTGTCAATCAATGGACGTCCACTGCTGGACATAGGTATCTTTATGGGATCTCCACACCACACGATCTTATGCCGCTTGAACCTAGCGGCTCCACGCGACCATTTTGAAATCGATCCATCCAATCCATCTCGTAGGAGGTCTACCAATACTGCGTTTTGCGGTGCGGGGTCGACATTCTAACACCTTGAGACTCCAACGCCCGTCAGTTCTCCGCACTATGTGCCCTGACCATCGCCACTTCAGCTTCGCGACACGCTGAGCAGTAACGGTGACTCTGGTTCTTCTACGGATCTCCTAATTTCTGATATGATCACGTAGAGATACTCTGAGCCTTCTTATAAGGCCCATGGAATCTCTCCCTACCATTTGTAATTAAAACTATGGTAGAAAACATCCATACTCACAAACTTTCGAATTTATAATACTAGCTTTTACCCGCGACTTCGTTGGCTTGGACTGTTATAATGTGATAGGTCAATAATAGATGGCACTTATCAATGTAATCTTATTCCTTTAGAATTAACAGGATTTCTACAGCCTGTATGTTATTTCAGCCATATGATATTGGTTCAGGGGATTTGTCGTGAAAGAGTAGCAAACATACATCCATACTCACAAACTTTCGCATTTATAATATTAGTAGGATACTTAAAACGAGTTTAGAGATGTAACGATTATTATCGCAATCAAATGATAAAATGTTATTTAATTTATGTTCTTTGTTATTTTAAATTAAGATAAGAATAAAATCTGTTCGCTAACATTGTGCTTAGTGCGAGTTTCTGTAACCTGTAAAATCGTTCGCGTTAGCTTAAGGCCACTTTATATAATTCTGGAACAGCATTCACTTAATGTTGCTGTTGCAGCATCATTCAAAACTCAGCATTAAAAAACTCACTACGCACACTGAATCTTAAAATCAATATCCTTTTAAAAGAATTGTAGCAATATCGCTGGAAAAACAAATGAACACTTGAAATAAATAAGGCTCAAGTACCTAAAAATTAAAATTCGAACTAAGTATGCAATTTGGTTCGAAAAAGCCTTTTAGAACCAAATTGCGTACTTAGTTCGAATTTTAATTTTTAGGTACTTAGTGCCTTATTTACTACAAGTGTTCAAATATAAATCTTAATACTTAACGCACTTGTATACGTCTTAAAGAAGAATGAAAGGAAATGAAAAATTTCTTCGAAAAGTTGTATAATAAATTCTCAATTAACACAAAAAAAACACAGTTCTGAAATTGGCAAAAGAATACTGTCTTGGTAAGTTGACATGCCACCAGTAATATATGCTGGAAGATAGGTAAACAATGACCTAGTCAAACACTGGTTAGAAACTGTAAATATGTTAACATTTCTTTTCCCTATTCATGCGTTCCACTGCTACATTATTGAACAACAGGTGAGAGTTTATCCTACTATCCCACTAATATTATAAATGCGAAAGTTAGTGAATATGGATGTATGTTTGTTACTCTTTCACGGCGAATTCGCTGAACCAATATCGATGAAATTTGGCACAATTATTCCTTATACACAGGGGTGACGTATATAGAAATCCTGTTAATTATACAGGAATGGAAAATTGAAAAGCGCCATCTATTATCAACCTATCACGCGACAACGGTCCACGCAAACGAAGTTGCGGGTAAAAGCTAGTTATACATAGATTTGCTTTACTCTTTCAATACATTACTCCTACGATTATCCAAACGCCGCTTTAGATGATTCACCTTAAAAATCTTGTGAAATAGTGACGCGATATCGTGTATGGTGCGTAAAAATGAGTAATACGACGTCATAAGGGGGTTTCCGGTTTGCAATTTGCAAACCGTATGATTTTGTTCTTTGATGTTGTGTTGCCGTAGTGATGGGTATAGGATGAGAACTACACTTCTGCGTCTAATAATAAGTATAATTTCAAATGAAGTCAATGAATTATAACTACTAAAATCACGATAAATTATTTTATTTAGTAATTAAAATTACGTATACTTCATTAATAATTATGTTTGTACATTAGCACTTTAAATAGTCACATTACTAATTTAAAGTTTAAAGTTGTCTGTTCACCTTCAGTTTAGTATGAAATATATTTTAATTTCTGATCCGAGCTTTGCAATTTTTAGGTTCTAGTCCTTCAAATACAACATTTACCGATAGAGATAATTTTAAACCATTGAAAAACAGACTTTACCTCTAGTTGTAAAAATTATCAACGATAAACAAGTGGGATACTACATTTAATATCCACTGCAAGAGTAACATTTTTTCTAGTTTCATCTTACTTATACGTTACTCAGTCATAAAGATTTTATTTTATTTTAAATTTAATCTTTCAATTAAGAAAAAATTGTTGTTTATCGTTGTTATAACGTTAAACAAAGTTGATTATCAAATTTACAACCCATGACGTTTGATATTACACTGTACTTAGACGATTATTAAAATAATAAATAATATCTCGAATTAGTCTGTGCGCAGACTCGAGAGGTTGCCAACTTGTCAAGTGTCAATAACAAACGTTTTACCATATTATTTTGCCTTATTCCACGGTATTCCACATGGACGTAGTATATATTATTCATGTATTCTTTATCCAAGGTATTCCACATGTATTCCATATTTGTCAGTCGTCTCACGTCTGGGTTCTACTCTGTTAATGCACTAGGGATGTGAGTTAGAGTAGAAAAAAATGATGAAAAAATAATCGATTTTTTTCCCTTAAAAAAAAACGATTTAAAAAATCGATTAATTTGTGTCAAAATAATCGATTAATAATAATTGAATTTTTCTGAGAACAAAAGTTGCCTTTTTTAATATTTTAAGTTTAAAAACTACCAATAAATAAAACCAGATGCGCTGTTTGTTAAATTTGATTAAAATGTATAATTTGGCTAGTTTCATCCAACAATGCATATTTAATATTAGAAAACAGGAAAAAAGAGGATAATTAAAAACATCGATTATTATAAAAATCGAGTATTTTTTGCACATCCCTAAAGTGCACTGTGGTATGAAATCTCATGACGTCAGCCTGCTGTCACTAAAATTTCTGAAGTCTACGTGATAGTCGGTCCAGTTATTTTTGTATTTAATCAACGTAGTGATTACGATTAGTGATTACTGTCTCTGTGAATTAAACGGTGGTGCCACTTTTTAAAGTACTCGCGCTTAATAATCAAAATCGTTTTGAGTACTCTATTGAGTTATAAAATTCGTGTTACACTTGCGTATAGTGCCTTTATAAGTTAACTCAAAATGAATCCCTATCAAGTAAGTAACGGTATTATCGTTTTCTATAAGCTAGACATTGTTTTGTTTATCACAAATTTTTTATGATTTATTGTACTCAAAGTTCAGACTAGATGTTTTAAAAATTAAGTGAACTTTGTAGATCTAAACTGCATTCATATACAAATACATGAATGTGAGGGCATTCACGCAATTGATATTCTGATCACATAAGTAAAAGTTATCTTATTAAGACTTTTGTTTAAGGGTCAACCACGTTACCTACACAATATTGGGTTTTGCAACTCAGCTCCACAGTCGTTCGGAAATCCTATGCCAATGCCCGGTCTCCCCACAACGGGTTATCCTGCTCCACAACCGGGCTATCCTAATACGGGCTCAGGTTACCCATCAGCATATCCCCAAGGAGGATATCCAAATCAAGGTCAATATCCACAAACAACATCCTATCCTGCTCAAGGCTATACGAATACTGCTCAAAATTATTCGCCGGCTCAAGGATACCCAAGTGCTCAATCAAGTTATCCTCAAACCCAATCAGCTTATCCTCAAACTCAATCAGCTTATCCTCAAGCCCAATCTGGTTATCCTACTTCGCAAACCAGTTATCAGCAGCAAGGTGGCTATCAGCAATCAAATCAATATCAGGGATACTCACAATCAGCACAAAGTCACCAAACTTACAGTCCATTGTCAAGCCCAGTGCATAATGTGCCTAAGGTAATTTTATATTTGTTTATCAAAGTTCTAATATTATCTAACTTGAATTTTTGAAGTTTTATATGGAGTACCATAACTAGTAAGTTAAGGAAAGAGATGTCAGAGAGAATTTTTTGCGCTGGCAATACTCTTCATCATAATGTGGCTTTTTATAATGACATGGCACTGAATTGTTCAAAGGAATACCAATACATGCATTTGACTGGCCTGTTGGCGCAGTGGGTAATGACCCTGCCCTCAGCTCCGTGGGTCACAGATTCGATTCCCACCAAGGCCCAACATATTCTATAAATGAATTTGTTGGTCTTTGAGCCTGGGTGTATATTTGTATTTATTGAAAAATATATAAGTTTATATTCACAAGTTGTCTGCCTACCATAAAGCAAGTATTAAGTTACTTTGGGGACGGACAACCGTGTGTGTAAGTGTCCCATATATATATTTATTTATTTATGCATCTCTAGCTTTGTGCCAATAGCTCATTAACACAATATCAATATGAATACAAAAACATATTTAAGTAACAAATGTAGTATAAAAATAATAGGTTAAATGAGCCTAAAAGAAATTCAGTTTCAGAAATTGAATTAGGAATGTTAGAACTTAGCTATTTAAGTGATATATATGTAATATATTTCATTGTGTTAACTATTTTGTGATAAGCAAAACATTGGTATTTAGCAGCAAAACTTTTGTGTGTGTGTGTGTGTGTGTGTGTTTTTTTTAGATATCAGTTGAATCTTAATTTGTACATACTTCCCGTGTAGTTTAGAGTACTAATTAGTTACAATTCAATTTACCACCATAAATAAAAAATATTTTTCTTAACAAAATTAGAATTTGACAAGGAAATGCTTTAAAAAAAACTTTTAAAAAGATCGATCAAGTACATGTATAATGCAATTATGTTAAAAATATACTGAATTTTATTAAGTATAAATAATCAATATTCAAATCAAATTAAATTAAAAAAACAGGCAATGAAATATATGAAGGCAATAAAATTATTTTTTTTTTATCTGCTTAATGTACAGGTTGCTTTTAATTATATATATTATGTGACTGATTTTGTAACACAAAATAATTTAGTACTGAAACCCTTTTATGCATCACTCTTTAATTAACAATATCTGGGTGACCAGAGCCTTGCTCGATAATTTTTTACAAAAAAAAATTATTTAGTTGGGGATTGATCCTAGGTATTTACATTTCTCGAGGCTGCTCTTTCCCCAAATAAGCTACACTGACTTGACAGTTAATGGCAATAATTCAAATCAATGTAAATTTTTGTATTTTTAATGCCCAAAAACAGGGATAAAACGATATTTTTTAACACAAAACCTAACTAGATCGATTTTTCTCCACCAAAACCCCCTACATGCTGAATTTTAGGAAAATCATTGGAGCCGTTTCCGAGTTTCCGAAAAATATATATACATACAAGATTAACTCATTTTAAATATTAAATATACTATACCTATAGTCGGGAAGTTATAATTTGCTAATCAGTCATATGTTGGAAATGGTGGCGTGATATGAGTCATAACTTGGTTAATCACATGGTATTTTTTAACATGGCTAATGTATTATTCATATACTGATGGATATGTTTGACATGATGAAATTTATACAACTGCTTCTTATCATTGATATATATTTTCTATTAGATGATTGTTCTTCTTTGGGTCATATTTCTCTTTCAAGATGAATTTGTGATGTTAAACGTTGCCTTCTAATAACTTAATATAGGTACTTGATGTATTCAGAACGAGTAATACCTGCCCACTTTTGTGTCAATTATATTGTTAAAATACCCTCGATTATATAATGTATTTTGCCTGTTCTTGAAAGAAATGGAGGATTTTTTGTATCCTGTATGTTGTCCCTATATTTAAGTTTCAAATTCAACAATATTGCTAGAACGGATTAGCCATGTAAAGGTAACAGACACACTCAATCGCTTTTATGATATTCATCATCCTCCTGTCCTTATCCGTGTGGTTGACTCTCAGTGGGGTTGGCACAACATGTTAAACATGCTGTCACATTATTTGGCTGCGTTTTTACGACTGGCCGCCTGCCTGACGTCAACTTACCTTAGTCGTATTTTACGACATCTCGGTAAGAAAGAGGGTGGTCTATTTTACTAAACCGGATACCACACGGTGGGTCAACTTACCTGAGTCGCCTTTTACGACACCTCAGTAAGAATTGACGGTGGCACTATTCTATTCAGCCGGATAACGCACGCCGTGATATTAAAACCAATTTATTTATTATAAATTCCTTCCATTTACATTACATTAGTTACCTTTTTTTTTAAAATTCTAATTATATTACAGAACAGTAGTACAATTAGATATACTAATTAATATTTTACTGTTTTAATAAAGTAATAACTAAATTGACAGCAGTTCTTCTTTTATCATACTTATGTATGTTATCATCTCTTCAAGCAACTGTTCCATGGCGTAGGTTTGAATCTAGTTACATCTTATACGAGACCTGTATTCCGCTATAAGTCGCAATTCTAGCTACCATTGTACTCTGTGTTGAGGAGTAGTTAATATAACAAGCAAACTTTTGTTTATTCGGCTGCCGGCTAGATTATATAGTGTCCATTTAAAACACAATTTTAGACATACTTTGCAAGGTGCCTTCAAGCGAAACAGTGAAAGATCGTCATTCGAACACATTGGAAGTACTAGGTCTATCGATTTGTAAACTATGTAATCCCTATTTGTAAACCACATTTACTTAATTTTATATCATCATATCCGATTCAATCGCTAATTATTATTATTTATTAAGGTAACAGGTACTATCCCACTATTGGGCAAAAGCTTCTCTCCCTCTCCGTTTAAGGTAGCAATCCTTCTGACACATCGTTGATATAATATGTTACATTCATTCTATTAGACGATATAAATGCACCTATTAAAGTCATTTAAGGTTTTAATAAATCTGTTACCTTTGTTTCTAAACTGTTCAGTTACTAAACCTTCTTCCTATGTCCATAATTCGGGACATAGTATTACAGAAAAATTTGTACTTCAGGTATTTTCTGTAAGTATTTGACCATAGCAACAGCACCTGCGTTGACAAGCTGTTGAAACAATTAAATATTATAACAAAAAAAAATACAAAAGCAAATAATAATCTATATTATCAGGATCCTATTCCCTAATTTGAAAATAAAAATTGATATAATAATTCCTTTAACAAAGATTAACTAACTTCATAAAAGCGGTAACTTAAATGTATATCTTGATTATTCTTTGATGATCATGTAAGTAAAAGTAGAACAGTATAATACATTTACGTACAAGTACAAGACGCTGGTGCCATACCTATACGCAGTGACTCTATTCAAGGAACAGTTTACTGCAATTACATTGTTATGCTCACTTCGTCTCTCCGCGTACATTTATCACAATAACTAGCGATTCAGTATTGGCTTTGGTCCCCGCTACAATGGGTGTAGTTTCATCAAAAACCACCATTGTTTTCGGATTATATAAGAATCATTAATTCGTGATATGGTGTGTTGTGATGTGACAGCGCGTGTGTTGATTTTGATGCGTACTGTTGGCCCTAGAAAGTTTCTTTTGGAATAATTAATATGTCCTCGGTTACATCGAATTCGAGTATGCGCAGCGTCTACAGAGCGTCAATTGGTGTAAGGCGGGGGTTTAAGTCGTTTCGCTATACGGTATTTATTTGCCCTTCTTGGTTACCATCTTTGCAAACATTATAACTCAAATTACTTGTAATATTTAACATTATTACGAGGAGTACAAAATCAAATCATAAATATACAGCAGCAATTATCTACTCTCAAATATACCATTCTTTCAAATTTCGTAGGGTATCTTGTTGCCATATCGATTGATCGATGAGATGATATCTTATCACTAAACATATATTTTTACACAAATTTATATAAACACATTACATGCTATATTTATCAATACAAACAAAAACTGCTTATCTACAAAAAATATCGTATTGTTATCAAATAGGAATATCTGCGTTACTAAATTAATGTGCCTTTCACAAAATTATATTACTGAAGCTAAAATTTACATCTAATAATTGATTAGATCAATTATTAGATGTAAGTTTTAGCAACTCAATATTTGCTGTAATTTGCAATAATCAATATATAGAAATAAGGCTGCAAAATTCTAACGCTTATTATACTATAATTTTGTTTAAGGCTTCATGGTCTTCAGAAATGTTGTGTTTCAATTAATCTTATATAAGTCCCAATGTTTGTTTTAGGATATTACCTAAATCACTTGGCCAGTGGAGTAAATCGTTTGTTTAATATTATATATTCTGCTTTCCTTATCCCAGTCTAAATGGGGTCAGCACAATATGTGTTTCTCTTCCATTCTTTCCTATTATTTGTCAACTCTAGCACTACTCCTTTTATATGCATGTTCTTCACACAATTCAGCTCTTCAGCTCTTTTTAGCCTTTTTAGCTAACTAGTCAAATATCTATCCACATTTATATTTAACATTAATGTTTAAATGAACTTACAACAAATTGAAGACCACGATGATATAGATCGTTCAAATTATTTGGGTAGTTCGATTAGATTGTATAAGGAAAATCTTAATTATTAGACATACATTACAATTGTTTAAACAGTTATCAGGTTCTCCTATTTTTTGTTGACATTTTAAATATGCTTAATGCAACAAATCGCAGTCAAATTTTTTAAAGAAAAGTCTGTAACGTTAGGGTTCTCCGTAATCGCTTCACGAAATATAAATGATGATATTGGAGGCATAAAAAAAAATAGATAAACATAAGAAAGTTTTTTTAAAAGTGCCTTGAACTTTAGAGACCTTGCTTTAATGTTTCGTTTAGAGTTCCGGCGCAAAATGACAGTTACTCAATTCTTAATAGGGGTAAAACTTTCAGAGAAAATATAGAATTAAAATCTAAAAATATTGAAAAATGTTGAGTACTTTTTTTGCTGTACCTTGTAAAAATTCTATGAAACACTCTCTACTGAGTAAACTTCGAACTTTTTAAAGCTTTGACCATAAAATCTTTGAGTTGTAGATAAAATTAATGTTTTCATAAGACAATACTTATATGTACATATATCGCCCTATCCGAAGAATAAAGTCACATATCCATTATATAAGCATAGAAAATGTGACTTTAGTCTTCAGATAGGGTGGTATAATGGAACCTTTTGGTGTCCATTATCACCCACTTGGCCGTATTTTTATGAATTCATAATAATACCCTGATTATTGACTATCGATTACTTATCAAATTACCCAATTAATATGTACAACAAATGTGATATCATATCTAAAATATGTATATCGAAACATCATATCTAATATCGTACATTTTTCAGTCTAAGCCAACGGTAGTGCCTGTAAACCCCTTCGACCCTAGGGATGATGCCGCTATTCTACGTAAGGCGATGAAAGGATTTGGTACCGATGAGAAATCCATAATTCAAGTACTGACACGTAGAAGTAACGAGCAACGCTTGCGGATAGCCTTCGAGTTCAAGACTTTGTATGGAAAGGTGAGACTAACACGTATATAAATAAATAAAATAAAAAAGAAAGTACAAATAAACCTAAATTTCTAATATTTTATGTTACGTACAACTATACCAATTTAACTTTAAAGAACATATGCATATAGAGGAAGCAACAGAGTTGACGAATGATCGAAGAGAATGGTAGATAAAGACATATTGTGACAATCTCACTTAGAGTGGGATAAGGGTAAGAAAATTATGACTAACTTAATCTTATACAAGAAAACTTGTACACACTTTTAAATCATCAATTCTACTGCTGATTTAGAAAATTTTTGCTACCGAGATTAGCCAGTAAGTAACTCTCAAACTTATAAAAAAGGACATAAAGCTTACACCAGTCATGTGCCTTAAATTAGGAGGTTACAAATATTGTAGAATTTCTAAGCATATAAAGGATTCAGATGCAATACCCGTACGGAGCTTAAATCTGCATTTCCATTCTACAAGTAAAGATCTCATGCTATAACCGTTATATTCTAATTTTAGTACGTTACCAATAAAAAGCGTTATATCTCTATTTAGCTCTTTCCTATGAATTAAAAGTTATGTTTTAATTTTCTTATATCTAGAAATAAAGCAGTAGAGTTATTATTTCGTCCTATCTGAGAATGAACCTAATTTACTATGATCTTTGTCATAGTTATCTTGTTTACGCTTAGTGTCCTCGATATGAAAACAAGGTGACAGTGTAATTACTTGACTCAGTAAATTTACTTTGTATTCGTGCAATGTAAATTTAATGTATCGTCAACCTATAAATAACATCAATTTTATATAAACACTAGCTTTTGCCTACGATTTTGTCTGTGAGGACCTTAGTCCTGGAATAAACCGTAACACCTATCACTTTCATCACATAAATCAAATCGATCTGCAATCTATTGCAATTTATTAAAATAATTACGCCACTCGAAACATTTTTGATGTTAAATTCAGTTTCCCTTATGGCATTACTGCTAATTAGCAAAGATATATCACAAAAAATAGTAAAACCTCTCTTGCTGTCAAAAGAGTGTATTTCAGTCCAGTCCTGATTTAAGAAATTAAAAACACAGCAACATTTAACCTTGTCTGCTGGTTTAGAATATTTCAAACCTTGGTCAAATAGCAATGATAGAAAATGTCTTAGTTCAGTAACATCTTAGTTCAGTAACACACGAATTTATAAACTGTATCTTTTAAAATATATATATATCCACAGAGTACACAGTAGGCTTATCTATAGGCCATTATCATTATGATGTGTCATTTAATGAATCATAAGCCTCTGGGGACAGTAGTCCAAAATGTATATCGATAATGTCCTGAACATTTTTTTACTAGCAGTTTATCGCTTCATTCGACGATATAAACAGAATTATGTCAATTTATGTAATAATGACGACTCGCTCCGCCTTAACATTGTTAGGGCACTTTATGCCATGAGTGAGACACGCACTTGAATGTATTTTCGAGTGAATTAGGTTATATATTGCGGTAACTCTTAAGATATTCTTTATATCATATACCAAGGCTTATTAAAAGCTTTTATTCAACATGTCGTGTATGTATGTGAAGGTGAAATCTTGTAAGTTAAATTTGACACACTTCTCGGAGTCAGATTGAGCTGAAATTTTACATACGGGTCCAATCCCAACGGCAATGCTTGTTTATGATAAGCATGACCTGATCCTGCTGCCAGGATTGGCTCTAAACGAGGGAACTCCTCAACAGTTATCAGTAGGGATAAGAAGTTTTGTTAAAAGCTTTTCTATTGTTTTATCTTAATGTTAACCTTACTTATTTAAGTTGATATGGATTAAATCTAAAAATAGGTTGACCGGCTTGTAGTAACCATTATTGAGAAGCTACAAAAGTGCATCTGGTTAACACTAAAACATTTCACGTAAGTTTCTTCAATGAAAATACATCTATAATTTTCTGGAGACCTACAAAATTGGTGTTATATCTTAAAAGTATAAGGTAGCGTTTTCGATGTTAGTTCCCAGGCTTGACTTTTTCGACATTTTCAACATCTTTTTTCAACCAATATCAAACAAAACCAAAACCTTAAAATATACGACTAATCCTGGCTGATGCTACACTGTCTATTGGAGAAAATTATACCTATACTACTGCTGACTCTAATTACTTAATAGCTATTACCGATTTTGTAACTAGCTATAACTACTCATAAAACCTACAGAACTGTCTCTCTTGGTATACTAGGATCAATTTACTTAATTGAATACTACTTAATGTGTAATAATGAATCCTATACCTTGAACATTAAGTATCTTTTAGTTCGTATCGAAGTTACGAGTATCGTGTGTAATAAATTGTAAGGGTGGGAACCAATTTTGTTAAAATATTGCCAGATGTAAACAACCTTTTACGTATGACAGGAAAATACACAAATTACAGTTACGTTATTTTGCTAAAATTTTCTTGCGACGAATTTTTTATAATGCAAGCAAATACTACTGTACTACTGAAAGCCAATTTATATCATGAGTGAAAGCTCATTCTAGCCAAACTGAAATTCCGTTACCGTAAACAGTCAATAGTCGATTCTTAAAGTGTTCTTTCTGCGTTCATAATGATTCATTGGAATATTCTAAGAATGCTAGTTCGCTTATTGTAAGGGACACTAGAACACGCGATTGCAGGAGCGTTCTTGCTTCTTCGGATGCGTTCGCTGCCCGGAGCGGTTTCTTCAAAAGCATTCGTTCGATTAATCTCGTACAACAAATCTAATTCTAGTTCTTGGTTCCGGCCTTAATACAAATCCAAATTGCTAATTTATATTACTTCTGGTTGCTGGTCATCTGTGTGCTCAGTGCGAGTTTTTTTAATCTACTCTTATCGCATTAGCGTAACGCCAATTTGTATGACGCTTCAACAGCGACCTTAGTGTTATCATTAGATTAGGCCAGAGTAAGTTAAAAAAACTTACAAAAAACATGCTAGTCCTCCTTAAGGTAGGATGACTATGGCCTTTTATCGACCATGGTCCCAAACATTCAACAATACTAACTCTTTAATGCTCTTTCGTGACGCTCGGGTCAGTCCTCTCCAACGAGGCTATGATTCCTTATGCTCAGTTAAGATTCAGTCAGTTTGATTTTTTGCTGATATTAACGTAACAATCTTTCTCTAGGACCTCGTCTCTGATCTCAAGAGCGAGACAACCGGGAAATTCGAAGACCTTATAGTGGCTCTGATGACGCCACTCCCACAGTTCTACGCGAAGGAGCTCCACGATGCAACAGCTGGTATCGGCACAGATGAGGACGTGCTTATAGAAGTCATGTGCACCATGTCCAATCATGAGATTCACGTCATCAAGCAAGCTTACACTGCGAGTAAGTCGTATTTTACACGCTTTATTATTAGTTTGTATATGTAGGGGATGTAAGGAGAGGCTCGTCCCAATCAGTCTCTCCAATTGTCAACCTCACCTGCCCGTGGTGCACCAATTAAACCAACGAGGCTTTGGTGACGTCTCATGGCGATATAACCATTCTATAGGTAACCTAAATACTAACAGACCGCCAGTGGGCAGTAACACTGTCGTTGCGACATGGTGACCACTGCGATCACCAACCCGCATACCAAGCGTGGTGATTACTGGATTTATGGTCAGCCAACAAACCACAGCTCCTAGTATTTAATTTACAGATGGCGATACAATAAAATAAATAAATACTTTGAAAAAAAATCAAGTGCATTGAAAAGTTCTAAATAACGAGTATAAAAAAGTGCTTTTATAGAATATCGAAATAAACGTTTCTTAATAATGCTAGAATAATAATGAACGAAAATATTATTATTAAAGAAAACCTGTGATGCTTTGTGTCATATTTTTCGTATACTACATATCGAGCACTTTGTACTTTAATGTGAAATAAGCGTGTTTTTTTTATTTAATTTTAATTGTATAAAACTAGTATTAAAATGATTGCCGAACATTTTTATTACTATAAAACATGCCATTAGATTCGTATTTTACATTACAAACAAAGTTATGTAAATATTTTATTGTGCAGTTAATATGAATTCAGTTTTTTATTTTAGAAAGTTGTAATTTTGATGTCGATGCGTGACAAGATTGTAATCGAGTTTCCTAAAATACAGTTTACTCAAACAATTGTTCGCTATAGTTAATGTTGTTTGGAATAGCTATTGATTTTGTTAGATTTTTTATAGTCGGGGAGTTTTAGTTGTAGAGAATCCTTCATAACCTCTCTTCTTGGAGATCCATGATAGAAATCCTCCATTGAATAAAAAGTGTTATCGCGCCGAGTTATTTATTTTTTTCACAAAGCTTGTTTTTTATGAAAATTCAGAGCAAATCTGCTGCTATAGAGATTATTACCTGGGTGACCGAGCCTTGCTCAGTATTTTTTTTTTTCAAATATAAAAAAATGTCAATAAAAAAAAGAAATAAAGCACAAGCGCCTTGCCGATTTCAAATGAACTTCTCCCCGCACCACATTTTTCCGCATCGGAGAATACAACAATACTATCGATCTGTTATTTTGACATCATTTTCCTGATGGGGCTATTTTCCAACAACGCGGCGACGCCTCTATGTCTAGACGACCGACTTCCCGAAATAAGGTTACTCTTATACAAACATTTAGCCTCATTTATTTCCATAAAAGATTTTCCAAAAATACTTTATATGTGATATGGTTTGTGATCAGACGCTTTCCAATAAATGTAATATTTCATTTAAATTTGAAAATTAATTTGCAATACAAGTGGAATTCTAGCTCTATTCTCTCTGTATTGAATAAGGAAGTAATTTTTAGCTTCAGTAGTTAGCGTCTAGCGGTTTTTCAAATCTCGAAAATTATGCCGTGCGTTATCTGGCTAAGTATATTAGATCACTCTCATTTCTTACCGAGGTGTCGTAAAATACTACTAAGGTAAGGTGACGTCAGGTAGGTAGGTCGTAAAATATCTATCGAAACCACATCATTATCAATCACACAGCATGGTTAAAACATGTTGTCTCGACCCCACTTAGAGTGGGATAAGGAAGTGATGATGGTATCATATAATATTAAAACTCTATCTTCATAATTTATCACGAACCTTTTCTGAGTCTCAACTCATTTACAAACTTTAAATCATAGATATCAAAAAGTGCTCTCTCAGTATAACACATAAGCTAACTTATGAAGGCCTTCCAATTAATAACAGTAAAAAAATACAGTTCAACAAATTCGTGACTTCAAAGTGCTTTACTTAAATGACCCGTTTGGCCGCTAATATGTGGTGGATTCGATTCCAGCCAAGGCCAAACATTATCTTAAAATAATTAAGTGGGTCTTCGAGTCCAGGTGTATTTCCGTATTTAAGTATTATTTGAAAGTTATACTGTATATAATTATGAGTTGTTCGTCCTCAAATATTTACTTACTTTGGCTACGAACAACCGTGTAATTGTCGCATTAAAAAAATCCAGTACTACCAACCACACAGTGTAACGTCAAGTAAATGAGCAATGCGTTTAAAGTCGAGCGATTTTCTCCAGTCAATCTTGAGACAAAGGGCAAGGTAAACACAGGGTCAATGGAATAATAAGGCTCTGACTGTACGTTTTGTTATTAATGTTCTATTATCTGTGCCAATATCAAATTTGCGCTGTTTTACCCGCATATAGCTGACTGAATATTTGTATTATTTTGATATTAATCATATATTCTAAGCCGTGTGGTATCCGGCTGAGTAGGAGTAGGTAGGTGGTATAAGGGCAGGAAAATTATAATCATGTATCATATTAGTATTGATAGAAACTTTTTTGTAATACATTCCAACATTTTAAGTTTCCCCGATTGAAACAACTGACGTCATCCTGAAAATTGACTTCATCATGTTCTTTAGGGGCAGAGGAAAATCAAAACAAAAGTAACGTCCTGTTACTATCCCATTTCTGGGCATAGGCCTACTCTCTCCGATTTTGGAGAGAAGCGTTGTGCCTAAGACCTACCACGCTGCTCCAATGCGGTTTGGTAGGTTACACATATCTCCAGAATTTTCTTATGATACTGCAGGTTTCCTCACGATATTTTCCATCACCGAAAAGTTAAGTTTTAACAGTAAAATTTACTGGGTCCTTCTCGGAGTTTGAACCTATTATCTTTATCAACAGTTCACAGGAAATTATGTGTAAACTGTTAATTCAGATTAGAGCGTGATGGCGGGTCAACAAAGCTAATAAAAGTCAACAAAATGAGTAATGTAGAAGAAAAATGTAAATAAGTAAAGGATACAAGCAATTCTGAGCTCAATTTAATTCCCTATAGCTATTTTTACTGTGAATCTACAATTCTAGGATTGTGCAAAACATCCTTGAGTCAAAATGAGCTGTTTCCTTTACAAGCACTAATGATCTTAAAGGAAAATTGTTGGTAAACCTCATCTAGGATTGTCTTAATGTCTATTCGTGGAAACTATGGTATATTACCAATTTATTGGGCATAACCCAAAAATAAATAGAAAGGTCAAATAAATAAATATATGGGACACTGACACACACGGTCGCCCGTCCCCAAAGTAAGTAACTAAATACTTATGGTAGACAGACAACTGGTGAATATATACTTATATATTTTTACATACATACTTAAATACAAATATACACCCAGGCTCAAAGACCAACAAATTCATTTATAGAAAATGTTGGCCCTCGGCGGGAATCGAACCCGCGACCCGCTGAGCTGAAGGCAGGGTCCGTTCCGAAGGCTTAATTATGTAAATTAAAAATGTTGAAAAGTTTGGCTATCGAGCTTCTTGCTGGATAAGTTCGGACGTTCGAAGTTTGAAATTTTCGAAACGAATTTTTTTTTCGAATGCTAGCTAGATTTATTAATTGAATAATTCTTTGACGATTAATTTAATAAGTTCCGAAGGCTTAATTATGTAAATTAAAAATGTTGAAAAGTTTGGCTATCGAGCTTCTTGCTAGATAAGTTCGGACGTTCGAAGTTTGAAATTTTCGAAACGAATTTTTTTTCAAATGCTAGCTAGATTTATTAATTTAATAATTCTTTGACGATTAATTTAATAAGTTCCGAAGGCTTAATTATGTAAATTAAAAATGTTGAAAAGTTTGGCTATCGAGCTTCTTGCTAGATAAGTTCGGACGTTCGAAGTTTGAAATTTTCGAAACGAATTTTTTTTTCGAATGCTAGCTAGATTTATTAATTTAATAATTCTTTGACGATTAATTTAATAAGTTCCGAAGGCTTAATTATGTAAATTAAAAATGTTGAAAAGTTTGGCTATCGAGCTTCTTGCTAGATAAGTTCGGACGTTCGAAGTTTGAAATTTTCGAAACGAATTTCTTTTCAAATGCTAGCTAGATTTATTAATTTAATAATTCTTTGACGATTAATTTAATAAGTTTTTGAAAAGGCTTATTTGAATAGAGATTTTTGTTAGGAACCGCATCGTACATTGGTTGACCTCTGTCTATTTGAATAGATAAACTCAAAAAGGTCGAGTTGAGCTGCTGTATACAATCTGTACTGGGTCGTATGAGGTAGTCACAGTAGATGCCCATCAGTTTAAGGTGTTGGACATTATTTTTTTTGTTTATTCGATTTAGAAAAACGCTGCACTATAACAATGATAAAAATGTTCCTTCGGTACATGAGGATTGCCTGAGGGAACGAAACAATTTATTCCATACCAAGTTTATTTTTATTCAAACTGGTTGCTAGTACTTGCTTTGTACGGGTGTCCTTGAAAACTATATCGAGAATAACATCGGCTGGTGGCATTTGTGATGGTAATTTTGGTTGCAAAACATAACACGTTTATATTGGACTAAATTTTACCCGCAACTTCGTTCGAGTGGACTGTTGTAGCGCGATAGGTTGATAATAGACGACGTTTTCATCCTATTCCTGTGGAATTAACAGGATTTCTATAGACTATATGTTACCTCGATGTATCAGGATTAATTGTGCTAAATTTCATCGATATTGGTTCAGCGGATTCGCCGTGAAAGCATATCAAACATATGTACATCCATACTCACAAACTTTCGCATTTATAATATTAGTAGGACAAGCTATACTCGCGACTACGTTCGCGTCATTTTAAGTGC
Source organism: Morpho helenor (assembly GCA_029227775.1). Classification (NCBI taxonomy): domain Eukaryota; kingdom Metazoa; phylum Arthropoda; class Insecta; order Lepidoptera; family Nymphalidae; genus Morpho; species Morpho helenor. Next base: position 14,699,204 of record JARGCU010000017.1, read on the forward strand.
TAAAATATCCTTAACTATGTACTATGTGTCTATATTTTAAATATAAACGACCGGGTCACATCGCGATAATCACGTTACCTTTGTATGGCGGATGCAACTCTGCCGAAACGTCGAACCTTATACAAAGGTAACGTGATTATCGCGATGTGACCCGGTTGTTTATATTTAAATTAGTATGAATCGCGAAAGTTTAAAATCTACTATGTGTCTATATATTGCTATTCCCGATTTTATGTCTACCATTTTTTTTTACTATTAGTCCAGAGTTCTGTAAAAGAATATCAGACAGATAGGCAAACTTTCGCATTTATAATAGGAGTGTGGATAGAAGGAAAAATATAAAAAAAAAGAATGAATCGGTATGTATTTGGTTGAAATTCAGATTTTCTTGTTGTTTATATAATTTTTACAGAACTAACAAAGTACAAATAATTAAAAAAATTGGCTTTTACATTTGTCTTTATTATCTACTGGATTTTTTTACACAACGAACGCAATTTACCTTATTTGAGCTAAAAAGGTTAGATTTTCCTGTTTGAAATGTATTATTTCACATTTACTTACATGAACTTGAAGAGTTATAAGAGTTTTACCCATTTTGCCCATTTTGCTTTTAGCAGAGTCAAATAGTGTCCAAATATGCACACTATCTTCTTATATTATTTTATTGCACTTATTTTAGTTTAAGATAAGTTTTATTTAAATAAAGAACAAAGTGGGTCCTTTTTTATCATGCTATATAATTTCAGTGATTTAGAAATTAAATTTGGCATTATGTCATATAATATAACGCATACGCACTACCAGTTTTACGCAATAGGACAGCTCGTTGTTTTCCACGTCCCTATAGATTAATTCAATATAGAAATAACGATTATTATCTGTAGTGACGATAAAGAATAATGTGGTTTCTAAACATTAAAATATTACTGTGCTCTATTATAGTCATAAAGTATAGAGCAATCGATATCAAGCAAGTCATTATATTTCCCCGCATGTATGATTCATCGAGAACAAGTTTAAACAAGGAAAAAAGATGTTGGTGCGATGCCAACTGCTTGTCCACTAATAGTTTTTTACATTACAATGAACGGAATACTACGTTCATACATATAAATGGTTGTTATAAACGCATGCATAATTAATATTTTATCTGTTTATTTCATTGACCCAATTCTTCTACAAATAAAACGAGTTTCACTCGATTAACTAGGTCTACAGTGAAGCGGTCTGAAGTTTAAACTAGGTAGAGCAAATTCTGAAAGAAAAATATTCAATAAAAATGTGGAAGAGTTCGCTATTCATTCTACATATTATAATGAAGAAATTAAAAAAAAATGTTTTTCGTTCCATTGATTTAATTACACTTAGTCTATCAAATAATATATATTTTAAATCATAATGTTACTTTTATATTATTTTAATGTTTAAAAAAATCGATCTAGCTAGGTTTTATTTAAAAAAAATCGATTTATCTCTGGTTTAGACATTAAAAAAATACTAATTTACATTGAATAAATTAAACACTGTTTTTGCCATAAATTGTCAAGTCAGCGTACCTTATTCGGGGAACGGGGAATTTTTTAAAACTAGTAACAGCGTAATAAGGAAATATGTTGAACTTCTTCCTGTCTATAGACTAACATACTGACAAATACATTTTCAAATATAAATAAATCAAAATACTATTTATCATGAAATTTATCAATAAAATAAGCGACATGGCAAGAAATCTAGTTGCCATTGTGTACATTTACTTCCGCAATAAAAAAACATTTGTCTACATTTTTTTTGTTTCCTGAAAAAAAATCTCATGTTCATTAATGAGATCATTACACGATTAGATTGTTTATTGATGACTAATAGATATTGTTGTTCAATTTATCTTTTGTTGTAACTTGAAAATAATACAAATTATTATTTTTTTCGTTCCAGTGTATGGCAACCTCCTCGAGGATGACTTACGCAGTGATACGTCAGGAAACTTTAAGAGGCTGATGACGTCATTGTGTGTGGTAATACAGATTACATATTTCGTTTATAGTACATTTCACAACCAATTTTAGCTTTTCCGTTGCAGTAATTTATAGTTATAGTAACTATCAAAAGAAGGCTGATACAGAAAACCTAATATACTATTGAGGATCACATAAATTATATAGTTATAAGTATTATTTATTGAAAAGAGCAACCGCCGAGTTTCTTGCTGGCTCTTCTCGGTAGGAACAGCTTTCCGAACCAGCAGTAGAATTGACGATTCAAAAGTACTTGTTTACAAGTTTTTTTTAAATAAAGGAATTTTTGAATTTGAATTTAAATATTAGAATGTGTGGATATAGTTGCTCTTCGACCTTGTACAAGATAACAATTACAAAATGTAACTATTTATAAGAGTTATATTTTGTAAAGGCAACCGAGTTTTTTGCTGGCTCTTCTTAATAGTCAGTTATCAGAATCAGCTGTAGAGTTGACGATTTAAAAGCACTTGTTTACAAGTTTACTTTAATAAAGAATAATTTGAATTTACAAATTCGTTAATTAAAGACTGGTTAGAATACTATTAATGATTAGTCTGTTTCTAAACGAACTTCTGAGAGAATATCTATATAGCCCTTCACAGTGAAACGGTCATGTAGCTCGATTTTTTAAACAATACATCCCTTAATGAGTTTGTCCATTGACTTAGTTCGTTAGATCAAGAGCGCGTTGGTTTTATATATTGTGCGCCAATTTGAGATCTAAATTGCTACGAAGTAAATGTTCCAAATTAGGTATAAAAGAGGAATTCGAGATCTGTATCCTGCCAAGTTTCTTGCTAGTTCTTATTCTGGTAGGAGCTTCCGACTGGACTTCCGAATTAGTGGTAGCTTCTTTAAAAACATTCAAAGTAATGAAAACCGTCTATTTGAATAAGGAATATCTTGAACTTGAATTTATATATTAAAACTAGGCAAAGTAGCGGCAAATAGAACAAACACCTTCAAAGATAGTCGCTGATACAATTTCTGATACGAGTTTTCTTTTATAGGGTAACAGATCTGAAGAGTTCCACGTCGATCAGGGAAGGGCAAGAGAAGATGCTAGAAGCTTGTTGCAAGCAGGTAAATAGATAACTTTTGCTTTGTCTTATTTTTTGATAGACACGTATTAGCCTGGCTCAACTACGCTAATATGGTAAACACAAAAAAATATCTTTGTGTCTTTGTTAAACAGTAGGGTTGTTAACACTGGGTTAAGTCAATTTATAAAATTAGGCGTTCTTTGCGGAGATCCATAACACAAAAGTAATAATAAAATTATTTTGCTATAATCCGCGATGAAGTAAAATAGAAAATATCGACCAAAATCGCAAAATCTTTTGCGGTTGCGGCGCGAAACGATTGTTGAGTTTGTGATAGTGAACGTATATAGTGCTTGTGTATCGTGGTGGCGGTGGTGGAGGTTAGTGCATGTGTTTTTTACGACTCCTGCATGTATCAGGTATGATAACCGATTGTCCACTCTACATTTAGCATTATATATATTTTCTATTTTACTTAATCGTGGATTATAGCAAAATGATTTTATTATTACTTTTATACTGGGTTTAGTGTTACCATACTGTTCTAGCAGTAGTGCAAACTGTGTTTTGTCTAAATTTTTTTTTGGTCAACTATATTTTTTTACTTTATTAGGATTTGCAACACTTGAACCACTTGTATTTTATAAACTTTATACTTGTTTCAGGTGAACTCCGCCTCGGCACAGACGAGTCTGTATTCAATGCGGTCCTTTGCTCTCGTTCGTTCCCGCAGTTGGCGGCTATTTTCCAAGAATACCAATTCCTCACTGGCCATGACATCGATGACGCCATCAAGGCCGAGTTCTCCGGTGATCTTGAGAAGGCTCTGCGGGCTATCGGTAAGAAAATAGTGATTAAAAATTCCAATAGCGATTTAACGGAATAGTATTTATTTTTTGGAACATAAGAGCAATTTTCATGCGCAACAAATTAACTTTTACCTTTTATTTTAATTATTTTATTGTCTTTGACTAAAATAATCAAACACTAACTTTGTTAACCTGCAATAATAAAAATCTTTTAAAAACTTTTACTTCTTCTATTCTCTCTTCTCTAACTCTTAACAGGCGTTCTTATAAATTGACTTCTAATTTTGAGAAAATATAGGACTTTTCGTGCCATTGTCACATTTACAATAACCAATCTTCTTCCTCTTATACCTTAACCAATGGCCATCCATTACTGAAGGTAGGTCTCTGTAAGGGATCTTCATATCAGACGATCTTGTGCTAATTGGACCTAGTGGTTTAAAAATAACTAATCAAATGGTACTAATTAAAAATTCCTATATTAAAATATTTATGTTCCTTGCACAATAACTTAATTTGCTGACATTGATCCCACTTATATTATTTTGTGAAGTTAATAATACCTTTGGGTAAATGTCAATCATCATCCTCCTGCCCTTAACCCACTCTAAGTGGTGTCGGCACAACATGGTTTAAACATGTTGTCACATGATTAAACCATGTTGTGCCTTAACTTAGCCACCTTTTACGACACCTCGGTAACGAATGACGATGGTCTATTCTACTCAGCCGGATACCACACGGCGTACAATTGATAAAATATTATTAGAATTTATTATTGGTACTAATAATGTCCTATAGTAAAATATTTATGTTCTTTGCCTACTAAGTTACTTAATTTACTAACTTTGATTTTACTTATATTTTTTTGTTGAAGTTAATAATACTTTTGAGTAAATGTCAATATAATGCTGAAGCTGTGATGGCCTAGCGGTGCGACCGTGTGAATCTCTAGAGACGATCATGGGTTCAAACCCGGGCAGACACCAATGAGTTTTTCTATTAAAACTTATGAGTCTAATTAATAATTGAAATTTATCACACGCTTTTCGGTGAAGGAAAACATCGTGAGGAAACCTGCATGTCTTTAGAAAATTCTAGGGATATGTGTAACCTACCAATCCGCATTGGAGCAGGTTGGTAGGTCTTAGCTCCAACCCTTCTCTCCAAAAATGGAGAGAGCAGGCCTATGCCCAGCAGTGGGATAGTAACAGGCCGTTACTTACTTACTTACTATGTCAATATAATAAAACAATAAATTTAATATGTAATTGTATTATTAATTTAATTTAAGCTAATTTTCACAATGTTACAGTGAAAGTGGTCCGCAACAAGCCGTTGTTCTTCGCGGAGCGTCTCCATAAGTCAATGAAGGGTCTCGGCACCAACGACCGCCAGCTGATCCGCATCATGGTCACCAGATGCGAAGTGGACCTTGGGGACATCGCAGACATGTTCCAGTCCAAATACGGAGAATCGCTGCAAAGCTGGATTGAGGTATATCCTATTTTCGAGTTGGATTCTGTGATAAAACTAACAAGAATTAATTAGATTTTTAAAAAAAAGTAATAATAAAATTATTATGCTATAATCCGCGATGAAGTAAAATAGAAAATATATATATTGCTAAATGTAGAGTGGATAATCGGTTATCATACCTGATACATGCAGGATTCGTAAAAACACATGCACAAACCTCCACCACCGCCACCACTATACACAAGCACTATATACGTTCACTATCACAAACTCAACAATCGTTTCGCCCCGCAACCGAAGCATCATCCTGATGATCCTGATGATGCTTCGGTTATTGATATTACTTTTGTATTAGGGATCTCCGCAAAGTAACGCCTAATTCTATAAATTATTTAGATTTTAAAAGTAAAAAAACACGTTTTTGTTGTATCTCTTTATTGTACACAATTAAAAAAAAAAATTATAACAAAGTAGAAAGTAAAAAAACAAAATAATAGCTTATAAAAAAGAGCACAAAGGCGAACTTATCCCATAAAGGGATCTACTATTTTGAACTAAAAAGTAAAAAATAATTAACAACGAAAAATATTTATAAAAATATAATTATTGAAAAAATCGTAATTATTAAGAAAAAAGAAAAAGAGGTGCTTTTTATTTTGAAAGCATGTTATATAGTTTTTTAAACACTATGTATTATGTAGTTTTTAGTACATTTGACTTTTAAAAAATGACAAGGTTTTTCAAGTTATTTATTTACTTTATAGTCTATTACAGTAATTATGTGATACCCGTGATAACTCAGAGATGAATACTGTGCGACTGTTTCTAGGATTTTCTGTGAAAACTTATATGTCTAATCGATAATTGTAATTTATCACGCGCTTGTCTATGAAAGAAAACATTGCGAACAAACCTGCATATCTCTAAAGAATTATAGGGATATAACCTACCTATATGTAACCAACCAATCCGCATTTGGGCAGCCTGTTAGGTCTTAGCTGCAACCATTGTCTCAAACATAAAACGGAGAGGTCTAAGGCCAGCAGAGGGATAGTTAAAAGTCGTTATTTGTATTTATAGTTACTGATTCTTGATAAGTGTACCCTTTTTGGTTTGAGTTATCGCTAATTCTATGATTACTGTAGTGATGGAAAACAAACCCCAAAAAAAGTTTGGAATAAATCGGACCACTCAAACTGCGTCAAAAACAGAGTCAAATTCAGCAATTGGTTATTTTATCTCTTTTTTAATAGCGTAAACTTAAAATCCATAGAGGTTCTATAATATTTTTTTCTTTTCCAGGGCGATTGTTCCGGACATTACAAAAAGTGTCTACTGGGGCTTCTTGGTCTTTATTAAACGTGGACCAATTTCCTTCACAATTATATACTCTATGTCTTCAACAGTACAATATAAATGTCTCGTTCGTATAAATATCTTGTGTGTTGAATGTTTAAATTGTTCGTTCACTTTAAGTCTTTTAAATCTATTTTAAGGCCCTATTTTGTCACTGGCTAAACAAGATTCACAATTACTCGCAAGGTCTCGATTTATTGCACTGAGGTGCAGATTTTTACATTGTTTATTATGTTGAGCTTGTCTAAGCTAAAATGACGCGCCTCTCGTATTTACAGTACAATTGTATTGGTCAATCGATTTTGACTGGCCTTTTATCCTGCCTTCAGCTCTGTATGTTGCGGGTTCGATTGCCCCGCCCAGGGCCAACATTTTCTATAAAAAAGTTGTTGGTTCTTCGAGTCTGGGTGTATATTTGTATTTGTCTGTATTTAAAAATTATACTTTTACCCATAACACAAGTAAATTACTTATTTTGGGGACGGACGACTGTACTTGCTAAGAAACGGTTGTTCTTGCATTAGTTGTTCGAACGTCTTGATTCATACAATAAGCCAGCGCTACTTCATATAGAGAGCGTTGCCAGATTTATCACGCGAATAGTCGACCACGACGTTCGCAAACAGATCGTAAATCACGGAACATTTGATAACTCTTTCTTCTCAGACAAAATATCATTATAAACAAAGCACTCACACATTTGTATCAACCAAATAAAGTTAAGTATTGTGGCGCGTCATTTTTTAGACAATTTTTTCGATTAGACAAGGTCTATTAATTTTACTTTATGTATAATTCTAACACATCTATAATAACTGGGTATCATATAAAACATATTTCGTTTCGAATCTACCCAGTATACATAGTTATTAAATTACTTCCCAATTGTTAGAGTTGTTCCCGGTTAGATATTGGCTAAAATATAGTTATATTTTGAAAAGAATTGGGGCTATATTAATTTTTGCGTTTTTTTAAATAGTCATGTAAAATTACAATGCGTATTTTTTTATCGTAATACAAATCTAATAAGCGTTGTTTACAACTGGTTAATTGAACCGTCCTTTGATAATGAACTCAATTTTTGAATAATAGAATTTATAGAAATATTGTAAGCCATAAAAGCTAATATATAAAAATTTGCCAATAAAGACTAGATCGTTGGATATATTTCTCAAATTTTTATATAATTATCTTAATATGGCTTTTTAAATAATAAAACAACTGCTTTACATTTGCCTTCCTATATTTTATATATACTGGTATCTGTGCCTTTGTTTATACAAAATATATCCATTAACTCAAATAATATTTACAGATTTATAGGTAAGTTACTCAAATAACTACTTCTTAATTTACATTTCAATTAATAAGATATTTCCAAATTACCATGTATATAAATACACGACAATAATAAACAAAACATTCGTCGTTTAAACGCCATTAATATTTACAGTAACAAAATTACATTTATTGAGAAAACACAATTAATTGTGTAAAATCATTATCAATTTTGTCACATTCACTATAAAAAAAATAGTAAACAACTATTCGTAATGAATGAAATTTTTCTTGTTTGCATGCTTCTAAATTATCTACATAGACCGTAATTTGAAAATAATATTAAATACTAAGAAAAAATATTAAGACTGTTTAAGACAAACTAAAATAGATTTTTTTTCTATTCACTCACATTACAGCGGGTAATGCTTTGCATATAATTATATATGAACTAAAGTTTTAGTTCTATTTTATTATGGCACTTATAGCGCAATATAAACATTATTTGTATTGCAAATATAGTGAAATATTATACAATTATTGTAAAAATAGCCCTTTACATTTTCCAATATCCTTCTCTTGCATCGAATCGATGAATGTCTCGCATTGAATCGATTTTTTCTTAATTTAGCTTTTACATTACAGTTGCTATAGTGTAATGGATTATACTCGCACAGCTAATTAATTAACTGCAATATAATTAATTTAAAAAAAAAACACGTTGAAAAACAAGACATTAAATGTCCTTTGGTTTTAATATTTTTGTGTTTAAACAAGTTGTGAAAGTTTTAATCTATTTGAAAGTTTATTATAGAACGCTAAAATATTTGATTTATAATATATTGAGATCTTAGTAAGCTAAGCTATATATAATTCGAACGGTACCTTTTTTTGATAAAATTCACACATCCCACCATAAAGCTTTCATACAAGACAAATATTTTGAAAAAAGGCCCCAACGACATACAGATAATATTTAAATATTTTATTTTTAAATATATTTACATTTCTTCAATTAAGATATTAAAACGAGAATGGGTACATGATGTCAATTTATAAAGACTTAAATTTTCTATAAATTAAATGTGTCGGTGAATATGAAACAGTTGGAATATATGACATTTTCAAATAATCATCATCCTCCTGCCCTTATCCCACTCTAAGTGGGGTGTGTCCCACGTTTTTACGACCGGCCGCCTGCCTGACGTCAACTTACCTTAGTCGTATTTTACGACACCTCGGTAAGAAAGAGGGTGGTCTATTTTACTCAACCGGATACCACACCGTGGGTCAACTTACCTTAGTCGCCTTTTACGACACCTCGGTAAGAAATGAGGGTGGTACTATTCTATTCAGCCGGATACCACACAGCGGATGACATTTTTAAATAATATAAGTCAAAAATAGAAGGAATACTTTAGTCTACTAATTTTGAAATGTATTTGTCATGTACCCAGTTAAGATCTCTCTAAGTAGCATAAGGTAACAATTTTTTTTTTCGAATCTCACCCACTCTATAATCATTTCGCGAAAGTTCTATGCTAAATCGTAGTAGTAAGAATATTTTTAATGTGCTTAATTTTAAGCCAGGTCTATAATCGTTAATCTTATAATATTTAATTGTCCGTTTGTTTATATTGTAGCACTCGGTGAAAATTGGCAACTGTAATTTGAAATAAATTTTAATTCGTTATATGTTAAATTGGTTTATTATATTAGATATACTACATGTCTTTGTTTATAATGCTAGAAAAATTTTTTTTTTTGTTGTTTAAATACATCAGTGTTTCCCAAACTTTTTTGTGCCATTCCCCACCCTAAAAATTTTTTTTCCGAACCTATATAAAATACATAAATATTAATATTAAAAAATTGAATTGTTCAGTTAAGACTCATAAATGATAGCTTTAAGGAAGTAGTTTTTGCTTCTATCTTTAAATTTGCCATCAAAATCTAGTACTCCATTTAAATGCCTAGAGCAGTGTTTCCCGACCTATTTTGTTTCATGTCCCACGTTAAAAATAATTTTGACCCCTGAGTAACATACATTAATTTTAATATTAAAAATTTAATTGAATTTCTTCACATAAAGAACATAAATTATTGGATTTAGGAAGAAAAATTGCTTTTTGTTTGTTAAATTTGGCACCGACATCTAGCATTGCACTTAATAGTTTTTTCATATTAAAAATTGAATTACCAACGTAAAGAACATAAATAATAGGTTTTAGAAAGCGAAATTGCTTTTTTCTGTTAAATTTAGCACCGAAATCGAGCATTGCAGGTAAATGGCCTAGAGCAAAAGGCTTCAACTCGTGTTGAGTTGCTCCCCCCCCCCCCCAAACCATCAAATTGCTCCCCAAACATCAAATTGGCCCCCCATCATCAAATTGACCCCCCCCCCAACCTTCAAATTGCCTCCATTTGGGTCGTGGGCCCCACGTTGGGAAACACTGGCCTAGAGCGAAAGGGTTAGTTAAACTCGTACATTTCGAACTGCCCCCCCTGTGGGCCATGGGCTCACTTTGGGAAACACTGCCCTATTTTATTATATCTAAATTGTCCGCCGAAATGTATGTATTCTTCTATATATAGTCTATTTGAACTTGGCTGAACACACGAGCCTTAGGCTTAATTAGCGGGTATATTAAAAATATACGAAACTAAAGTGCTACTTGAGGCCAACGAATTTTATATAACAATGTTTATGCATAATTATTGCTGATTTATACACTTAAAGTTGTATTGATGTCTCTAATAAATGTTCTTATTGCTGTAATTTGTTTTATTCTTGTTATTTGAATTGTCCAATAACTTTTTCTCTAAATGACGTGAGTACTCACAAACAAAAACTTGTGGTCAACAAACAAGTACAAAAGTACTGTAATGAAATTTTAAATAAAAAATAAATAAATGTCGGTTTCATTTGAAACCGTTCATCCTGGGAGAATTCGCAGAACGCTATTGGTATTTTCTGCGATTTGTCTAAAGCGTTCGATTGTGTCCAACATACAACTCTCGTGTATAAGCTGCGTCATTATGGGATCAAAGATAATGCGCTTAGTCTTATTACATCTTTTCTTTGCAATAGATTACAAAGAGTATGTATAAATGACGTCAATTCATCCGGATCAGTAACAGTTATGGGCGTGCCTCAAGGTTCAATCTTAGGTCCTTTCTTGTTTTTAGTATATATTAATGATTTGCCATATTTTGTGCCCAGTATTTGCGACATTGTACTATTCGCAGATGATACATCATTAATTTTTAAGGTTGACAGATATAAGGAAAATCTTGACGATGTGAATAATGCTTTGTCTCAAATATCTCACTGGTTTACCATAAATAACCTACTTTTAAACGCAAAAAAGACAAAATGCGTAGAAATTGGCGTTATGACTGTAGCTTCACAATACATCTACAGTAATATACTATTTGTACGTAAAAATATTCACTTGTATAGTAAAAATAGTGATAGGTATGACAGACATACAAGTAACAGACATAAACTAATGACGCCTAGATTACGCCTACAAAAGGTCCGAAAATCATTTGTCGGTCTCGGTACACGTTTTTATAACAAAATTCCTCAACATTATCTAGACTTGCCTTTACACAAGTTTAGAAATTATCTCAAAACGATGTTGCTACATAAAGCTTACTATACTATTGAGGATTATTTGAGTGATAGCTTATCTTAACTGTAGTCAGCTACGCATCCAGCTGCAACGATTATCGTGTAACCATAAAATTGTAATAATTTTTTAAAAGATTAGCCGCCGAGTTTCTTGCTGATTCTTCTCGGTAGGAGCAAACTTCCGAATCAGTGGTAGCTTCTTTAAAACATTTGACGATTCAAAAGTACTGTAAAGTGTAAACAGTCCACTTGAATAAAGAATATTTTGAATTTGAATTTGAGTTTTTGAATTTCATTGTGATTCACCCTCAACATCTTCCTGCCCTTATCCCACTAAGTGGGGTCGGCATAACATGTTATAAACATGTTACATGATTTAGCTACGTATTTTACGACCGGCCGCTGCCTGACATCAATTTACCTTAGCCGTTTTAACGACACCTCGGTAAGAGAAAGGGTGGTCTATCCTACTTACCGTATACCACACGGTAGGTTAACTTACTTTAGTCCCCTTTTACGACACCTCGGTAAGAAATGAGGGTGGTCTATTATACTCAGCCAAATACCACACGACGGCTAAATAAATGAAAAACAGTTTGGACTGCAACCAAAGTTCTAGGCCTTTTGGTGTAGAAAATATTCGATTTTGATAATATCTTTAGATATATAAAGAATGTTATAATGAAACAAAGTTAAATGAACAATTGCATCTTTTGTATTCTAAATAAAAGTGGTAAGTGACCCAACCAATACCAAAAGTAGGACAGTCAATAGATTAACCCTGACCCGTTGGTACGTTGGCAGACTCCATGCCTTGAGCAATTTGTTAGTTCTTGGAGTTTGGATATTGAAGTATGTATTGAAAATTATATCCTACGTAAACTATTAATGCGAAAGTTTGTAAGTATGGATGTATGTTACTCTTTCACGGTGAATCCGCTAAACCAATATCGATGAAATTTGGAACAATTATCCCTTATACACCAGGGTGACATGTAAGCTATAGAAATTCTAATAACTCTAAAGGAATAGGCTGACATTAAAAAGCGCCATCTATTATCAACCTATCACGCGACAACAGTTTACGTGAACAAAGTTGCTCGGAAATATATGGGACACTTTAAATATATGGGACACTTACACACACGGTCGTCCATCCCCAAAGTAAGTAACTTAATACTTGTGTTATGGGTGAGAGACGACTGTTGAATATATTTTTTGAATACATACTTAAATACAAATATACACCCAGGCTCAAAGGCAGGGAAAAGCTAGTATGAATATATTTAACAGTTTTCTGCCACCTATTATACCTATATACCGAGTATTAATTTCTTACTTAGGTATATTGGGGATGGATAGCCATGTTTCCCATATATTTATTGATTTCTGGATTTTTCAGCCGTGTGATATCCGGTTAAATAGAATAGACCACCATCGTTTTTTACCGAGGTTTCGTGGTGACGTGTAAATTAAGGTGAGTTATGACATCAAGCAGGGAGACGGTCGTCAAATACCTTGCTAAATGACGTAAGAACATTTTTAAGACATGTACCGACTCCACTTACGAGTGGGATAAGGGCAGGAATAAGTAATAAATAAGTTAAAAAAGAGCAGATTTAAAATAACTTAGAAGAGATGCTAGTCCTTATAGATATTATACTTCTTTAAAGTACATAGTTGTTAATAATATACGATCTCCCAATAAAACACAGAACCCGCGACCCACGGAGCCGAAAGCGGGATCGCTACCCACTGCACCACCGATGCATATATGTATATAGCTGAACTATAGTTTATTTTTAGTTCGTCCAGATCTATTAATAATTTATATCTTGTAAGGGCGTTCGGGATTATGCTTTTATTCATGCTTCACAGGGAATTTTCAAGGGCTTCCTTAAAAGCCTGATTTGGAAGTCTCTGTAAGCGAATGACCTTTTTTATTTATAACGTATTTCTCCGTCATCCATTTTGTTTTCGTTGTTTAGCTGCCGTTTTCATAATTTATTTTTAGATAAATATGAAAGGATTGATTTGAATGGAAAATGTTGGTATTTACTACGATTTGGGTAGAAAAATGTTATTAATAAACTGTAACCTTTTTTAAATGGAAATTTATACCGATATTTATTGTATATCCACTTTGTATTTGATCTGACGTTTTGAAAATTTAATATCGTATTTGTGATTAAATCTGATCCTGATGAGTGAATATGTTTTCCCATAATCATATGTGTTATCGTGTTAGCCTGATGAAACTGGAAATCATTCTTAGAATAGCGTGGTCCTTCTCTATAGCCCTTTAGCCAGCAGATTCGTGGTAAAAAAAGCTCGTACGGACAATTTATATTGCATTATCCGAGAACTGCTTGTTTGTTTGAAAGGACGCGGAATAGTGCTAAAAGTATTCTAAAAATCGGACAAAATTTATACTAAATTGTTGTTTTTGTCCAAACATGACAAGTCTATAATACAGTAATGACTAAATGTAACTAGTATAAAGAATTCTATTTTTGAAAGAGCAACCGCTAATTTTCACGCTGGCTCTTCTCGGTAGGAACAGCTTTCCGAACTAGCAGTAGAGTTGACGATTCAAAAGCACTTGTTTACAAGTTTATCTGAATAAAGAATATTTTGAAATCGAATACGAAGGCAGAAGTGTCTTTATGTAGATGAAGAATATATAGGACCAGACTGTAAGAGCTCCCCCTTTCCTTCAACCCTAATCTCCAATAACGTTGACATCTAGCATGCGTAACTCACTCGTCAACAATCTACTTGTCTCGCGCAAATACAGTTTAAATTAATGTAATTCTCATAAAGCGCTGTCTCCTTTATTGCTGTAAATTGTGCCGTAAACATTTCGAAAGTAGGTATCAAAGCTTAAAATGACACATAAGTTGTGGTCACCACAAGTTTTGAATCTATCGGATAGAAGTTTTGACTCCACTACTGAGAAAAATTACAAATCACTCATCAGGATCATACATTAGTATGGATAAGCTATCTCTTTGTTCTTCTCTAAAATTCATTATTTTGAGTATACATAAGCCAAAACGCACAATTTTCTCTAAAAAGAAACAACTGAGTTTTAATTTTCTGCAACTAAAACAATAATCAATTCCAGGTTAAGGAAATAGTAGATACTAGTTTCAACCCTTGATTTTTCCTGCGTGATATGCAATACCGAGATAACAGGTAGGCCGTGTCACTCTTCAATTCTTTAACTATCACCAGACAAAAAACAACATCGATCTAATGTTCAAGTTGGAAGTGAATGAAGAATCCACCTGTAGTGTTGATTATAAAAAAATGGCCATATATTTACCAGATCTCATTGTTAGTCATTGTTCCATCTGGATTCCAATTCTATAACGATTTTGGAATCATTTTGTAATCAATCAATAACAATAACATGATATTGAGTTCATTAAATTATCCCAGTGTTAAAAAACTATCTAATGTTGATATTCACTTATTAACACAGCCTTTTGATATGACACTTATAGTCACAGCTCGGCCACTACCTCTCTCATTTGGAAGAACGATATAGAACATAGATCCCCAATTTTGTTTGAATTCGAATCTACCGGAAATATATGTAATCTGGGGTATATGTAATCTACATATATTCCACAAATTTCGAAGAATATGCAAGTTACATCAAGGTTTTGGCAAAGTAAGCATATTTCTGTTATTGTTTAGGCACAAGTACGTTTCATTTATTTATTTATTTATAGATCACCAACAAAATACACACTTCACATTAAAATTATACATTGAACAACTTAAAATAAGTAGTATTTTAATTAAAGGTAATAACAACTTTCAAATTAAGTAACGACAACTGAGAGATATAATTTAACTATAGTAATATTTTATTTAATCGTTAATTGTTTTCACTCACCATAAAGCGGCTAATGAAAATATTAATTGAATACTAACATTGTATCTAAAAAATAATTTTTCTATGTAAATTTTGATAATAAAATATTTTTTTATAATTTTTAGTTTTGTTTTCTATAAAAAAATTAAAAATGAACTTGTCCCGTGTATTACTACAACATTCATGGTAACTGGGTGTCTACTGTAACTACAATTCTTGAGAATTTCCTCTCCAGAAAGCTTGCTTCATGGAGAGGATTCGCATTAAACATAAATTATGTTTTGTGTATTTTTATATATTGTAGTGATTATTTTTATTTTGTATATTGTAATTCATAAAACAAAGGTAGAGTGCTTTAATGGTAGTATAGTTTTATGATAATGGCTATTTAAAACTTATGTGGCAGCCTGTTACTTTACCACTGTTGGGTAAATGCCAGTAGCCTTAACAAAAAAAGAGTAGCTTGGATTTACCACGCTGCATTAGCGGGTTACATATCCCACAAATTTCTCAACAAATCTTTATCTTCTACCTTTGCCATAAAACGTACAATACACCGCAAAAGACCCATATTAATATTGTCATATTCAAACTCAAAATATTCTTTATTCAAGTAAATTTGTAAACTCGTGCTTTTGAATCATCAACTATACTGCTGGTTCGGAAAGCTGTTCCTACGAGCGAAACTAGCAAGAAATTCGGCAGTTGTTTTTATCAAAATTATTCTTATTACTAGTTACATTTAGTCATTACTATCTTGTACAAGGTCATATTGTAGCTAAATCCACAAATTCTTATCATCTAAATAATTCTTAACAGTATGTTTTTTTATTTCCACATAGACACTAACTTTGACGTCGAATTAATTAAAAGTCTCTGAACATCAGAAATAGCCACTTGTTAAACCAGAAGATTATATCCAAGAGAAACTGATTGCCTGCATTTTGTTTGCATATCTGATACCCCATTCATCAGTTCCGCTTGTTTCGTATTAAATATTTTTTATTGTCTCCGGACGATCCATCACTGGCCTATTAATTTGTAAGAGAAAACCTTCTCTGCTTTATTTTTAGGACAATTAGATCTTTTCCTACTTAGTAGTCAGTAACAAAGTTATTATGTCAAAAATATGTATGTTTAAATTATAAAATATAACAGCATAAATTAAATAGTTTAAATATACTTGTATATGATCGCGCTTAGCGCTTTATATCATATAGACGTATCAACAAAAATTAGATTTTTTGTTTTTTACTGTTTGAGTCGATTCCGTACCTTAATCCGTTTTTTGTACTTAAGAATCAAAGCCCGCGATATATTATAAAATTAGTTGAACATAAAAAAAAATTGTAAAAAGTTGGTCTTTGGAATGTAAGCAATCTTGCTTACATTCTTAAGACCAACTTTTTACCAAATTTTTACTCATATGATATTCAAAATTTTTTCGACTGCGACGCTCGGAGTAGGCACCATTGACAAAGTTTTTGTAGTGTCATTTTGTTGCTTAGGGATATTTTACTATTGTTGCTTAACATTGGATAAAATCGTCCTACATATAAGACGCCCTTTTGAAGTTATGGGTACTCGCGACCTATGTAATGTATTCGTTAGGTACAAATCAGTTTTACTGACTTGGAAGGTCAGTAAGGTCACCTTGGAAGGTCAGGCCATCTTGAATGTTTCACACTCTGTGCATTAATATTGTGTAAATACTTATATTTATTTATATTTTACTGGCTGTATTCGCGGATACGCCTCGTGGATCAGTGTCAAGGAGTTATTAATTTACATAAAAAGTGTAATGCACTATTAACCTAAATCTTTCTCTACTATTACATCTTTTATTAAAATCCGTACAAATATTTGTTCTATAGATTATGAGAAAATCGATCACATATATATACACAGAGTTTTTCAGCACCCTAAATTATAATATGTATAGATTTCCTTTAAAATTGCTATACATTTCACGAATGTAAAAATAAAGTCAAAATGTTATTTGGACATAATATCGTCGTAACAAGAATTCTGTTAGTATTTGAATGACAAAACGTGATCGCAATTCGAATATTTCATTCGCATTTCCGAATGTCCAGCGAATTCATCAAAATTGATGTGCGTTTCCATCACCTATTGCGAAACGAGTGTTGTTTTGAAAATTTTTTTGATTGGTAATACGGTACATACCTTATGTTATATGTGCCTCACTCATTTAATAGAATATTGTAAAAAAAAATAAGCTAACTATTGCTAAAGTGACCACACGTCCCGACTTCGACGGGACAGTTCTGGTTTTTAATTCCGGATTTTAAAAAATGTCTCGATTTTCAGAAAATATTTGCATTTATTATTTTATATGTAATAAACGAATCAACAAAAAGAACCTTAATTTTTTAATAAATAATTTGAATTAATATTTTGATACCTATTCACAATATTATTTCTAACAAATATTTTTATAGTTGCCAATATAATAATTAATTATTTTTTACAAATATGTGAATATATACAATAAAATATATATAACTAAATTGTAATTTTCATTTCATTCATTTTTCCCGCTTTGTCTCAATGAAAATGTGGTTACTTTAATTACTATTCATCAATAAGTAAACATTCATACTTACGGGTCAAGTTACTTTTGTCTCACTTCCATGGTTAAATGGTGTAATGGAAATGGTTTCTCCGATTATTCGAGTCAGTAGCAACAAAACAAATATTGACGAAAGGAACGCGGCCTGTTTTACATGCCCGGAAATGACTGGGCAGCGGGCTACTTACACAGCATTTATATTTCAAGGTCCATTTCACGAGAGAAATGATGCGAGTGATGTCAAAACTCTTTTTTCTGACATATCTTTAATATTTAAATGAGTTAATCTTGTATGTATATATATATAGATATATTTTCTGAATCTCGAAAACGGTTCCAACGATTTTCCTGAAATTCAGAATGTAGGGGTTTTGGGGGCGAAAAATCGATCTAGCTAGGTTTTATTTGAAAAAAAAAATCAATTCATTCCTGTTTTTGGGCATTAAAAATATGGTATAATGAATAATTGAATGCAAAGGATTTCTTTAGCTTTCAAACGTAATGTTGGGATAGCCGATGGGTAACGGGCGGACCGAAAATATTTAAAACCCGGGTTCGAATCCCACATTTCATCTGCGCCTTCTTTTTTTTATCTACCTATTTATTTTTTTAATATTTTTTTAATGTATTTTAAGAAATTACTTTATTATCATATCTTTATTTATTATCATAGTATCATATAATATAGTTATTATTATACAACTGAAACTAGAAATAATTTTGTTACATAAGTTGAATATAATCATTAAAAATAGATTTAATTAAGAAGCTTATTGTACGTAATAATAACGATTAGGTATAGAAATTGATAAATTAAGGCCACTTAATTACGGCTAATCCTATTAAATAAATAAATAAAATTAAATGTATGGTAGTTATTTGAATTAATACTGACGACCAAAATATTAAATCATTTACTTCAGCATTAATTGAAATGAGACCACAATTGAAACTAAAAATATATTCACCCTACATTCTCTTCCTACAAGAAAGTAGCCCACGATTGTTTAGAAAAACACTTGTATCGAAACTAGTCATGTCAAAAAATACGAAAATTGAATGACCGGGTTAAGTGAAACTTTGTAAAAACGACATCCAGTGAAATAAATGATTCGAGACTAATGAGTGAAAATACACGGGGGGCTATAATTTACTGTTCATAAGCGGTTTCTTTATATATGTGAAATTTGAATAAAATATTATATGTCATTGAAACCAAGAATATAACGGCGTGTGGTACGGCTGAGTAGAATAAACCATCCTCATTTCTTACCGAGGTGTCATAAAAGGCGACTAAGGTAAGTTGAGGTCAGACAGGCGGCTGGTCTTAGAATACGTAGTCAAATCATGTGACGACATGTCTATAACATGTAGTGTCGACCGCGCTTAGATAAGGACAGGAGAATGATGATTGTAACAAAGTCTAAAGAAAAATTTAATTGTGCTTATTAAGTAGTTAAAAGTAAAGCTGTAAAACTGAAACAAGGCAAAAAGGAAACTGACAATCAGAATTTAAAATACTCTAGCTTTTTTCAAATGATTTGATAGAAATAAATGATGGAGAAAAAAAGACCTTTGGACAAAGATTTGTGTATTGCTTTGATATAGCAGCTTCCTTTTTAGGGTATTCTGTTCACGTAAAGGGAGTTCTGCACGTTACTGTGTTTTCCGATGTGGGATCGTTATTGTAACCCCCTGAGACATCAATGTCCAATGTAGTAAAATTACATGTATTCACAAACGTCGTTTTAGTGATATATCTATGTATTACTATTGACAAGACCGAATTAGTAATATCAGGACAAAATAAAAACGATTTTAACGAAGAATAAAAACGAAAGACTGGCCTGTTGGAGCAGTGGGTAGTGACCCCGCCTTCAGCTCCGCGGGTCGCGGGTTCGATTCCCGCCGAGGGCCAACATTTTCTATAAATGAATTTGTTGGTCTTTGAGCCTGGGTGTATATTTGTATTTAAGTATGTACTTAAAATTATATAAGTATATATTCACCAGTTGTCTGTCACCCATAACACAAGTATTAAGTTACTTACTTTGGGGACGGACGACCGTGTGTGTAAGTGTCCCATATATTTATTCATATATATTATTTAACGATACTAAATTGAGGCGTTTTCTGAATAAAATAATTACTGCTAATCGCTCGTTTTTATGTATAATTTACGTCCGTATGGGTTATGTTTGAGAGATGCCCAATTTTCCGCTACATGCGTAAACCGATGGGGCAATTCAAGGGTTTCCCCTTTCGTTTTTTTGCCTTTTTTATATAACTTATCTCTAAGGAATATTTAATAATATTATGATTATACTTGAAAAGTGAATATACTACAGAATATTCACCTTTCGTACAAGTACGTGTTATTTCTCCTCTAAATATGTGGAAGGGCATTGTTATATGTTTCTACTTAGATAAAAAATGTGACAGTTTGTTTGTTTATCTATCTTTGACTTCCGAAGGTAGTATTAATCAGATTTTTTCACAGGATTTTGTTTAGTTACTATTGCCATGGTATCCGGCTGAGTAGAATAGATCACCCTCTTTCTTACTGAGGTATCATAATACGTGACTAAAGTAGGTCGGCCAGCCGTGTTGTATCCGGCTGAATAGAATAAACCACCCTCCTTTATTACTGAGGTTTCGTAAAAGAGGACTAAAGTATGTCGACCCACCGTGTGGTATCCGGTTAAGTAGAATAGAACACCCTCTTTCTCACTAAGGTGTCGTAAAATACGACTAAAATGAATTAACGCAGGCATACGTACAGGTAAAATACGTAGCCAAATCATGTGACGACATGTTTATAACATGATATGCCGACCCCACTTAAAGTGGGATAAGGGCAGGAGTATGATGTTTTTGTATAGTTACTAGGTACTTATCTCAGTAATCTGTACAGATGAAGTCGTAGGAAAATGTCAGTAATATAATAATATTTAGTAGCGTCCATTAAATAAAACTGAATTTATGAAATTTTAATAAACTGTTAATTTCAAATGTACTAAAATAATTGAAGTAAAAAGTTTGAATACTTCAATTTACAACACTATTAGAGTCCATAAAATAGAAACGAATATTAAATCCTAAAAAGTTTTAAGGGATTAAAAAGTTCGATAAGCCGTTAATGTATATTTTAGTTTATGTTGTATTTGTTTGTTATAACAATACAAGTTTTATTACAGTAATTTAAATATGAACCTTCAAGCTTTCGTTAATATATACATAGATACATAATCATCCATCCATCACCAACGCTAATTTGATTCATAAATCGAATTCTCCCTAAAGGTATAAGGTATATGCACTGCTACCCGTGTAAAGCCAGAGCAGTTTGTTAGTCATTATTCTTCTACACTTACCTATCCTCCTATCCTTAAGTGGAGTCTGCACAACATGTTATAAACATGCTGTCACATGATTTGGTTACGTATTTTTCGACAGGCCGTCTGTTGGCGTTAACTTACCTTAGTCCCCTTTTACGACACCTCGGTAAGAAATGAGGTTGGACTATCCTACACATCCGGATACCACACGGCGGGTGAACTTACCTTAGTCGCGTTTTCGGCACCTAGATAACATATGAGGTTGGTCTATTCTACTTACCCGGATATCACACTGCTAGTGAATTTACCTTAGTCGCCTTTTACACACCTCGGTAAGATATGAGGTTGGACTATTCTACTCATCCGGATTTATCACTGCGGGTGAATTTACTTTAGTCGCCTTTTACGACATCTCGGTAAGAAAAGAGGTTGGACTATTCTACTCATCCGGATATAACACTACGGGTGAATTTACCTTAGTCGCCTATTACGACATCTGGGTAAGATATGAGGTTGGTCTATTCTACGCATCCGGATTGGGGTATCCAGCGGTTCAACTGACTTTAATCGACTTTTATATGTTAGTATAATAAAATATGTATGGTGGAGATCCCATGAAGAGACCTATGTCCAGCAGTGGACGTCCATCGGTTGATGAAGAAGAAGAAGAAGATAATAAAATAATATACACTAGTCAAATACTAGATAGAACAATATACTATCAATTTAAAGTATTATTTTGTGATATAAAAGTTGCGATATATTTGGTACCGTGTAGTTAATTTGAAGGAAAATGGTTATTAAAAAAAGAAAAGCAACACGCACAAACATGACAAAGAACCCCCGTTGAGCTTTAGTCCTTTAAACGGCCAAACAATTACAAATGTCTACAGAATACGTTTCACAATAGAAAAAATGCGAACAGATTTGTCCCCCAATCTGCCATTTTATGAGCGGTCGACTAGACAGCTCGAGGATAAAAGAAAATAACAGAAACCGCATAAAATATTCAGCAAGTATAGTATACTATGTCCCAAACAATAACTTAAAATCCTTTAAAATGTTAATTAAGTATTGTAAAAATATACGTGCTATAAAATATAATTGAAATACGTATTAAAAGAAGTTAATTGAGCTAAAGAGACAATATAAAGGGATATGTAGCTCCAAATACAATATAAAATATCCAAATACAAAATAGTATATAAAATGGATGATATGTATAGTGCCGATTTGAATCGAAAAATGCAATGTTGGTAGACCCTACATTTAAACAAGATAACAGCGAGATTTTACGCCGTGGAAATGTCTTGGAAGAGATATATTTGAAGCATTAGACAGAAGATATTTTATATTCATTTATATTAGTTTTTTGTATGTTTTTAATACTTTTAAGCTATCAGTTTATTCTATATTCCGAGACACAAAGACTTTGTGCTTGCAAGGAAGAGAAAAATAGAATTTGCCTCTCGCCTTTATAACGAATTCTTGGGAATATAAAGGGGTAAGATCGCGTGAAGTTTTTTGATGCCGAACGTATTGGTATGTAAATAAGACAGATAGAAGAATATCGTATTATATTGCCTTCCAATACAATGTTTGCGATTCGGAAGAGATTCTGTGAGATTCACGCGAAACAAAAAATGACAGCATAGAAACATTGAATTGTTTTTATAATTTATCCAATTAGTCGACGGTATGAAGCTTATCATTGCGAAAGTAAAGATATTATTTTGTTATTAAGATAATTTAATTGTTTTTATTTTTAATAATTCAAAGATAAACTTTGAACTTTACTTAATTAAAAGTCTAGTTAGTATGAAATTTTTCTTCGAGATAAAATAATAAATTCTATTTAGTGTGTTGTATATGTCTTTGCTTCCGGATACACAAAAAACCTTCAGCCAGGCATCTTCTGACCATAAAATCCTACAACCAATAAAAAATTCCTTAGACAAATTAGGCAAACAAAACAGGTCACAATTGAACAATATATCCTCAATCCTCCAAGAAAGATTTATCGCCCCCGAAACAACCTACATACTAAGTTTCATAAAAATTGTTGGAGCCATTTCCGAAATTCAGACTATATACACACACACAAACACAAGATTAACTCATATCGACATGAACTTGATGTAACCTCTTTGCAACTAAAGCTTGTTGTTACTAACATGCATAATATTCCTGCTGAGATAAGATAACGAATGCTTTTAAATTAAATTGAAGTCAGAAAATAATTCAGTTACCAAAACACTCCAAGATGGGATACGATTTGAAGGGAAAAAATGTTTTTGTAATCGGTGCAACTGGTGGAATCGGTTCATCTATTGTGAAGTATTTACTGGACGAAGATGTTAAGGTTTTGTATGAATCATGTAATAAGCTATAACGATATAAAATTTTATTGTTGTAAAGTGCTATAGTAATCTTTTCAATACTGATGGTCTACCAAAGCGCATGAGATCTAGACTCATAAAGGAAAGTGTAGAAAAATAAAATTTATTTGTAATATTAAAATAGTTTCATTTTTTGTTTGTTTGTTTGCAATCTTTTTATTGCATTAATTAAAAAAAAGAAATGATTTGCAATGGCGGGCTTATTCCGGAATCGGAATCTCATCCAGCCAACCAGTCTAAAATAAAAAAAGAGTTAAATATATGTACAGTGAATTAAATTTAAATTTAACTTAAATTAAATTAACCTTTGTTATTTTGATGTTTATTTTTGGTACTTTTGACTTGTTTGTATCAAACATGAAATACGTAGTTTAACAATTATGTCTTCATTCAAAATTGATTACCTATATATTAATAACTTTAACTTCAATATTGTAAATTGATTTCCATTTATTTGTTTGATCCTCTCCACCTATAATGACTATGATTACTGTGCGATCACTACTAAAAATTAATTTAGCGAATCATATTATTTGGAATGTGTCTTATCAACCTCTCTAGCGCTTTACCTGTGATTAAATCATCTTCGAATTGATTAATTTTGACTTTTGCATCCTTCGGGCTTACTATATACATATACATAATAATAAATGTTTTGGTGATATATTAAAAAAAAATTGTTATTTATGAAACGGTGATTTATAAAAAAATATTCTTTTCAGAACATAGTAATGTTGGATGTGTCCCAAGAAGCAGGCAAAGCACTTGAAAACAAGTTCAATTCACAATATAAGGGGACTAAAATAAAATTTGTAAAATGTGACGTGACTGACAAACAGAAAACGATAGACACATTCAAGGCATTAAAAGATGAGTTTGGGAGCATTGATGTGGTTGTGAATAGTGCAGGTATTTTAAGCGAAACTTTAGAAACCTTTGAAAAGGAATTGAACGTTAATTTGGTACGTAGTTAAAAATATTTTAGTGTATTGTTTTTATTATCGTATTGTTTGGTGTTAATATTTATTTATAATCGATTTTAGGTTTATTACGGCTGGATGAAAGTAAATCATATTTGCGTAATCAAATACGAAAACAAATGTTTTTGAATCGTGTACTTACTGCTGGTTCGGATAATTGTCTTTACCAAGAAGTATCAACAAGAAACTCAGCAGATGCTGTTTTCAAAATATAATTATAACTAGTTACATTTCGTCATTTCTATCTTGTACAAGATGGAAGAAAAATAAAATTGAAAAAATATCAGGTCTTTTTCTCCTCGCGAATGACCTGAAAAGACTGTATTTGTTTAAGAAAGTCAAATTTTAACTCGACATAAATGCATCTAAGAGTCGTATCGAGTCAACATAGAAAACGAAACTGACATTCTCCTCCTCCACTTAGAGTGGGATAAGGGCATCGTCCTCCTGCCCTTATCCCACTCTAAGTGGGGTCGGCACAACATGTTATAAACATGTTGTTACCTGATTTGGCTGCGTTTTTACGACCGTCCGCCTGCCTGACGTCAACTTACCTTAGTCGTATTTTACGACACCTCGGTAAGAAAGAGGGCGGTCTATTCTTCTAAACATGATACCACACGGTGGGTCACCTTACCTTAGTCGCCTTTTACGACACCTCGGTAAGAAATGAGGGTGGTACTATTCTACTCAGCCGGATACCACACGGCGGGTTGACTTACCTTAGTCGCCTTTTACGACACCTCGGTAAGAAATGAGGGTGCTACTATTCTATTCAGCCGGATGCCACACGACGTACTGACATAAATACGGCATGCTACGCTAAAATGAGTTGTTTTTTCTCACAATTCAAACTGTTGCACCGCTTTTTTGTTTACAATATATGAAAAACGTTTTGTTTTAGGTGGGTTCGGTGAACATTTCTTTACTAGCATGGAACTTGATGCATAAAGAGAAAGGTGGAACCGGCGGTACTATTATTAATTTGGGTTCAATTGTAGCCCATACTAAAGTTGCAAGCGTGCCAATTTTCAGCGCGACTGCGAGTGGAATTTTGAAATTTTGTACGGCATTGGGTGTAAGATATTTATATGATTTAAAAACAAAAGACATTAATTTTATATTAGACTATATATGTCCCCACCGATTTTACTCACGTCCACGTAAACAAAATCTTGACATTATGACTCGTCAAAATCGTGACGTGAAAGTGACATTGGTTTCTAAACTAGCATGTCACATTTTCCCTCGTAAATCTCTTTATTTAATGTGAAAAATAAAATATAAATTAGACCAAAATGAAATAAAAAAAACCTTAACTAAGAATACCCAAACAAAAAATAATGCATAGAACATTGAGCGTTAAGCAAGTCGATGTGCGATACGAAGATACGGAAGTATCATTATTATATGTCTTAAACACATAGACTTACATACAAACGCACAGCGAGAGAGAATCGTACACACACACACACACACACTTGCGCGCGGACACATACCCACATACACCCACACACAGAAAGAGAAAATCGCACACACATACACGAATGCATATATACACGCACACACCCATTAATACATGCATATTTGCGATAGGAACGAGATATTTGACTCAAGAATTTTTAATGCTTAATATTTTATGTAATGATTTATGAAAGAGAAACTAACATTTTTGTATTTGTATTTTGCTGATTTCCTTTCAGGATGAAGTGTATTTTTCCAAAAGTGGAGTGCGTGTAATTGTAATAAATCTAGGCTTAACAGATTCACCTTTCTTGAATACAAATCAAATGTTCGATGAAACTGCTCAAGAACTGTATAAAAAAGAATTAAAACTCTATAAGATGCAAAGGTACGATATTGAATTCAAGATGTTTATGGTGATTTTATTTTATGTTTAAATCGGTTGTAATAAGGGGGTAAATTCCTCACCATAAGTTTTTGATAGTGAAAAATTTAAGGATGAAATTATGTACATTACGCCAAATTCTGGGCTATTTTTATTCGTTTTCTGTTGGATCGTAATTCCAAAAAAACGATTTATAATACAACGATTAAGTATGTTAATTCAATGACTTATATTACCATAAGACCCGCCGTGTGGTATCCGACTTAATAGGATAGACCCACCTCATTTCTTATGGAAGCGTCGTAAAAAGCAACTAAGGTAAGTTGACCTGACGTGTAGTCTTTAAAGTGAGTGACTTAAATTAATTAAATATTAATAATAATTTATAGAATTAGGCGTTACTTTGCGGAGGTCCATAATACAAAACTAATGAGAATATTATTTTGCTATAATCCGCGATGAAACGCTTTTACGCGTTTTATAACGTTTTATCACGGATTATAGGAAAATAATATTCTCATTTGTTTTTATGTTAATAATAAAAAATTTGATACTGTTTTTTTTTCTAGCCCTGAAGCTGTAGCGCAAGCAGTCATTCAAGTATACAAACAAGGCGCAAGTGGTAGTGTTTGGCTATCAACTAATGGCAAACCAGCCCTGGATGCAACTGGAACATTTAATAAAAGCATTGAATTGTTTAATGATTATATTTTTAAGTAAATAAACCAAATGGGGGATTCTAAGCAATCTGTGAAAGTTATACCATTTCACTTGGAATAAAGGCATGATTTATTTTTTCCCTAGTTTTAATTACAACTTTTTACAAGTTATGTCGATCCTAAATAACTGAATAATATATAACGATAGTCCAGCAGTTAGCGACTATTTCGAGGGGGCCACGAGTTCAAACCAACAATAAGTTTTCTGTTAAGACTTTGTACCACCATATATGAACAAGTATGAACTGCTATAACAGTAAAAAATAACGGCCAGTTACAATCTTACTGCTAGGCATAAGGCTCCACTCTCCATTTGTGAAGAGAAGGTTTGGAGCTAAGACCTACCTGAAACAGAATTCTCTAGAGGTTTCCTATGTTTTCCTAAAGAAAAGTGTGCGAAAAATTGTAATTATCAATTAGACATAATTTTTAATAGAAAAACCTCAACCTCAAACCTGTACCCTCAAACAAAACTGGGAGTATTTAATTTCCATAATTGGGCGCATAATTTTCACCTTTTAAAAAGTTTTATATCTTTTTAGGCTTCAGTCTGTCGTCTGTTGAACATTGCCCCTTTGCCTCATCTCTATTTGAACGTTTATCACAATAGGCGTCTTGTCTCGAAAATATTCAAACAAATGTCATTTCCACAGTCACTTTTACAAACTTTTTTTGTTTTGTATATGTGATAAATTTTAAGTTAGGTTATCTATATCATATTTTAATCTGTATTTATCATATATGCATCTATTAAGGTATTTAACTGATTACAGCTAAAGATTAAATGTGCATTACATAATTTTCAAAACAATTTAGCTGTATGGCTTATGTTTATTATTATGTAGACTATTTTCTTTATTCTTTTGTAACATTTTCATGTATCAAGAGAAATTTTCAAAGAGAATCAATCTAATAAATCTTGGACTTACCTTAATGCCCGGTTCACATTATTCCAGTCGATCATTCCAGTCCAGCGCTGGAATGCTACTGGAATAATGTGAGCCTGCACTGGAATGTACCAATCCAGTGATCAATCCAGTAAAGTCGACTGGATTGGCGTTCTTTTTTTCATTCCAGCTCGCCCATTCCAGTGTCACTGGAATAGCGTGAACAGCCAATCCAGTTGAATCCAGTGCTTGACTACCACGCTAAACAGTGAACACGTAATTTTTGTTATTTGTGGAATTCTGTTGGTACAGATGCGATAGCTTTTAATGACTGTAATAATGTAAACGATATAATCCAGTCCAGCACTAGATTGGATTGACTCGCTGGATTATTGGACTGGAATAATGTGAACCGAGCATTAGACAAAGTTGACAAAGCGCAAATTTTGAATTACCTACTAAAAAGTAGTACTTAATTCTCTTTACAAGTTTAAGTACTACTTTAAGTAATACTGTAATTTACAAAGTAATATTAAAGTACTTAAATTTTACATAACATATTTTCTATTGTATGTGGTACAATTTTATGGTATACGTATGGCGTAACATGATTTTCCAATTAATCTTACTTGAAGAGAAGTTCGAAAAGTTCAAGTTCAATGTTTAGAGCAGTGTTTCCCGACTTTTTTTGGTCCATGCCCCACGTTAAAAATTATTTTGCCCCCCTAAGTAACATACAAAAATTTTAATATTAAAAATTGAATTGTCCACTTAAAGAACATAAATATTAGGTTTTAGGAAGAAAAATTGCTTTTTTTTGTTTAATTTGGCACTGAAATCTAGCATTGCACTTAAATGGCCCAGAGCGAAAGGCTAAAGGTAAACACTTGTCGAGTTGCCCCCCCTTAACCATCAAATTGCCCCCCTGTGGGTCGTGGGCCCCACGTTGGGAAACACTGGTTCAGAGCGTCTTTAACGTTTACAACATTGGTTACTTATTTCCATTAAGGGTTCTTTAATTATACAATATTTGATCTGCCTTGTTCCCCTTATTTCTTACAGAAGTGTCGTAAAAGTCACTGGTCTTACGTCACCGGTCGTAAAATAACTAGCCACATGTTTTAAACATGTAACAACATGTTTAAAATATGTTGTGCCGACCCCACTTAGAGTGGGATAAGGGTAGGAGAATGAAGATGAATACAATATTTGAATTTAAATCATAGTGTTATTTCATACATACAGTATCTTTATGTAATCTTTTTGCAATAACAATTGTTACTAACATGCGTTATATTTATAACTTATCCCTGCTGTGATAAGATAATAAACACTTTTAAATTAAATTGCAATAAAAAATTAATTTAGTTATCAATACACTTCAAGATGGGATACGATTTGAAGGGAAAAAATATTGTGGTGACCGGGGCGGCTGGTGGAATCGGTTCATCAATTGTAAAGTATTTACTGGACGAAGATGTTAAGGTTTTGTATCAAAGATGATATTTATATTCCTAAAAGGTATTTAGACAGATTGCGGTGATCCATTGTCAAAATTATATAACTAGAGCTATACTTGTGTTTAAATTAAATTCAAAGATATTTATTTTATATGTGTTGGAGTGTTGTTGTTTTATATGGACAGTGTTGCCAACCACATCATAGAACAAAACTGTAGATATGCCGGAAAAAAACTGTAGAAAACTGTAAATATCAAATTTTGAAAAAAGTAAATCTATA
The DNA here is from genome assembly GCA_029227775.1 of Morpho helenor. Taxonomy (NCBI): domain Eukaryota; kingdom Metazoa; phylum Arthropoda; class Insecta; order Lepidoptera; family Nymphalidae; genus Morpho; species Morpho helenor. The sequence goes on from JARGCU010000017.1 coordinate 14,729,215, forward strand.
TTATCAATATTTTTATAATTTTAATTGTATTATTTCATGACTATTAAATTAGTAATAAAAAGAATGTATTATGGATGACGAAGCATGTCAAATAAACTGTAGATTTCGACGCCTAAACTAAAAACTGAGGGAATTTCCTAAAAACTGTAGATCTATAGTTAAAACTGTAGGGTTGGGTACACTGCACACGAACGAATGTGAGGATGCGACGAACTTCTACGCCCTTCAGGCTGACCATACACAATTATAATAATTAAGTTCAGTGGTCTATTAGAACATATATTGCTACATATATTACGAAATTAGTCCTGTAATAACTTTCTATTTTTTCAGCTTATAGTCATGTTAGATGTGGCCGAAGAAGAAGGCATGGCACTCGAAAGTAAGTTCAATACACAATATAAAGGGCAAAAACTTAAATTTATAAAGTGTGACGTAACTGACAAACAGAAAATGATAGACACATTCAAAGCATTAAAAGACGAGCACGGTAGCATCGATGTGGTTGTGAATAGTGCAGGAATTTTAGATGAAACTTTTGAGAACTATGAAAAGGAATTGAACGTTAATTTGGTACGTATAAACTTTTTGATATAATTTAAAAAGAAACTCACCTCTGTTAATACCTTATTCCTTTCACTTCCTTCTTTACAAGAGTAAAGAACTGAACTCAAATATCAAATTACCAACATCCCCAAAACTAACATCCCCTAAACTAGCAAAACTCCCCACTACTCATTACAATCTTTTCGACACGCCAACGTCCCGAGGTGACTGTATTTGTATAAGGAATAAAATGACATATTTCAATTAGAAGATATAGCATCTAATAGTGCTATCGAGTCAACATATTAAACGGAACTGACTTGAATATGGCGCGCTCCGTTTTTTTTATTCACAAAAAATACTTCCGCTATTTCTGTGTAGAATAAGCTGTAATATCTTAGCTAAAGACAAGAATATATGGTTACGATTTGTTTTAGGTGGGTTCAGTGACTACTTCTTTACTGGCTTGGAACTTGATGCATAAAGAAAAAGGTGGAACCGGCGGTACTATTATAAATTTGGGTTCAATAGTAGCCACATCTAACATTGCAAGTGCGCCAATTTACAGCGCTGTTGCGAGTGGAATTTTAAAATTTAGTGCGTCCTTAGGTGTAAGTAAGCGATTAATATGCTCTTGAAAAATTAAAAATAAATAATTTCATAGATGGTTCGCACAGATTATATTGGATAAATGGTACCAATGTTTTTAAACGACATGTAGAACACAAGCTGCGTTCTTTAAGGCCGGGCTCTCTGTCAAATCTATCTATTAAGAGTAAATTTTTTTGATAACAAATCAGTCCAAACACAGACTTTTCTCATTATTATTATTCGATAAAATTTATGTATTTGTATTTTATCAAATAGTATATAAAAAAAAATATTCCTATACAATTATAAAATATTGAGACATTTGTGAATATCTATGTGGGAGTGGTTTTTGCAAAATAAAACTTTTGAAACGTCTTAATGGAAAAATCACTTTAATTCGCGTCTTACTCTTTAGGTGCGCCGGCATAAGAGAGCGCCATCTTGCATACATCATCATATCTCGCTTTCACACTGCTTCTCTCACTCGCACACGCTTTCGTTCAAAAACATTATCATCTTACACACTGCATTCATTCGTCTTAAAACATACTTTTATTTAATCCTACATCTATCATGATTTTCTTGAATATTTCATGATAAGAATATCCTTTTAGTACTAACAACCGTTAAAACTCCTGATAGCTAAACAGTAAGCGCTCGACCTCTTTTTTAAGCAAGGAGTTTTGCTTATTTTTTCGATAATTTTACAGACTATATATTACTTTTCATTCTACTGTTGATTTAATTTCAGGATGAAGTGCATTTTACCAAAAGTGGAGTGCGTGTAATTGTGATAAATTTAGGCGTAACAGATACACCGCTTTTGAGAAATATTAATAAAATGTTTGACGAGAGTGCTGAAGAACTGTTAAAAAAAGAATTAGAACTCTACGAGATACAAAGGTACTGTTGAATATGTTTTAGGAGATATCATATTAAATATAAAGCGGGAATAATATTCTCAATTCACTTTGAAATGCTTGAAAAAGAATAGTTAGGGAGGGAAGTTAAGTACGCTTAGAAATAATCTGCGCTATTCGCAGTCTTTTGTTAAATCCTGGCCCCATAATTTTGATGCACCTACTGCTATTATAATTATGTTATTACCACGATATTACCTGGATGATGTGATTTTATTACTGCTAAAGAAACTTTCGTTTTGACTATCATTACGGTTAATTTTATCTATTTTATTCATCTGATACTACAAACCGAAATCGAAACACAAATATGTCTCAAGAACTGCATACAAATATTTTATCTTAAGAATATTGTCATACTGAAAGTCAGTTATGCTTTATTAATTCATGATAACAACAAGCAGGCCTTATTTTAATTTATTAATAATAATATTTAAGTTAGTAACACTAAAATCACAATGCATGTGTTCAGTTTTGATCATATTGATTTTTAAACCATATTTCCTTAATTTCTCTTGCCATTTTATATTACAAATCTGCTCTCGACATCAGTTGCATTTTCACCGACAATTACGATATCATCGGCAAATAGCAACCAAGGAGCGTCCTCTTGAATTTCAGCTGTAAATACGTCCTTCTTTTGTAGGAATAAAAATTGACTTAAAGCTGATCCTTGGTGTAAGCCTACAGCCACATCGAAATTGTCAGTTACTCCCGCTTCAGACCAGACATGAGTACTAGTTATACATAGAACCTACAATCCGTACATACTTTCCAGTCAGTCATTTCTCTTTCAAATTCCATCAAAGGACGTTTCGGGAATTTCGTTAGCAGCAGCGGGAAGTTTTGAAGAAAAAGTATTTTCAGAAATAATTTATTTATAAATAAAATTACAACTAAACTAAACCTACTTAAACTACCTTCTCAGTCGAAGCTAAATCTAATAATGATGGATTTTCTTCATTTAACTAATAAAATTTCCTCGGCTGATGCAACAATGTACACGATCGTATGCTTTTGCCAAATCTATAAATATAAAATTGACGAATGATAGAGGAGAATGGAAGACGAAAACACATTGTGCCGACCCCAGTTTAATGACTGAAAAAAAATTAAGAGAATGATGATGAATTTTTTAATACTTTTTTCAGCCCTGAAGCTGTAGCGCAAGCAGTCATTCAAGTTTATAAACAAGGCGCAAGTGGTAGTGTTTGGCTATCAACTAATGACAGACCAGCCCTGGATACAACTGATACATTTAATAAAAGCATTGAATTGTTTAAAGATTATATTTTAAAATAAACAAATAAAAAGGCAATTTTAAAAATTTTGCAAAATTTATGATTACCTATTTCCAGTGCACTTGGAATAAATATTTTTTTTCCCGTAGTTTGAATTACAAAGAAAATATACAAGTTATATCGATCCTTAATAATTTAATAATATAGTACCTGGTTGACTGAGCCTTGCTCGGTAATTTTTTACAAAAAAAAAAAAAAAATCTAAAACAAAATAAAAGAAATAAAAAAAAATATAATAATAATAATAAATAAATACAAAATAAAAAAAATGTTTTATCTATTCAATAAACTAAAAGTAAATTTTAGTTAGCCCAAAAACAGGGATAAAACGATTTTTTTTAAATAAAACCTAGCTGGATCAATTTTTCTCCCCCAAAACCTCCTGCATGCTGAATTTCAGGAAAATCGTTAGAGCCGTTTCCGAGATTCCAAAAATATATTATATATACATACAAGATTAACTCATTTAAACATTAAATATAGCAATAGCACTATAAAAGTTATGCTCACCTGGAATGTTCCCAAAAATATTGGCAGCGTATTATAGCGTATAGCGCGTTGAATCCATTCTCCGTGATAAAAAAGAACCAGCTTGAAAGAGCAGTTAACAGAGGTGTAAGCATGGAATATGTTGGGTTTATACTCAATCAACTGTATTAACTGTAAACGGTATAAATATATACTATATATTTAACGGCATAAATATAAAAATATACTTATATACATGTAACGGTCGATTAGAGATACTTTCACCGATTACTATATTCGGCCATTTATGCCGCAGCTCCAGGAGTTGTAGGAACGATCTTGATTTTATCCTACCAAATTACGTTTGTACTCTAATTAAATGGTTCATTTGCGCGCAATATGTGATTGTACACTAGGGATTTAATAAATATCCCCTGATTACCAAATATGATGAACAAATCTGGGTATATTCATTCTATTTATATCGATACACTAACAAAATAGAGACTGTTTTAGAATGAATTGCTGAATATGGAATGGACAACTAGTAAGGTTCTAAATTCCTGATGATAAATTAAGCCATACGTAACATTTAACAAAACGTCAGCTAATTAGGGCAACTTCAAAATTCTGTTTTGTTTATCATTCAAAATGTGAAGAGCTCAAACGAATTATGTATTTATTGAATATGAAAATATTATTTTAAAACGCAAAATAAATTAAATGTAGAGTCTAAGGTATGATGTCAGAATGATGATTACGTTTTTAACTACTCTTTTGAATTGTAAACTAAATAAATTTTAATATATGACTATGTAATGAAAAATAAGCTGCTATAAGCTGTGATGGCCTAGCGGTGCGACCGTGTGAATCTCTAGAGACGATCATGGGTTCAAACTCGGGCAGACACCAATGAGTTTTTCTATTAAAACTTATGTGTCTAATTGATAATTGCAATTTATCACACGCTTTTCGGTGAAGGAAAACATCGTGAGGAAACCTGCATATCTCTAGAGAATCCTAGGGATATGTGTAACCTACCAATCCGCATTGGAGCAGCGTGGTAGGTCTTAGCTCCAACCCTTCTCTCCGAAAATGGAGAGAGGAGGCCTATGCCCAGCAGTGGGATAGTAACAGGCCGTTACTTACTTACTTTTTTTAATGAAAAATAAAAGAAGTGTATAAAACAAAAAAAAAATTATGGCTATTGCGTCATCTATTTTGCTCGGCAATATACACGGCATCACCACATCACATATTATAGGCTAACCGTTTAACTCAGTCCTGGCGCGCGGTAAATAGGTGCGGGCAGTCACCTCTTGTATATCACGCTACGAGCTTTCGTTGCCCGTATCTCAGTACCCGTTCTAGTCCTACCTCCGCGTCCTTGTACTCTACACGCGAGGACTTAGTTGAACGGTTAGCCTATAGCTTGGCACATACAATATACGACAATATCAAGGCATCTAATAGCCGTTTGAGACTGACTCTCTAACAACGTAAACTAAGTTTAAGCTCATTATTCCCATTATGACATGTGGGAATCGATCTCAGGTTCACAACTTTTTTGGGTCGCGCGATACCATTAGACTATCAAAGCTTTGCATTTGATAACTCAAATTATGAATTGGAATCTATTTCTATTTTTGTAGTTATTTTAGTGCCCAAAACCAGGGATAAAACGAGATTTTTTTTTAAATAAAACCTAGCTCGATCGATTCTTCTCCCCCAAAACCCCCTACATGCTGAAATTCAGGAAATTCGTTGGAGCTGTTTCCGAGATTAAGAAAATATATTTATATATGTACATACAAGATTAACTCATTTAAATATTAAACATATAAACTCGTTTTTTATCGCAATGACTGTCAATAAAAAAATACATTGATAAAATCTAATATAACCGTAAAATTAATCTTCAGATTACTTTAATGCAACAAAAATTGTGACTTACTAATTATGCAATATATCTAAGCCTTATACCTACTATGATAAGATAGTGAATTCATTTAAATTTTGATGCAGTTGGAATATTACCTAGTTATCTGTTTATTCGAAAATGGAATACAATTTGAAAGGAAAAAATGTATTAGTGACTGGTGCTGCAGGTGGAATTGGGGCATCTGTTGTGAAGCACTTATTGGATGAGGATGTAAAGGTGTGTATACAATATCGACTGGCCAATGGGCGTAGACAATGAGCCGCCCTTCATTGTGCTTAGTGTAAGTTTTTTAACCTACCCCTTTAGCGTTACGCTATTTTGTTTGACGCACGAACAGTAGTCACTAGATGTCGCTGTTGCAGCGCCATACAAATTGGAGTTACGCTAAGGCGACCGAGTAGGTTAAAAATTCAAAAATCGCGTGCCACGATATGACTTTACGCTAATCGACCTACTGAACCGATTTCGATTAACTTTTTTAGGTAATCTTTAATTTTCCTATAGATCATCCGATAGATAGTATCAGTATTAACGTTTTGTATTCACGATGTGTCCAAGTCAAGCCTGTAAATTAAAGAAGTAAGTTCTATATCACGATACGCGATATATACGGAACGTTCTTTATTAAGAAAAAACATTGTAAGTTTAACATAAATTCAAGAAAACTCTCAGAAAAAATGTCTGTCGGATCAGCTAGTATGTTTATACTTTGCCAGTTGTCTATCACCCATAACACAAATAAAGTTACTTAGCTGCGTGACCGACAAACGTGTAATTAGCTAACGTGTAATGTTTGAATAGCGTACTATATATATTGGATACTTAAGAAAAAATCATTTTAGAGGTAAGTATATATAACTTAAGCTGAGGTAGCCCAGCGGTAACACCGTGCGACTCTTTCGAGGAGGTCACGGGTTCGAACCGGGCAGACACCAATGAGTTTTTCTGTTAAAACTTATGTGTCTAATTCATAATTGCAATTTATCACACGCTTTTCGGTGAAGGAAAACATGGTGAGGAAACCTGCATATCTCTAGAGAATTCTGGAGATATGTGTAACCTACCAATCGGCACTGAAGCAGCGTGGTAGGTCTTAGGTCCAATCCTTCTCTCCAAAAAAGGAGAGAAGAAGCCTATTCTTAGCAGTGGGATAGTGACAGGCCGCTACTTACTTACTTTTTATATATAACTTGTGACTAGATGCAGCCTTTCTATTACTAAAGTTGATGGATCGCGAATTATATCAAAAAATATTATTACTCTTGTGTTATGGACCTCCGCAAAATAACGCCTATTTCTGGTAATTAATTTATAATAATTAATAATAATTAATAATAATAAGGTTATTATTATTATTATTAATTAAACCTTATCAATTTTTTGCAGCACATAGCAATGTTAGATATATCTACAGATGCAGGGAGGGAACTAGAAAATAAATTCAATGAAAAATATATGGATAAAAAAGTGAAATACATAAATTGTGATGTAACTGACAAAGAAAAGATGATAGAAACATTCAAAACATTAAAAGATGAATATGGGAGCATCGATGTGGTTGTGAATAGCGCGGCCATTTTAAACGAAACATTCGAGTCCTACGTAATGCAAATAAACGTTAATTTGGTATGTGGTACGTGTGTTAAATTTGAATGTGGATGGATATGTGCCTAGAGGGAGGCCTAAAAAGAGATGGTTGGATTGTGTGAAGTATGATATGGATATAAAAGGAGTGGTGCCAGAGTTGACGAAAGATAGGACAGAATGGAAGAGCAAAACATGTTGTGCCGACCCTACTTAGAGTGGGATAAGGACAGGGAGACTTGGTATGTGGTACGAACGTTTAAAGTTTATTATCATTTTATTTATTCTAGCCGTGTCCGTATTCGGCTGAGTAGAATAGACCAACCTCATATCTTACCGAGGTATAAAAGGTGACTAAGGTAAGTCAACCCGCCGTGTGGTATCCGGCTGAGTAGAAAACCACATTCTTTCTTACCGAGGTGTCGTAAAAGGCGACTAAGGTAAGTCGACCCGCCGTGTGGTACCCAGCTGTGTAGAGAAGACCAACCTCATTTCTTACCGAGGTAACGTAAAGGCGACTAAGGTAAATTGACCCGCCGTGTAGTCTTTAAAGTGAGTGACTTGAATTAATTAAATATTAATAATAATTTATAGAATTAGGCGTTACTTTGCGGAGGTAAGTCAACCCGCCGTGTGGTATCCCACTGAATAGAATAGACCTACCTCATTTCTTAATGTGGTGTCGTAAAAGGCGACTAAGGTAAGTTGACCCACCGTGTGATATCCAGTTTAGTAGAATAGACCATCCTCTTTCTTAGGTGTCGTACAATACAACTAAGGTAAGTTGATATCAGGCAGGCGGCCGGTCGTAAAATAACTAGCCAAAGCATGTAACAACATGTTTAAAACAAGTGCCGACTCCTTTTAGAGTGATTACGGATACCACACGGTGGGTCAATTTACCTTAGTCGCCTTTTACGACACCTCGGTAAGAAATGAGGTTGGTCTATTCTACTCAGCCGGATACCACACGGTGGGTCAACTTACCTTAGTCACCTTTTACGACACCACGGTAAGTAATGAGGGAGATCTATTCTACTCAGCCGGATACCACACAGCGGGTCGACTTACCTTAGTCGCCTTTTACGACAACTCGGTAAGCAATGAGGGTGGTACTATTCTTCTTATCCGGATACCACACGACTATATATATGAGTTTAAAATGTTTACAATTTTCGTTTCAGGTAGGTTTAGTTACAAGTTGCTTATTGGCTTGGAATTTGATGCACAAAGAGAAAGGTGGAAACGGCGGTACTATAATAAATTTAAACTCAATCGGATCACTAAGAAAACTTGCAAGTGTACCCATCAACAGTGCTGTGACAAGCGGAGTTTTAAAATTTAGCACATCTTTGGGTGTATGTAAACTGTAAAACCATTAATATTATAAGATTTCTTTACACTTTAACTAAACACAATAAGATCGGTCACTTGGTTCGCGCGACAAGAACTTCTTCGACAAAATAGTCGGTACTTTTACTTGAGACATTTTGAGTCAATTTGAGCTTGAGTCAAAACAACTACAGTTTTCAATAGAAATCTTAAATATTATATTTTCCTGCCCTTATCTCACTCTAAGTGGGGTCGGCACAACATGCTACAAACATGTTGTCGCATGATTTGTCTACGTATTTTACGACCGGCCGCCTGCCTGACGTCAACTTACCCTAGTCGTAATTTACGACACCTCGGTACACTGGATATTTTAATGATCTTTTAGAGTTTTTTTAAATCTATATATAGATGGCGCTACTTTGACCACTTTGATCGTCTATTTTTTGCAAACTTTTCTTATAAGATTTTAAGATTGCAACTATGGTTTCTAAAAGGGGTATATGGTGGACAGTGTACTGTATAATATGTTTTAACGCTTAATCGATTTTTCGATTCGGATAATCGATTTCTTTTGAAGGAATAATAATCGATCATTTATTAATCCATTTCTTTCACCCCAAGTCGCATCGCTAGTCAACGTCCATCGTTTGAGGAAGAAGAAGAAACATTTTGTAGTAATTGTATTTATAAATTATATATGGGACACTTACACACACTGTCGTTAGTCCCAAAAGTAAGAAACTTAATACTTGTATTATGGGTTACACAACAGGTGAATATATATTTACACATTTTTTAAATACATACTTATATACAAATATGCACCCAGGCCATTAATTCATTTATACAAAATTTTGGCCCTCGGCGGTAATTGAACTCGCGACCCGCGGGGCTTAAGGCAAGGTCACTACCCACTGCGCCAACGGGCCAGTATAACTTCATACTGATTCCCTTTCAGGATAAAACGCATTTTTCTAGAAGTGGAGTGCGCGTCATAGTTATGTGTATTGGTGTGACAGACACACCGATGGTACAAAATATAGAGAATAAAATGTTTGATGAAAGTGCTGTGGCACTAATAAAGGAAGATTTAAAGCTGCTTAAGGTACAAAGGTGAGGCTAAAATCTAAATAGAGATATAGAAATATTAAAAAGTTAAATCTTTTTCACAAAACGATAAATTAATTTTAGGTGTAATTAATAGCTTATGAACTCTGATATCAGTTTAGTTAAAGAAACAATAGAAATATTTATTATATTGTAAAAAGAAATCTTTATGCCGTATGGTATCTGGCTGAATAGAATAGTACCACCCTTATTTCTTACCGAGGTGTCTTAAAAGGCGACTAAGGTAAGTCAACCCGTGGTGTGGTATCCAGCTGAGTACAATAGACCACCCTGTTTCTTACCAAGGTGTCGTAAAAGGCGACTAAGGAAAGTCAACCCGCCGTGCGGTACTCGGCTGAGTAGAATAGACCACCCTCATTTCTTACCGAAGTGTCGTAAAAGACGACTAAGGTAAGTTGACCCACCGTGTGGTATATGGTTAATAGAATAGACCATCCTCGCTCTTACCGAGATGTCGTAAAATACGTCTAAGCTACGTTGATGTCAGGCAAGCGGCCGGTCGTAAAATGCGTACAAACCATGTGACAACATGTTTGTAATGTTTTTCTGATCCCACTTAGAGTGGGATAAGGGCAGGAAGATGTTGATTGTAGAAACAAATCTTTATAAACAGTCAATGACTATATTAAGAACTGCTAAATCTGAAATCGAAGTCTTGTATTTTTGGTAGAATCGCTTTATTTTATTGATAGTCTAAATCGGTAGACAATTTCAACATGTTTTGAAAAGTCGTATAAAACATTGATGATGACAAGTATTTCTAATACTTACTAGAAGGTCTCAATCTGTATTTTTTGTAATGAATTATTGAAAAGAAATAAATATTTTTGTATTTTTTTATGAGTTTTACCTTTTTTCAGTCCTGAAGCCGCGGCAAATGCTGTCATGCAAGTATATAAACAAGGAGCAACTGGCAGTGTTTGGTTATCAACTAGCGGTAGACCAGCTTTGGATATAACTGACACATTTAATAAAAGCATTGAATTGTTTAATGATTACATTTTGAAGTAAATCTATTAAAACAGCACTTTACTAAAGCATTTCGTTTCATTTCGTTTAATACGTTTGGAATAAGTATGTATTTAATGTTTATTATGAGATTAGATATGATCTTAAAAGTTAATATCTGCCCTAAAATTAATTAATTAAGCGTGTTAACAACAGCCTTTTAGTTTATTTTTATTATTATAAGCTTTTATTCAACTTGCAATGTATGTATATGAAGGTTGAATCTTGCAAGTGAAATTTGACCCAATTTCCGGTGTTCGACTGAGCTGAAATTTTCATACTGATGCAGTCCCGATGACAATGCATATTTATGATAATCATGACCTATTACTGTTGCCAGGATTGGCTCCATACAAGGTAACTCCTCAACGGTTAACTCTAGGCTATCTAACTTGACTTTTTTATTACTATTACATTCAATTTACGTCAAATAAATGGTTTATCTAGAGAGCACAATTAGATTTTGGTTACACAAGAAAATCATACTTCCTTTCGCCAAACATGAAGTTATAGAAATAAAGTTCCTTTTGCTATTGGCTCACTTTCGACCAAAATATTCTTGAATAAACGTCGGGAAAATTTCCGAGAAATATTTTCGTCCTCGTCGAGCGAGACTTAGTCGACAATTAACATCCCTTTATTGTTCGGGTACAAATTCTCTGTGCGGGTAAACATTTTAAATTTTGTTATACTAGATAAATTATGCATTCGTGTTATGTTTTAGGTGGAAAATATTTCATATATATGTCTCATACGATGTATCATCATTATTTGTATTATTAAGAGCAACATTATACTTTAACGATCGATGGTATATTGTAGACTGAAATTCTGGTTCGGCATTCATTGTTTGTAAATCGGTATGCAATAAATTCAACTTAACAACAAGAGCTACATTCACATATATAATATTGAAATGAAGAATTGTATTCATAATGTAAAAATCAAACACTACGTTTTATAGTTATTTGGAAGAAAATCTAAGCTGGATTCTTCTTTCGTCTTATTTGGCTGGATAGAATACATTCAGTTCGCTGAAACGAATGAATATCGTCATTATTTTTTCATCGATAGGATTGATAAGAATATAGGCTGGAACTAACTTCCATATAAAAGTAAAGTAACGGCCTGTTACTATCACACTGCTGGGTATAGGTCTTCTCTCACCTTCTTTTGCAGAAGGGTTGGAGTTTAGACGCAACTCGCTGCTTAAAGGTAGATTGGAGCACCATTTAATAATCCCAAAATTTGTAAGGAATATGTAGGTTTCTTCACGATGTTTTTCTTCACCGAGAAGGTTATATATTGTAAATATCACCTTATACAAAGAATACAATTACATGCTCTATGTATTTAACGTAAAACATGTAACTTTATTCTTAGGATGGGATATTAGTAAGCCACAAAAGTTTTAACAGAAAAACATATTAATGCCTGTTCAGGGTCATACGGTCTCACCATTCGGCTATCACTCTACTAAGTTAGCATCACTATAACAACCTGAAACACAAAACAAAAGACGGTGATTATAATATATTGTTCTCTGAATATTCAATGAAGCGAATTAGGATATGTCATTTCCAACTGTTACAAGTTGGTATGTTTCGTGAGTTAGCTAATTGTAACAGCGCTCTGTCGAGCTTAGAACATGCAATTCGTGGTTAAAATAGAGTAAGAACTAATTAGAACAAGCCATTAAGTTAGTGTGACTCGTGCCTAATTAAAGAAGAATGTAATTCTGTTCGTACAAAATTCTAGTTTCGCGGTATTGCATGATGATTATTGAGTAAAAGTGAACCTTCATAATATTTATAACTTATATACCTATATAATTTAAAAAATATAAACAAAATTTAATTAAAAAGATTAAAATAAGAATGCATGCGCCGATTACATGTGGGATTCAAACCCAGGTTCAGCATTTTCGGTCCGTCCGTTACCCATCGGCTATCGCAGCATTGCATATGATTATTAAATATCCTTTGCTTTCAATCTACATTTTGGGCATTCTTTAATGCTCGAAAACAGGGATTAAACGATATTTTTTTTCAAATAAAACTGAGCTAGATCGATTTTTCTCCCCCTAAACCCGCTGCATATTTAATTTCATAAAAATCGTTGGAGCCGTTTCCACAAAGATTAGCTCATTTAAATATTAAAGATATTCTATCTATTGCACATTACATGTTTACTATTTATCATGACTAGTTTTATTTCTATACAAATTTGGGTTTTTATAGCAATAAAATTTCATCGTTTCGCTGGGTTCTAAGGGATTCCTTGGGATTTGAATAATTTTAGGCAAAGGTTATTATTTCGGTTTCGGGAAGATCCTGTTCCTTATTATAGACCCACTATCTTTTTGGCTTTAGTTTTCTAAGTTTCAATTGTTCGTGAAATTATCGTTTACCTTAAATAATTAATTTTTCCGGCTGTAATATATCCCTGCCTAATATCTCTTATACCCTGTACAAGACAGTAATGATTAAATGTAACTAGTATAAAAAATTATATTTCTAAAAGAGCAATCTCCGAGTTTTTTGCTGGCTCTTCTCGGCAGGGATAGCTTTCTGAACCAGCAGTAGAGTTGACGATTCAAAAGCACTTGCTTACAAGTTGGCTTGAATAAATAAAATTTTAAATTAAATTGAATTGAATTTGTTCAGTGAATAATGCACTAATATTTCTCCGTATTATCCTGATTTGTCAAATTGGCCGTAAAGAAGATATTTGATATAACTTATAGATTTCTCAAACTAAACGATAAAATCAGCACGGAATATTGAATGTTTTGTAGCTGTTTTATTTGAATAAAATTGGCTTCAGACGAATAATACGCATGCTTAACCTGTGTGTTCAAAGAATTCGCATTACAGAGGCGAAGGGATAATTCTTTTATTCCCCATAAACACAAAGCTTTGTTGCGTACAGTTCAATCCTTTCCAGTACGCCAGACATGAATATAAATTTATTCGGAATATTTTATTGGGCATTGTAATATTATAATCTTATATCTTAACACTTTGAGCGGAGTTTGGAGATATGGGTGTTATATAGCCGCGATATGAGTCCTAAAAAACAAGTCAAGTTAAAAATGCTTTTAAGAAAATTGGAAGTCACTACTGTTAACCGTTGAGGAGTTCTCTCGGCTGGAGCCAGTTCTGGCAGCAGTATCAGGTCAACATTATCATCATAAATATGTAGTGTCATTGGGACTACACCATTATATAAAATTTCATGTCCCTAATGTAAATGTTGTTGATTCTTCTTTCGAAATTGATTAATTGTTTATTTCATCACTATTGTGTTTATGCTGCTTTGTATAAAAATATTGTTTACTTGAAAAATCAGCTCTTTAACATATAAGAAGTTCATAAACTCACTTTTACTAAATCTCCAATAACTCTGCTTTTAGATTGACAAAATCGATCAAATTTTGAGTAAAAGTTAACTAATAATAAAGCCAATAATTTGCTAAATTTTAAATTTACATCTTGGACAAAATTAAAATCATAAACATTTCCAATAGACAATATACTCTATAATTACAAAAAGCATTCATGCTTTCAACCTTAAATAATGAACCACGCAATTTAATCAATCTAACCAGTCAAGTCTTCTCGAATTAAACGTCGGGAAACATTTCGAACAATTATTCAATAGTAATCATTTGTTTTATAAATTATACCATTGTGATAGAACGCAAATAGAGCGAGTTTGCATATTAACGACGTGGAAACTAGCTCTAATAAAGTTAAAGTTTCAAGTTAAAACAATTAGACATGAACATTCTGAATTTAGAGTTGCTGATTACTAAAAAGGTAGACAGATAATAGAATAGGCGACTAGTTAAATTTCGCAGATTGTTCACATACATTCGTGTTTTGATGTAATTACACACACTTATTAACCTACCCATACAAACACATGTGTTTTAATATACGACGAATCTTCATTGGACATGTTAGATTTCTTCAAGAATTTTTTACCCTGTTCAAACTTCTACTATGCTACCTGTAACTTTTAAGCTTAATGACCTTTTTAAGGTCATCTATCTACCTAATGGTAGATCTACCAACATTGTCTCGTTGACGGATTTTCCAGCACCTTGAAGCCTAACTACCACTGGTTTTCCGCACACGGACCAAATATGAAACCAAAATGAAGACAGACACAATGTGTCCGTCTTCATTTTGGTTTCATATATGATGTTTCTAAGCTGAAAGAGTGATAAACCAAAATTGGTGATTCTAGTCATCCTACGTAGGCGATCCGTAGGTATTGAAAATTGAAAATTTTAGATAGAAGTGATGGCGATAACAGAGCAATAATGTTATACCTATTCAAATTTCAAATATTCTTTATGCAAGTATCAAGTGCTTTTGAATCGTCATATCTACTGCTGGTTCGGAAATCTGAAAGCATACGTGTGTGGATATAGCACGCTTAGATCCTGTACGAGACAGTAATGACTAAATGTAACTAGTAATAAGAATTATATTTTTAAAAGAGCAATCGCCAGGTTTCTTGCTGGCTCTTCTCGGTAGGAACAGCTTTCCGAACCAGCAGTATAGTTGGCGATTCAAAAGCATTTGTTTACAAGTTTATTTAAATAAAGAATATTTTAATATCATACATTAAATCTAAGCCCACGCAAGCAAGCATAAAAAAATTGTTTGCGAACTTCGAACCAGAAAGACATACCAGCAAGTTAAATAAAACCTCGTTATAAATATCTCCTCGTTGTTTATCGTATTCGAGACATTTCTTTACTAACGTAATTTACAAAAGCAGAAATAAATTTTCCAAAATTTAATCTTGACACAAGCTTGCGATGCTTTAAGACTCGCAATATTGAATCAGGGTTCGAGTGGATGCTTCTAAGAATTGAAGTTAAATACACATTAGCGGAGAGAGAAATTCGTCAAAAATATACGTATTTCTTGACATCGAAATCTTTAATTCAATTAAGCTTTGAGCGTTTAATTTGGTAAATTTCTGTTACTTTATAAATTTGAATCTTTAAATTATTGCGTAAAGAGTACACGCTTACGCTTACAAGTTTTAACTGTAGTAAAAAGAACTAATTTTGTTTATAAACATGTTATTGATAAAAAATGGTTAATCAACTTTTTTTAGCTACATTTCAAGATATACATACAACTTTGATTACAGTAACTATATTTTACGTACGACCACCTGCCTGACGTCTACTTACCTTAGTCGTATTTAACGACACCTCGGTAAGAAAGAGTCTATTCTACTCAACCGGATATCATACGGAGGGTCAATTAACTTTAGTCCCGTTTTACGACACTTCAGTAAGAAATGAGGGTAGTATAATAAACACAGCCGGATACCAAACGACAAATCAAAAGTATTATATATGCTGTATAAAATATCACACTTGTAGCAATGCTTTTGAGTCATCATCCTCCTGCCTTTAGAATAGAATAGAATAGAATAGAAATATACTTTATTGTACACCATAATCCATACAAAAGAAAAACAGTTTGAACATGAAACATTAATAAACATGGTTAAGATATACAATGGGCGGCCTTATCGTTAAAGAGCGATTTCTTCCAGGCAACCCATGATTAAAGGACCAGGTAAAAGTCACAAAAACGGGGTGTACGTTAAAATATAAAAATATAAATGTAAAAAAAAACAAAAAGTATACATATAAAAAATAAGCTGTAAAAATAAATAAATAATAATGAGTACATATAGTCAGTAGAATATACAAAAATAGCTGCTAACCCATTAAATAATGTCTTTTCAAATTTTCTTTAAATACAAAAAGAGACTGTGCATATCTTACAGAAAGCGGTAGTGAATTCCATAGCAGGACACCTTTTACAGAAAAAGAATTACCATAGAAACACGATGAATGCGTAGGTATTTTAAGGGTAAGTCTTTCACTTGGACGAAGTGAACGTTGAGAAGTCTCAAAACGAAATTGAAAACGCTCTTTAAGGTAAGAAGGTGTAGCGGGATTAAAAAGAATGCCATATAAGAGAGAAAGAATATGAGTATTCCTGCGAAGTCGGATTGGGAGCCACTTGATTTTATTGCGAAATTCGGAGATGTGGTCATACTTACGGAGTCCAAATATGAACCGAATACAGAAATTTTGAAGACGCTCAAGTGTATTCAATTGCTCCTCAGTAATATCGAGATAGCAAATGTCAGCGTAATCAAGAATCGGTAGGAGGAGTGTCTGTGCTAACGCAATTTTAGTAGCAACATATCTCCTGAGGTGATATAGGAAGGAAATTGCGCAACCTACGGAGAGAGCTAGCAGCTGCAAAAATTTTCCTGCTCACCTCAGAGATTTGTGGTCCCCATGACAAATGTTGATCCATGATAATCCCTAAGTTTTTAACTTTGTCTTTATATGGAATGACAACACCGTTAAGGGACACAGGAGGTAGATCTGACATGGTAATTTTGGAGATTTGCTTCGAACTTCCAATAATTATCACCTGCGATTTTTCGGGATTTATAAGCAAACCAACAGAATTACACCAAGTCATGATATTTGACAGATCTTTATTTATTATATTGATAGTTTTAGAGAGATCAACTATTGATGAGTGCAAGTAGATTTGGAGATCATCAGCATACAGGTGGTAGAAAGAAGAGATGTGTTGACTGATAGAATTAATAAAAATAGAAAATAAGAGTGGAGACACCACACCACCTTGCGGTACACCGGCTTTAATAAGAGACCAATCAGAAAAAGTGTCCTGTATTCGTACTCTTTGCCGACGCCCATGCAAGTATGAATGAAACCAATCAATCACCTCAGGAGATATGTTAAGAGAAGTCAAAAAACCTAGCAAAATATCAAAGTCCACGGAACTGAAAGCATTGCTGAAATCTAACAATGTCAATACAGTTACTTGTTGCTTATTCATGGCAAATCGGATATCGTCAGTTACCTTTACTAAAGCAGTAGTCGTACTATGGCCGTTTCGAAAACCAGATTGAAAATCATTAAAGAGATTATTACGTGTAAGAAAAAGACTTAACTGTTGTTGCACCAGACGCTCCAGCACTTTGGATAAAAAAGGGAGGATCGAAATAGGACGATAGTCCGAGTAACAAGAAGGATGAAGTTTTTTAGGTAATGGAGTTACTATAGCGTCTTTCCAGGAACTAGGAAAAGTAGCGGTGCGGATAGAGTTGTTTAGGATAGCAGTAATAGAAGGAAGTACTAAATCTAAAATAGGAACGACCATTTTACGACTAATAGAGTCACTACCGACGGCATCAGAGTTAATAGCAAGAACACTACTCTTAACATCACTTACAGTGAATTGATTAAAATGAAATGTAGGGATGTCTGGAGTAGGTAAAGCCGAAAGTCGATCTAATGTTTTTAATTTAATTATCCCATTTATGGGAACAGATGAGGAGAAATTCTGATTCAGCAGATTTAAATCTATATTTTTAGAATCTACGTCAAGATTTGCTTTACCCACTCCAAGTGACTTGAGGAATTTCCAAACTCGACCAGAGTCTTTTTCCTCGACTACAGATTTATAGATATGGCGTCTTTGCTGATCTCTACACATCCTGTTGCAACGATTCCGTATCTTTTTATAATTCTCTCGATTTTCATCAGAAGGATTACGTCGATATTTTGCTTTCGCATTATTTTTTTTCCCTTGTAAAGCTCTTAATTCAGATGTGAGCCATGGGGCAGGTAAATATTTTAGTCTGACAGGTCTAATAGGCGCATGTTTATCATAAAGTCCAGTCAAAATTGTATTAAAAGCAGCTACTTGTTCATTAACAGAACCGACATCAAGACTTGCAGCCCAGTCTGTGTTTGCTGCATCATGCCGCAGTCTATCTATGTCCATACTCCTAAAATTGCGTTGCAGAAGAATTCTTGATTTAGCTTTAGGGGGTTTAATTTTGTAAGACAAAAAGAGAAGGTCGTGATAAGAAAAGGCAGTAGCAGCGCATTGACCATATTTTTCAACATGGTTTGTAGAAGAAACTATAATGATATCTAGAAGAGATGGAATACAATTAGGAAAAGTGTGGGTAGCCTTCAACGGAAGGATATGCAAATTAGCAGAAGAAATCACATTGTGAAGACGGAATGATCGGTGGTTACGCTTGAGGAGGCAGGTATTAAAGTCCCCCATAATTACAGTATGACTATAAGATGGCGAGTATTTATGTAAAAGATTTTCAAAAGAGGAAAAATAATCTACTGTAAGGGACGGGCTATAAAACACGCCCAGGAGCACTTTTATGTTTGAGAGACATACCTCCAAAAACAAGTGCTCTGCACCAGAACTCCCTTGGGCTTGTGATATATCTAAGACAGTGCTAGGTATGTGGGAGTGAAGATAAATAGCAACTCCTCCACCCGTCCTCCCAATGCGATCATTGCGAATTAATTGATATCCCGGAAGAGAATAACATACCGATGGCAAACAAGGCTTCAGCCACGACTCAGAAATTAATATAGCGTGGATGTTTTTATTTTCAAAGGTAGATAGAAAATCAGGAAAATGTGCAGGAATACTTTGCGCATTTATGTGAACTACATTGAAATTCTTCAAAACATCTGATAATTGTGATATTAGATTATCACTTAAGGGCATGCTATGGAAACTATCATCACTACTTATTTCAGCAGACGAGGAAAGAAGCGAAGAGAAACATTCTTCATCTAAACTATCATTAGAAGACATTATAATGTTAACAACTCTTTTAAGATAATATAATTAATATAAGGGGAAAAAAAAATTAAAATAATAATAATAATATTATATATGTACGTCTACCTATAAGTTTATACGTAATATAAATAAAAGTGATAAGTTGTTATATAATATTATAAATATTGTATATTCAATATATTTATATATATTTTTAATATATGTTTTATTGTACATACCTCCCAGCTTTTGAATGTAAGAAATAAAATAAAATAAATTATGTAAACCCAATCACTATGAAACTAATGAAAGAATTACAAATCCTGTTTACACGGAAATACATTAGTTTTAGAAGTATTGCATTACAATATCGTTACACTTTAATTTATAATTATCCTATCGAAATACAACATTGACAAATATTTGTTACAAATAATGCCTTTATCCCACTCTAAGTGGGGTCGGCACAATATGTTATAAACATGCTGTCACATGATTTGGCTGCGTTTTTACGACCGGCCGCCTGCCTTCAAATTACCTTAGTCATATTTTACGACACCTCGGTAAGAAAGAGGGTGGTCTATTCTACTAAACCGGATACCACACGGTGAGTTAACTTACTTTAGTCGCCTTTTACGACACCTCGGTAAGAAATGAGGGTGGGACTATTCTATTCAGCCGAATACCACACGGCGGTGTAGCAATACTTTTGAGTGTCAAATAAAAATCTCTTAACATCACATGTACATATATATACTTTAGTACGTGAATATATTTACGTATGTAAACGAAATAACAAACAAATACACTGTACAAACAACGCGTTCATCTTCTATCAAAGCGAGAGATAGTTGAATCAGCTTTGCTAGTAGTAATACAAAGAAATATTGTGTACACAGCATGTGAACAAATTAGTTACGTCGCAGATAAAATCGAGACATACATTTGTTTTTATTACACATAGGAATTTGAGTTATAAATTGAATTTGCTCTGAGCCTTTGGCATTTGTTTGTTTAACTAATAAGATGTTCAAAGATTATATGATGTAACATATTGAACGAGCGAGACTAGACCAATTTCAGTTAATATTGAATTGAGTTAGGTATATAGAGACTGAACATTAGTTGGGTTAGGTTACATAGAATTTTGCTGGGGGTGGGTGGAAGGAGCGGAGGATGTCGTGCGGTGTTCCACAGGGGTCGGTTCTTGGCCCCCTCCTGTGGAACATCGGCTACGAATGGGTGCTGCGTGGGCAAATGCTTCCGGGGGTGCGACTGTTCTGCTATGCAGACGACACCCTCGTAACTGCCCGCGCGAGCACCCACCGGAAAGCCCGAGTGCTGGCGACCGCGGCCACGGCTCACGTTGTGGCCCGGATTCACCGGCTGGGACTGGGGGTGGCCTTGGAGAAATCCGAGGCCATTTGCTTCCACAGGCCTCGGATGGCGCCCCCAGTGGGTTCCCGGTTGGTGGTGGGCGGGACGTACATCGAAATCTCGGGTACATTACAGTACCTGGGATTGCTCCTCGACAGCCGATGGACGTTCGAGGCCCACTTCCGGCGGCTCGCTCCTAAGCTAACGGTGACCGCCGGAGCCCTGAGCAGGCTCCTTCCAAATTTGGGAGGGCCTAATGCAGGCTGCCGGCGCCTATACGCCGGGGTGGTTCGGTCGATGGCCCTGTACGGCGCTCCCATATGGGCGGGGCGGCTGACCGCGAGATCCTTGCCCCTGCTGCGCAGGGCGCAGAGGATCATGGCGGTCAGACTTGTGCGGGGCTACCGGACCATCTCCGGCGAGGCGGCCTGCGCCTTGGCCGGGTCCCCTCCGTGGGACCTAGAGGCTGAGGTGCTAGCTCAGGCCTACTGCCGTAGAGTCGAAGCCCGTTCACCGGGGGAAGACTCAGTGGCGGTAGAGATGGATTGGAGGAGGGCAGCTCAGGAAGAGCTCCTCCGCCAATGGAGGCGGCGGCTTGAATCGCCCAGTGCAGGAGCCTGGACGATTTCGGCCATCCAGCCCATTCTCCAGGGCTGGGTCGCCAGGAGGCATGAGGTCCTCACCTTCCGCCTGACACAGGTGCTCTCCGGACATGGTTGTTTCGGGTGGTATCTGTGGAAGGTGGCCCAGCGCGAAGCGACTGGTGAGTGCCACGAGTGCGGCGCCGACTTTGACACGGCGCTGCACACGCTCGCAGACTGTCCAGCTTGGGCGGTTCAGCGGGCGGAACTCGTGGCACAGGTGGGGCACGATCTCTCCCTGCCCACTGTGGTTCGCGCCATGGTGGACAGGGAGCGATCGTGGGCAGCGATGGCCTCCTTCTGCGAGGATGTTATCTCGCGGAAGAAGGCGGCGGGACGGATCCGGGAAGTCGAGTCCTAGGATCCAATCCGCCGCAGGCGAGCGGGGCGCAGGCGACTCGCCGAAGTCCGTCACATGCCGCCCTAACGGGGACCTCCGAGCGATCCGAATGGGGTTTATCGGACGCTCGCTGGAGTTAGGTCCCCGAGGCGTTCGATGCATCTGGTGCTCCCGATGCATCGTCCAGCGGAGGGAGGGGCCACTTTCAGAGAGGCCCCGACCCAGAGGTGGCGCACTCTGGGCTACAGAGTTGCTGCTGGCGGGGATGGGGGGCAATGTCTTCATGGGTACCCTATCCCCGCCACCAGCAGCGTAGTGGAGCACACAGGTTATTTTAGTCGGTGCGAGTCCGACATAACCGTCGCCTGTCCCCGTCGGGCGGCGGTACCCATAAGGGGTTTCTTCCTGTATAAAAAAAAAAAAGGTTACATAGAATTTTGTCACATACCGCGTTTGTTAAGTGCTAAGTGTAAAAAGTAAAAGTCGTTCTCATGCAGGGTAGTTACTTACCATATTTATCACAAAATACCACCACCACTAACACGCTTGACAAAATTTGACGTTCCATTACTCAAGTAACCGAAGCATCATCAGAAAATAGACTCCACGATAAAATCACAAAGCATTCAATTTGTAGTGTCTTCTAAATTCAATCATCATAAAATTATTAAACAGAGATACAGATACAGCAAGATATACAGATTTTCGTATTTATAATATTGTGAATAAATGAATGAATAACTCTTTATTGCACTCCAAGTAAATAATAAACATAAACAAGAGAAATAAGAACATATAAGAGTGCAAGAGAGGTCTTATCACTAAAAGTGATCTCTTACAGACAACCTCTACGTTAAAGTAATATTAAAGTAAGTTAAATTATCTTTGATATGCATATAAAAACCATAATAGATAAATAAATATAGAGACTATTAGAAAACATGCGTAGACAAAACGAAGAATACGAATGATATGCCTCCAATACCTTTGGACCTGACTTAGTAAGCAGAATACGTGATGTTATGTAAATTTCATAAATGCCCCGTCAGTAAGCTGAGGGTCCAATACGAATACCAGATTCGTTATTGTCTGAAATAATTTGACTTCGAGGTCAACTGTTAATATAATTTTCTTGATAGAACCGTTTTCTAATTGAGCATAATCGTGACTTTAAAAGTCATCAACACAATGCTGTTAAATTATCCGTATAACATTTAAACAGTGTAACAGTTTGTTACAAAATGTTTCAAATACAAATAATTAGATCAATAATAAAAAATAACATTATCACCGTCAATGCGCCATTTACGCGTGTTTTGGCTCGATTATTCTAGGCTAAAGAATGCATGGTTCCATCAACTGACCTTTTATTCACTGATACCGGAGAATAATTGTTTTCTACTCCAAACTCATAATAATACTAAGGATAAATGATTACTAATGCTATGCTACTATAAACAAATGCTACTAAAACTATAAATTCAGGGGGACGTGCGTTGTTCGCGGTGCTTGTACACAAATGCAAACTGAATGCAGCGGTGCCGCGCGTCCGTATTTATGCTGTTGTGTAAGGTGCTAATGCACCGAACACCCTATACCCTTTCAGTAGGTCGTCGCAGAGCCAGTCTCTTACTGAGACTTAAGCGATTATTAGATACTAATATTAAGATCTTGAGCTAAGCTAATGTGTTGTGTGCTGGGCTAATGTGTGGTATGGTGATGAAATGTGACTTACCGGGCCAAAATAGATTGCGCCATGGCCACATAAATTTTTGTGCGTTATAAATGTGAAAGGGGTTTAAATTGTGTTGAGTTGCAATTAAGTTTGAAAGTACCTGGGTGACCGAGCCCCTTACGTTAAACATTATCAATAAATAAAAAAAATGCCTAACCTAGTATTCTGAAATTGAAACCGCCCGTTACCCGATAGAGCTATCGTGAGTTTGTACTTGATAGCGAAATTCTTTGCTTTCTTATAAAAATATAGCAATTTATTCAGTGCCAGAAAACAGGGATAAAACAATCTTTTTCTCTTGATAAAACCTTGCTAGATCGATTTTTCCCCCAAAACCCTCTGCTGAATTTCATGATAATCATTGAAGCCGTTTTCAAAATGCAAAAAATATATATATACAACATTAACTCATTTAAATATTAAAGATGTACAGATGTAAAGACACGTATAATAATAAAGCCCCTCATAGCAAGAAGTCTTCGGAAAATTAATATAATCAACGTTAAAGTAATTTAATCATATATTTAATTAATAACCAAACCTCAAAGAAACATTTCAATTCATTATCTAATATTACAATTTTCACAAATTTAAAAAAGCTAGTATAATACGGTATCGACAAATAAGTACAAATTATGTAAGTAGAAGACGTGCTTTCAAACAAATTTTAGCAATTTAACATCAAAGTATACAGACCAATAATGAATTAAGGGGTTCGCCATTGCGAATGATTGCGTCATTTTAATTGAATTTCAGGTAAACTAATCAATATTACTTTGATGATAGTTGTTGAGGTATTTTTGGTTTGATATAAATTGGCTACATTTTGCCTGTCGTCGGCAACCATTTCATATTTCACAACGTATGAAAAAGTAGTAAGCCTAAGTCACTTTCCAACAATTATATTCTAGTACCTGGGTAATTTTAAAAATGATGTAAAAAAAATTAAAATAAAAAAAAAATTGAAAAGAAAAATGAAAAAATAATAGGGCAGGTTGGGCTCGATCCTAGGTATTTTCAACTCTCTAGACCTCTCTAGACTAGAATTGTATTCAAAGTAAATTTTAAAAAAAAATTTGAGCCCGAAATCAGGGGTAAATGAATTTTTTTTTAAATAAAATTTATCTAGATCGTTTTCTCTCCCCCATAACATAATATATATATACGTACAAGATTTAAATATTAAAGATATTCTATACCAAAAACATCGACTTGCACTTCCGTTAAGATGTGAAACAAATGATAAACTAAAACACTTCCAGATTTATAGATTTGGCTTGTAAATAGGGAATATATTTGTGTGTAACAGTGTAATACATTCTAGCATTAGAACCCGATAAAAATGAAACATCACTTTGGTTTATTGCATAAATTCCTTTACTTGATGAATTTTCTTTTTCACATCTCCTCTTTAATTAGAATCTATTCCATTCAGATGCTGTTCGAGCTTTGTCTAACTACCCAATCCTTTTTCCCCAATTGAACAGTGGATTTGCGTCAATCACGACCTTAACCGATCGAAAACACTAATTGTAACCCAATTATAAAACATATACAGATAACAGGTAAAAGATATACAGATTTTTTCGATAAAAATAAACGAACCGATATGTAATCAACCTCCGTTGATTAATACAAAAGTAATAATAAAATTATTTACTATAATAGGTACGCGATAAAGTAAAATAGAAAATACATATAATGTTAAATGTGGTAATGTGTTAAGAGTGGACAATCCTTTTTCATACCTCATACATGCAGGATTAGTAAAAACACATGCACAAACCTCCAACACCGTCACCACAAGCACTACATAAGTTCACTATCACAAACTCTACAATCGTTTCGCCCCGCATCATCAGGAGATAGACTCCAAGACAAAATCGCCAATCCTGCGATGTATCAGGTAGATGAACCTGTATCAGTTATGAAAGCGGATTGTCCACTCTACATTTAGCATCACTACATATTATAAAACAAAGTTCATATTTCCGTATGTACGCATAAAACTTTAAAACTACGCAACCGATTTTGATGCGGTTTTTTTTAATAGATAGAGTGATTCAAAAGGAAGGTTTGTACGTATAATAACATTCAATACGGAGTAGAGAAATACTGTAATTTTTGAGGTTTCTGTAAATAATTACATTTTTGTCCGCTTACATTGCAAACGCAGGCTAAACCCTACGAGATTTATCAAAATGATGTACTAAGTATTTGTACGCCTTGAAAAGGTCTACAGAAAAGTCCGCGATGGTATATGTCTATCTCTTATGGATAACCCACAAAAGCATTTTTTGTCATATACTTTTTACGAAAAATAATGCCTTATGTTCAAAGCAATTTTTATACAATACAACATTAATCCTTATGCAATTAAGTACCTTAAATAAATTGTTGATTTAATATAGGTCAATATGGCCGTTTACAGTATGTAATTTAAGTGAACATTTTCCGAGATATTACAGATTTAAAATGTCGTGAGGACGCCGCGCTTCACCCTATAGCACTTCGAATCTTTTAAGAGTTTGTTTAAAGACATTCTGTAATTAATTGTAAAAATAAAATACATAGGTAAAATGTAAAAGTAAATAAGTAAAAATGTACTATATGAGTTTAGATATTCCAAAGATAGCAGGAAATCGTCTTGGTATAGGGAGAGGAAATTGTTTTTCTCCAAATTTAACGCTTGCGGGCCACGGGCAGTAATGAATAAATCAAAACTACTGGATCGATTTTAATCATTTTTTTACACTGACTGACATGGGATATATATTTTATACCCGTGCGAAGCATGGGCAGGCCGCTAGTTATATATATTTCCTATTTTACTTCATCGCGGATTATAATAAAATAATTTGATTATTACTTTTGTATTATGGATCTCCGCAAAGTAGCACCTAATTCTATAAATTACTCTGGTGATATATTTAATGCTATATTTAAGTCTACTATCAAAATTATTGCAACCAATGTTAGAATACTGTCTTCATACACTACAAAATATTAAAAAAAACCTACACTCCTTAAATATGTTACTTAACTCCACTTTACTAAACGAACGAAGTAATTTGAATTTAAAAGAGTTCAATTTCATTTCAATACAACAGTAGACGCAAAATTGTCTAGGGCTTTATTTTATGCAATTTAATTGGAGTTCGTAATAATTGGGACGCTCGTGAACAAATTTGCATCTGAAAGTAAATCGATTTGGCCCACACAAGGCACTGGGTACCGCTTTCATATATTTTCTACAAATAAGGGATTCGATTGCCTATATTTTTGAATACAGATATTGTACCCCAGTCCTTTTTTGTTTTGATAGAGTAAATCATCTTTATTTAAATAAGCTCTTTCAATCACTTTGGAATCGTCAAGGATCAATATGATTAATGAAGCTACAGCTGGTTCGGAATTTTGCTCTTACCGAGAAGAACCAGAAAGGAACTCGGCGGTTAATCTTTTAATCATTTTGAATTTTAGATTAATGTTGTACATGAGTATAAAAAGTATGATACATATAAACTACTGAAGAAGGTGGAAAACCATGTATGCTATAAGTAAAATAAATTAACATATTCTAGGAGAGAAGTACTGTTTACACTCACAACCCTGCTCAATTGTGTATTAAGCTACAGGCTACATGTATTCAGGAATGATGACATAAAAAAATCTTTGAGTAGATATTTATAAATACTTACAATAACATTAATAAGTACCTGGTTGACCGAGCGATCCTCGGTAATTTTTTACAAAAAAAAAAAAATTCAAAAAAAGAAAATATAATTAGGAAGTTGGGGATCGATCCTAGGTATTTACATTTCTCGAGACTGCTCGTTCCCCGAATAAGCTACGCTGACTTGACAGTTAATGACAAAAATGTCAAATCAATATAAATTTTAGTATTTTTTTATGACCAACAGGGATAAAACGTTTTTTTTACATAAAATCTAGCTAGATCGATTTTTCTCCCCCAAAACCACCTACATGATGAATTTCAGGAAAATCGTTGGAGCCGTTTCCGAGATTACGAAAATATATATAAATATATACAAACATACAAGATTAACTCATTTAAATATTAAAGATATTCGGAATTAAAAAAAAATCAATGTATATTGGAAACCGACCACTTAAACATGTGTTCAAATGTGTTTAAATTCTATCTATTAAAAAATCTCTCTCTAATTCTCCGTGTTCCGCGAAACGTTAAATATAACATAACAACATTTAAACTCAAGCACTGAACGAAATCACGTTCGATCTTATAGGAAGAGCACTTTAAAACGTCTCGGAAAATATTGCAAAATAGAAAGCGAATAGCTTATTCAGTGTCGTTAAAATTGAATTTGGTATTGGATTCCTTGATGTAGAAACGGTATCCTAGTCGCTATAGCGTTGGTTATTAAATGGATAATTTAGACAGTGACTAGCTTTTACCCGTAACTTCGTTTGCGTGGACTGTTGTTGCGTGATAGGTTTATAATGGATGGCACTTTTGCATGTCATCCTATTCCTGTAGAATCAACAGGATTTCTAGAGCCCATATGTTATTCCGGTGTATGTCAAATTAAAATAATAATAATATTGTGTAATAACACTCCCATAAATTATATGAGATATTTCATCAAGCAAAAAAAAAATTATAAAAGAGCATTTGCTGACTTCATGATGTCATTCATTTAATGTCTTAGCAAGTAAATCTTAACAATATGCGACACTCTGAAAAATGTTTAAAGAAAAAAAAATGTAATGAGAAAACTCCAGCAAATTTGATATTTATGGAAATCAAATTGGCAATTCGTGTTTCCCCAGAATATTTTTGACTAAATGATTATCGTACACCTACCGATTATTTTTAGGAGAAATAAGGTAAGCAAATTTATAATATTATTATGGAAATGAAATTAGCAATTTGTGGATGCCCGAAGTCATTATTACATTATATTATCGGTTGAATGATTTCACATAAGGTTCAAAATATTAAGCTTTTATAATTTAATTTAAATTTTGAATTTTATTTTATTGAAATTAATATTAGGGCTACGCACATTAAGACCTTGATTGTCTAACCCCAAGCAATAGCATTCATTAAGCTTAATTTTATCTAAGGTTAAAATTACTGAAATAAAGAATTAAATTAGAAACAGAAAAAAATAAAGAGGTATTCATTTAGCTTAGTTGGCTGACCCAATATCCCAGATGATCCTACAAATCAAATACAAATCTTTGTTATACAAAAAACATTCTTACATAAGTATAAAATTATCTAAGATTAAAATTACTGAAACATAGAACTGTGTTGTTGTAAAAAAAGGTTATTATTTATCTTTGACATTTAAATCAAAGATTACAATGATTTAAATTTATCTGTGTACAAGTCAAACGAGTCAAAAAAAATGATTATATATTTTCTAAATCTTTACGCAATATGTTTATTTTGAAGATATTATGCAATATTAGTAACTTGTAACAATGGCTGAAAAGAAAAATGAATATCCACCAAGCGTTGAGGCGAACAGGCGTTTGTTGCCTTTTGAGACATGGGAGGATTATTTGGACTCTCTTATTGAAATTGCTGATCTACGAAATCTCAGGAGCATCGAATCGGCTCGGACCATTGCTGCTCTCGGTTATAGGTAGCTTCTTCTATGTTTTCTTCTCTAACTGATTGACACCTGATAGTAATTCTACAAAGCGAGAACAAGAGCATTTATCATACCTTAAATATTATTAATATTAAGAAGTAAGACAAATATTACCAACTTCAAAAATCCCGTCAATTCACTCACAAACTTCTCAAACTTTCTACTTTTTACCTACACGATGTTATGAATTGTATTACCGAACCTATCGAATTAAAATATTTAATAGAACATATATATTTATTATTTCCAGATTATGATTACTACTAAAACCTTGCTTAAATGGTTTGTAATAGTCATCATCTTCCTGCCCTTGTCCCACTCTAAGTGGGGCCTTTTACGACACCTCGGTAAGAAATGAGGGCGCTCTATTCTACTCAACCAGATACCACACGGCTGTTCGACTTACGTTAATACCTCGATACCTCGGTAAAAAATAAGGCTAGTCTATTCTACCCAGCCAGATACCATAGCGCCTTAACTGAGTCGCCTTTTACGACAGCAGAATACAATATATTTAATTTAAATAGTATTAAGAAACTGTAACAAATACAGTTTGTATTTTAAAGGGCCAATGGTGACACATTAACTGAAAAAGAATTCTACACACGTCGCGCTCTCATACACAGTATTGTTTATCCAGTAGTATGCCCGTACATATTGGTCAGTGAAGGGACAAAAATTGATGACCCGTTCAACAGGGAACTGGCTGTGCGTGAGCGAGCTAACAGAGTTGGAATTTTACAGGTAAATGACAATGGATTTTAAATATAGCTAACACCGTAAGGAGTTACTATCTACTTTGAGATGAAATGGTGCTTTTCATTGAATTCGCAATGTTCTGTTAGTCTTTCGTTAAGGTAATCGGTTTGAGAATACCTATTATTTATGATAAATATGCTAAAACCTTCCAATGTATTAAAGTAGCGTGGTAAAAATAAAATCCATGCCTTCTTTTCAAAAGAGATAGGAGTACAAAGTTTATATTACAATTATTTTACTGTAATCCGCGCTTGTTAAGAAATCTATGTAATGCTAAGTGTATGAAGCAGGCAAAATTCACATACCTTATACATGCAGGACAAGTCTCCACAAAACGTTGCCAACACCAACACTCCACTCAAGCACCACACACGATTTTATCGTGGAGCCTATCCTCCTGATGGTGCTTCGGTTACGGGGCGAAACGATCGTAGTTATTGTGGTAGCGAGTGTGCGAGTGCTTGTGTGGAGTGTTGGTGTTGGGGGTGGTGTAATACGTGTGGTGACTTGTCCTGCATGTATAAGGCATCCGAATGTTGCCTGATTCAAACACAGCATTACAAAGATTCTCTTAACAAGCGCGGATTACAGAGAAATAATTCTATTGTAAATTCTATACTATGGATTTCCGTAAAGAAACGCTGGCTTCTATAGATCAGATAGGTGTTCTCTTCCCAGCCCCAAGATAGACATCAAACTTGCTTCACTATTTACTAAATATAATGCCTTAGTTATTTACTTAGCCAACATTTATCAAGTTCATCAATGTTTTCAGTCCGTCATTTTCATTCGACATTTCACCAAAGGCGGATTCGAAATATCCGGCTATATTGATTACGCGCACCGACTAATAACGGAGGATTGGGGGCCGTTTTTTAGAACTAACAAAATGCTCTGGCCGAGAGACAGCGACTTGGGCTACTATCATTGGAGACATGGCACTGTGAGGAGCAATATCAGTAGGAATTACAAGGTAACGGACTTATTGTGGACTTAACATCATCAGTCAGAGTTTCACCAAAGTTATTCATTTAGTATTGTCTTTCTCTTCCCAAAACGTTCCGTTGCGCCTTATTTTCAGACCTAATTTTTTCGTAATAAAAAACTTTAATAAATTATCTATATAACAACAAATGATTTTTAATCACTTTCGATTCAGTCACTTCGTTTTGTCACTTGTGCCTATTATATAACATCCAGAAAGCTATATTGTTATAGTAATTGCTCTTTTATATAATCTAAGTTATAGCTCTTTAAATGTTAATAGTTTCATAATTGCATCAAATATTAGTAATAGCATTCGGAATTTAAAATGTCAAGAACTTTTTTATTTAATTTTCGGGACAGACGTAATGTGTGTAACATTACGTCCGTCCCGAAAGTAAGTAATTAATACTTGTGTTATGCATGACAGACAATTAATAAATATATACATTATTTTATTTGTTGGCCCTCGGCAGGAGTCGCACCCGTGACCCGCTGAGCTGAAGGGAATTACAACCAACTGCGCAAACTGCACAGTCTTGATTTTTTTCTACATCAAGATATACAATGAGAGTCAAGCGAATTTCGCAAATGTACGGCATCGAATTTGATACATACATACATTCACTTAAATAGCCACTCTGAAAAATATTTTCCTTTTGCTATTATATTAATGATATTTTTGTAGCCAATAATGGATCCAGACAGAGGTCTTCTTTTCCAAAACCGTCACGATCATAAGATCATTTGCCCCGACCCACATCAGGACCCTGGCCAGAATACTACCAAGCAGAGAATTTATTCACAACGGTACACCCAAGTTGAAATGTACGACCACGTTGTTAGAAGGAAGAGTTGACATATGAAATTATGAACAACTTTATGAATATAAATATACCTACTTTATAAACAGCCAATTATCTTTTAAGTTTTATTGACGTTTACACGATCTTAGAAGATTTCTCACTTTTAAAATTAGTTTAGCCTTAGATAAATTTACTCGATATCATGATGTATAATTATATGTATTTTGAACTTTCAATGAATTATTATTCTAAAATACCTTAAAATTATATCTCAAATAATACACACACAAAAATTAATGTCATTTTATTTTACGGAAAACTGAGTGTATACAATATTTTAACGCAGTTCGTATTATATTAAATATTATATAAAATTTTATTTCGAAATTGTTCTCTTAAATCCTATTAGTTTGAAATATTTACATCAGTGCAAAGGAATTAATTAAGAATCCATTTAAATTATAATTTCTTTTGTCATATTGTTACTACTAGGCAATACGAAAATTATAAAATAAGAATGAGTAAAAAACATAACAAATTATCTTCAAATCATGATATACTCAATACAACTTTACTGAACAATTTTAAGCATTTAATAATCTTTGCCCATTTTCGGAAACTACAACCTATGTAATTCTATTACATAGCCCCTTTACATTATATCCTATAAAATAGATGTCATCTAACTTAAAGACTGTATTGATTCTAGACGCGTTCTCTTCGCTGTTTCTCTCGATGCCTTGTGCACGATCGATGTACGCAATGTGATACCAAAGATATCCTCATGATACCTATTCTCATCCTACAAACAAACAAAAAAAAGAATCAATAAAACATGGAAAGTTTAATATGGTTTGTCTATAAAAAAATTAGCTGACCCGACAGAGGTTCTCCTATCTTAACTATTTAATCAAGAAAGTTTACAAAAGTAATAATAAAATTATTTTGCTATAATCCGCGAAGAAGTATAATAGAAAATATATATAATGCCAAATGTAAGTGGACAATCGGTAATCATACCTGGTACATGCAGGATTCGTAAAAACACATGCACAAACCTCCACCACCGCCACCACAATACACAAGCACTATATACGTTCACTATCACAAACTCAACAATCGTTTCGCCCCGCAACCGAAGCATCGTCAGGAGATAGACTCCACGACCAAAATCGTAAAGCGAAGCAATACCCAAATAAGTTTAGTTATATACTAATCGGTTCAACCCCACCCTTTATTTTATTTTGCCTGCAAACAAGTGTAACAAGCTTGAACTAGAAACATTTATTTGCTCGTTAATGAGGGTGCCATTGTTATGTTTAATAATCTCAAGGTTTTCCAATAGGCTCAGCTTAAGGCCTTTATTAGAACACGTGTGCAATACTTCGAAACTATGGTCATTAGGAACTTTATGACCGCTTTCTATCAGATGTTTAGCGAAATTTGAATTTTGTGGTTTGTTATTCCTGAACGCGGCCATATGTTCTTTAAAACGAGTTTCAAAATTACGACCAGTCTGACCCACATATGTATCATTGCATTCAGGACATTTTATTTTATAAACACCACACTTTTTCGCGCTTGGTAATTTATCTTTATTATTGCACAGAATCTTTTTTAAAGAGTTATTACTTTTAAAACCTAATTTTATATTTGATTTGGATTTAAATATAGCTGAAATTCGTTCTGACAATGCTCCAAAATAGGTCAGACTGGCTTTGTACTTATTATCTTTGTAATGTGGCACCGCGTACAAGTGTTTTGCCAATTGCAACTTCTGTTTATTTTTTAATATGTTATGTACTACTTGCTTATCATAGCCATTAGAATGCGCCATCTGGCTGATTATTTGAAGCTCTTTGTTAAAATTCTTCTCGCAAAGAGGGACTGATAAAAGTCTATGTATATGACTGTGAAAGGCGGCAAGTTTGTGTTGCCAGGGGTGAAAA
This sequence comes from Morpho helenor, assembly GCA_029227775.1. Classification (NCBI taxonomy): domain Eukaryota; kingdom Metazoa; phylum Arthropoda; class Insecta; order Lepidoptera; family Nymphalidae; genus Morpho; species Morpho helenor. Next base: position 14,762,964 of record JARGCU010000017.1, read on the forward strand.
GAAGAAGCAGGTATGATCGTATCCGTGTAGGTTGGTTTGCGAAAGATCTCAAACATATGTTCATTATTGGACCGTGTAATAGTAAGGTCAAGAAAATTTAGCGAGTTATTCTGCTCTGATTCTAATTTGAAAATAATTTTGGGATGTTTGGAATTGATATTATTAATGAAAATATCAAGTTGTCTATCCGTACCCGTCCAGCATATAATTATGTCATCTACATATCTATAATAGTAAAGGATGTTTTTATTTTGGACAATGTTTTGATTTTCAAAGTGGTCCATGAAAATTTCAGCCATAAGTGGACTTAAAGGGGAGCCCATAGCTAAACCATCCTTTTGATGAAAGTAATGGTCATTGAATCGAAAATAATTTTGTTCCATACATAATTCTGTTAATTCTATTATTTCTGAAATCTCTCCAGGGTGTAAACATTTTTTCTCGAGTAATGTGGTCAAAATGTTTAATGTTTCCTTGTATGGAACATTCGTGAATAAACTATCAACATCAAGTGATATTAATTTACAATTATTTGGTAATTTTATATGTTTAATTTTGTCGACCAGCTGGAGACTGTTTTTAAGGGCATGTATCGGCTGAAAGGATGTTTTAGACGGTATGATTGAATTTAAATATTTAGCTAGTTTATATGCTGGGGCGCCTATGTATGAGACAACTGGACGTATGGGGGTATTATTTTTGTGGATTTTTGGCAAACCATACAACATCGGAGAGCGAGGATTCATCTCAGTGACCCTCAGTTTAGATGAGTTGGTGGGAAGGATATACTGAGTATTATTTACAATTTCTTTAAAAGACTGTGCAAAGTTTTTGGTAGGATCTGAGGGTAACTTGACGAATTCTTCACCATGGATAACATCATTAACTTTTTCCAAATAAATGTCGCGTTTTAAAATGACTACGGTATTTCCTTTGTCGGCTTTAGAAATGACAAGGTTATTATTCGATAAAGTTTTTTGAAGAGACTTAAGAGTTTTAGATTCAGCATTAAAAGAGGGTAAGATGGGGGTTGATTTGATTTCTTGCGCGACTAAATTCCTAACGATGTTATCCTCTTTGTTTACGATCACTGCTAGTTCGGCATCGATAGCTAGGGTTTCTAATGATTTATCACAGATGTTGTGGGGAATATTATATTTTAAGCCTTTCTCTAAAAGTGTCATTTCAATGGCTGGGATGGTAACATCTGAGAGGTTCTTTACTCGGGGATAAAACGAATGTGGGGTAGTATTGACTAAAGAGGTAGATGTTTTATTATTATTGTCTGGGATATTACTTATTAAAGATTTTAACTTCTTACTTTGTGTAAGGTATTTTTTATGAACTTCTACGGAGGCAAAGTCCCTAGCTTTCATGTCTAATAAATCGAATTCTACATTGTGAAGTTTAAAAGAAAGTTCGGAATGAAGTATTTTAAGGTGGAGCTTCAAATTATCTCGAATAGTAAACCAATGGCGGGATTCTTCATTAAGCCAAGTAGTTTGAGCTTTTCTAACAGCAATTTCCGACGATTTGCTGTGAGTATTACATTTTATTTTAATATAATTGGGTGTTACATTCAAATGCTTACATTGTTGGTTGAACCAAATATTTTGGACTGCAACGCGATGTAATTTGGTTAATTTAATGTAGAGTTTAGCCTGTACGGTCAAGCTCACCGTCTTTAAATAATTTATAGAATTAGGCGTTACTTTGCGGAGATCCATAATACAAAAGTAATAATAAAATTATTTTGCTATAATCCGCGAAGAAGTATAATAGAAAATATATATAATGCCAAATGTAAGTGGACAATCGGTAATCATACCTGGTACATACAGGATTCGTAAAAACACATGCACAAACCTCCACCACCGCCACCACAATACACAAGCACTATATACGTTCACTATCACAAACTCAACAATCGTTTCGCCCCGCAACCGAAGCATCGTCAGGAGATAGACTCCACGACCAAAATCGTAAAGCGAAGCAATACCCAAATTCAAATTTCGCAAACCACAAAATTCAAATTTCGCTAAACATCTGATAGAAAGCGGTCATAAAGTTCCTAATGACCATAGTTTCGAAGTATTGCACACGTGTTCTAATAAAGGCCTTAAGCTGAGCCTATTGGAAAACCTTGAGATTATTAAACATAACAATGGCACCCTCATTAACGAGCAAATAAATGTTTCTAGTTCAAGCTTGTTACACTTGTTTGCAGGCAAAATAAAATAAAGGGTGGGGTTGAACCGATTAGTATATAACTAAACTTATTTGGGTATTGCTTCGCTTTACGATTTTGGTCGTGGAGTCTATCTCCTGACGATGCTTCGGTTGCGGGGCGAAACGATTGTTGAGTTTGTGATAGTGAACGTATATAGTGCTTGTGTATTGTGGTGGCGGTGGTGGAGGTTTGTGCATGTGTTTTTACGAATCCTGCATGTACCAGGTATGATTACCGATTGTCCACTTACATTTGGCATTATATATATTTTCTATTATACTTCTTCGCGGATTATAGCAAAATAATTTTATTATTACTTTTGTATTATGGATCTCCGCAAAGTAACGCCTAATTCTATAAATTATTTAAAGACGGTGAGCTTGACCGTACAGGCTAAACTCTACATTAAATTAACCAAATTACATCGCGTTGCAGTCCAAAATATTTGGTTCAACCAACAATGTAAGCATTTGAATGTAACACCCAATTATATTAAAATAAAATGTAATACTCACAGCAAATCGTCGGAAATTGCTGTTAGAAAAGCTCAAACTACTTGGCTTAATGAAGAATCCCGCCATTGGTTTACTATTCGAGATAATTTGAAGCTCCACCTTAAAATACTTCATTCCGAACTTTCTTTTAAACTTCACAATGTAGAATTCGATTTATTAGACATGAAAGCTAGGGACTTTGCCTCCGTAGAAGTTCATAAAAAATACCTTACACAAAGTAAGAAGTTAAAATCTTTAATAAGTAATATCCCAGACAATAATAATAAAACATCTACCTCTTTAGTCAATACTACCCCACATTCGTTTTATCCCCGAGTAAAGAACCTCTCAGATGTTACCATCCCAGCCATTGAAATGACACTTTTAGAGAAAGGCTTAAAATATAATATTCCCCACAACATCTGTGATAAATCATTAGAAACCCTAGCTATCGATGCCGAACTAGCAGTGATCGTAAACAAAGAGGATAACATCGTTAGGAATTTAGTCGCGCAAGAAATCAAATCAACCCCCATCTTACCCTCTTTTAATGCTGAATCTAAAACTCTTTAAGTCTCTTCAAAAAACTTTATCGAATAATAACCTTGTCATTTCTAAAGCCGACAAAGGAAATACCGTAGTCATTTTAAAACGCGACATTTATTTGGAAAAAGTTAATGATGTTATCCATGGTGAAGAATTCGTCAAGTTACCCTCAGATCCTACCAAAAACTTTGCACAGTCTTTTAAAGAAATTGTAAATAATACTCAGTATATCCTTCCCACCAACTCATCTAAACTGAGGGTCACTGAGATGAATCCTCGCTCTCCGATGTTGTATGGTTTGCCAAAAATCCACAAAAATAATACCCCCATACGTCCAGTTGTCTCATACATAGGCGCCCCAGCATATAAACTAGCTAAATATTTAAATTCAATCATACCGTCTAAAACATCCTTTCAGCCGATACATGCCCTTAAAAACAGTCTCCAGCTGGTCGACAAAATTAAACATATAAAATTACCAAATAATTGTAAATTAATATCACTTGATGTTGATAGTTTATTCACGAATGTTCCATACAAGGAAACATTAAACATTTTGACCACATTACTCGAGAAAAAATGTTTACACCCTGGAGAGATTTCAGAAATAATAGAATTAACAGAATTATGTATGGAACAAAATTATTTTCGATTCAATGACCATTACTTTCATCAAAAGGATGGTTTAGCTATGGGCTCCCCTTTAAGTCCACTTATGGCTGAAATTTTCATGGACCACTTTGAAAATCAAAACATTGTCCAAAATAAAAACATCCTTTACTATTATAGATATGTAGATGACATAATTATATGCTGGACGGGTACGGATAGACAACTTGATATTTTCATTAATAATATCAATTCCAAACATCCCAAAATTATTTTCAAATTAGAATCAGAGCAGAATAACTCGCTAAATTTTCTTGACCTTACTATTACACGGTCCAATAATGAACATATGTTTGAGATCTTTCGCAAACCAACCTACACGGATACGATCATACCTGCTTCTTCTTTTCACCCCTGGCAACACAAACTTGCCGCCTTTCACAGTCATATACATAGACTTTTATCAGTCCCTCTTTGCGAGAAGAATTTTAACAAAGAGCTTCAAATAATCAGCCAGATGGCGCATTCTAATGGCTATGATAAGCAAGTAGTACATAACATATTAAAAAATAAACAGAAGTTGCAATTGGCAAAACACTTGTACGCGGTGCCACATTACAAAGATAATAAGTACAAAGCCAGTCTGACCTATTTTGGAGCATTGTCAGAACGAATTTCAGCTATATTTAAATCCAAATCAAATATAAAATTAGGTTTTAAAAGTAATAACTCTTTAAAAAAGATTCTGTGCAATAATAAAGATAAATTACCAAGCGCGAAAAAGTGTGGTGTTTATAAAATAAAATGTCCTGAATGCAATGATACATATGTGGGTCAGACTGGTCGTAATTTTGAAACTCGTTTTAAAGAACATATGGCCGCGTTCAGGAATAACAAACCACAAAATTCAAATTTCGCTAAACATCTGATAGAAAGCGGTCATAAAGTTCCTAATGACCATAGTTTCGAAGTATTGCACACGTGTTCTAATAAAGGCCTTAAGCTGAGCCTATTGGAAAACCTTGAGATTATTAAACATAACAATGGCACCCTCATTAACGAGCAAATAAATGTTTCTAGTTCAAGCTTGTTACACTTGTTTGCAGGCAAAATAAAATAAAGGGTGGGGTTGAACCGATTAGTATATAACTAAACTTATTTGGGTATTGCTTCGCTTTACGATTTTGGTCGTGGAGTCTATCTCCTGACGATGCTTCGGTTGCGGGGCGAAACGATTGTTGAGTTTGTGATAGTGAACGTATATAGTGCTTGTGTATTGTGGTGGCGGTGGTGGAGGTTTGTGCATGTGTTTTTACGAATCCTGCATGTACCAGGTATGATTACCGATTGTCCACTTACATTTGGCATTATATATATTCTCTATTATACTTCTTCGCGGATTATAGCAAAATAATTTTATTATTACTTTTGTATTATGGATCTCCGCAAAGTAACGCCTAATTCTATAAATTATTTCAAGAAAGTTTACTTAATTTTTCTTTTGTTCCGCTAATTTAATAAATTATTTTCTTTCCTAAGATTCTTCCATTGACATTGAACTTCTTCATCCGTTCACGCGTGATGCAACGGTTAAGGGAAATAGAGATTCATTTTGAATATATTATTTATAGATAACAATTAATGAAAAAAATATTCAATAATAAAACCACCAACTAATATATTCAACAAGGCTCTAAACAGTTAATAAGTCAATAAAAACTTGTTCACTCTATCTAGTGAAATTTGAACATTTTCATCGCACTGGGTTGGAAGTTATAACTAGTTCGAATGAAAAGTTAATATTCTGTTTGCAATTGTTTTCATTCTCTATTCGGTCTGTGTTGTTCCTAAATTATAATTTATTCACGTGTTTAAATCTTACCATTAAATATAGTATGAAGTCTTCGGCATCTTCCTCGGACAATTTTGCATGTCTTTTAAGAACTTCTTTCAGCTTCTGTTGTACTTCTTCTGCCATCTTACAATCACCACACACGTAGAAATGTCCACCTTCGTCTATTAGTAGACGCGTAATGTAAGGACCCTCATCCTCTAACAGCATCTGAACATGTTTCTAGAAAAAATGATTCAGTTCTTGTAGCAATTAGGAACACCATTTTTGCACAGGCACATTGTAAAAATTAATAGAATAGAATAAAATAGCTTTATTCATTCACACAACACAAAATAAACAATGTACAAACAGAGAGAAGCAATAACAACAAAAAATTATATAAAAAGTGAATTTAGAGTGTGTCGTGCCAATGAAAAGGTTCTGGCTCAGCTTAGTGTTTGAGGTAAAAAAGTAAATAAATAAAGTTTTAAATTTTAAAATCAAATTCTGTGAAAATTTATTGAGTATAACTCTAGTTACGATTTTATACAAAAAATGTGGACAAGTCACGTTTCTTACTTTACTCACTCCATCTTCTCGTGATAATGCCAATAATGATTTTGTAAGGATACCATCAGCAACAGCTTGTTCTTTCTCATCCTTATATAAATCCATTCCTTTATATCTGCATCCAAAAAATAGACAAATAGGACCTGATTTTTTGGAGGTCGTAGAGTTATTTATTTGTTGTCTTCGATGATGCCAGAATCCTCTGAACGGTGCTATGCCAGAGCCAGGTCCTACCAATATAAGTGGTACTGATGTATCTTGAGGCATATGAAAACTTGGTGCCCTAGAAAATTAACAAAATAATGTGTGTTAGGTTGTTTGGATATTACAGAGATTACAGAGTAATATGCATACCTTCGTATGAAAATATATACTTCATCATCTGGTTTTAAGCTTTGTAAATAGGTTGAGCATACGCCATGATGTGTTGAACCTTCTCCATCTAAAAATTAATATTTTATAACAAATAATTTAGAGTATATTAAATTTAATTTAATTTAAAAGGATTTTAAGTTAAAAATATAAATAAAATTGATTTTTAAAAAAAGGAGCTAATAATTATCATAGATTCTAACACCATGTTCGACTAAAAAATTTTTGAAAGTTATTTCTTTAAGTAACGATGCATTCAGAAAGTAGCACTTACTTTGAGTTTTATACACAACAACTGAAACTGTGACGTGAATTCTATTAGAATGTTGTAATGGTGATGAGGATATGGAATAGAATCTTGGTTGTAAAGGCGGTAGTAACGCAGCTAGCATTGACGCTTGTGGTTTACAGGAAGGTACTTGACAGAAAACTTCAGCTAAGTGCGGATAATAGTGATGCCTCCAGTCGTCGTATTTATTTGAATCCTAAAATAAACAAAGTTAAAATTCAGATAAAATAACACGTTAACAATAATAATTCTAAATAACGTACATCAAATACAATTAATTACCTCAATCAGTTCTTTTAAGTAATCAGCCTCATTTTCATCTTTACAGACGTTAGCCAAATATTTTAATACTTTTGTAGATGGTGGTGTTGTAATATCTAAAAATCTAGTGTAAAGCTCACGAACAGTTGCTGTAGGTATACGTTCGTGACTTTCCCAAGATTTTAATGTACCTACAACAAATAAGTTTTTATCTTTGTGATTAATAAAATATATTTCAGATATGGTAGTCGTTAGCTTCAGGTACCACTCTAGTTCATAATAGTGATTTATATACAAACATTATATATTGACAGTAAATAGTACACAATAAGTCAAAAACTATGTTCTTTACCTGTAGGTGTAAGTTTTTCCTTCTTTACTTGTAGTTGTACTGGTCTGTCAAAATTTTCGACACCTTTTAATCTTTCTAATACAGCGTCAACAATTTCTTTGCGATTACATGCCATTACCCCAACATGATCACCAGGTTCATATTTAAGTTCATTCTAAAAATGTTAAATGTTCATTTAATTTTAAATACTATTGAAAATAGTAACTTTGAATAATTACAATTAATATTATGAATTAACGAAAAAAAACGCTTATTACATACTTTCGATTCCATTTCAACAAATATTGTTGCTCGATCATCTGTACATTCACCCAAATGTTTATTTTCTTTGATACTACACGTTATAAATTGTTTTCTGTAACTTTGTTCCAAAGAAGTCTTTATACATAGGCCCTTTTCAATTCTTTTAAATTTTACTGTTTCTTCTGTTAGTGGTATCATCCCCAGAGTTTTTTTTGCGTTTTTGACCATTTCGTTCTCTTCTAAGCAAAATGTTTCACACGCCACCTAAAATTGTGCTTAGAATTATGTTTATGCTATTTATATTATATATACAAATGAAACGTTTAGTAAAAAATTCTAAGTCAAATTATCTGAACATGCGTGGTTTCGTAGACAAAAAACGGGAAGCCTTGGTTTTGAGTATAATGGTTAATTTAATGATCAGATATTTTTGTACATACATGGAATATGTTTGAAGACCAGCTACGGAATTGTTGCTCTTGACCACACATTTCATCTCCACAAGTAAGTTCTAGTAACCTCTCTCCTCCCAGATCTTCCAACACTCTATCCATTGTTTTCCCAAAGTTGCAATACTTTGGATAAACACTTGAGCCTAAAGCAAATACGGCAAAACATACATTGCTCAAAGGTCCAATGTTTTCAGCTGATGATGTAGCTATACTACCTGTTGGTAATACAAAAGACGGTCAACCTATGGAAACAAACGATGTAATACGGGGAATACGTACAAACATTTACCTAAATGAGAAAGTTTCATTCACATTCGAACGAAGTGATATAATTATGGAGGATTTATCAAGCATTATGATAATTAAGAAAGCTGGTAGAGAAAAATTGCAATTTTAATCTGCACATTCTACCATCTTATTTGACACCTCACTTGCAATGATATTTTTCACTTGCTAATTAGTTGGCATATTAAATTTGAATGGTCCTTTATTAGTATTCACAATAAATCCTAATCCATGCGAATATTTAAATTATTAATTAGCATTCAAATATAATATCATTACGTAAGTCTGGGAATTTGATATACGTGTTTAAAATTATTTAATATATGCATCTAAAAAATATAAAGACATTGCGCAATTGTATTGAACGTTGAAACTGTTTAATATTTGTTTTATATTTTTATACGATACGGTCAAACTTGCTAAAGTTTTGCTCCTGCAGCTTCGTTAAGTCTTAATGTGATTCAATCTAGGGTTTATATCCTACTAGATTTTCTATATCCCATGATTTGACTTCAGACAAGGCATGCATAGGACAACTTTAACATAAATGCGAAATTGAATAAAAGAAGCAGACTCTCTTTCTCTACTTTTCGCGATGGAGACAATCTTATGTAAGGTTTCAGATAGATTCATGAACAGCGTTTCCAAGTCTTTCCATTTTAAATGCTGACTGCCAACCTTCGATAATCGGAGAGCCACTCACTCCAAAAAGAAGATTATGAATTCCCACATTCTTTATTTGAGAATTGAAAAAAAAAAGAAAATTGAAAAAATAGGTACTCACTTTTATTTGATTCCAAACGTGATAATTGTCGTTTATAATCAATGACGTTTGGATTTTTAATTGAGTCGATTCGAGACAGCTGTTTCTTGTATTCAATACTTGGTGTCATAACGCTGTTTGTGCGCATCAGCGATTTAGGTGTAGGCACTTTTGAGATCCTATAAAATTTTCCAAAATTAAAACATATCCTTTTTCTTAGATGTCTGGTTTCCATCATCATCCACCTGCCCTTATCCCACTCTATGTAGAGTCGGCACAACATGTTATATAAATGTTGGCACACGATTTGGCTACGTATTTTACGACCGGCCACCTGCCTGACATCAACTTACTTTTGTCGTCTTTTACGACACCTCAGTAAGAAAGAGGGTGGTCTATTCTATTTAGCCGGATACCACACGGCGTTGAAGTCACAAGTTATCATATTTCTTTAATATTTCAATGGCATGTACCAATTATTTTTAATTACCGATCTACCAAATTTAATCTTGAAATAGCTAGGATAAAAAAATTCCGTAATCGTAGAACGCTGATGTTCACAGTTAAAAAAGTTATAAAGCTTAGAAATCTAAATGAAATTGGCACAAAAATCAATAAATTGTTTATACCCAACAATCTATTGATTTTTTTAAATAACTTCTTATGAACTTTTACGGATTATGATAGGTTTCTATTTTTATATAATTTAAGTATAAAATAAGTTGTCGCTTACCCAGCACTGTCGATTTGATCTCCTTGGTTTTTCTTTTCATTGTACAGCATTTCTAGCAAATGTTTTGCGAAGTCCTGAAATATATTATATTTTACAAAACTCATGCGCATAACAAAACAAATTTAGTTGCATTATAGCAGCAACCACTACCGGTAAAATAAAATAATTGTATATTTCGCTCAACGAAGATGGAAAACATAATGGATTGAAAACATCTCCTGATAATGTATCGGTTGTGGAGCGAAATGATTATTGAGATTGTGGTTGTGAATGTGTGCATTGTACTAATCTTGCGTACATAAGGTAAATATGAACACGGACAGCACACTCTACGTCTAGCATTATATAGATTTTTCTCTAATCATGGATTGTAGAAAAATAATTCAATGTTTTTTTAGTATAAAACTGCCTACTTAAATATATTACATGATGAATAAATATCATTATTTCAATACAGTTATCATTACGTAGGTAGAACTAATACGCCTCCCAAATTTAGGTATCGAGTACAAATATATGATCGAAGCATCATGTATCGGGTATATGTAACTAAAAATTTTAGTTTGTAAAACCGATTGCGTTTGTTTGCTGTCGTTTAATACTGTATGCGACATCTTGTGTAGGCGGTGAGCAAACGATAGTTCTTTTTGGTCTAAAGTTTTTATGTTAAATCATTGTACAAATAATCTCCTTAACTATTATTATAGATGTATTACTAGTTACGTGATGTGTTAAGGCAAATATTTTTCATAATTGTGATATCATGTTGAATATTTTAAAAAGTTCGAATGATCAAAATATGGATATTCCAAAAAAAAATTAGTTTTAAAATTTAGTTTCAATCAATACAGTTCCATAAAATTTTAATTAAAATTATTAAAAAATTAAGATAATATCAGCCAAAATTTTAACATTGAATAGACTGTCACTTTTTTATTATATAGGATAAATGTAACTATAGTCATCATTATCATCCTGCCCGTATTCCACTCTAAATGGGGTTGCACAACATGTTACACATAAACGTGTTGTAACATGATTTGGTTACTTATTTTACGACAGGCTGCCTGCGGACGTTAACTTACCTTAGTCGTTTTGTACGACACCTCGGTAAGATATGCACCCTCATTTCTTCGGTATAGAATAAATGTAATTATGGTATCTAAAGAAATTATTCTTTGTGATCAAAGTTAATCTTTGAAAATATATTATTTGCTCTTCATGATATATTTTCAAGTAATGCAAAAACACAGCGTTAGATCAAAAATTAAGATATAAATAACTATACAATAAAGTCACCTCGCCATTCGCAGGCGGCTCGCCGTTGCCAAAAGTGGAAGTTACGATCAACAATAGAGTCTCATGCTCTATCGAAAACACATCGTATTCGGACATACAATGTACCTGTTGGAAAATAAAATTAAAAACATTTCTCAATATAAAGCACTGTATAACGTAATTAAACTCATCATCATCCTCCTGCCCTTATTCCACTCTAAGTGGGGTCGGGTATAAACATGCTGTCACATGATTTGACTGCGTTTTATGACCGGCCACATGCCTGACGTCAACTTACCTTAGTCGTATTTTATGACACCTCGGTAAGAAAGAGGGTGGTCTATTTTATTAAACCGGATATCACACGGTGGGTTAACTTACCTTAGTCACCTTTTACGACACCTCTGTAAGAAATGAGGTTGGTTAATTCTACTCAGCCGGATACCACACGGCGGATCGATTTACCTAAGTCGCCTTTTACGACACGTCGGTAACAAATGAGGGTGGTTCAGCCGGATACCACACGGCGTGTAATTAAAATCAAAATCATTAAAATTTAAAAACGTAAATTATTCTATCAATTTTCAAAACACATATTTGATACTTTATTATTTCCTCAATATTGGTTTAAATTTTTAAAAAGAAGAAAAGAGTACGAACTAAAGCAATTAAAGAAATGTGAGAATTTCGTTATATTCAACTACTTTACCCCAGATGGCGCTATTATATGACGTTAGATTTGTCAATTAACATGATCTACCATTTTGATTCCAGCCACAGATTGATATTATTCTAGTAATTTCTAGAAACAATCGATTTGTATTGAAGACTTGGTATATTATTTTGTATCCAGCCTAATAGCTTAAGGCTTTTCAGTAAGTCTAGTAAAAACGGATACGTATTATTTCGTTGTAATTATTTGCCAATATTATACATGATTACATTGAAAACAATATACACTTTCCCGATAGATCACGCAGTTTATTTGTATTTATGACAAAATTGTGTGACAGAATGTGTAGGCAAGATAGAAACTTAGTAACCCAAAGGAACTTTAACATTATCTAAATGCATTTTAATCAATTCAACAATTGTAATACATTAAACGACGATCTAGGCCAACAATTTAGAAAAGGTAATATACTCTTTTCCTTTCAAACCGAGTAATCACATCATATTATTTTATTCAGTGCGAAAAATTAGCAGATTAACTTAGTATTAATACGGTTAACGGTCTAATTGAATCAAATATTTACATTTACCTGAGCATTGAAAGCGTGTCCGAAAATAGTCCCTAACTCTTTGGCATACTGTTCAGATTTCCCTGTTTCGGTTGCGTAAAGTATGGTCGCCTTAATTCTCTTTGAGAGGGCTTGGCCAAATAGTTCAGAAATGAATTTGACGGCTCGGGCAATTGGTTTGAAGTGCAACTTTTTGGTTCTCGGTTTGTTATCAGATTTTGTCCATTGGTGAGTTTTCCAAGCTGGCTCCTGTGAATGTGAAACTTGTGTTACAAGTATAAAACTATCCTAGTAAGTAATCGTCATCTTCCTGCCCTTATCCCACTATAAGTGGGGTCGGCACAACATGTTATAAACATGTTGTGACATGATTTGGCTACATATATTACGACCGGTCGCCTGCCTGACATCAACTTACTATTCCTCGGTAAGAAAGAAGGTAGTCTATTCTACTTAACTGGATACCACACGGTGGGTCAACTTACCTTAGTCGCCTTTTACGACACCTCGGCAAGAAATGAGGGTGGTCTATTCTACTCAGCCGGTCACCACACGGCAGGTCGACTTACCTTCGTTGCCTTTTACAACACCTCGGTAAGAAATGAGGGTGGTACTATTCTATTCAGCCGGATACCACGAGGCGTCAAACTATTCTAGTAAGTAACGAATGAATTGATGACCTATTTCGACTTTGGTTTCATATTAAATTATACTTGCGTCTTGCGGTGTCATTCGCGACGTTAAAGCTATATAATAATAAGACAGCAACCTATAAAAAAATAACTCCATTCTTAATGTACGATATATGTATATGTTGCAATATAGCCATAAATAACAAATTTAACTCAGGTTTCATTATGCTAAATTTCCAACAATATAGAAGTAATTAAGTGCAAGCTAAGGATTGAAAAAAAACCGAGCTAAAAACCACAGTCTTTGGTGAAATCAAATCAACGCGCTAACTAAATACATGACATTTATCGAAAGCGAGTGTTGGAAAAAAAATGACTTACTTGGTAGTCATACGAAGGCTTTAAGTAGTATAATGCCATTTCTTGGTGAAACACTGAAGTCAGAGACGAAGACATTGGTGGTACGATCCAAACCCAGTCCGACGGGCAGCCACCTCTGTAAGCAATATATTATTAATAAGAATATTATTTTATTATAAACTAGCAATCGCCAGCGGCTCCGCCCGCGTGGAAAGATTAATCCGTAATATAGTCTTTTGATAACCATAACAAATGGTTATAGTGGTTAACCTTAATAACTAGACATATGCTGTCGCTGAGGCGAACAATTTTGTAACACATGATTTTTGAATAACTATCACCGCTTAGTCAGCGCACGTAAGGAAACCTTTACATTTTGCCGTTTTCGTAATATTTTTTATTACTGCTCTTCTGATATTCATCTTAGCGTGATGTTATAAAGCCTTCCTCGATAAAGGGACTATCTTACATACAAAGAATTTTTCAAATCAGTCCAGTAGTTCCTGAGGTTAGCGCGTTTAAACAATCAATCAAACAAACAAACTCTTCAGCTTTATATATTAGTATAGATATAGATACCAATTCTGTTCAAATTGTTTTATTGTGTGATAAGCGAGCTCTTAAAAACAATAATGCCTAATTGAAAGTGGTGATGCATTTTAAGGTACTGCGTACTTGTCTAGAAGATGCCCATAATTTTTGCTTTAAAGATGGATTTCTATCCATAATTGGTGAAAATAATAGGTAAAGTGTATATATGGTTAAAAATATTGGGCTCTGAAGCTTAGAAAAATGTACGTTGTTAGATTGATTACCTGCTTTTGTTCTCATTGTCCAGATGTTTGATGAATTGCTCTGATGCGGAGTGATGGTCCACGATCGATATATTAGCATTGTGAAAACTGTAGAGCACTGCTATGTTCACTTCCAATAGTACTTTGTCTTTCCATAACGATACATACGAGTTCGTATCTAAACCCATTTTGTTTGCTACATTCTGTAATATAATTATAAATTGAATTTGTTGGTAAGTTGATCACCGTGTGGAATCCTGCTGAGTAGAATAGATCACCCTCAATTCTAACCGAGGTGTCGTAAAAGGCAACTTAGGTAATTTGACCTGTCGTGTGGTAGCCGGCTGAGTAGCATAGATCACCCTCAATTCTAACCGAGGTGTCGTACAAGGCGACTCATGTAAGTTGACCGGCCGTGTGGTAGCCGGCTGAGTAAAATAGACTAACTCCATTTATTACCGAGATGTCGTAAAAGGCGACTTAGGTAAGTCGACATCAGGCAGGCAGCCTAAAATAACTAGCCGAAACATGAAACAACATGTTTTGTGTTGAATGATGATTACGTTATTTGCAATTTAAACATAGATATTTTTCGTCGATTTCTCACTATAAAGTTATATGTACCAATTAATTAAATTGGTATCAATTACAAGACTTTAATTGTATTTCAGTAACAGTTAACTTAGGTGTTTATATCAACACTAATAAGCACTTTGTCATGGATTAACACAATAATATTTTTATTACTTTTGTCTAATGGACATCTGCAAAGTAACGACTTATTCTATAAATTATCTTATATTTCATACCTCAACAACATTGAGTCGATTTGGATCACACAGGTTCCGGCAACCGATCTCAGTACCCATGTACCAGCCGTTGAAAGCAGTACCAGTGAACTCCAACCCACCACAGTCCAAACTCATGTTAGAAACGGCGGGCAAAGCGTACCATTTCAAATCCAAGTCTTTGAACCACTCGTATCTGAAAGAAATAAAAAAATTACAATTTTATGAACACTTTAATTATAGTAACCGGGTGATCGAGCCTTTTTCGGTATTTTTTTAAAGATATAAAACAATGCAATTAAAAAAAATAAAAAGAAAGCGCCGGGTGACATGATGGAATCGATCCCAGGTTATGAACTTTTTTGGTCCGCCCGTTACCATTAGGTTTGCATTCGACAGCTCAAATATAATTTGTTTTCTATTCAACATTTTATCATTTTTAGTGCCCGAAAATACGAATAAAACATTAACATTTCTTTTATTCATTTCCACGTGGGCATGATTTGTATAGTCCTAACGTGTAAGTAATTACACGTAATTAATGTACATTTTTGCTGTAAATAACTATACATTTCTTTTAAATGAAACTAGCTAGATCGATTATGAATTTTATGAAAATCGTTGAAGCCGTTACCGAAAAAACACTTATATAATTACATCTTATTTAATTTTTTTATGAAATCAGAATGAATGGTTGTTAATGTAATATTTACAAAACTTCATAAGCGTGAATATGTCAATAGATAAATAAATGTTTGGAAATATTATAGTATGTTTTTGCACGAATATAGTCACGAGTTCAGATTAAAATTAAAATTCGTTTAAAATTTTAAGCCTGTGGCTTTCAAACTTCATTTTACGTATTAATTTAGGCCAAGAAATATTCTTAAATCATTATATATTACCTTAGTAATTGTTGTTGAACATTAAAGTTAGGAATTCAAAAACACAAGTAACCTTCTCAAGTATTTTAAACGAAAGTTCATAAAATCTTTGCATCATTAATTACAACTCTGATGGTTTTGCTATATTGTTTTAGAAACATATTTCAACGTTACACATAATTATTTATTAAATTTGGTGGTCGATTACCTACTTCATGAAAACTTTGCTCTTACATTAAAAATACTGAATATATAATACAAGAATTAAATAATACGTCGAAATATGCTGATGATAATACAATAAAATTAAATAATTTGTTAAATATTAATAATTCCAATAAATACAGGCAGAAGGGGTGGGCTGCCTACCCTCTCCCTCTAGCTTTATAAAGCTCGCATATTTTTCTCGCCTATAATTTACCTCTACTACTACTAAAATCGGTAAAATCAGCCAATTTTCTTTGTATCTATATGAAGACGATCGGTTAAGCAACGTCTATGTTAAGCGTGTAATGCTAAGTCGTAAAAACGCTTAATTTATTGGTTCCGTGCACTACAGATTTGGTCTTTTCTATGTATTGTGTAGTATAATATACAATATACCGTAATGTTGTTTCTTTTAAATAGACAAACGTATAAAAATTTTGCTCAGGTTGTATAGAACAATCTATTCTAATATATAAAGCTGAAGAGTATGTTTCTTTGTTTGATTGTTTGAACGCGCTAATCTCAGGAACTATTGGACTGATTTGAGAAATTCTTTGAGTGTAGGATAGAATATTTACCAAGAACGGTTATATAACATGACGCTAAGATGAATAGAAGAGGAGCAGCAATAAAAAATATTTCGATTTGCGTGCTCTAAGTAAACGGTGAAAGTCATTAAAAATCATGTATTACAAAAATAGTCAAAAACAATAAAAGTCCGCGACAGCATATGTCTAGCTTTTAACCCACTGTAACCATTTCTATGGTTATGAAAAGACTATACGGTATTACGGTTTTAATCTTTCCACGCGGGCGGAGCCGCTGGCGATTGCTAGTATAGAATATTTTAAATTTCAATTTAAATGCTCTTGTTCTAGCTCTAACTCAATGTTTGGTTTAAACCAGCTTTAATAAATATACGTAAAAAAGTATTGTTATTATATTACATAGCTCGGTTAGAAACACTGTAGCTGCGACTGAATGGAACAAAATACGAGGGAATCTCTTCCTAAGGAACTAATTTTTTACTTACTTTGGGTGTTCTATTTGGACTTCCATAATGATTTCGCGGGGTATGTCGAAGTATTCTGGATCTTTACCATTTGCTGATAAAACAAGCGGGAGTATGTCCCATGCGGTACGAGGTGGCTTCCATCCCATTTTTATGCAAATCTAAAACAAAATAGTAAATATGTTATGTTCTAGAAGAATAACAATTACGACGTATTTGGATGATATTTTGCGAAACTATAAAACTTAAGGGAGAATTTTTTTTTTCAATAGGAGCACCAACAATACTTAAGTAGACTAAGCTTATACATAAACAATATTGTATCCTACTGCAAGAACATCCTTAATTACAGGTTTACACAAAATGCATAGTTATGCCGCCATACAATAGGTACGTTATTACGAACGTTTTAACATAAAGAAATATTATATTTATATTTATAAAAATAAGAGCTGTGATGGCCCAGCGGTGCGACCGTGTGAATCTCTAGAGACGATCACGGGTTCAAACCCGGGCAGACACCAATGAGTTTTTCTCTTAAAACTTATTTGTCTAATTGATAATTGCAATTTATCACACGCTTTTCGGTGAAGGAAAACATCGTGAGGAAACCTGCATATCTCTAGAGAATTCTGGAGGTATGTGTAACCTACCAATCCGCATTGGAGCAGCGTGGTAGGTCTTAGCTCCAATCCTTCTCTCCAAAAATGGAGAGAAGAGGCCTATTCTCAGCAGTGGGATAGTAACAGGCCGTTACTTACTTTTACTTTTTTTATAAAAATAAACTCAACAAATAAGTTAAAAATATAAATATAAAAAAAACACCTTAACAATTTAGCGATCCACGAAGTAAACATCTAAATGTTGCTATTATTTATCTTTTGACAATCTTGTTGGGCTGCA
Organism: Morpho helenor; assembly: GCA_029227775.1. Taxonomy (NCBI): domain Eukaryota; kingdom Metazoa; phylum Arthropoda; class Insecta; order Lepidoptera; family Nymphalidae; genus Morpho; species Morpho helenor. The sequence goes on from JARGCU010000017.1 coordinate 14,781,096, forward strand.
CTATTTTAATCGGTTTGCTTGAATTAAGCACTTCATTTTCGCAGTGCTTAATCTAAGTGAAGTTCGCAATTGGTGTACCTAGAGTGGTTGCTTTTAAACTATACGATTTACGACGTACATTTATAATAAAGCTTAAAATGGCCAAATTAGAGATATTTGGACTGGTACGCACGTTTTTATTGAAATTAACGTAAAAACGAAAATGTATAGTTTTTGTTAACGATTATCAAATTATCTGATATATTACAATTTTGCTTGCAAAACGATCCCTATATGTATACGCTTACTTTAGTTATAAAAACTATATATTTTATTAACAATGTTTTTAACAGCTTTTATAGTATTTAAATCGTGGCGCTCAGTTTTACTAAATAATCACTGTATGCCACCTTAAATTAAAGCAATGTTTATATTGAAACAAGCTTTCAGTTGCATTGTTACAGAGAAATTCACAATGACCTACCGAGTTTTGTTTAAATAACTCCGAAACACCGGAAAGTTAAATGTAACTACTTTCAAACTGTTTAATGTTTACAAGTCGCGAGTAAGAGTAAATATTGAATTAGTAGATTTGGACTGTAGTTTTGCAATAACTAAATTTATAAGCTAAAAGTTCAAAATTAGCCAAAAATATAAGCTTATTATTAAATCCGAATAGCTTTGATAGGAAATGAGCGAAGCCAGTAAAAGTCACCATTATTATCTAAAAAATATAATAATACATTGCAGCCCATTTATGCCATTCTACGTTGAACATAATAAAATATATTGTCATCATCCTTTATCCCGCTCTAAATGGGGTCAGCACAACATGTTGTCACATGATTTGGCTACGTACTTTACGACCGGCCGCCTGCCTGACGCCAACTTATTTTACGACAACTCGATAAGAAAGAGGGTGGTCTATTTTACTCAACCGGATACCATACGGTGGGTCAGCTTACCATAGTCGCCTTTTACTACACCTCGGTAAGAAATAAGGGTGGTCTATTCTACTCAGCCGGGTACCACACGGCGCGGCGGGTCGACTTATCTTAGGATAAAAAAGCGGCTCTAAGCTCTTACTAATAAAAACAAAAATGTTAATTTGAACTACTAAATAAAAATAATAAAAGAGTCAGAAATTAAAAATTATATAAGTAAACTTAATATAAAAAATAAAAATTAATATTTTTAGCTGAAAGTGTTTTAGATATATGTGTCTCTAGATTTTCTACGTGGTCTAGTAGCCTTCTAAATATAAGTTTTTTTTATTATAATTGTCAAGTTAAAGATTCGATAATTACCTCTGTAAATTCAACTCTACCAGGGTCACCTAGTACAGATCCGTCTGGTTCCATGTAGCCTGCATAGCCTATGAGCTGGGAATTCCATATCCTGTAATCATGTTTGCCATCTGTTCGTTGCGGGAATATGGTTATCGCTGACCTGTTATAGAGATTTCAAAATCTATCAATAGTTTGTTCTTAAAAAACTATTAATTGACGTCGAATAGATGAGAATGAGATATTCCTCTTTGCTGTACAAATATTTCTTTTTCGGCAGAGTTTCAGCTTCAAAATAGTAGAAAATGGATTTGGATGGTATCAGTGAAAGATTTGTTTGGATTTAATTTTCAAGATTAGAATAATTTTGAGGTTTAAACGACTTTTTCTTGCTGATGAGGAGTTGCATGTATCTAAAAATCAAACGAAATATACGGATTTCGCTATTTGTATCTTGATTAAGAAGTATAAACATTAGTTATTTAGTTTCTTTATTACAAAAAAAGTAAGTAAGTAACTAAGTTTCCATTTATGGACAGAGTTTGTCAATAATTCAAAAACATGAAAACAAAAATAAACAAATTAACATAATTTTATAGCGGATCTGCTATTATCATGGTTCTTTCGTCCTTTTCTAAATTGGTTTGACATTGGCTTAACTTTTATGAAAAAAAATATCAAATAAGTTACAAAAAGCTAAAATAATTACATGGTTTTCATTGCTAAGGCATTCACACAAACATTTATAATGACAATACACTTGCACTTATGTTTAACTATAGAAAGAAAACAATTGCTTGGTTACCTTATATTTCCCTTATTTGTAGCGTATTTGATATGATTGCAAAGGGCTTCAAACATTCCGCTAGCCGTTGTTACGGCCCTACAATCGAAAATCTGTAACAAAATTACATTACATTAGAATAACGTAGACTAGATTTATATCCCCCCCACAATGAATTATGCAAGGATAGTCGCTTATACGTATGCTTTAGAACACAGTTTAGTTCAAGTACTATTGGTATAAGTATAAGTTTTGGAGTATATTGCATATATACTTCAAAACTTTTTTACACTGCTTTTTATTTATTACTAGTAATATCCTTCCTCCAAAACTTTTTACACTGCTTTTTATTTATTACTAGTAATATCCCGCGGTTTCAGCCACGTACATGCCGATCTCATGGCAGTGGAAAGTCTACTAAGTCGGACTATAAATTTATTTTTTGTGAAATATATGTCAATAGTTTCAGTTTCAGTGCATACGATGACAGATTTTTATGACTAATTTTTTATGCCTTATTACATTTTTATTACGGATCCCTATATTTTTAAACGTAATATATAGCCTATGTTACTCAATAAAGATGCAGCTTTCCAATGGTGAAAGACTTTTTGAAATTGGTCTAGTAATTTTTGTGTGAAAACATTACAAACATACATACAAATTTTTCCCCTTTATAATATTAGTATAGACAGAGATCAGTATCTCACGCAATATTAAGTTATGCTTTTAAGAACGACGCTATAGCAATTGTATCATTGTTGTGAAGAAAAACAATAAATGAGTTTTACGTCGGTTTTTTTTGTTCTATTGAGTGGTACTTCGTTTTTTATTTTATCAGTTTTTTTTTCATTCTTATATACACTCCCAGCGTTTTTTCTATTATCACCGTATAAATGACGAATGATAAATGAACTGTTAAAAACAAAAGTGTAATTTCTAAAATTTTGTCACGGCCCGAGTCCATAAAAAATACAACTTTTGCATTACTCGTTATAACTTAAAAAAGGTACTTAAACGTGATTCCTCATTAAAAGTTTACATGTGACACCGTCGGCGGTCGCCAGAGTGTAGGAAATATTTTCAAAACTTTGTACTTCGTTGACTTTTAAAGAGATCTATATGTCGTATGTCATATATAAAAAGCTGTGATGGCCCAGCGGTAACACCGTTCGACTCTTTCGAGGAGGTCGCGGGTTCAAATCCGGGCAGACACCAATGAGTTTTTCTGTTAAAACTTACGTGTCTTATTGATAATTTCAATTTATCACACGCTTTTCGGTGAAGGAAAACACCGTGAGGAAACCTGCATATCTCTAGAGAATTCTGGAGATATGTGTAACCTACCAATCCGCACTGGAGCTGCGTGGTAGGTCTTAGCTCCAAACCTTCTCTCCAAAAACGGAGAGAAGAGGCCTATTCTCAGCAGTGGGATAGTAACAGGCCGCTACTTTATGTCATACATGAAGTAACTCGTAAGACTTTAGCGACAGACAAGTAAAGCATATACTTGTATAATACTGATTAACTGTCTACTATCTAAGTACTAAGTAACTAAAAATCTACTTTATTACTTTTGAGTCGGTCTTCAATACAGAGTACGGCCATGATCATATCGTGTTTTATATTATATCATGTTTGTTAGAAACAACTTTTCAGATATAGAGGATTATGGGAAAGTATCGAAGTCGGATATAATCAAATGTTGTGTTGTTTTATATAATGTTTAGTACCGGAATTGGGGTTTCAAACTGAGTAATATAAAAGCTCTAAATATAAATGTTGACATACTACAATTATAAGTTGCTCTAGCGTCTTGATTGTGTCATTATTTATCTCATTTAGATAAGAAAATTCAATCATATCGGATCGTTACTGACTGACGTTCGTTAGTTATTTTTATAGATCTTTTCTAATGTTACTTATTTAGACCTATCCACATGTTTTTCTATATATTATTTTTGTATAATTGTTTAATTCAATATGCATATATCAAAAATATATATGTGATTGTTCTTGAAGACGATATTACTTATAAATAGATAAATATATAAGACACTTACACACACGGTCGTCCGTCCCCAAAATAAGTAACTTAATACTTGTGTTATGGTAGACAGACAACTGGTGAATATATACTTATATAATATAATTTATAAATATATACTTAAATAAAAATATACACCCAGACTCGAAGACCAACAAATTTATATAGAAACTGTAGGCCCTCGGCGGGAATCGAACCCGCGACCCACGGAGTTGAAGGCAGGGTCACTACCCACTGCGCCAACGGGACATTAAATTACTTATTACCCTAGTACAACTTATTAATGACATCGTATATTTGAAAGTAATATAGCTGATGGAAACACATTTTTATCTTTATTCTTTTGAGCTTTTAAAACGTTAAATTTTGTTAACAAAATAAAAATACTTGGTCAATATTAAACGTTACGCATTATACTGTTAACACATCAATGAAGATGAACTAAAATGTTACCATTAGCGAATTTGTAGTATGTTTGTTTATTGATAAATATAAATCAATGTAACATATTTAAAAATACACAGATTCAGAGCTTTTGGTCCAATTTACATGTGAATTTAGCAGATGTTTGAAGTTTATTATATTGGTATTGAAAACATTTTTCTTTATTATTTCCTCCACCTCTCAAATGTTTATTACACATTCAGGCATGTAAATAAATCTGTTATGTTTAAACGTTGTAAATTTACAAACACCGGTATATTATTTCGATCACTTAATTTTGAACTATCAATATTTTTATTTACACACTTTTTGGTTTACACTTGACATCAGTCAAGTCCAGTAAGTAATATATTAATCTTACTCGTAAATTTACAGTCTAAGTTGTAAACCTGCATAACTAGATGTGTTTACCGGGTTACGGTTTATATAGAGCTTTATATCATAAACATATTTTGATTGAGGGCTGCATAATACACCGAGACACTAAATTGTTTGTAAGAAAAGCTTTGCCAGTAGGGTGGTAACGAAGCGTACTCCCGACACAACAACGTATAAATTATAACTGATAAAGAGAATCAAACTCAGGACCACTAATATAGTCACTATAAACGGGATAACATTAGAATTACTAGTGTTTTCCATTAATCAAAAAAATTGTTTTATGACGATTTACAGCTCTCTTCAACCAATGGACGTCAACTGTGTGACCTAGGTCACTTAAAAGTAATTCCACGCTATAACTATCTTATACTGCTGTTATCCAGTGACTTTGCGACTTATTTGAGGTCATCATTCAGAACATATCTGACACATATCTCGGAATTCTCAATTTTCTGATAGGCTTATTCAGCACTTAAAGTCCTTAATAAGTTAACAGGTAGATCATATGGCTGTTATCTTATCTGCTGGATAGCAAATACCTATTTCAAAATAGCCGCAATTTTTTTTTTTAATTTTTCACTTTTTAGAGTCTCTTTTCAGTGACATTTATCTGCTACTTAGTTTATTTGTCGGTTAATTATCCGACACTTTATCAGTAACTTGTGATCCCATGATGTTTTCCTTCAACCTGAAGAACATAAGATTTTTATAGGAATAGTCTAGGCTTTAGACTCGGGTTTTAAAATTCAGCTTGTCGTAACCATTACATGGTACTTTTTTAATCTCTCAATTCAGCATTCACAGCCCTATGTACATCTACGTCTTAATTATTATCAAGTACAACTTAAAGCTGTGGTAGCCCAGCGGTATCACCGTGCGCCTCTTTCGAGAAGGTCTAGGGTTCAAAACCCGGGCAGGCACCAATGAGTTTTCTAGTAAAACTTATGTGTCTAATTGATAATTGCAATTTATCACACGCTTTTCGGTGAAGGAAAACATCGTGAGGAAACCTGCATATCTCTAGAGAATTCTGGGGATATGTGTAACCTACCAATCCGCATTGGAGCAGCGTGGTAGGTCTAAGCTCCAATCCTTCTCTCCAAAAAAAAAAAAAAAAAACGGAGAGAAGAGGCCTATGCCCAGCAGTGGGATAATAACAGGCCGTTACTTACTACTTACTTTTTTACAACTTAAATATAACATACTTGTAATTTCTTCCACTGTATTCTGCCAATACACCTCGATGCATTCCGCCAAGCTAACTTAGCGCCAAACACAAGTTCGGGCGTGTTCAGTCTATATGTTCCACTTTCTTTTATTTCCTGTTCAACTTCTTTAAGTCTTGATATATGAGCGTCGGAGTTTTCTCTATAAGAGGCAAATTATTTTAAATATATTGTAAGATTTTGATGAAAATTAAATGACAAGCATGGATGCCGTGTGGTATCCGGCTGAGTAGAATAGACCACCCTCTATTTTACCGAGGTGTCGTAAAATGCGACTAAAGGTAATTTGGCATCGGTCAGGCGGCCGGTCGTAAAATACGTAGCCAAATCATGTGACAACATGTTTTTAACATTTCGTGTCGACCCCAGTTAGAGTGGGTTAAGGAGGACTTACTAATAATATACTAACTTATCAATAAATGTAGCTTATGCCTTGGCAGGTAAGTAAGTCAATTGCGGAGGGTAACGGGAACAAACTTCCCCTTACATTTCCTACTTCCCACTTAATAACTTTTCGTACTTAAAGCACTCCCTGAATATAACTCACCTGTTTATGTTTCTAAGACTTTGAAAGGATTCATTTCAATACATAAAGCATCAATCAGGATTTCCGTTACGAGAACAGTATAAATTTGTTTAATCGAAACTTCATTAAGTTTTGTATTATATTTTATACTTGCTGTTCTGGCCAACGTTGTTTTGCCATATTAATTATTTTTAATAATATATATTTAATTAACTTTCACCGTTTACTTTGCGCATGCTAAGAAAGAGGGTAGTCTATTTTACTCAGCCGGATGCCGCATGGCTTTATATTTTTAGTAAGTACTTACTTTAAATTCATAATTTTTGATATTTGCGTACTAAATTTGCTTAACTATAATTAAGTAACTTAATTGTTAATTGTCTCAGTTAGTAGGTTGGCCGGCAGAGATTTCTGTCACAGGCCTGCATGTATCAGGTATGAAAACGGATTGTCCACTCTATATTTAGCATTATATATATTTGCTATTTTACTTCATCACGGCTTATAGCAAAATCATTTTGTTATTACTTTTGTATTATGGATCTCCGCAAAGTAACGCCTAATTCTATAAATTATATAAAAATATAAGTTACACAAAATAGTTTATGTGAACAAATAAAGTCCTCTATTGAAGTCAATTTTTGCAACAAACCGCAGCGTTCGTTTTCAGTCAGCTTATAATTATACATATAAAACTTAGCTTCAGTAAAACGATGTCGCTTCATTTTAGCATAATTAAGTAAGATTATATTAATTGAAAATAGCAAAACCGTATGCGTACCTGCGTATAGAGGAAAAATATTGTTTGAGAAATGCTTGTGATTCCTTGTAAACTTCTCCTGCTGTTCGTGGCGTGTCGCCTCTGTTTGGAATATCCATTATACTGTTCTGGCAGACCTTTTCTGTACATTTTGTGTTCTGTAAAAAATATATACATTCAAAATATATTTATAACCGTATTGAAGATTGAGTGGGAAGCAAAGTGACTCTCTATGACAATCCAACCTTTCTAGTCTGATATTTACGATTACCAAGACTGTAGCAACTAATTAGTAAATGCATATTCTTGGCAGAGGATCCAAATACTAACAACCTTATTTTTATACAAAAATTAAATTCATACATTGACAGACGTGAAAGATGTACAAATGAACAAAAACCCTTCTACATTTAAAATATTTGTAGGATTTGTCTATCAATATTGCTTGAAGTAACTATACAACATTACTTTTAACTTTTGTTTAAAGGTGAGTACAGACATCACAAGGCGATCGTCGCGAATGGTTCGTCTCGCATGCCACGAGCTGTGTGCTCACAGTGAGCATTTGTGTTATACGATTGTTGCGAACGCTGTCTCAGTACGAGCCGTGCGCTCCGTGTAGATGGACGTCTTTTTTACGTCGCACGCTCATGAGTCATGAAGCCCATATCTTCCCAGAATGATTACATTCTGGGAAGATGGATAAACGATTTTTTATGAATCGATTACGATTCATAAAAAATCGTTTATCCACTAGCGTCTTTTCTCTTTTTAAAAATATTTTTTGAATGACTATATAGGCCACAGCTGCAATTTACACGTCTCGCCTTGCTGGAGCCATTTTCTACTGACGAATACCATGGGTGGTGGTTTGTATGCTCAGCTTGAGTAAATGTAATTCGGGACGCATTAACAAAAGTACCGCCGAACTGTTCGCACGCCTCGTTATGTCTGTACGCGACCTAAAGTAAATATGTGCAAACGTAGTTCAGAAACATTAGGTAGAAACGCTGAAGTGACTTAGTAAAATTATTCACGACCTCAAATCTAGTTACACTCAAGAGGCTGTTTAAAAAACATAGCGTTAACAGTACTTTAGGTTTAATCAGAACTGCGCAATTCTTGTTCTCGTGGGTAAATCTCATGGGACATGTCGTCTGCAAGACGAGCTTCAATGAACGTCGGTTGTTTTGGGACTTATTCTTGTAACAAGGGGCTTGTTGTAGAGTTAATTAGAGTATAGCGAATTTTGATATTTGCTATTTCTAGCATACAAATAACATGGATTTATATTAGTGTTATATACTAGGTGTGCCAGCAGCTTCGCTTGCATGAAAATCATAGTTTCAATTTTTTTTCCCGTTTTAACATTTTGGACATAAAAGTAGCTATCGAGGGTTAATTATAAGAGATTTTTGAATTACTTTCACCGTTTATAAATAAACTTTATTTTTATTAAAAGCATATTTTTATTTATTTATTTATTTATTTAAATATTTTGGAAACATACAGTGTATATAAGCTCTTATAAGTAAAGTACACTAAAACGTAACTTAAACCATTAACAGTTTCCTACGATAAAAGATACATATAAATGAGAGTATAGCAATAAAAATAGTGATTACAGACATAATAAATATACGGAAAAAAATTGTTGTACAAAAAAAAAATACCTAATTATTTGTTTATTAAATTTCTAATTTTTAATTTAAATTCTAAGAGGGAGAGATGAAAAATGTCAATATCAGAAGTCAAGTTATTAAATTGTTTGCAACTTCTGTCAATAAACCTATTTCCTGCGTATTTTCTTTTAGAGAAAGGTATGATAAATGTTGATTTATGTCTAAAATTGAGTCTAGGACAATTAAATTTAAGTTTTGAGACAAGATAATCAGACTCTACTTTGTTGTGCAGTATTTTATATAGCAAGAATTGATCCCGTTCTATCCTTCTCTTATATGGAAGAGGAAGAGAAGATTCTTTCCAGGTACCGAGATAATTTGAATCTCTATATTTAATATGCTTAACAAACAGTTTATGGACTCTATTAATTAGATGTATATAAATTTCGTATTGAGGATTCCAAACAGTCGAAGCATATTCAAGTATAGATCTTACAAATGTATTATATAAAAGGATTAGTGTTGAAATATGCTTAAACTCTTTGGATATCCTCAGGACGAACCCTAGCATTTGGTATGCTTTATTTGTGATATGGGTGATATGTTCATCGAAAAGTAATTTGGAGTCCAGAAAGATTCCCAGATCTCTGATTACTGTAACTCTATTTATATATTCACCTAGCAAATTGTAATTAAAATTAATTATATTACTTTTACGGCTAAATGTTATAGTATTACATTTTTTTATATTAAGAAAAAGAGAATTAGCTGAGCAGTAATTACATAAAGCGTCGAGGTCTTTTTGAAAATCAATACAGTCTGTTTCAGATCTTATAACTTTATATATTTTGTTATCGTCAGCATATAATAAAAATTTTGAGAAACTGAAAATAGATTTGATGTCATTTATGTAAATATTAAAAAACAGGGGCCCGAGATGTGATCCCTGAGGTACTCCAGATGGCACAGGAATAAATGACGAACAATAACCCTTAATTGTAACAGCCTGGCTTCGATTGAACAAGTAGGATTCGATCCATCTAAGTAAATCGCCGTTTATACCAGTATTTAACAGTTTTTTTAGCAGAATAGTGTGGGAAATCTTGTCAAATGCTTTGGAGTAGTCCGTATAAACGACGTCTACCTGATTACCTTGATCCATTGCCGTAAGGACGAAGTCGGTGAACTCACAAAGATTAATTTCTGTCGATTTTCTGTTAATGAATCCATGCTGTTCAGTAATAATTAATGGACGTAGTATTGGAAATATTATATCGTATATAATATGTTCAAAAAGTTTTGGAATGCAACTGAGCTTAGAAATCGGGCGAAAATTTTTTATGTCATTTTTGTCGCCTTTTTTATGAATAGGCACAACATATGATTGCTTCCAAATATATGGCATGGTACACGAGCGTAAAGACATTGAAAACAAAATATGTAATGGTTCGCATATAGTATTACAGCAGTTTTGCAGAAAGAGTGGTGGTATTCCGTCCGGGCCACTCCCTTTCTTAATATTGAGCGATTTTAGGTACCTTTGAATGACAGGCATGGAAATATGAACAGAAGATAAGTTAACATGATGTTCATCGGCAGCAATGTTCTGGCAACAGTGGGATGGCGGGAGGCAAACCGGCTCAGATCGTTCAAAAGAAGAAGAAAAATAAAAGTTAAACAAATTACTTAATACTTGTCCATCAGTAGAAGAAATATCATCTAGATACATGCTATCTGGCATATCATTGGCTTGTTTTTTTGACTTAACAAATGTCCAAAAGTACTGAGAATTATTCTTTAAAATGTGTTCACTATTTTCAATGTAGTTTTTATAGCATTCAGCCTCTACACGTTTTTGTTTTTCGCGCAGATAGCTAAATGTTCGATAGTCGCTATAATTTTTATATATTTTCCACTTCCGGTGAAACTTTAATTTTTCCTTAATAATTTTACGTAGAGCCGTAGAGTACCAGACAGGATATCTATTATTAGTAGTAACGGTTTTTGAAGGAACATTATTAGCAATTATTTGATTCAAAACTTTATAAAATATTTTAGTAGCTTCATCGATATCCAGACCATAAAAACAATCGTGCCAGTTAGTTTTAGATATTAATTCATTTACAACCTCATAGTTAGCTTTATGGAAAAGCTTAACAGTTCGAGGGGCATTTTTAAGAGTCTTACTGGGCGTATTATTAATTGTTACGCTAAGAGCAGGGTGATGTGCATCCTCAGAAATAAGTGGTGCCTCACAATGTGTAACAGAACAGCAGGAAGAGCCAATAATTAAATCTAAAAAGCGATTATTTGCGTTAGGTATAAGGTTATATTGTGTTAAGTTATTAAACAATAGAAAGGACGATAAACTATTCACAAGTAAATCAGATCTTCCTCCACTAAGCACTGCTGAGGTTGAGTTAGAGATAGTCGTTGACGACCATTCTGCATAAGGAATGTTAAAGTCCCCAGCAAACAAAAAAACATCGTGAGGATGCTGAATAATAGTTTCAGAGACACTCTCATAAAAATTAATTTGTTCATCATGCTGTGTATTACATTGGGGAAAATAACAGCAAAAGATTCTAATATCAAATTTGTTCTTGTTATTTACGTTAATACACAAGGACAATATATCACACGAGCGATTATTATTCGAGGGACAGGATATTACATCTTTTACAATGATGCCTTTACGGACTGCAACCAGCACCCCACCGCCCATTTTGTCCTCACGAGATACGTAATCACGATCACAACGGTATACATTATATCGATGGTCAAAAATTTCAGAGTCGTAAATTCCCGGTAACAGCCACGTCTCAGTTAAGCAAATAATTTCGAATTCCGAATTTAAAACATTTGAGAAGAAGTCTCTTGTTTTTGTGCGGAGACCACGCACATTTTGGTAATACAACTCTACTGCCATTTAATAACCCAAATTGCTACGCTATAGCCCATATATGATTTCGTTTCAATAAGGTTTAATATTTTTACGAAGGAAAAAAATAATTTAATAAAAGTAAAAAATGCAGGTTACAACATAGTTACAAAAATTTCAATCAAGAATTCCGTAATTGAAAAAATTTATAAAAGGAAAGCTTTAAATTTTGCCGTTTTCGCAATATTTTTTATTGCTGCTCCTCTCCTATTCATTTTAGCGTGATGTTGTATAGTCTATAGCCTTCCTCGAAAAATCTTGCACTTAAAGAGTTTTTTAAATCGTTCCAGTAGTTTCCAGTAGTCCAAACAAACAAACAAACAAACAAACAAACTCTTTTGGTAAAGGTTGGTAAAGGTTCAAGGCCAAGGTTGGTAAAATATATGATATTCAAGTAATAAAATAAGTTAAATAAGTTGAGTAAGTATAGATTTTCTTTTAAGTGATTTACGTCTGATTGTGAAGCCAGACTTTAAAAGGGATTGGTTTTCTTTAAGTAATACGAAATGCTTTTTAAAATTTATTATTTGTTATATTCTGTAGTATGTAGCTTTAATACTAAAAATGCCAGGCAGGCGGCCGGTCGTACAATACGTAGCCAAATCACGTGACAACATGTTTATAGCATGTTTAGCCGACCCCACTTAGAGTGGGATAAGGGCAAAAGGATCATAATCTGTAATATGTGCCTTTGTAGTTTTTATTTGATATATGTATTTTGTATAAATTATGATTAAATAGAACCCATTAAGGTTTAGATTTTCTATTAATTGATTTACGTCTAATTCTTAAATCAAAATAAAGGGGATTGGGTTTCTTTAAGAACTACGAAATGCTTTTAAACTTTTACGGACGCTGCAAGTAAAGGGAATATCTTAGACGAACTATGTTTTTTGTTTAATGTTACATTGCTATAGTAACTTTTGTATTTATAATTCCTGACGTAGGAAGATGTATATTTAAGTCAGTCAGTCAGTCGGCACAGCTTATTCGGGTAACGGTCTCTAGAATAGTGGTCTCTAGAAATAAAAATACCTAGAATCAAGCCCCACCCAATTATTTTTTCTTTTTTTTTGAAGTTTCTTTTTTATTTTGTATAAAACTACCAGCTACTTGTTATATCTTTAATATTTAAATGAGTTAATCTTGTATATATATATATTTTCCGAATCTCGGAAACGGCTCCAACGATTTTCCTGAAATGCAGCATGTAGGAGGTTTTAGGGGAGAAAAATTGATCTAGCTAGGTTTTATGTAAAAAAAATATTGTTTTATCCCTGTTTTTTGGCATTAAAAAACACTAACATTTATATTGAATTGAATTTTCACCATTAACTGTCAAGTCGGCGTGGCTTATTCGGTTAACGGGCAGCCTCGAGAAATGTGAATGCCATGGATCGATCCCGAACTAATTAATTGTTTTTTCTTTTTTTTAAGTTTTTTATTTTTTTGTAAAAAATTACCGAGCGAAGCTCGGTCACCCAGATATTAAATGATTAATGAATAACGCAAAGTGACCATTTTTCAGTACTGATTATTCCCAAATCCTATTTAACGAAATTGTAGGATTATAAAAATTACGCAACCAACATCATTTGCATCATGCCCGTTTATGTTATATTAATATGGGCTGAATTTTTTTAATGTTTGCTGGACACTGTACCTTTTTAAAAGAGTCATGAAAAATGTTAAAGCTTAAACGAGAGTTGCAATATATATAGATTAGGCACCCCCCTGCAAAACTCGATCAAAGTAATCTCCTGGGATATATATGAAGCTTGTTGGCAGTTGACAGTTTCCAAAAAATTTTGGAGTATTAAAAAAATTAAGGATTTATACTACAAACGGGCTACTGCGAACACATTTTAAATCTTATATGAAGTTATGAATAAACAATATTATACTATTACAAACACAAACCAAATTTCCTTGCTCGGTAATTTTTTTAATAGACCACCCTCATTTTTTACCGAGGTGAACAGGCGACTAAAGTAAGTCGACCCGCGCCGTGTGGTATCCCGCGGACTAGAATAGACCACCCTCATTCCTTACCAAGGTATCGTAAAATACGACTAAGGTAAGTTGACGTTAGGCAGGCGGCTGGTCGTAAAATACGAAGCCAAATCCTGTGGCAACATGTTTATAACATGTTGTTCCGACCCTACTTAGACTGGGAAAAACACAGGAGGATGATGATATATAAAAAAATGAAATTAAAAAAAAAAGAATTTAAGACCTCCCGTTTCCCAATAAAGCTATCATGATTGATTGATAGCGTAATTATCCTTTACTTACTCATAAAATAATAGCAATTTTTTTAGTGCCTGAAAACAGGGATAAAAGGACATTTTTTTTTATTTATCGCCCCGAAACCCCAAGCCCTGGTAGAGTTGACGATTCACTTGTTTCAAAGTTTCCTTTATTATAGAATATTTTGAATTTGAATTTGAATGCTCTTTGTTCTAACTCTAGCTCAATGTTTGTTAGTTTAAGCCAACCTTAATAAATATACGCAAATGTGCACTTTTCATGACCGGTTATGAGCAATTCCTAGAAAACTACGTTTATAATTCACACATTCGTTTAGCATCTCAATTTGTAAGTCAACATTTAATATTGCGGCAATTATACTTGTATTACAATTTCCCGGGAATAATAACATGCAGAATGTATATATTTAATTGCAAGGCTATGATAACCATTGAAGGTATATTTACGTAGATATAGCATTAGTTACCATCCGATTCATTAATATTATTATTAAGTACCAGCTTGGCGAAGCCTTGCGGTAATTTTTTACAAAATAAAAAAAGGTCAAAAAAATAAATAATAAATTTATTTTTTTGACCTTTTTTTTAATTGCGTGATTTACACTCTGTTCGCGAACGTCGTGGTCGACACTGTCTATATGAAATATCGTTGACTTATTGTATGAAACAAGACGTCCACCTCCTCGCGAAAAATATACTATTTGAACAAAAAATTCAAGAACAACCATTCCTTAATAAGTACCTTGTTATTTTCAACTGATTGACCAATACAAATTTTATGTGTATTTCGTCCATATTTTAAATTTGCTTGAATGGGTAAATACGACAATGGATCATTTTAGCTAAGACGAGCTCTAAGGGTTTTTACAACTCAGTTATTACGAAACAAGAAATAAAAATGTAAACCTGTATATGGAATTATAAGATTTTAATCACGTAATTCCGGGTGGTTAACGGAATACATAATTAGTTCTAATAATACTTTCTGTCTTTATCAGAATGATAATCACATAGCGATAAAATATTAAAATGCGTTACCAATCCGGTTTGTCTGTGAATGTTTGTTGATGACAAACATTGAACGCTACACCGGCAATAACACTTCAAATGGTATCGCGTCATAAAAATTACATATGAAGTATGGATATTCCTATTAATATATGTAATTTATAGAAATAGGCGTTACTTTGCGGAAATGACTGGCCCGTAGGCGTAGTGGGTAGTGATCCTGCCTTCAGCTCCGCGGGTCGCGGGTTTAATCCCGCCGAGGGCCAACATTTTCTATAAATGAATTTGTTGGTCTTCGACTCTGGGTGTATATTTGTATTTAAGTATGCATTTAAAAAATATGTAAGTATATATTCACCAGTTGTCTGCCAGACAGACAACTGATGCGTAACACTAACTTAATACTTGTATTATGGTAGACAGACTCTGTCTACCATAACACAAGTATTAAGTTACTTACTTTGGGAACGGACGACCGTGTGTGTAAGTGTCCCATATATAAAAAAAATCCATAGTACAGCAGTTATGATAGAATTATTTTACTATAATCGGCGTTTGTTGAGAAAATATATGTAATAATACTAAGTGTAGAAAGCAAAATCTCAAATCGTTTGACGATTTTCTCGTGGAGCCTAACTCCTGGTGATGCTTCGGTTACAGGGCGAAACGAATATACGTAAGATAACAGAAACCGAAATATTACTTTTACTTTGCTGTAGGACATTTTGTTCTAAGGTTGCAAATTTTAAAATTATTTGCTAACATTCCAAATTTCATATCTCAATCGTTACGTTGATATTATTATTAAATTGTATCAAGTCAATCTTTTTTAAATGGGCCAAATGGCACAAATTCAATTAGAATACACCTTAAAATTCCCTAAATCCAGATCTAAAAAACATACCCTAATTAATTCTTATTTATGTAATTTCGCTTTAAAACAGGACAAATCTCTAGAAGTGGAAACACTGTCTTATGATAAACATGTGTATCTAGCGACCAACGAATGAAGTTTTAACCATTTTCTCCACTACAATACATAGAACTCCCCTATTACAGTCAATCACATGTGATTTTACGCAAAAAATTCTGGATCTTAGGCTGCGACACTTTATAGTCACGATTTACGAGTGGCCAAGTCATTGCCACTTACCATATGAAAAGACTTGTTAATACAATTTATTTTCTTTGTACTGGTTCGGGACAACGACTCGCTTCAGGGAGACGTGTCGGTATCCATACTAATATTATCAATGAGCAAGGGTTTCTGTATGTCTGTTACGCTTTTGCGGCTCATTGTTCATTCTGTGGTTGTACCGTTTTATTTACTTGTATATAAAATTGAATAGCGTCTACAAAAATTTGCATTAAAAAAGCAACAATCGTTCCATTTGTGAATTTTCCTCAGTAAAAGTATTGTTCGGCTCAACCGTGTCATTGTTTTCGAACTGGCTATATGCTGTTCGTTGGACAAAACGGGTTAGCGCAAAAGCATCTTTGTATGTAAAATTTAATATTGATGTATGACGGAGTCCTGATTCTCCTGGCCTTTTCTCACTCTAAAAGAGTCAGCACATGTCATAAGCATGTTTTTACCTTTTCCGACACCTCGGTAAGAAATAAGGTCTATTCTACTTAGCCGAATACCACACGGTGGATTGATGTATGACGAGTATAAGACTTAAATCAGATGATGAAAATCTCTTATATCTCTATCAATGTAATAAATACTTAAATGACTAACAGGAAAGACCGTGCTAAACTTCAATTTATAAGCAATATAAAAGCAATATAAAGAAGTTCTTAGAATCACAGTTTTAGACAGTAACAATAGCGACTCTAAGAATCTATTAAGATAAATGCATTGTACACGAAACGAAACGAAATCCATTCCAATCGAACAATTTAACTAGGTTTTGCTGATAGGTTTTGCATTCACATTTTTTCTATCACTAGAGAACACATGTGGGTTTTCTCGTTTAAAATATAGTTACCATCTGCGTTCGGACGTTTGAAATATATTGCAATCCCTACGTGATCTAATACAGTTAGAAAACTTTTCTTTTGTTTTGTGCGTTTTGCCGCACCAAACTAATGTGACTCGTAGAATGTACCTAACAAATAATGCATTATTATTACCGCCAAAATATGCGGTAGCCTTTAATTATTAAACATAAAAATGAAGATATATATTTGATTATTTATTTATTTTCTATTTGATTAGACTATATAATTTTTTCTGTAGATGAATTTCACACTGTACTATTAATTTAAACCTCCCTCCATAATTGCACTATCTTTTAGTAAATTCAATACAAAAATCGATTATATAAATACAGATATATTTAGACATTTTTATTTAAATATATGGGACACTTACACACACTATCGTCCGTCCACAAAGTAAGTAATTTTATTCAGGGAACGGGCAAACTCGAGAAATGAAAATACCTAGGATCGAGCCCCACCTACCCATTTTTTTTATTTTGTAAAAAATAAGGCTTGTAAAAAGGCTCGAGGAACCCACAAATTGTTTATAAAAATAATATACTATACGATATCATATTTTCTTTCAAAAATAGAATAAGAAAAATAATTAAAACATTAAATAATTAAGCTCTCAACTTACTAATATTTGTGTAACATTTTTTAGTGGAAACTATTGATGTATGATACATTTATATTTAAATATGTATACAGTAATAGAACCATTGTTTGTTTCCCAAAAATAAAATAAAAAAATTTGACCTTCGGCGTTAATCGCACCCGCGACCCGCGGAACTGATGGCTGGGTCACTGCAAATTGCGCTAACGGGTCAGTCGAAACTTTTCAATAGTTTTGTATGCACACGCAGACTAATTTGTATAGTTATATTATATATTGTGCGGGTTGTATGATTCATATTGTCGTATAATTTCTAACCAATACCAGACGCAGTGCCGGATTCAGACAATCGTGACCGCAACAAATGATATTAGATTCGATCGGGTTCAGCGTACTTAGTGCCGTTATTTTGCAATTGCTACCGACACTATCAATTACATCCAATAAATTCGCAGCAACAATAGAAAGATTTCGTAATGGTTCAACGTAAATTTATAGAACTAATAGAAAATTTAATTAATTGATACGCTTTATCACGCTTTTTGTTGTTTGATTTCTTCTTACTGATAGTAGTTTGTAAAAAGTCGGGGCCTATTGCTATCCTATTTCACCAAGATATCTCACTATGAAGTGCTTGATTAATTTTAAGTATTAATCATTTAAGATTAATATTGTCTTTATCTATACACCCTCAAAATTTCGAGAAAACTTAAAATAACAGATATGTATTTACAAGATACGAAATCATCATTATCCTCCTGCCCTTATTCCACTCTAAGTGGGGTCGACACAACATCTTAAAAACATGTTGTCACGTGATATGGCTACGTATTTTACGACCGGCCGCATTCCTGACGTCAACTTACCTTAGTCATATTTTACGACACCTCGGTAAGAAGGAGGGTGGTCTATTCTACTCAGCCGGATACCACAAGGCACATAGATAAGAAAACCGGTAGTTTTATCGTCATTCTCATGCCCTTATCCCAGTCTAAGTCGGGTCGGCGCAACATATATTATCTATGTTGTTACATGATTTGGTTAGGTATTTTACGACCAGCCTGACATCAACTTACCTTAGTCGGCTTTTGCGAGACCTCAGTAAGAAAGAAGGTGATCTATTCTACTCAGCCGGATACTAGACGAATATGTATATGTATATCAAAACTGTTTTGCGAGTTGAACTTCGTTCATGTTTACAATATCACATGATTTATTGTTACATATGTTTCAGAACAGCTTTATTGTATACACCGTGACGTATATACTTCAATTGGAATGATTTATTATATTATCATTTGTTTAGCTGGTAAGTTTCGTAGTTGTGCAAACCGGTCGTAATTTCCATGAAATAAAATTCAATAACTACGCCTATGTGAATTCTACGAAAATACTAGCTGTCTGGCCATGCGTTGCTGTGGCTCATTCTAATTTTAATTCTCATTCAAATCTCAAATTCTAATAACTCTCTTCTAAATCTCATTCAAATGCTCCACACCAAACTTTACATGATCATCCTTTGGGTCATTTTAAAGATTGTCTTAAAATTCCGTTTCGGAGTCTATAAAGGACAGACAGACAAACATTCGTTTTGTTATATATAAGAAGATAACTAACTTAAGTTTCATTGTTATTATCATTTTTTTTCCTATCAAAAGTAAAGTAGTATCAAGTAGTAAACTAGAATCAGGCATTACTTTGCTGACATCCATAAGACAACAGTATGCTAATATTGTTCTGGTATAAATCCCATAAACCCAATTTCAATGCGTATTATAGTACAGGTGCAAAAATATAATGTTTACATTTATTTTGTAACTGTAAAGTATACATAGTAACAAATTATAGAGTAATACAATCAGGAAGAGTAGACAACGGCATATTTGACTAACAAAGTTCTCTCGCTCGATAACGTCCGATAGGACATCTGTGTTAGGACATTGTTGTTTTTTTCGAACTATATGATGTTAGCCCTAACGGCCTTTACAACGTCACTAGGTGGGACAGGCGAGCGCAGAAGTATCGTCGAGGTAAAATGCCGAGAGTAAAGCGCAGAAACTCCACTAGCGTCGTGGAACGTCGTCCTAACGTGTGCCCTCTGTGAGGTCAGAACTCGATTTAAGGCGACGTGTAGTGGAGAGATAATAGTATGACTGTAATCACTCTGACTAGTGCGTTGTACTAATACGAGACAGTACAAGCAGTAAACTTTCATGGGATGGGATGGTTTCATAGATATCAATATTTCCATACCTCTACTATGTTAAGACGTTTCTATGTTAAACATTATTATCATATAACGTCAGTGATAAGAACAAATGAGTCACGAAGCCCGTGAAATGGGAAAGTTTCCAACACCAAGAATTGTCAAAACTTTGAACAGGCTTGTTCAGATATAGCATCAACAATAACACCTTATTTCACAATTTCAATTACAACCACAATCACAGTTCAAATTTTCTGCTACTTTATCATCATGGAGTTGGTACTCCTTAGTTTTTCTTACTTATTGAAGAACCAATCCGTACTGCGAATATTTTAAAGTGCAAAGACGTTGCGCCACGATTTGCAATAATGGGGAACTCACTTTAAAAATCTAATTTTAATAAAAAACGCTGCTTGTTTAATAGTTTTAATTAAATTTAAGAATGAGCCTTTTATATTTAAGGCTATTATTATTCGACATTCCATGTTGCTTTTCGCTCATAATAGTCATGAGAACCAACACAAGCGCTAATTTGAAATAACAAAGCAGGGTCTGTCCACGTGTGTCCTTATTAAATAACGAACGAGTTTCTCAAAACTTCTCATTAGTGTTATATTAACCAATGATTTTTGACGTAACGAAAGAGTGATGAAGTCCAAGCAAACAAGCGAGTTACTTGTATCAAAATAAAACACATTGGTATTACCTATCGTATTTTCAGTTAAAGTAAAATATTTTACCTACTCATCACGTTTGCCATTGCTAAATAGTAAAGCGTAGATCTTTCATAAAACTATCACACAAAAATGATTTTTTTTAAACAAATAACTTGACTTGAGTGACTTACTATATGTGAATAACTTATAAATAGTATAAAACCCTGTAGTAAGGGAACCTTGGATGCTAAATTTGCAGTGACTAAAGCGTCATGAGGACCTATAGGATTGTGAATTAAGTCCTGAAAGGAAGAAAAGTTTATGTTCAGTTTTCCATTTTAGTATAATGGAACGCGTGTACACATTTTTAAAAATGTAAAAAAAAAACCAGTTACATGGAAATATTTGAGCGCGTCAGATATTCATAATGTATACGCGCTATGTCCTGATAACTGAGCGATATTAAACTGACGAGTAATTAGTGGAGAAAAAAAAAAGAAAAAAAGAGTTATTTGAGCGTGTCAGATATTCAGAGGGAATGTTAAACTCATTCTAAGTAACTAACTCTAATAAAAAAAGTAAATTCTAAATAACTAGAAACTCATTCTAATAAGAATATCTAATTTATAGAATTAGGCGGTACTTTGCAGAGAATCATTTTATCATGTATTCTTGAATGTAGAGACTTTGTACTATCTCACATAATTTGTTAGACTCCCGGGGCTTTTTATATCGCATATAAATCTGTACCTGCGAAATCACTCGGGTTTTTCCCGCATCCGCTTTGTCACGGTTGATAATGGACCATCATTAGCTTGATATTATCTTCACAACCTTTTTTAAATACATATATTATTTAATATTTTTTGAACGTTATAACATACTACTAACTTGTTCAAATTTCTAATGTAGTATTGGAGTAAAGTAGAGCAACGGCCTGCTACTATTCCAATACTGTACATACACCTCCTCTCTCCGTTTTTGGAAGGGTTTGCTAACTCTAGGACCTACTACACTGCTCCAATACGCATTGGTTGCTCTTGATTCTCAAGAGATATGCTGGTTTTGAGACAATGTTTTATTGAAACGAAAAGTGTGTGATAAATTGCAATTATCAGACACATAACTTTTCAACACTTAAATTCATTGATGCCTGTTCGGTGAACCAGTTACCCCCTTGGTAGAGTGACACGGTCTCACGCCATAGAACTATCACAGTTTTGTCATTGTAAACCATAATTTATATAACAAACTTTCTAAAACTATTCAACAATAAAGGGCAATCAATCTATAAATACAGTCGCGCGCGTTTGTGCCTAGCGAGCGCACGTTTCGAAGCAAGGCCTTACGAGTTTGCGTAAACGTACTTAATAAATCTTCATCAATGCGACAAAAATGGAAAAATCCGCTCTGATAACAGGGCGCGATTCCGTAAGTTGTTTAGTGGAGGATGATGATATGTTGGAGTGCAACAGTATTATTAGCGAACAGCAAATTTATGAGTGTGAAGAGTCGAGACAAAGTATATCGAATTTGAGAGAGGATATTGGTGCGCGTCGCACAAAGAGGAATCGGACGGTGGATGAGAGGGAAAATGATGAGGAGAATAGAGATGATTTTATACTTGTTTCAAGGAAAAGTAAGCGAGTTGCACGAAGCAACTCCTGCAATAACAATGGTCAAGGACGCAAAGATTTGGAAGAGACTAAATATGAAGTGTGTTTGACATCTACTGAAATATTACCGAAACAGATTGGATTAGTTAAATTTTTGAAGTCTGAAAATTTGCAGAATATAATGAGAATTAAATATAGAAGTCCTTACAAGGTTCTAATAAAATTTGAAACGAGAGAAGAAGCCCAAAAATTGTTGAAAAGTGAAAAAATTGCTGAATTAGGTTACAGATGTTTTTTGACAAACGAAGTAAATTACTCATATGGAGCTGTCAGATATATTGAGCTGGAAGTAGAAGAAAAAGAATTACTGGAAGTTTTTACATGTGAGTACGAGATTATGTCTGTACTGAGGTTAAAAAAGTTAACAGATGATGGATCATGGATAAACAGCGAAACTGTTAGATTTTGCTTTAAGGGACCTGTGTTACCAACATACATTTATGGGTATGGCGGAAGATTTAAAGTTGAACCGTATATTTTTCCTGTTTCACAATGCTCCCTTTGTTGGAAATATGGTCATTTAATGAGAAGTTGTCCTAGAAAGGTCAAGGTATGTCCAAAATGTGGAGGTAAACATGAAAATTGCAATACCGATTTTTATAAATGCGTGAACTGTAAAGGAAATCATATGGCTTTCTATAAAAAATGCCCGATTTTTTTAAAAGAGAAAAAAATCCGTGTTATTATGAGCAGAGATAACTGTACCTATAAAAACGCTCTGATTTCATTTTTAAAACATAGAGATAATATATTACCTACCGAAAATAGTATAAATAATAAAGGCTATATATCATATAACACAGATAAGATTCAAGGAAACAATGATACAATGTATCACGAAGATGAAAAAATAGAATCTGGCGAAGATAATAATTCTGATTGTACCATAGTGAATCTCAATTAAATTTGTGTACACGTGAATCTCAATTAAATTTGAAAGCAGCAGGTCTAAAAAAGAAAAAAAAGAGAATCAAGAAAAATAAAACAAAGATAGACAACAAAGGTGATATAACTGGTGAAAGAATCGTAACTTCATGTGAAGAAGACACTCCCTTTAAAGAGAATGGTGAAAGAAAGAAAAAAAAGATTGATTGGAAAAATATTCTGTATAAATGGAAAAATATTCTTTTATCCAATAAATCTGTAGATGAAAAAATAATCTTAATGTTTAAAATGTTTTTTGAATGGATAAAACAAGTTATTTATAAAACTGTGAACAGTAGTGAAGCTATTAGTAGGATTTTTAATATTTTCTTTAATGGATAGGACAACCTTAAAGAAATTTGCTATTAATATATCTCAGTGGAATGCACAAAGTTTGAGATATAAGAAACAAGATTTAGAACTGTTATTGTGTCAAGAAAAGATTCATATATGTATATTAAGTGAAACTTGGCTAAATCCTAGCTTGGAATTAAGGTTTAGAGACTATAATGTTTATAGAAATGATAGATGTGATTCTTGTGGCGGTGTTGCCATTGTTGTACACAAATCTATAAAATGTTATCATAACCCTATCAATATTAGTAACGTTGGAATCGAAATCATTTCCTTAAGGATTGTAAATTGTAAATATCTAGATTTTATAACGTCCATATATTGTCCATCCTCAGTGCAAACATCACAAAGTGACTGGGATCATTTATTTTCAAAGTTTGGACAAAAATCCATCATAGCTGGTGATTTTAATGGACACCATAGTAATTGGTCTTGTAAAAATGACGCAAGAGGATCTCAAATTTATAATTCAGCTTTCGATAATAACTATATTTCTCTAAATAATGGAGATTATACTAGAATTAAATTAGTTAATAACATCTTACAAACCACATCGCCAGATATTACGTTTGTTACTTCTGATATAGCAATTTATTTTAATTGGCAAACTACAAACGAAAATTTAGGCAGTGATCATTTATTTATTAAGTTCAACTTAAAATATGAAAACACAGTTACCTTTACACAATATCGCAACTTTAAATTAGCTAATTGGAAAAATTATCAACAAGTTTTAGAAAATACCTTATGTATTCCTGATAGTTACGATAATATTCAAGATATGTATAATAATTTTATTGCCCGAATCAACCATGCAGCTAATGAGAGCATTCCAATCAAAAAAATAGGTACGACTATAACACAAGCTTTTAAACCAAAACCATATTGGGAACCATCCTTATCACGTGCAGTAGCTGAACGACGACTAGCCTTAAAAAACTTTAGACGTAACCCAATCCCAAGTAATTTTGATAAACTCACTTCAAAAATAGCAGATACACGGCGTTTAATTAGACGTGCAAAAAATAAAAATTGGCAAGTTTACTGTACCGAAATGGATGAAGTTACTGATAGCCCTACTATGTGGCGCAGAATGTGTTGGGTCAAGGGTATAAAACATAAACGTACAGTAATTCCTCAAGAACATAAAGAAGAGCTTTTACAGTCCTTAACCCCAGATTTTGTTGAGCCTCCTCTGCCTGTACTGCGATCACATAATTCGATACTTGAACAGGAATTTTCGATGAATGAACTGATAAATTGTCTAAAAAAAAAAGATACCGCTCCTGGTGATGATGCTATAACCTATTCCATGATTTATAACCTTCCCTCTACTGGAAAATCATATTTGTTGAAAATTTACAATTTAATTCTTCATAATTCATGTATTCCAAACCAGTGGCGTAGTATTAAAATAGTTCCTATTTCAAAGCAAACTTCAAATACACGTTGCAACTCAAAACTAAGACCTATTTCATTAATGTCATGTATATGTAAAATTTTCCATAAAATGATGACAAAACGACTTGAATGGTTTATAGAAAAAAATAATTTACTGCCATCATCTACCACTGGCTTTAGAAAAGGTCTCTCATGTATGGATTGCGTTGTTCGACTTGTGTCGCATATACAGATAGGATTTTCAAAAAATAAATCCACTTTTACTTGCTTTTTGGATATTGAAAACGCTTACAATAATGTTATTATTGAACAATTAATACAAATTTTAGATAATCTTGAAGTTGGAGAAAAGATATGTAGATATTTATGGGAATTCTTGAGTAGAAGATATCTTAAAATTGAAAACGATGATAAAACTAAGAGAGATTTAATAAGGTGGACAAATAGGGGATTAGCTCAAGGGGACCCAATTTCCCCACTTTTATTTAATATTTTTATTTCCAATATATGTAGGATTACAGGAAACGTTAATATCTTGCAATACGCAGATGATTTAGTCTTTTATACGCAAGACTATAACCTAGTCAGTAGCAAATGTAGAATACAAGATGCCCTCAATATCGCAGCCACTAGTCTGGAAGAAATTGGATTAAAAATATCGCCCGATAAAACAAAGTGTTGCATTTTTACACGGAAAAGAAAAATAGAACGTATGTCACTAAATATCACTGGTAATAATATTGAATTTGTAGATTGCTTCAAATACTTAGGCATATGGCTAGATAAATCCTTACTTTGGAACAAACATATAACCGAAATTACTAAAAAGACGATGAAAACATTAAATATATTAAAAATTCTAGCAGGTGCCTCGTGGGGAGTTCATCCTAAACACCTAAGGCTTTTATATTTAGCGTTAATCCGAAGTCGAATTGATTATGGCAGTTTCTTGTTTGACAGCGCAGCTAAAACGCACTTAGTAAAATTAGATCGAGTACAGAATTCGGCATTACGTATTATAGGAGGTTTCATCAGAACCACACCCATTCATGTAATGGAATGTGAACTGTGTATACCCCCTCTTGAATTAAGGCGCCAATACTTAGCAACAAAATATTGTTTGAAAATCATGTCTTGGTGTAATAATAGTACTGTTAGCCTCTTTAAAGAATTAATTCAATTGTGCGAGTTGCGATATTGGCGTAAGAAAAAAAAGCCTCTATTGATCAAAATATATGACGACGTAAAGGATGAAAAGATATACTCTTGTAATCCACCTCAAATGTATTCATTAAACACTTGGCTATCAAACATAGATAATAATTTTATATGTACTGAAATCGACAATATTGGCTCTAAACACAAACACAGTGACAATTTATTGAAGTGGGTAACATTGGATATGCTGGATAATAAATATGAAGGTTGGCATAAAGTATATACAGACGGATCTAAAACCGATAATGGACTTGGAGCAGCATTTTATGATCCCAGTCACAATGTGAAAGAACGATTTAAAATTACATCAAACATTAATATTATGTCCGCTGAACTCTTTGCAATTTCAGAGGCGTTGTCATATGCTGGTAGTATTATAGGATGTGCAAAACTCGTAATCCTATCCGATAGTAAAAGTGCACTTCATCATTTAGCTCGATGCGCCTCTGGCGACAGAGGTGTATCGATAGCTTATGATATTATTAAGAAAATATTATATCTAGCTAGTAATGGAAAGTCTCTGAAATTGCAATGGATTCCGGCACATGTTGGTTTGAAAGGGAACGAGGAGGTCGATAGATTGGCTAAAGAGGCAAACATTGATGGAGCTGAGACATTTGTTAGACCTGATTATACAGAGGCTTTACTTAATTATAAGACGTTAATATATGATAAATGGAAAAGTTACTTTACCGAATTGTCGACAACAAAAGGGATATGGTATAAAGTCGTGCAACATAAACCTCCTCGTACACCTTGGTTTAATAACCCCGGATTAACAAGAAAAATGATTGTTTGGGCTCACAGGCTTCGATCCGGACACACACCACTAAATAAGTTTAAATTTACATTAAAAAAGATAAGTTCACCGAATTGTAGTCTCTGTGACACGGTTGAGGATACATTTCATCTGTTAGTGGAGTGTGCTCGGACCGAAGTCATGCGATCATCTTTTGTTAACCGATTCAAAATCGATATAAAACAATTGGGTGCTATACAAATTATTCTTGCAGTACCGACATCAGAGCAAGCACAAGTATTGTTTAGAAGTCTCGATGCGATAATGTAAAAATAGATATTATTAGGGTACGATGGGTCTGACATAACCTCTAAGAGGTTTAAAGACCCGATTAAAATAAGAATTAAAAAAAAAAAAAAAAAAAAAAAAAAAAAAAAAAAAAAAAAAAAAAAAAAAAAAAAATAAATAAATAAATAAAAAAAAAAAAAAAAAAAAATCTATAAATAGATACAAGCTCTTAAACCTTTATATCTGACAGTATTGTTGTGATAAGATATTTATTTTATCTCGAAATTGAAATCTGAGTATCAGTGTCACTCACAAGTTGATACTCGATTTCATTTGTAGATAATCCATCATTATAACTCGAAGGCCGTTTAGTCGGATAATTGTCCAATATAACAACATTTATATTATGATAAATAAACGGTTGCCTGTAAAGTTGGTTTTACGGGCAAAGATTTTACGTGACAACGTCTTTTTAAATGTGATGGATTGGAGTGGGAGAGAGACGCAAGGCCAGTCCGGCGGGCCTCTCTTTCGTTCGGTGACTCATCGTAACAGACGTGAGCGGGCGTTACACTTTTTCATGAGTGACTCCAAACCGCAACCTAATTTAAGAGGTTGTCACGTCAAAAGTACATTGAAATAGCCTTTACCGCAACTTTGTTTGGGTTGACTGGTGTTGCGTGATGGTGGATAATAGGTATCGCTTTTCAATGTCATCCTGTTCCTACAGAATTAACAGGATCTCTATAACCTATGTCTTCTTCCGGTGTATAATGAATAATTGTGCCAAATTTCACCGATATAGGTACAGCGTATTCGCCGTGAAAGAGTAACAAACATACATCCATATTCACAAACTCTCACATTTAAAATACTATTAGGAAATTAGGAGTTAGGATTAGTGAGATGATAAAAGTACATCAAAATACTACTATAAATAATATTTGATACTACAGAAAAAAATGATTACACAGTTAATTTTTAATTTATTATATTATGTTGAAACTGTGGCATCCGGCTGAATAGAATAGACCACCCTCATTTCTTACCGCGGTGTCGTAAAATATGACTAATGTAATTGACGTCAGGCATTCGGCAGATCGTTAAAAACGTAGCCAAATCATGTGAAAGCATGTTTATAACATGTTTTGCCAACCGTCAGCTTACAGCTGGATACTACACGGGGGGTCAACTTACCCTAATCACCTTTTACGACACCTTGGTAAGAAATGAAGGTGCTCTATTCTACTTAGCCGGATACCACATAACGGTTCAACTTACCTTTGTCGCCTTTTACATATAGGTAAGAAATGAGGATGGTCCATTCTACTTAGCCGGATATCACACGGCGGGGTACTTAACCTATCTGAATTATTATTTATACACAAATTCCACAATATAAAAATACCAAAATTCGTATAAAAATAAAGTAACGATCTATTTCTAGTCACTACAAGTTTTTATTAGTTTTTGTAGTTAATCTTAAAATATCTATGTGATAATTTGCGTAAAATCACCGTTACCTTTGGCGAATTCACGAGATTAGACAACCGGTTTTAAATTATGATTACACGGTAGAGACGGAAAAAACACCATGGCGTTACGTGTGCGGTTTAAAATGACCTTAACTCGTATATTTCGTCAACAAACGTTTTATTTGTTCTTATAAGTATACTTAGTGTTTATTGGCCATTAGCTAAGTAATTTATGACTAGCTAATAAAAAAACGGTTTGCACTTCGGGAATGCCGACAGAAGTGAAAACTTGATTACGTTGTGAATTTTTATTTTGGAATGGTTAGGGAATCATTTTCCACAAATTTTTTTAATTATCTGTATAAGAGCAAAAGTAAATATAAAATAATCAATCCAATTCAATTCGCGCAAGCGGCCTGCGCCACCTAAGCCAATCAGCAGTCGCAGCCATACATTTTCGCCACGCCTCTTCTACGCCGCGCCGGCGGTCTACTCTCCCTCCGTCTTACGACTTTCCAATTAGTTCACGTTGTTGTTCATGTTCTAACGCAAGTTTAACATTTTTTACCTATCACAATAAATGCACAGAAGAAGTTTTCACTTCAAAAATTGTGGTTCAGTTTCGTGATTGTACAGTGATGATGGATTGTGAAAAAAAATTGTCTAAAAATTATTTGTAACTAAGCCCGAAAATCTGCGTGTACCTTAAAGCCTTTAAACGCTATATCCAGGAGATGCAGATATAAGAATGATATATGCATCTCCTGGACGTCCATGCCATCGCGAACTTATGTGTAGCGTATGCAGCATTTTCGATAAAAGTTCCCAGACAATTTAAGTTATTTTGACATTTCCAACAATGAACTTCACATTTCGACCATCTAACAAAAAGGCTTAATAAATTATACACCTAAAATTTCCTATGAATAAAATATTTCAAGAAAACTACATGAAAATCCATTACGTAGTTTGTTAATTTATCGCGAACAGACAGACTGACGCGGTGACTAAGTTTAATGTAAGATAAGCTAAAGATAAAGAGATAAGCGGAAGAATGTTTTACAGTTACCAAAATCTAGTATCACACTGCCTAAATGATTAAACGTCGTTTCTTATCAGGCCTCATTGAGGAAATTAGTCTATTATTCATTTATCTCAAGAATACAATTCGTCGCATGATGTCATCCAGTCATTATAAGAATACTTCTACCAGAATACACTTGGAATTTTTTGTGAATCTCAAGTGTTTATCAATTAGTACCTATAGGATGGACATCGATTTTTATACGGCACAAAATCGATTATTAATTTACCATTGCTTCTTGTAAATCAACCACGATTAGTTTTGACTTACCCTATAACTTAAATTGGAAAACTGTTTAAAAAAATGCAGACATTTATTTATCCTAAATAGGACTGTTAGTAAAATTGTAAAATGTTATCAAATTATAGTGGATAACAAAATTTACATGCCAGATACAAGATACACTAGTCAATTAAGTTATTTCTCAATCTGGACCTCTAATCAACCCAATTCAAAGCGTTGAGGTCTCTTTCAAGATTGCAAATATTTTCAATTTAAATTCACGTATATTAAGAAATGATACAAACCAACGTAACCAATAAAACGTCAAATAATTTATGAATATACCTAACGAATCATTTGTTAACATTAATTTAACAGATACAGTCAATACAAACAAACCGCCAATTAGATATGTACTGTCAAATGCAAATTAATTTTAAGTCGACCAACAGACTCAAGAGTTGAGTATTTGCTTATTAAGAGTAAAATCTTAATTAACACTTTAGTTATAATAGACTGTGAAATTTTATTTCATTTACTAAAGCATTTGAACTAGACTTTAAATTTATTTAAAATTAGTTTTGTAATGGTTTAAATAAACATTGGAGAGTCCACAGTTACGACTTCCGTTGAAGAATTGTTTTGTCTTGCACCTTCACAAGATTGACTTAGATTACGCTAACGGCCAACCTTAAGTAGTAGAGAGGCATAAAAAGAAGAAGGAGAATATATTACTGCTAACTATAAATATAGAAGCAAACAGATCGTCTTGAACTGGCAAAATTGTGAACAAGGGTCAAAACCACCAAACTGATTACATATTATACTTTTGAACAGACCTATGTTTGGTGTAAGGTGAAACTTTTTAGGACTCAGAAATAAACATCTAGAAATAGAAGAATCGTGAAGGGATATTAGCAATATCCATATCACAATTCTGCTGGCACTTCACAACGAAACTACTCCTCCTATAGTCAACTGTTAATTGTGAGTTCGCATCTGCTGTATACGAATTGGCAACTTTAGACTCAAATGATCAATGTTGATTCGACTCATTGGTGACAAAACCCTTATCAACGCTTAAACGGAAGTTAACATCATCAGCACAGGTTTGCCAATCTATCAGTTTTCCCCAATATATATCTCGGAAGGTATGCTATTATACTTTAAGATCTTGCTTCACTATTGCCATTTTATTATTGACTGCTAGTTGGAGACGAAAATTCTAGGCCTATTTAATTGATATCCGAATCTCACTGCGTACAAAGAGCGTAGCTTCTTCTTTCTATTACATCATCTTCATCACTCTCCTTATGCCCTTATCCCAATCTGGGGTCGACATAACATGTTTTGAAAATGTAAAATTTTCTGCGGGCATTTATCTTTCCTACTACGTAAATAATGTGGGTTTGAATGCAAGATTGGCTTCGTTGGACTACATCGTTTTAAATCCAACATAATTGCACTAAAGTGCTCACCTATTTAAAATAATAGTAAGATCTATTTATATATACCAGTTACAAAACCACTTACATAAATTATGTATAGTGGCATTTCAAATACCTCTCATATAAACAAAAATCAATTAAACACGTTCAGTCTATGCAAATCTAATGCAAATGCATATTTAGTCGACCAACTAAAGGAAAAATATACATATTAATGTATCAAGAATGTCACTGATTTTAGATTTCTTTAAATTATCATATTAGAGTTTCCAATTTTATTCAAGTTTTATAAACCAGATTGTTTTATAAAAACGTTTTTGTTGGTATTTATATAAAGATCATGCCCTCTTTCTATGTGCCGACCAGAGATTCCATGTAACCCTTAAAATTTATTGCCAAACTAGCCTTCAAAACAATACCGATTATAATTTGAACTATAGAAATTTTATCTTTCTTTATAATAAAATTTGACAGCAAGGTAAGTTTCTGTTAGGAAAGTCAAAGATTAACACGGTCAAAATTATTCGTGTTATCAACTGGTTGATCAAGAGTTTCTAAAATGCTTGTAAGTATACTCAAAGATCTTAGTGCAATAAGTAAACTATAGTCACAAGGATAATCATGTGATTTATATATTTATTTAGATTAAAATATAAAGTTAATTCTAAAATATATATGGTAGGAGTGCCTTTTAATGATTTGAACGTACTGAAATTCATAATGGCTCAGCGGTACGATTTTTCTGTCAGCGAGGTACTCCTGTCTAGCAAACTGTGCTACGCGAAACCTTTTATCAAAAACCAGATTAACACTCATACAAATTTGCAAGTAATTCAATACAGTTGAATTTTGAAATGTCTAGTAACTAGTGGAATGTAAAGTTAGCCGAAAAACAATAACTCGTTTCAAATAGACCGTTTGATTTCTGAACACGCAATCTCTAATACTTATAAACAAACAGACTTGTTTGATCGGTTGATGGATGGCTGCCTCATCGTAAACATTGGTATACGATGCTCACTATTGTAAGATTGTACTCGTTGTTTACATTTCGTCTACAGCTGCGATCGTATAAGATTATTGAGAGTTTATCGAATATTAGAAAAAGTGTGGCAAATGCATACAAATCATCGTCGCCACTTTGATTTGATTACCATTAAGTAGATTTTTTATTGTTTATTTGTCTTCAAATGATGAGGTTTGTTATTTTAGTAGTATTTATGTTGTTAACATTAAGATGTTTATTAACAATAGAATTTTAAAAGTAGAATAAAGCAAAGAAAATTGTGGTAATTTCTGTTTTTTTTCCCTTGTTCCCGAAGGAAAAACGGCAATGTTTATATATTATATATTAGTCGGTATTCAAGCTTCTATTATTATAAGTTTTATTAATATTGCTTCTGCTTATTACCCATGTAAACTTTACAAACGGATAGACAGTAAGACGATTCTAATTTTATTTCACTCAATGTTAAAATGTAACTGCAGGCAAATATGCGACTGGCTTGCATTTCTACGACAGTATAGTATTAATGAACAGTGCTATTAGGTGATGATTACTGCTTTCCTTTTTCTCAATTGAAATGACATCAATTCATAATTCACTCAATGAGTCTGGACATCGAACAAATTATATGAATTCCGATAGAAACTTAAGTCACTTACAATATTGTCTGTGGAATTGTTTTAAGTCATAAATCTACGCCACAAAACTAAATATAATGGAGACTTAACAGTCAAAATATTTGAATATAGAATTCTATCTCAGCTCAATAGAAAATATACCGAGACCGTGTCCGACCAACATGAAACATTGGTTACATAATCTGAATTCCGAAAACTCAAATTTTTTCATGAAATTTACTATGCAGGAGCTACCGATCAAGCTTCTCGTAGGTTTGATTTTAAGAAATTGTTGTACTATCTATGCTTTAGGCCACGAAAATTGCTTTAATATCACAAGAATTTCGCCTCAATCGACAAAGTTATAATAGCTCAGGCAGGCAATCGACGGTCCCTAAACCAGAAGACCCTGCTTTTAGTCCCGTTCAATTATATTTTTCGTATTTAAATATATCTTTTGAAACCAAATACAGATCAAAGCTCGGTCATCCAGATATTTATATAAAACTATCTTCCTTTTACAACCAACGAATGTAACAACCTATATTTTGTTTTAAATTCCATTCTGAAGTACTTACCTTTATAAAAATAACTGTTATTATCATCAATATCTTTTACACGATGAGGTAATAACATCCGCTTGAATAGTTCTAAAGGTTTGGTCAAACAGCAAACTTAGCGGGAGTGCGACGCGACGCCTAGCGGGACGGCAACGCGGTGTAGATGTCACAGTGCGGGCGTGATGATACTGCTAACAGCGTTAGCTGAGCCGTCGCACTCTGTACGATTTTTCGAGCATTTCGAATAGAAATTTCGAGCGATTCAGACGTGAATATATAGTCAAGTCAACTCAAAAGTTTAGCCTCGAACAATTTCTATCTATATTTGAACTCTCACCATTTTTCCGTTCATTCTTGTAAAGAGATACAAAATCTTGACTTGCTTCCGTCACGCTGTATATTTGACTAGACGAAGACTAGATCAAGTGAATATTTATAAAGCACAAAAAGATCAGCGCGCACGTCCCACCGTACTCCTACTGCATTCCTCCAAACACGACCGCTACTCTCTAATTCTACATTGAAATTATAATAATATAGTAAATATATACATATATATTATAATACAACTCTTCACCTCCCGACAGCGCGCAGCGTCGCGTCGCCGTTCCACCCCGCCCGTTGTTTGACCAAAGCATTATAGTGAACTACAACAATGGACTGTAAGAATGGATAACCTATTTTTTGCAGTAATTAATAACCGGACACATCAACTTTTTATAGATTTTCAATAATGTTTAGTCATGTCTAAAAACGTTACAATCGACTCAACTATGTACAAGATTTATTTACCCGTATAACATTTGGTTACTGACTAAATTACATCGGCTATCGTTTTTACCAAGCGATTTCATAAATGTTCAAGACATCCCATCCACTTGTTCATTACTGTTGGTACGTTCAAATTGCGACCAGTATGCTTAGTGTGAGTTTTTTTAACGTTAAAGTTTATTTATTTATTTATTTATTTATATTTATTTTAACCTACTCGATCATGTTAGCCTAACGAAATTTATATGGCGGTGGAAGAGCGGTCACTAGATGTCGCTGTTGTAATTTCGTTTTTTCCCGGTTACATTGCAAACGCAGGCTGAACCCTACGAGATTTATTAAAATAATGTACTTAGTATTTGTACACCTTGAGAAGGTCTACAGAAAAGTCCGCGATGGTATATGTTTATCTCTTATGGATAACCCATAATAGATTTTTTTTGTCATTTACTTTTTACGAAAAAAAAATTCCTTATTTTCGAAGCAATTTTAAGCAATACAGCATTCATCCTTATTCAATTAAGTACCTTAAATATATTGATGATTTAATATAGATCAATATGGCCGTTTACAGCATGTAATGAAACATGCGTGCTGAAAAAATAAAATAAACATTTTCGAAGATATTACAGATTTAAAATGCAGGGGCATAGCAGTTTTGTTTTACTCCAAATTAAACGCGTGCGGGCCACGGACACTTATGAATAAATCAAAACAACTGGATCAATCGTCCATCCAGATCCATCGATTTTATCATTTTAATCATTTTTTTCACTGAGACTATATATTTTATACCCGTGCGAAGCCGGAGCGGGTTACTAGTTTATTAATATAACACTCCGCGCTCACGCGGTAATCTTCTTTGAGAAGGTTGATAACTGGTTAGACATATTACGAAACCCGAATAAAAGGGAACCTTGATACAGAAACTGAAGTCAATAACCGAGCCGGTTAAAATTTTTATAGGTTAACTTGCTATATATTTGTCGCGTGTGCGTAATCCTGTTATATTTTTGATAAATTACCCTTGTTTAGGAAACATCTTAATAAAGTCTCATCAGCGACCATTATAACTGTTTTATTACTATTCTTAATCTAAATCGTGTTTTCAAAATTATAAAAAAACTGTTGATTTTACTTACTTCACTTTATTAGTTATTTTAATGTTTTTTTCTAAAGTTTTTGGATAATTATTATATTTAAATTAAGTTAGTCTTGAAACTGTTTGTAATTTATATTTATGCCTGTAATACATACGAACCTTATTTTATAGTGCTTATTGAACAAAATTGTTTATAAATTGTTGGCGTTTATTTATAATTTATTTATTATAAATGTATGCGAAAATATCCGAAGAAATATCCGATTTATTCTTCGAATGGAGCGATATATTTACGTATGTATATAGTATAAGTATTTTATGTTCAATGTGTCAATCGTTTGTTACAATTAAAATTCTATTTAAACATATTAAAACCAGACTGTTATTAATTGATTGCTAACATATGGTTTTGATCAAACTATCGTCTCACGCTTAATAGAAATAAATTGAGCCCTATTGATTCAATATGCTAGAGTAATTTAGCTGTCTTGCGCCTGATTATATTATATCTTTGTACCTAGATAATAATTAATAGTCATTTTCTGTAGCAGTAATATTGTATGTAAATTAGACACTACATTATGTGTAGAGAATAAGATAAGGCATGTACGTTTTCTATGACTCAATTATTACTTAAGATAATTAAGTAGTAATTGTTGTTTAACTTTTAAGACTTCAATAAGTCGGACTAAAAAAAGCTATTTGCCTTATAATTCTCTATAAATCTGCTTTGCGATTTTGTCGTGGAGTCTATCTCCTGACGATTATTCGGTTTCGGGGCGAAACAATTGTTGAGATTGTGATGGTGAATGTTTGCAGTGCTTGTGTATTGTTGTGTTATCGGTGTTGGGTAGTGCATGAGTTCTTACAAACCTTGCATGTATCAGGTATGAGAACGAATAATCTCTAAAATAATATTCTCATTAGTTTTGTATTATAGACCTCCGCAAAGTAACGCCTAATTCTATAAATTATAGATGACTAAATTTATTATTTACAACTTTAACTCTTGTCATGAAAAATATATCATCATCATTCTTCTGCTCTTATTCCACTGTAAGAGAGGTCGTCAAA
Source organism: Morpho helenor (assembly GCA_029227775.1). Lineage (NCBI taxonomy): Eukaryota > Metazoa > Arthropoda > Insecta > Lepidoptera > Nymphalidae > Morpho > Morpho helenor. Next base: position 14,817,796 of record JARGCU010000017.1, read on the forward strand.
ACATGTTTTCAACATGTTGTTACCGGCCGTCTAACTGAAGTCAACTTACCTTAATATATATTAAGTTACAAATGTCACGTACGGATTAACGTTGTAATATATGTGGTCAGAACTTTTAACGGGTGGGTAAAAGAATTCCAGTTAGGTAACTAGGAATTACGAGAGTTCTAGTTAGCGAGCGAAATAATGTCAGTTTGTTGGAGTTAGTTTAAATTACGACAAACTGTTATATTCAAGAATTTTCCTCATCATCGGAAATTTCTCGTTAACATACTAATTACTTATTAGTGGTGATTGCGACCGGAGTTCACTTTACCTACTTTATAATAATCACGGAAGTATATACAATGTTTTTTTAAAGGCGCTTGATTTTTTTATTGCATAATAGACAAGCGCTTTGCCGCAACCGCGTCTGATGATATTATGTACTCTGCGGCTAATGTAATCTCTGCTCTAAAGATGACTAGTTATTCTTTACTTATATTTAAACATATATTTGAAAGAAAGAAAGAAAGAAAAATATTAGCAAACGCTGTATAAAACATATAAATACATACACACACACTTATAATAAAATACAAATACATCATCATTCTCCTGCCCTTATCCCACTCTAAGTGGGGTCGGTAAAAAATGCTTTAACCATGTGTTGATGTAATTTGGCTAGGTATTTTACGACCGGCCTCCTGCATGACGTAAAATTCCTAGTTACCTTTGATGCCTTTAACGACTCCTCGGTGAGAAATGAGGGTGGTCTATTCCACTTAGCGGGATACCACACGGCACTTACAATAGTCACCTTTTACAATACTACGATAACAAATGAGGGTTGTCTATTCTACTCAACGGGATACTGCACACACGCACACTTATAATAACATAAAAATACATGAACACTATCTAAATTTTAAACAGTCTTGAAAATGCTCGTAAAATACAGTTTGGCATGAACCGAGTGTCATTATTTTCAAATTCTTCTTCGACCTTCAACTTCCGGTCGTTAACTATAAAATGGCTATCTGACTCTCACACATTAATTTAGAATCATTAACGCAGAGACAATAAAAATCATAGAGCAGCAGTCTATTACTATCCTACAGCTAGATGTCTGCTGAAGGAGACAGTTGTCTGACATTCCTCCTGAGATTAACATTTTCTCCTTTAGTAGTAGGATACTTAAAATTTCAGACCACCTCAAAGTCCAGTGCTATTTGGCAAGTCGAATTAATTGGTCCTGAACCAATTTATAGATTACGTTGAGTAGGTTAAGCTCTCAGTTAATGTGCTTCATAAACTTTCTTCGATGTATGAGAGAACATTTCTGGAGTAGACCCATTTGGTTGGCTACCATCCAACCTTAGTATATTAGAAGTAAAAAACCCGTAGTAGTGTAGAATTAAGGCTATCAAATCGGCAAATCCTATATTCTGCACGACATCGTAATTACATTTTCCATCGCTCGATGACATGAATATACCAGAATGAATATACAACTATAGCGTTCTTAATACAAGAATTCTTCTCGAGTTATTTTCAAATCAAATCCAAATTCGAATTCGAATTTTGAATTTGAACTTAATACAAGAATTCTACTCGATTCATTTTCGAATCAAACCAGAAATCTTCAAGGAGACTAAAGTAACAGTTTACTAGGTAGATACTTCCTCTCTCTAGAGATCTAGAATTAACACCCACAACGCTTATCTGATGCTGATTGGCATGACGTCATTCCAGAAAATAGATTGGGAATGTAGGTTGCCGTCAACAAAAAGGGCATCATGAATTATATTGATAAGACAATGCCTTTACAGACAGAGTTGCCCGTCCTTCCGGACGGGCAACTGGCTAATTATCTCATGATACTAGAATTCTTCTCAAATGCTTACTATAATAAGCTTTTACGTTTTTTTGTCACAAGTCACCTAGCATGGAGTATCAAAGTGGAGTATAGCATGTTTAAAACAAAAATTTTCTTAGTTATTGGTTGAATAAAAAAATATACAGTTATCCATTTTTAGGAACACCTACTCGTAAAGTAACGGCCTGTTAATGTCCCAGAGCTGGGCATAGTCCCCTTCTCTCTGTGGAAAGAAGGATTTGAGCTAAGACTTATAACGCTGCTCCAATGCGGTTAGTTAGGAATATCCATAGAATTCTCTGGAGAGATATACAGATTTCCTCACGATGTTTTTCTCAAAAACGTGTGTCTATAATATTCAACAGTTAAAACAAAATAAGTTAGATAAAAATTAAAGTTAATTATATTTAATAATTTAGTTAGATAAAATAAGTTTTAACAGAAAAACTCATTAATAGGTGGCCAGGGTTTGAACCTGTGACTCCGTCAAAAGAGTCCCAAAGTCTCACCACTAGGTTATCACAGTTCACCTACTCTTACTAATCAGCTATTACGGCTTTTTGAAGCGTTACCTTTTATACAAATCGTAATGCATGTTCAACGAAGTGAAACTCACTAATATAATCTAACTAGGTAATTGGTTGAATAAAAAGAATCTGATTTAAATCGAATGTAAAGAAGTACCCGCTCCGATCGTTAGGCTATCACGGTTTAAGTGCACTATTATGGGAGAATCGACGTTACAATAAATTAACTCACATGATGTTGGTATAGGCATAAATAAGTACTTTAACAAGCGACAGCTCTATTATAATTGAGAATTCACAGAATCGTTTCATAAATCAGGAAGATTGCACGTTATCGCCGCATGTCAACAAGGATCCATTTAGAAAAACCATCGATCAATATAATTAAAACCACAAGGACGCTATATACTCTGATGATTATACGAGATGTCATAGATCTATGACTTGTGACGCAGACTAGTAAATTTTCTAAATTATTTTTTAATAATTTTAATATAAAGAAACTTAAAATTAAAACGTAGTTTTTAAAAAAATTGTGAACCCCTAGAAGCGGAGACGGGGCGCAAAATTCAATTATTCTTTATTCAAAAATACTTTTATAAGCACTTTTGAATCGCGAAATTTTGATTTAGAAGAACCGATTTGGAAGATACTATCGAGAAGAAGTAATGAGAAATTAACTAACTCTTCAAAAAATTTAAGCTCGCTATATAGCGAGCATAAATTCAGGGACATTAATGTTAGAATTCTAAAAATATACCACATATGTGGTATATTAAAGAATTCTGGCTTCTTTATCCTACCCTTGATCCAAGAGTCTCTTCGAGTATTGGTCGAATCTCTTTCCTACTAGCCCATCAAACTAAACAATAAGACAAGGTCAAGGTCTAGATATATCGTCTTTTTTAGCGTTTATTATCCTTTTTATTGCGGAACTATCTTGCGTGCTCCTGATATCATAGGAAGTGCCTAACGCGTTAAGTGACCCACTAAAAGAGTATTAGGTTTATTGATAGCAATATTAGTAAAGTTATATGGTTTCGTCACATTAGTTGAGAAATTTCAATTATTAAACATGTTTCAGATCTGTTTTTAATCCATATATTGGACAATAATAATCAATAATCGGCGGGTTTATGATCCGAGTACAAAGTAGTAATACCGATTGATTGAAACCTCAGGGTTTTTATTTCTTGTGCATAAATTCAATTCCTGCGCATACGTCGCTATAAACAAGGACAGTCTATCACATAAGATAAATACATTTAAACAGACGGGATCACATTTAGGGCTAACTTTTTGATGAAAAAACAATACGTTAACATAATCTTCAAATTTACAGTGGCACTTTTATTAACTCTTCGTATCTTAACCACATTTACGATATTCAATTTTATTTCTTTGAAGTTATGATATTGTCTAAAAAATAACGAACTATATTGAAGAGTAGAATATTAAACTTTTGAAACAATAACAAACATCAGTGATTGTAGCTACCACAAACTTTCTTAATATTGCACCAAGCTACAATATGCTAATAAAGTAAGCTAGAATATTTGTACTCACAAAACTGCTTATTTCTTCAATTTGAGAATGAAGTACATCAAAGTTTTCTTCGCCGCCCAAATGATTCTTCAATCTTAAAGGTTGAGGAACTTTCAATTTAAGACCCGGCTTCACTTGTTTATGATCATTGACCACCATTTTACCACTGAATGGACACACCGCGTGACCATTGACAGGGTACACTACTTCCCCTAATCCCATTTCTTGTTTGGCGAAATCCGTTTCCATTTCTCCCACATCCATTTCTATTTTGCCTATAATCGTTTCCGAGTTTCCGATACGCGTATTAATTGGCATTTATTTCGCACTCAGTACGACACGATAACTGTTTCAATTCAAGCAGCTAACTGAAGGATGTGCACGAAGCAGCATAATATATATGTAATCGACTGTAGATCCAAAAGCGAACTGACTTCGCCGTTGTCTCAGCAACCGGTCCAAGCAGCGTTGAATAGCGTTAGCAAAAAATATCAACAATATACGTCACGCCTACGTGATGTAAAAAAAATATGGAATCTATATTAATTATTAATGAATGCGAACTTTAAATATTAAACTGCGTACAATCAAATTTTATAAATAGTATTCAATTCTACAACTTTTTCAATGCCCGAAAGCAGAGATAAAACGTCATTTTTTTAATGAAACCTAGCTAGATTGAGTTTCCCCCAAAGGCCCCTATATGCTGAATTTAAAAAATATAGGTATACAACATTACTCATTTAAATGATAAGAAATAAGATATCAAAGGTAATAATAAAATTATTTTGCTATAATCCGTGAAGAAGTTCTTAGCGGATTATATAAATAATTTTAATATTACCTTTGTATTATGGATCTCCGCAAAGAAACGCGTAATTCTATAAATTATATAAAATATCATTTAATCAACTCGTTAGTAAACATCATTTAAACTTTTAATAAAAAAAACTGCTTTTTTCAGTGCTTTTTCTTAAAATCATATTACATATTTTATTATAAATTATAATTCATTCGCATGACATTATATTAGTTTAATTTATAAAACAAAATAAGAAAATATCAAGCAAATTTCAAAAAGGTAGAAATAATAGTAATTGCATAGTCTTTCAGAAAAAAATTATAGTGCGAGATGGCATGTCTGAACAAGTGTATATAACAAGTCTGTACATATAAATGACGAAAAACACACAAAGTCGCCTAACTAATTTGTAAAAAATAAGAACTCTTATTTAAATTATTTTCAGCTTAGAATTTCATTAGCGACGTCATTTCCGATAATTTCTTAGCGTCCTTTTTCATATTCCGTGCGTGACGTCTATTTAATACGTATAATGAAAGATCATTCGTTGCATTGTGCATTGACTCAATACATGAGTAACTTTCATTTGAATAATATTTAACTTTAATTACGTGTGGCAATTTTGTAATGTATTAGGGATGTTCCCTACAATAAAGTACAGGACAATTAAAAAGGAGTTTATATACTTTTTATATGCAAATTTATTTACAGTAAGTTTCCTTTAAATCATCCTCCTGTCCTTATACCACTCTTGGTGAGGTCGGAGCATTTTTTCTTCTTCCATTTTCGTTCGTTATATCTGGCGCTAGCTGGGCTCCTTTTACATGCATGTCATACTTCACACAATCCAACCTTTTTCTCTTTTTAGCCCTGTTCAATGTATTTTTTCGATGCTGTTAGTGTTGTCGTAAAATTTCTGTTAGTCAATATGGTATGTACTATTTTCTTAACTTTTTTATAGTATAAGTTACGGAAATAGGACATAGCTATGGGATAAATCTAAAAAAAACCAAACTATAATTTGCACTTGGCTGTGTTTAGCTAAAAGTCGCACGCGCTCAGGAAAAACCCATCATCATAATAAGTGATTTTATTGTCGTTTTATCAAAAAGGCTATCTCGTTTCGCACGGTTTGCTTTGTATATTATATCATATAAATATACACGCCATTTTATTTTGAATTATTATGTATCAAACAATGTGTTCACGCGAAGTTAATGTAATATGAATTTAATGTGCGTTTACTACGTATTTTAAATTCAATAAAAATAAACGACGGAAACTCTATAGCTAACTGTAGGTAAAAGCTAAAATAACTAAACTAATAATGATTAAACAGTGTTGTTATGTCTAAAATCGGAATCTGAAACAGTCTCATTTCATAAATTATTTCTTAACCTGTTAATAGTTATATCGAAAGTAGGGATGCCGAGTGAGGAAGAAAATTTCTTTTATGGCGAGGATTGCCATATAAAGTCAATATTTTTCTAAAAGCAAACTCTCATTATTAACTGCTGAGTTTCTTGCTGCTTCTTCTCGGTAGGAGCAGTTTTCCGAACCAGCGGTAGAGTTGATAATTCAAAAGCGCTTATTTGTAAGTTTACTCGAATAAAGAATATTTCGATTAATCCTTACTAGCAAGTGGAAAAATTAAAACTGTAATGAAAATCATAAAAAATGATGAATTTGAAAACCATAAAAAAATTGTTAAAGTGGTTAAAATAGGTAAACCTTAAAAGCTAGACGTATGCTGTCGCGAACTTTTTGTAAGAACTTTTAGACGGTAACAATTTAGTAACATATGAGTTTTGAATAACTTTCACCATTTGCGCACGCAAGGAAAGCTATAAATTTTTTATTGCTGCTCCTCTCCTATTCATCTTAGCGTAGATCTTTCCTAGATAAATGGAAATCTTACTTCAATATTTTAAAGCTTTTTTTAAAGAAAAAATTTGTGAGACATCGATTTCCATGCGGACGAAGCTGTTGGTAGAGTTAGTTTAAAAATTTTCGTTTGATAACATCGTCTTTAGCAGCTAATAACCATATAAATACTGTGAATACTGTTTTTTACTTCTTTTTTTTTTAGCTTATTTCTTTGATTACAACTTTTACTAGAATTGTTATGAAAACTAGGCTTTATAGTATTTTAGCTAAACCAAAATTTGACGCTTTTTGAAAACTTTATATTATTTTGATATGTTATAGAGGTTCATGATACAATCGACGTACAAACGATACTATACACAATATGTATTTTTTTGGATAAAACACATTTATGTTGTTCATTTCAAATGATACGCGGTATCTTTCTGCAATCCCATGTTTTTGTTATCGTATGAAATGCGTTGTTTGCGAAGCACTATGTATAATGATATTTTATCGTTTACCAAAATTATCCGTGGCAGTTTAATGATAAGAGAAAGAGATCTGAAAAAAATTGTCCCGGACTTTTTTTGATCTTGCCGAACTATGTAGACTAGATTGTATTATTGCCTACCTTCATGGAATTAAGGATGAAAGTACTTTAAAACAACTTGAAAGTCAACTCGTAATAAATTTTAAGATTTATACACAGGTTACTATTTTGGTTTATTCATTACTAATAATATCCCGCGGTTTCACCCACGTAATTTTTATTTTTTTACACCTTATTACATTTTTATAATGGATCCCTATTTTTTTTTAATGTAATAGAGCCTATGTTGCTCAGTAAAGATGCAGGTTTCCAATAGTGAAAGAATTTTTGAAATCGGTCCAATAGTTTTTGTGTGAAAACATTGAAAACATACATACAAATTTATCGTCTTTATAATATTAGTATAGATATCTGCGTAAATCTATACAATGTCTTGGATTGAGTGACCATCTAATTATCTTTGGAGCGCCATGGATCGTGTAAGATACGTGTCTCTAAAAAAATAAAGCACATCTTTTTTCAGCACAAGCTTTTCCCGATGGGACGCAAATTTTTTTTTGATAATTTTAATTTTAGGCGTTCGTAGGCACTAATACACTATTTAAAGAAATTAACAAATCATTACCGGTTAATGACATAGAAAAAATTCTAATACCATGATAGATTGCCGGTTTGTACGTGACAAATCCACAAAGGTACTTCCCGTGCTTTTGTATTTGTTTAGGTGACTTGTTCTGTTTAATTAGGAAAATGCGGATGACGAAATGTCTACGTGAGGTTTATCGGACATCTCATTACTTATGCGTTTGGTAAATCCAAAATCATCATTTTAAATCTATATATTAATAACAAACAGGTTAGCCGTGTGGTATCCGGCTAAGTAGAATAGTACCACCCTCATTTCTTACCGAGGTGTCGTAAAAGGCGACTAAGGTAAGGTATCCGGCTGAGTAGAATAGACCACCCTCATTTCTTACCGAGGTGTCGTAAAAGGCGACTAAAGTAAGTTGACCCGCGGTGTTGTATCCAGCTGAGTAGAATAGACCACCCTCATTTCTTACCAAATGTCGTAAAAGGCGACTAAGGTAAGTCGACCCGCCGTGTGGTATCCGGTTTCGTAGAATAGACCACCCTCCTTCTTACCGCAGTGTTGTAAAATACGACTAAGTTAAGTTGACGTCAGGCAGGCGGCCGGTCGTAAAAACGCAGCCAAATCATGTTTATAAGTTTATAACATGCTGTGCCGACCCCACTTAGAGTGGGATAAGGGCAGGAGAATAATAATATTAATAACAAACAGGTGTAAAACTTTTACCATATTTTAATAGTTTCTACTAAATTAACTTGACGATAAACTAGTACGATAATTTTAGTTTCATGTCGCGATAAGGTTTCTCTTTCCAATAGTTTCTTGAAAGTTAATCGTAGTTTGCTTAGTACGTAACGCTAATAACATAAAATACAGGTACCATATTCAGACCTTTGTTTCCATTAAGTTAGGTTGTTTTTGTTGTTACAACATCTTAATCTATACTAATATATAAAGCTGAAGAGTTTGCTTGTTTGATTGTTAGAAACGCGCTAATCTCAGGAACTACTGGACCGATTTGAAAAATTATTTCAATGTAAGATAGTCCATTTATCGAGGCTTTAAGGCTATAAGCTTTATAACATCACGCTAAGATGAATAGGAGAGGTGCAGCAATAAAAAATAATACGAAAACGGCAAAATTTAAAGATTTCCTTGCGTGCGCTGAGTAAACGGTGATAGTTATTAAAAAATCATGTAATTAAAAAAATTTCCTCTCTAAAAGCTCTAAATAAAAGTCCGCGACAGCATATGTCTAGTTAACCCACTTTAACTATTTTTATGGATATCAAAGATTACGGGTTTAATCTTTCCGCGCGGGCGGAGCCGCTGGCGTTTACTAGTATGTATATATAAATGAATATTATCTGTATGAGTCTGTATGTTCTTTGTAGACTCTGAATAGATTTTAGAGACTCCTTTATAGACTTTGGAATAGAAGAATTAGATATGTAACGACATGTTTAAAACACGTTGTACCGACCCCACTTAGAGATAAGGGCAGGAGAATGATATTAAATAGTTCATATATTTATTTGTTACGTAAGTCGTTATCAGAATCATATTATAATATTTAGTACGCATTTATATCGCCTTTTAATTAAAATTATACTTCATATCCTTGAATGTTGTCGCTAATTGGATTAAGTGTAAGACAATTTTCCGCTTAGATATTAACATTGTTGATTCGATGTACAGTAAATTAATAACCGGATACAACTAGTATGCTATTCGAGATACGCTAGGAAGGTATTAAATGAAAAACTAATAATAAAAAATCAGGACTCGAAAAATCCCCAATAAAGAAAAACCGTATTATCTTCATAGTTGTCGCAACAAATGAAAGGGAAGTAGAAATTCATATATTTATCTTCGTCTAATCAAATATAAAAAAGCGAGATAGATAATAAGTCTCGTTTATCTCTATTATCAATGGATACATTTTAAGCTCCCTTATTTTTTTAACACTATGAATCATAGTGCAGGGGTTGACGTTTTCTTAAGACCAAAGATAATTTAAATAATTTATAGAATTAGGCGTTACTTTGCGGAGGTCCTTAATAAAAAACTAATGAAAATATTATTTTGCTATAATTCGCGATAAAAGAAAATATATGTAATGCTCAGTAGAGTGTACTATTTACATTACAGGAGTCTATGTTTTTAACTATTTACGTGGAGTCTATCTCCTAACGATGCCTTTGTTACGGGACGAAACAATTGCTGATATTGTGATGGTGAATGCAGTGCTTGTGCTTATTGTGTTATTGGTGGCGGGTAGTACATGTATTTTTACAAATTCTGCATGTATAAGGTATGAGAACGAATAGTACACTCTACATTTAGCATTACATATATTTTCTTTTATCGCGAATTATAGCAAAATTATATGTTCGTTACTTTTGAAAGATAATTTACAAATTTTTTTAGTTTAATGATATTGTAGTAAAGGCTTCTATATATTTGATACTGGTGATTCCTGCGAATTCATTTGCACCAGCCTAAGCGTTTAAGTACCCTTAATAATAAGATATGTTTTTGCTTTTTCCTAATAAAAACACGAGATTTTTTTATCTTGTATCTTATACCAGTGTATCTTTAATATATATTGGTTATTAACTAAATTTACGTCAGAACTTGAGTCAACTTAGTACAATATTAGAAAGAGGAAGAGGAAAGCCTGTAAAGGACATTTAAAGCGCACGACAAAGTACGTGATATCGAACATTGATACGTAATAACCTTTCACTGAATAGTTTAAAGTCGTACTAAAGCGGTTCTAATGTAAGTGGAATTACCGAGAAACGTTTTAGAGGTTCTATTTATAGGCCTTTTTTTACATGAGGAAACCCTTCATGGGTACTGTAATCCGCAGAGTTACAGTTATGCCGGACTTTAACCGGCTAAAACCTCATGTTCCACCTTACTGCCTGGAGACGAAGGTCACAGGAATACTGAACACATCACGTCTACACACTTATCAGCGCTCTTTGCAGCTGCACCATGTGCGGCCTATTAGACAAGACCTCTCATAAATAAATATAAAAAAATTGTTACAACATGTTTTTAATACAAGCTCTTTCATAGAGCCATTGATCGGTCATTGAGTTGTAGAGAATGATTAAATGGGTTGACTTTTGGAAAATTGCTTTTTATTTATTGAATAAGTATAAAAGAGGAATATCGTTGTTTATTATATTCGGAAGTGGATGTAACTTAAACTCACAAATAGAGTGGACAAAAGGAATATCTGGAAATTTAAAAGATACAAAAGAGTTTAAAGTTTAAATCATAATCTTGAGACAACATGTCAAGTGCTAATTTTGTATAAATTGAGAGATGGTTGCGATATGCGATGCTATGGAATAAAAAATGGAACCATTATTGGAGAGATTACTAATGATAATTAATGATATGCGGTTTATTGACTCTGTGAGATCAACGTGACCATGTGCTATATGAGGCCTTAGCCGCCCCGTGACTTTTGTTCGATGGAACTGTCAGCTAGAATGGCGATTGTTCTCTGGATCTTTCCGGTTGTAACGATTGTTTTCTAGACTGTGGCCATCTGCAACGACTGACAGCTAGGCTCTGCCTAGAAGTGGTGATTGCTCTTTGAGCGTTAACATATGCGAGTCTGTTTACGTGTGTATCTGCTGAGTTGGTTGTCATTATTTGTGAGGTGTTATGCTATAACAGTGATTAAGTTTGGGCTGAGTTTAAGGAGTTGAGCTTAAAGATTTGTGCTTAAAGCGTGAGCTTAAAGAGCTGAGCTAGTTAAACTCTAGTTTAACTAGCTCAGCTCTTAATAAAATTATTAAATAAAATAACATCATGTGTTCTTTAAATAAGGGATTATTCATTAAATAAAAATAATTTATTGGTGAATGCTAACGAACTTTATTTAAAAATCTACAATATAAATTCAATATTAAAAACATCGAATAGCAGTAATTCTATAATATACTATACTATATAGCAATAATTCTATAATCAAATATTATATTATGAGATGATAATGCGCGACTCTTGATATGAATTTTCATTTAAATCTAAAACATGAATACAGACATTCCAAACTTTGTAAAATATCTTTAGTCAGTAGTGAAATACAAATACAGTGTTACAATGTTCATTATTTATTAATTTATAAATGAACAATAATAATAACTGTTGGTTTATATAATAAAGTTGTTATGAATTAATAGTTTGTTAGTAGATTTTATTTCAATGAAGTTGACTTTTCTTTGTTGATGAAGTTGAGGTTAATGAAAAAATGTTAATAAAGATTCTAGATAAATATTTTGTACTATAATTATGTATTTAAAAAGTTAAATAAGTCAGTTAAAGTGCGTAACTCGTTTGTGGGTTTTGGTATAAGATTCTATAATAAAATTCCGCAATCAATTTCAGCACTGCCATTACAGCAGTTTAAAAACAATGTTAAAAAGAGGCTGATACAGAAAGCCTACTATACTCTTGAGGATTATTTGGAAGATAAGAATGTGTGGATATAGCTCTCTTTGAACCTGTACAAGACAGTAACGACTTAATGTAAATAATATTAAGAATTATATTTTTTTAAAAGAGCAACCGCCGAGTTTCTTGCTGGCTCTTCTCGGTAGGAACAGCTTTCCGAACCAGCAGTAGAGTTGACGATTCAAAAGCACTTGTTTACAAGTTTATTTGAATAAAGAATATTTTGAATTTGAATTTGAATTTAAAAAAATCAATGAATATAATAAGTGCCGACTACAAATAAAATAAACTAAACATAAAATATGTGAACTAATTTTATTATTATACCCAGAAAAATGGTTTCCAAATTACAAGATAAAAATTATATATAACAAGATATAAGAAATAAAAATTTTATTCCCTATATCTATAATTGTTGATGATAATAAATTGAAAAAGCTCATTCCAAATTTTTTAGATGAAATGTCAATGACAGAAATGATGTATGGTTTAAAATCTAGATTGACGTCATGGCTTCTCAACTTCACGGTTTCGGAGAGCTGACTCATGAGACGCACTGTGGGCTTCGGCTGCGCGGAAAGTGATACCAAAAATGTCTTCATGATAACGGTTCTCCTCCTAATAAACCATAAATATTTATTAGCTACAAAAACTATTAATTCGTCTATGTAATGGATTTAGTGTTCTTACAATGCTCTAATATAAATCAGAAAATTTTAGTATACAAAAAACAGAAGTATGTAAAACTCATAATAGATAAGATAACAGAAGTATATGCATAAAAAATAATTGATATTTAAAATATGGATCAGATGTTATAATTATAAGGGACATTGCAAGAAATAAAATGAATAACAATATTATATAAGAAATAGAAAATAATATGCAAAATCCAAGAGATTATTTTGTTAAAGTATGTCTAGAAAAGAACACTGTTAGAAATAAAAGTGAGTATATTTTAATTATTAAAGAAGTAAAGTTAATAAATAAATATTATAAAAATAATAATTAGATAGTTGCGCATCCCACACATTTGGTATAAAAGGTTGTATAATAGAAAGATTTGGTATGAGGTATGGACGTTATACAAATTTACGGATATAAATTACGTTCCTTTATGATGGAGATTATAGTAATGAAAAAAACATCACTCACCTTCAGTTTTGACATGAATTTTTGTGCTTGTTGATCGCTCATATTTCCTTGTTTTTTAATTATTCCTTTCAGTTTCTGCTGGACATCTTCAGCCATCTTACAATCACCGCATACATAAAAATGACCTCCTTTGTTTACCATTAAATCATGGATTTCGGCTCCTTCTATTTCGGCCATATCTTGCACGTACGTCTGAAGACCATAAGTTTGTAAGTATTATCTTGTGTCAAATTTATATCATAGTGAGTCGTTGAAGCCTATAATACATGTTTGTCAGTATTATTTATGAACACGAAACTCGATCCCTGATTGCAAGCCGCAAGAAAGGAAAGATCCGTGGAGAAACTAAAAGGTATCAATACGACTTATCAAGTTTCAAAGCCAATGTTAATAAGTATAACATATAAAGTCTTAATGAGAGGGTACATTGTACAAAGGATCGATGGGCACTAGTTTACTAAAATATTGCAGTGCTCACTCTGCAATGTAAATTGTATAAGTAAAACGTTAATAGGCTTTCAGTTAGTAGACAGAAGAGCTTTGAAAAGGTCTGAAGTATCTATTGAACTGAAGTGGCACAAGAAAGTGTGATATGTTTGGATGTCCATCAGAAAAACAGAGAATATTACCTTAGGAATGTTCTTCTCCCTGGATAAAGCAAGAAACACTTTTGAAAGTACTCCTTCATCAAGTGCTTGTTTCTTCTCCTCACGATACAAGTCCATGGCCCTTGTTCGACATCCAAAGAACAGCAAAACAGGGCCGGCATTAGAATGATCAGAAGTATTAAGAAGAGCTTTACGATGGTGCCAAAATCCTCGGAACGGTGCGATACCTGTGCCTGGACCTATTAGTATAAGAGGCGTGGCCAAGTCATTGGGAAGATGAAAACTGGGAGCACTGAAAAAAAAACATCATATTAAAAACAAGTAACAAATCACTCTTAAAACAGTTAAAGCTAACTTAGTTATGCTTACTTTCGTATAAATAGATAAACTTCATCTCCAGGCTTGCGATCCATGAGATAATTAGAGCAAACACCATAGTGAGCAGGGCCTTCGCCATCTGTGTAAACATGACATCATTATAATAACATACACATATTATCGGATCAAGATAAACGACAAAACAATATTGTAATGTTCTGGCTCGATTAATTTCAGACTATTCATTTCTTAAAATCGTGATGATTACTAACTGAAACGAATATAGATTGTTGGATAATCGAAATCTGAGTAATTTGGAATTCAATTAAAAAGTCTACGTGGGAATCTACATTATAAACTATGATCTATATCGGACATCGTACGTCAAATAGTGTATGTATTATACAAACCTTGAGTTTGGTATTTAACTACCGCTACAGTTAGGTGTATTCTCTTCGGATGAGCAATCGGTGAAGATGAGATGGAGTAAAACCTCGGTTGCATTGGTGATAATAAGGCAGCTAGTAGTGCAGTTTTAGGTTTAGCTGACGGAAACTGGCTCAATACTTCCGGTAAAGTGGGGTAATAATAGTAACGCCAATCTTCATATGCCGCCCGATCCTGAATTGGACAGATAGAATTTAGTGTTATATGTCCTTAAATCTAACTCGTTCGCTCTAATACTAGTACTATAATCAATAAAATATTAAAAAACAGTAATGATACTCACCGTGGCTAAGGTATTAAGTCGCTTCCTATCTTCATCATTGGTACAAGTTTTAGATAAATATTGTAGTAGATTAGTCGAGGGTGGTGTGGTTATATCCAAAAATCTTGTGAATAATTCACGCACACCAAGCGCTGGAAGCCTCTCGTGATTTTCCCATGATTTGACGATACCTAAAAAATGAAATTGGAATTATTAGACGAACGTATTTGTAAATATTCAAAATCTTGTCACGAATGAGCAAATAAGTATAAGACATTCACATTATGAATTGAGGTTAATATTCAACAATTTGTATTTACATACCACTTGATGTATGGGTTTCTTTCATAAGTTTCAGTTGAACTGGTTCATCAAAACTTTCTACGTCTTTCAAATAAGATAACAATCTATCGACTAATTCTTTTCGATTGGAAGCCATTATACCAACGTGGTCACCAGGATCATAATTAATTTCGCTCTGAAACGATGATAATTTTTTAAAGAATGTACTTATATTTACCTATTTCAATGTAGCGTGCTTTATTTGGTATCAAGCCAATTTAAACTTATCACCTAATTTTTTAATGCAATAAATTATAAAGCAGATAACAATTTGAATTCTACAATTGTTATTATGTCTTAGAAAAAAAATCTCAAGATCGAGACAAAAATAAAATTAAATAGAAATATATTATTATTTGTAATTTATCAATTTTCTTCTATCAAAAAACGACTACATATATTGGGAATTAAACATCGGGATATTTGGTTCCGAATATAGTAAATAGTGATTGATAAATTAAAGAGTGACTAATTTTAATAAGTCAGACAGATATTGTTAATTTATTGGTAATTATTTTATCAGATCAATGTATTCAAAATAATCATTTTTAATTTTAATTTGATGCTGTAGTTATTTAGTTCACTCATGAACATATTCAAGTAAATATGTGTACAGTAAATTTTTTGAATTACCATCGGTTCCACATCTATAGCAATAGTTGAACCTGCAGCTGACGGATCTCCCAAAAATTGATTTGCTTGAACGACACAAGTAGTCAGTTCTCTGTTTATTAAAGTTTCCAACGCTTTCAATAATCTTGGAGGTGAGCCATCGGGGAAAGCAAATCGTACGGTTTCTTCACTAAGCTCAACCATTCCTAGTGCTCTTTTAGCTTTTTGTAGTGTTTCTTGGTCATTCAAACAGAAAGTTTTGCAAGCGACCTAAAATATAATAAGAAGCTCACGAAACATCTTGAATTTATACATTTATTTTAGTAACTGTAAGTACTGTAAAAGAAAGAACTTAACGTACCGTAAAGGGTTATTTATAAGTTATTATAAATTTCAACACTTACTAGCCTCTTTACTAATAGTTAATAGTTAAAAATCATATGTAAGATGATATTTACCATCAAACAAAGGTAAAGTTTTGGGATATAATTGGGCTTGTATAAAACATATAAGCATGGTTAAGAGAACGATACACCGATACAGAATCTTGCGTAGTGTCTAGTCTGTTCGGTAAATGCTTACTCTCTTTAAATGCTATGTAATGCTTTAAATAATTTACAGAAGTAGGCGGAATTTCATATTACAAAAACAATATAAAAATTATTATTCAATAAAAAAAATTCAAATTTTTATCACTACTTTCGGTACATAATTATTATATTTGGTTTTCCCGTCTATAGATAATTAGGACTTACGTCGAAAATATCAGGGGCCCATTCCCGGAAGGACTGATCTTGGCCGCACATTTCGTCGCCGGTGGCAACGTCGTGAATTCGTTGTCCACCGAGATCGCCCAGCAATTTGTCCACGCATTTTCCGAAGTTGCAGAAGTTTGGATAAGCGCTCGAGCCAAGCGCGAAAACGGCGAAGCGGACTTTACTCAACGGACCTAAACCGTCAGTTGCATTTCCTACAATTTTGTCACACTATCATTTAAGCAATTTAGTGTTATAAAAACTATAGTATTACAAAGCCGGGTGGTATCCGGTTGAGTAGAAAAGACCACCCTCATATAATACCGAGGTGTCGTAAAAGGCGGCTAAGGTAATTTGACGTCAGGCAGGCGGCCGGTCGTAAAATACGCAGCCAAACATGTGACAACATGTTTATAACATACTTAGAGTGGGATGAGGGCAGGATGATGATGAAAAACTGTAGTACTACAAATTATACTACAGAAATATTAGTCATAAATGACAGAAACAAATAAAAGTACAAAAAAACATTTTGCGTCAATTGCTCAAAAATAAAACGAATAACGCAAATGTTTCATAAATGTCGCGAAATTATGTACATAATTTAAAAATACCTGTTTTATATTTAAATATAAAACTTTAATTCTCGGTACATACGAGGATGTAATGAATATTCAAATATTTTATCAGCATTTTTTAGACAAGCTTATATTTTTGTCTTCGTTTCGATCTTTACATATTGGGGTTACTTTCTATAATAGATAAGTGAAAAACGTTATTGTTTTTGTCATAATATCAACACTTAACAAAGATCTTGAAAGAGACAGACTGATACGGAGTTCTCCCTTTTTAATAAAAGATTTTTTCAAGCAATTTTATTTTTCACCTGAACTAACGCTATGCAAGGGACTCCTGGTCATATGATCTTAAGTTTAAAAAAAAATAATAAATCATGTTTTGCAAGAGCATAGGTACATAATAAAATGT